>BSYR01000005.1:29670000-30874876 GCA_030270665.1 Hibiscus trionum
TACACATCAATAAACATCCAAAATACATTAAAAAGACATCTCAAAACAGAGCCCAAACATTCATCACGAATTTCTTCAAGATTTAATCCAAATCTTGAGTTTTAAGCCAAAATCATGATCACAACATTAAAACCTTTTATAAAACTTAATTTAAGGATTGAGAACTTGAGAATTTCAGTAAAGAACTGAGTTTTTAGAGGAGAAGCACATCCTTACCTCTAAATGTAGATTTCTCCTTGATTAGAGCCAAAATCCTTGAAAATTCAATAAGCAAATCAAGAGGTTTTGATGTAGAAAGGATTAGGAATCAATTGATGATTGAAACCTCATCATTTAGTGTGAAAATCAAAAGAAATGTTGCTGTGGAAATGTGTTTGGCTGAGGGAATTTTGAGAGAAAATGAGATGAGAAAGTTTTAGCAAAAGTTAGTTATGAAAAGCTAAAATATGGTTTCCCTCTTTTCCTTTAATTAATTAAACATTAAATGAGTCATTAAAATTAAGAAAAATCTGGAGAAATCCTTCCTTGGGTAAATTATCTCCTTAAAGATTCAAAGTTTCAATCCTTACAAAACAGTCACCACTGAACTTTTCAAAAATTACATTTTAGTCACTATTTTGAAATGTCACACTTCCAAACCTTATTTTGTAAAATTGATTTCACCACTCTCTTATATATATTAAAAGAGGATTTTTAGATATTTTTCCATATTTTTAATGCATCCCGAACTAGGCTTTCCCTAAAACCATCTTTTATATCCGAACCGAAAATCAGACCGGTCTGGTTCAGACCCTAAACTTCCAAGGCCAAAATTGGGGTGTTACAACTCTCCCCCCTTAAGAAATTTCGTCCTCGAAATTTACCTGGAGGAAAAAGGTATGGAAACTGCTTCTCCATGTGATCCTTCCTTTCCCACGTGGCTTCCTCAGCACCACGATGCTTCCACAACACCTTTACCAACTCAATGGTCTTGCCTCGAAGAACTTTACTGTCTGAATCTAGAATTTCCACCGGCTCCTCATCATAGGTCAAATCTGGATTCAACTCCACTTCCTGCACAGGCATAACATGCGAAGGATCCGATCTATACCTCCGAAGCATAGAGACATGAAACACATCATGAATCTTTTCCAACTCTTGCGGCAATCTCAACTTGTACGCAACAGGACCCACACGTTCAATCACCTCGTATGGTCCAATGTACCTAGGGCTCAACTTACCCTTTCGACCAAACCTCATCAGCTTTTCCCAAGGCGAAACTTTCAAAAACATACGGTCACCTACCGCATACTCAATCTCCTTACGCTTCAAATCCGCGTAAGACTTCTGTCGATCAGAAGCTGCCTTCAATCGCTCACAAATGAGCTTCACCTTCTCGGTGGTTCCTTTCAACAAAGCTGGCATTGAAACCAACTTCTGACCTGTTTCAGCCCAACAAAGAGGAGTCCTACACTTCCTCCCGTACAAGGCTTCATAGGGTGCCATTTGAATACTTGCCTGGTAGCTATTCTTATAAGCAAACTCCACCAACGGCAAATGCTTCTCCCAAGAGCCTTGAAACTCAATCACACAGCACCTCAACATATCCTCCAGTACTTGGATAACACGCTCAGACTGTCCATCCGACTGTGGATGATAAGAAGTACTGAAATTCAGCCGTGTACCCAAAGCCTGATGTAAACACTCCCAGAAATTCGATGTAAACCTCGGATCTCTATCCGACACGATCGACTTTGGCACACCATGCAGCCGCACAATCTCAGCAATGTACAGCTCTGCAAGCTTGTCCAAAGTGTACGTAGTATGCACAGGAAATAAATGCGCACACTTCGTCAGGCGATCCACAATCACCCACACCCAATTCTTCTTCGATGGCGACAAAGGCAAACCAGACACAAAGTCCATGGTAATCCTTTCCCACTTCCACTCAGGAATCCTCAACGGTTGCAACAACCCAAAAGGAAACTGATGCTCAGCTTTAACTCGCTGACAAACCATACACTTGCTCACATACTCAGCAACATCTTTCTTTAAACCCACCCAATAGTACTCATCACGAAGATCACTATACATCTTAGTACTACCAGGGTGCATAGCAAAAAGACTACTATGAGCTTCAGTCAGAATAGCACGCCTCAACTCAGCATCATTGGGCACTACTATCCGACTCCCAAAACATAAAACTCCATCATCATTAAAACAGAAATCCGATGGCCTATCCTCAGCAATATCCTGAACATGTGGCACCAAGGAATCATCTAACATTTACTTACCCTTTTTAAACTGAACCAAGGATGATTTCACTTGCAACTCAGCCACAAGACCGCCATCTCGCGAAATACTCAAGCTGGCAAACATAGCCCTCAACTCCACTGCCACCTTCCTACTCAAGGCATCCGCTACAACATTAGCTTTTCCCGAATAATACTCGATCGTCAGATCGTAATCTTTAAGCAACTCCACCCAACTTCGTTGCCTAAGATTCAACTCTTTCTGAGACATCAGATACTTCAAACTCTTGTGATCCATGTACACCGTACACCTCTCACCATACAGGTAATGTCTCCAAATTTTCAAAGCAAAAACCACCGCAGCTAACTCAATGTCATGCGTAGGATAATTGCGCTCATGCACCTTCAACTGGCGCGATGCATAAGCCACCACCTTACCCTCTTGCATCAACACACATCCCAAACCAACGTAGGATGCGTCACTATAGACCACAAACTCTTTCCCTGATTCAGGTTGAACCAAGATAGGAGCTTGCGTCAAGGCTGCCTTCAGCTTTTCAAAAGCCTGCTGTCTCGCTTCCGTCCACTCAAACTTAACATCCTTCTGCAACAACTTCGTCAAAGGTGCAGCAATCTTCGAAAATCCACCCACGAACCTCCGGTAGTATCCTGCCAAACCAAGGAAACTACGGACTTCATGAACAGACTTAGGAGGCTTCCAATTCATCACTGCCTCAATCTTTTGAGGATCAACACGAATCCCCTTAGCAGAAACCACATGACCAAGGAACACAACTTCCCTGAGCCAGAACTCACACTTGCTTAACTTAGCATAAAGCTAATTCTCCAACAAAGCCTGCAACACAATCCTCAAATGCCCCTCATGCTCCTCCGCAATACGAGAGTGCACGAGGATATCATCAATGAACACCACAACGAACTTGTCCAAATATTCATGGAACACTCTATTCATCATGCCCATGAAAGCTGCAGGAGCATTTGTCAAACCAAACGGCATCACAAGGAACTCATAATGCCTATACCTCGTTCTGAAGGCTGTCTTTGGCACATCCACATCCTTCACCTTCAACTGGTAATACCCTGACCTTAAGTCAATCTTAGAGAACACAGCCGCTCCCCGAAATTGATCGAAAAGGTCATCAATCCTCGGTAATGGATACCGATTCTTGATAGTCAACTTGTTCAGCTGACGGTAATCGATGCACATTCTCATAGTGCCATCTTTTTTCTTCACAAACAAAACTGGTGCACCCCAAGGTGACACACTCGCCAGAATGAAACCATGATCAAGCAACTTCTGAAGTTGCGTCTTCAGCTCTTTCAACTCCTTAGGTGCCATTCGATAAGGTGTAATGGAAACTGGAGTTGTATTTTCATACAGCTCAATTCCAAACTCCACTTCACTCTTATGAGGCAATCCAGGTAACTCCTCCGGAAACACACCAAGAAACTCTCGCACAGTCCTGATATCTTGCACTCGCAACTCTTTAGAGCTAGGATTCATCACAAAGGCTAGGTAGGCTTCACAACCTTGCCTCAGCATCCGGCTCGCCTCCAATGTAGACACCACATTGGCAAGAAATTTCACATTCTCACCAACCACCACTACCTCATAATCATCAGCAAGCTTCAACGAAGCTCGCTTGTTCTCAAAATACACCACAGCTCGATGTTCAACAAGCCAATCCATACCAAGGATTACATCGAAACCATAGAATGGCAATTCCATAAGATCAACATGAAAAACATGATTTTGAACAACCAAGGGACATCTTCTATACAACTTCCATGTCACAACGGTCTCACCAAAGGAACTAGTTACTCGCATACCAACATCCAAAGACTCAACAGGCAAACCAAGCAATTGAGCATGTTCACGCAATATGTATGAGTGTGTAGATCCAGAATCAATCAAGGAAAGTAATGAAAAAGATTGCAAAGTGAAGGTACCTGCGATCACATCCGTGTCATTTATCCCCTCTCACTGCGCATACACTCGAGCCTGACCACCACCCTCAGGTTGGACAGCCACCACATGCGCCACATTCCTTCCGCCATCATCTCTACGCTGGAAGTTACCACGGTCGCGCCCACGACCACTCTGTGGTGCAACAACTCCAGGAGCACATCCCTAACCACCACCGGCCAACAAAGGACACTCCCTCCTCATGTGGTCTGCCGAACCACAATTCCAACACGAATTACCAGCTACTACAACAGGAGCATGCACCTCTCTCGCTGCCCGAGGACAATCACGCCTCAAATGGCCACGTGATCCACACGCCCAGCATGTGTTCTGATTAGCTCTCGCCATGTCTCCCTGAACAGGTGCACCATGCCCTCCACCACCATGCCTAGCCGAAGACTGATACCTCCTATCTCGTCCTCTCTTGTTCCATCCACCACCGGAACTATACTCAGCAGCTCTCTTGCCCGAGCCAGAACCAACACTCCTGGAAGACAAACCCAGGTTCTGCTCAATATCCTTCGCCCTACTAACCAGCACATCAAAATCAGTGTACTCAGCTGCAAGCATAAAGGTCTTTACGCCCGCCACTAAACCATATCAAAAATGTTCACACCTCTCCCGCTCATCAGGGATAATCTCAGGTGCGTATTGACTGAGACGGACAAACTGGATCTCGTACTCAGCTACTATCATGCTCCCTTGTATAAGAGACATGAACTCTCTTTTCTTCTCATCCAGGTATCGCACACCTAGATACCTCCGCTTGAACGCGTTCAGAAAGAACGTCCAAGTCACATCAACTTCCTCCATTCCGGAGACAGCTGTCGTCCACCAGGTATATGCATCATCATGTAACAGCGATACCACACATCCTAACTTCTGCACATCATTGCAGTTCATTTGTCCTAATATCCTCTTGGTACTTTCCAACCAAGATTCAGAACCTTCAGCAGACAAACCTCTGAACTCAGTCCCTCCCAGACTGCGCAAACGTTCCAAAGGTAGTCTAGCATTAGCATCACCCTGATGCCCAGCTCCATGAGCTCCAGCTACTGCCGCCTGAAAGCCTCCAGCAATAGCTTGTATCAAAACTGTCATGTTAGGAGCAGCTTGCCCCTGCCCAGCTTCAGGTCCAGCACCACCTCCATCACCTCCAGCACCACCACCACCAGGAGGAGGAGATAAATCCACAACATTATCGACATTCTCCTCATTCTTGTTCTGAGCCATAGCTCGCGTATTAACTCTTGTCTCTCTACGAGGTCTCATTCACTAAAACAATGCACTAACACAAATGCAATAAACATAATTAGGCCCAACAAGGTAAGTAATCCAAGCACTCAAGCTCATTTTTCAAAAACAATTCATTTCATTAGTTTTGATATGGCAATGGGTTCCTCTAACATGCTTCAACATAGCATAACATCACAATTGCAACATACTTTACAATTCACACATCAAGCTTCCATTTAAAAGGCATACCAAGCAATCATACATATATCACCAACATAACCATTCCCAATTACTCGAGAACTCAGCTCTGATACCACCAAATGTAACCCCCTTAGCCCGGCCTAGACGGTTGACCCAAACTACGAGGATTACACGGGGAAAACCAAAGTCAACCCGAAAGTCAACCTTGATTAACGACCCCTTTTTTTAATCCTATCTAGATACAAATTAATCCTAAGCGTACCCTTGAGAAGAGCATACTTGAAAAGCACAGCGATCGGTTTACATTAAGGGACTCAATTGCACAAATTACAACTATTAGGGACCAAAATGTAAATTCTGGAAATTAAGAGGACTTAACCAATTTTTAAGTTACCATTGTGAAATTAATAATATTACATGCTTCCCTGTCAAATTTCGCCTTAAACGGACATCTCAAACTCAAGCAATTGCATAAACAAAAATCAGGACTAAAACGTAAAACTTGCAAACCTTAAACTATTCAAATCAGTGCCCAACGGTCATCTGTTTCGGAACGGGGGTTGACCGTTCCGAAACGCGGGTTCGTTTCGAGACCTGTATCGAAACAGGGCTTGGCAGTGGCCAATTCGTTTCGGAACGGCCTCTACCTGTTTCGATACACGAAGGCCATTACAGGCCCCCGTTTCGAAACTTTAGTGCCCGTTCCGATACGGACTGCCCAGAAAGTGCAGAATTTGCTGGTTTAATATTCAATTAACTGCTCAAACACATCCTAATGACCTCCTAATCATGCCAACAAGTCATCATACATGCAAGGTACATATTTGCATCATCAAAACACATTCATGGCATCAATTAGGAAAATCCTCAAGTCTATAGGCATGCATCCTAATACACAAAACCAATCAATCATCAAATCACCAAAACAAGCATCAAAATGGTCATTTACAAGTCCAAAACATCAATAGCATCATGCCACACTTAGGGAGTCCAAAACATCTCCCAAAAACACAACCTAGGTTCCCATTGCCAAAATATCAAAAACTAATAGTGTTGTGAAAACATCACCATACATAAGCTTAGCTTTCCCTTGGATTCTTAGCCTTCATGCTGCCCTCAAAACACTTCAATTCTCTGCATTATTGGTTCAAGAAAGTGAGCGTAAGCACAAATGCTTAGTGAGGCATGCTCTAAAGAAACAACACAATAATGCATTTTATAAAACACCTTTCAAAGGCCTTTAAACTCATAAACATCATTTCTCATGCAACAATGCATACACAACAAGCATCTCATGCTTCATTAACATCAACATGTCATATTGGCTTCCAAGTGATACCATAACCATTTTTCAACACAAAAACACAATCGGATACGCGGATTACAAGCGTTGTCCCATACGCTTCATACACACTACCGAACACACAAGGTGGAGTTTACCGGTACAATCACAACCCCTCAACACCCGTGATGGAGTTTAACGGTTCAATTACAACCCCTCCACATCACTCATCGGTAGTTGTATAACATCACTAACGAGAACACGAGACACACAACACAAGATCCTCACATGGCCTTTTAACCACCATTATGATCTTCGACATCTCGTTAGTGTACTTGGATGGAGTTTACGACACGATTACAACCCCTCAACATCCAAGGCGACTTTATTCACGGTGCACCCAATCCTATAGCCGGCTAACTATATCCGATTCAAGTACTTTAAAACAAACACATCACTTGCCAATATACATCGATTATCATCATCAATCCACTGTTTTAAAGCATTAATCAAAGCCATTAAACCATCATGAATCACTATGCATCAAACCACATTTATCAATATCAAACCAAGGATCTCTTACCTTGAGCATCCTTCAACACATGGCTTTCAAAACCAGCATTAATCATGCTAAAACATGCTTTCAAAACAGAATTTAAACAAGCAAATTAAAGACATTGCATCCAACCATCTCATGGTTCATCAAAGAGAGAGTTTCTCCGAAAACTTACTCTTGAGCTTAGTTAAGTTGCTTAGACTTAAACTAAGCTCCCAAAACCTTCAAACATTGGTTTCAAAGCTGAAAACCCAACTTCACTCACCAATTCCGTTTCACAAGCTTGCCGAAAAACCGTTCAAGCCTCCGGATCAACACCACAAGGATCCGAAGATGTCTCCCCTGTTTTAAACACATCAAAGTAGAGGATTAATGCATCATCATGTATTAAAATCTTCAGGCATTACACCTAAACTCGCTGCTCTCACCAAATCTACCATTTCGGCTACCAAACACAACCGAAATCACTTCCAAACTCATCCACAACATTACCCAGCCAAGATCCATCACTTCTAAACATTCCTAAACATCAATTAACATCCAAAAAGATCCTAAACTCGCCCTTATACCTCCAGCTATAACAGAACACCAAGATCACCCCAAAAACCACCATTTTCACAAGTAAAAACTTAGGAAAACCAACCTATTCGGGATTGCATTGATTAAACCTCAATTACACATCATTAAACATCCAAAATACATTAAAAAGACATCTCAAAACAGAGCCCAAACATTCATCACGAATTTCTTTAAAACTTAATCCAAATCTTGAGTTTTAAGCCAAAATTAAGATCACAACATTAAAACATTTAATAAAACTTAATTTAAGGATTGAGAACTTGGGAATTTCAGTAAAGAACTGAGTTTTTAGAGGAGAAGGACATCCTTACCTCTAAATGTAGATTTCTCCTTGATTAGAGTCAAAATCCTTGAAAATTCAATAAGCAAATCAAGAGTTTTTGATGTAGAAAGGATTAGGAATCAATTGATGATTGAAACCTCATCATTTAGTGTGAAAATCAAAAGAAATGTTGCTGTGGAAATGTGTTTGGCTGAGGGAATTTTGAGAGAAAATGAGACGAGAAAGTTTTAGCAAAAGTTAGTTATGAAAAGCTAAAATATGGTTTCCCTCTTTTCCTTTAATTAATTAAACATTAAATGAGTCATTAAAAATCTGGAGAAATCCTTCCTTGGGTAAATTAGCTCCTTAAAGATTCAAAGTTTCAATCCTTACAAAACAGTCACCACTGAACTTTTCAAAAATTACATTTTAGTCACTATTTTGAAATGTCACACTTCCAAACCTTATTTTTTAAAATTGATTTCAGCACTCTCTTATATATATTAAAAGAGGATTTTTAGATATTTTTCCATATTTTTAATGCATCTCGAATTAGGCTTTCCGTAAAACCATCTTTTATATTCGAACCGAAAATCAGACCGGTCTAGTTTAGACCCTAAACTTCCAAGCCCAAATTTTGGATGTTACAGAGAGGGGAATAACATGAATTCCCTCAAAATTAAACTATAATATGCCAGTGAAGTGTGTGCAGAACTGTGTACAGGCTTAATCTGATGAATATTCTAAGTAAACAGGGATGTTCTAGGTCTGAAATTAAGATAGGAGCAAACTACAAAACCCCGAACCCATTGAGTAGAGTCATCACGTGAAGACTTTCACTCACTCATGCTAATTTGTTTGTCACTTCAAGATTTTCATATTCATGGACTTTGATAGCAGCGGAGTGTCATTGCACATGATTCTTCCTAGAGCCTCTTCGGGCACCTTTAGGGATAGGCAGCATACAAAAAATTATTTTTCCTGCCTTGGCAGTGCTTTTGTGTTTCCTGTTTGTTGCTTGCCGCGGCAGCTTCCTGCAACCATGTTAGAATTTTACAAATAGTTCATCAGGCAATGTTTATCAGAAACTCAAACAAATTCAACAAGTAACAGTAGTGTTTTAATTTTTTGGTAAATATAGAAATATCCTAAGATTACTTCATGCTTTTCTCCCCAAAATTAAGTTCATTTTAACTTGGGGCCAAAATTTAAACTCTGCTATCCTATCATAGGCACAAGTTCCAACAAAAAAAATTATTTTCAATTAATTTTCTAAGGCAAGTGCATAATGCAACCTAATATGCACTAATTATTCCTAAACAAAATTAATGAGTGCTAACCCCCCAACTCGAGACGGACATTGCCCTCAATGCACAAAACAAAAATAGAAGAAAAAAAACAGAAAAATAAATACAATTTATGTAAAACAGAAAAATAAAATAAAAAAGAAGAAGAAAACTCTATAAATTGGCTAAGGGGTGAGAGGAGGCTTGGGTCTTGGCGGCAGAGGAGGAAGTGAAGGATTGGATGACAAGGCGGCGGCCGGCAGATGCTTGGGCGACAGACTTGGCTGGTGAGACCATTGCTGTCCGCGATGGCTGGACTCTCTTAGGAGTGGGGCGATGCTCTTCATGAGGTTCTTCAAGGGGTTCTTCTGGAGGGGCTTCTGTAACCCCCTTAACCCGGCCTAGACGGTTGACCCAAATTAAGAAAGTCACACGAGGAAAACCAAAGTCAACCCGAAAGTCAACCTTGATTAACGACCCTTTTTTTTTCTTTTTAAACTTGTCTAGATGCATATTAATCCTTAGATATGATCATACAACAGCGTACTCAAAGATCATAAACATCAGAGATCAAGCAGGGACCCAATTGAACAAATTACAACTTTAGGGACCAAATTGTAATTTCTGATATATATGAGGACTTAACCCAAATTAAAGTTACCAACTTGAAATTAATCAGGTTTCATGCTTCTCTGTGAAATTTCAGCTCAAAAGGACTTTCCAAACTCATACAATTGCACAAACAAGATTCAGGACCAAAATGCAAACAATTCAAAACATTTAACTGCCAATGTCAGCCCCTAACGGTCACCCGTTCCGAAACATGCAGAGCCCGTTTCGAAACGCGGGGCCGTTCCGCAACGCGTACCGCAACACGGGCTGGCAGTAGCCAACCGTTTCGGAACGGTCCCTCCCGTTTCGGACGCCTGGGCTTGTTTAAGGCACCCGTTCCGAAACGGTAGATACTGTTCCGAAACACCCTGCACAGATTACCCCAAAATGCATACTTAAACATGCAATTAAACATCCAATCATGCTCCAAATGCCACCAAACTTTACCAACATGCAATTCAACATATATGAGACATACTTGCATCAACAATTCATCAAAACATCAACATATGTGAAAAGCCCCAAATCTATAGGCATGCTTCCTACACAAGCAACCATTCAAGCATAAACTTCCAATTCAAGCATATAATGGCCAACCACAAAAACCAGCATTCTCAACAACATTCAATATACTTAGGGAGTTCAAAACATCTCCCAAAACATACACATAGGTCCCCCATTGCCAAATTACCAAAAGCTAAATGTACTTAAGAAAACCTTCCATACTTTGAGCTTTACTTCCACTTGAATGCTTGCCTTCGTTGTTGTCCTCAAAGTACTTTAATGTTCTGCATTATTGATTTGAGAAAACAAAGAGAGTGTAAGCAAAAGCTTAGCGAGGAATGCTCAATAAAACCATTCAATAATGCATTTATAAAACACTTTATAAATCATGCATCAAATCATCATTTACACATGCTCAAAAGCATACTTAAACATGCATCTCATGCTTCATATCATAACATGTCATATTGGCCACAAGTGATAAGTTCCATTTCTTTAAAAACAAGTTCATCAACTTTCACCCCAAGGACTTTTAAACACCTTGGCCCCAAGGACTTTTAAACACCTTGGCCCATGGACTTTTAACCACCATGGAAAGGACCACACAAGGACTTTTAACCACCTTTGTGTCTGTATCAAGTTTCACCCCAAGGACTTTTAAACACCTTGGCCCCAAGGACTTTTAAACACCTTGGCCCATGGACTTTTAAACACCATGGAAAGGACCACACAAGGACTTTTAACCACCTTTGTGTCCGTAGCAAGAATCATCCAAGGACTTTTAACCACCTTGATGATCTTAAGTAAACAAGGCTCACTCAAGGACTTTTAACCACCTTAGTGACCTTAACCTTTTCAAAACATCACTTGCCAATATACATCATTATCATCAATTTATCCACTGTTTTAAAGCATTAAACCAAGCCATATTCATCATGCATTTAAAAGCATCAAACCACATTTAATCAATGTTCAAAAACAAGGAACTCTTACCTTGAGCTTCCTTCAACATATGGCTTACAAAAACAGCATTAACCATGCTAAATCATGCTTTCAAAACAGAGTTTAAAACATGCAATAAACCACATTGCACAACAATCAAATCATGACCACCACTAGAGAGTATTACCGAAAACTTACACTTGAGCTTAGCAAAGTTGTTTAGACTTAAACTAAGCTCCCAAGACATTGGTTTCAAAGCCGAAAACCCAATTTCACTCACCGATTCCACTTCGCCTCTTGCCAAAGCACCAAATCAAGCTTCCGGATCAACAACTCTTGGATCCAAAGACGCCTCCCCTGTTTCAACACATCAAAGCAGAGGATTAATGCATCATCATGCATTAATTGCTTCAATGAAAGCACCTAAACTCGCTGCTCTCATCCACACTCCATTTTCGGCCACCAAACACAACCGAAAATGCATCCAAACCACTTCTCAACAAAGCCCAGCCATTAACCATCAAAACCTAACATCCTTTAACATCATTTAACATCTAAAAAGAACCTAATAACATCCTTATACCTCCAACAACACCAGATCCACAAGATCACCTCAAAAACAATCAAGAATCACAAGGTAAACTTAGGAAACCCAACCTATCCGGGATTGCATCAATCAAAACTCAATTCCTTATCAATTTAGAGTTCAAATAACATCAAAAACACATCTCAAATCACAGATTTAACAGATCAAACGAAAATCATCAAAAATCACCAAATCTTGCATTATAAGCCAAGATCCATTTCACAACTTAAAAGCCTTTAATAAAGCATCAATTAAGGATTGAAAACTTAGGAATTTCAGTAAAGAACTGATAGTTTAGAGGAGAAGGGCGTTCTTACCTCCAAACTTGAGTTTCTCCTCTTTTTGGAATCAAAAACCTTGATGATTCAAGTAGCAAATGATGAGGTTTTGTAGATATGATGATTAGTAATCAAAAGAGAGTTGAAAGGAGAGATTTAGGTGAGAAAATCAGAAACAATTCTCTGGAAAGAAAGTGTTTGGGTTGAGAGAAAATGAGAGAAAAGAAAATAGGAAGTTAGTTATCAAAATGGCCAAAATGGCTTTCCCTCCTCTTTTGATATGTTTTAAAATCAGAATATAGCTTAAAATATCTTAGAAAAAATCTGGAGAAACTACTTTTGGAATAATAGCTCCTTAAAGATTCAAAGTTTCAACCCTTTCTAAAATAGTCACAAAACTTTCAAAAATTACATTTTGGTCACTAGCCAAAATGTCACCCTTCCAAAACTCATTTTCCAAAATTGATTTCACAGTTCACTTAATTATATTAAAAGATGATTTTAGAACATTTTCCCATGTTTTTAATGCAACCCGAACTAGGCTTCCCTAATTTCACCTTTTTAGATTCGAACAGCACTTTGACCAAACCGGTCAACGCCCAAAACTCCTAAGCCCAAAACCGGGGCGTTACAGCTTCACTTCCCTCGGATTCTGTCTCCTCGTCCACTGGCTCGACGACTTTGATGTGTCGCTTCCTCTTCTTTGTTCTGTCCGTTGGTGCAGCCGGATGGTCTATCGCCATTGGGGTTGCTACTGCTGTTGTTGTCGGCTGCTACTCAACCTCATCGGAGGAGGAGGTGTTAGCCGCCGTTACTGCTGTGTAGATGGGAGAAAGATGTTGTTGATGCCTCTCAGGAGTGTCTGCCATCGTGTTAGAACCAGAGGTTGCAGAATATGATGGGTAGTGCGCCAGAGACGACATCTGGCGGTGGAAGGCAGCGTAGTGGGCAGCTGCGTCTGATGGTGTGCCTCCTCTGGGTGCAGCTGCGGCATCGAGGCCGGCAACGAAGGTTGGCAAGGTGGGGCCGTCGTCTGGAACTTTCTGAAGGAGATATGCCACAAAGGCATCTTGTATCTCCCCCACGTACTTCATGAAGGTCAACTGCTGCTGCTCGATCCGTTCGTTGCTATCAATAAGTGTACGCATCAGAGTGATGACTTCATTGGTCGGGGTAGCTTCTATACTGTCGGGGGCGGCTGGAGTGGTTGGCTGGGCGGTAGAGGGCTGGCTGGGGGTGATCGGCTCTGTCTCTAGGGCCTGCATCATCTGCAGGGGAACTTTCTTGGTCCACCTCTCTTTGGCAGCTGTCATCTCTTCTTCTAGGTCGGTTGGGATGTTGAAGTTGGCATAAAGGTCTGTGATGAGAGACAAGAAGTACAACCCGCCCTTTTTCTTGCGGAAGCAATTGTGGATCTCCTTGCATATGATTTCCCCAATGTTGATGTGCCGGTTCACCATGATGTTGTGGATGAGTGCAAGGCGCGGCCGGTCGACATTGGAGTTGTGGGAGGTGAGTAGCAGACATTGTTTGATAAAGGTAATCCACAACATAGGCTCGGGAAGCAGGTGGTGGCGTTGGACAGTGCCGCCATGCTTTCATGTCATCCAAGACGTGTTGGGCTTGCACAGGTTGGCCTTGAGTTTGTTGTAGTCGGCAGCCGTCAATGAATGCCTCCATTCCTCGTCAGGATTCTCATCCATCCCTAGGCCGTAGAAGCTGTTGATCACGGTGGCGTTCAGCTTGACAAGCTCCCCTCGGACATAGACGAACGACAGCTCTGGGCGGGGGTGATGGGCATAGAATTCTTTGACTAAAATGATGTTGGTCATCTCAGGCTGCCGTGGGAATATTTCCCATCCCTTGTTGTGGATGGTTTCGAATAAGGCATGCTCTAAGCTAAAGTCCCATGTTTGCTTCGTGTAGTGGAACCCTTGCTCCTCCCAAATAGCTTGTTTTGCAAAATGTGTTTTGTATCTCTTCTCATCTATCTTGGAGCAGAAGCGTTGGAAGGTGGGTTTAGGTGCTAATGTTGATGCCATGTGTGAGACGGTTTAGATATAACTGAAAGTTAAAGAAAATATTGTGAGAAAAGAAAGCTATGGATTCAAGAAGAGTATAGCAAGAGGTGAAAGTAAAATGAATGAATGAGATGAGTGAGGTTTAAATAGAGGTTGTCGAGAGGTGTCGGGGCGGTATTAAATGCCCAATAGGCAAGTTGTCTCACGCACGTTACGGTATTTCTACCCGTTTTTCTGTAGCCATTGGCAGCTAGTCGTTAGCAGGCAACTAGCCATTACGCGCTGTCTGCGCTGGGCCGCCCTTGGCTATCTTGGCGGGATGGTGGGCGGGCTCCTTGTTGGGCTTCTTCTTGATCCAGCTCTTTTATTCCTTAAGCCTGAAATAAAATAAAGGTAATTAAATATTGAAATAAAATCTGAAAAATTGAAAATGTGGAAAATAAATTAAACTGATACAAAATCTAAACAGAATAAATTGAAGAAAATTAAATTCTATTCCTAAAGCATAAAAATAAAAATAAAGAAAATAAAGATAAAAATAATTAAGTTATGTTGGGAATGCATTTGGGTGCATCTCCCAGACATAACAACTTCCTGAGCTGGTGTTTATTGTCTTTCCTTCATGGGGGTTCCTCATGTTCTTTAAGGTGGTGTGCTGTTGGGTCCTTCAGCCTGCCCTTGGGTCTGTCGTGACAGCTTCTGGGCATCCTTCATTTTCCTTTTTTGAGGTTTGCAACACATTCAACTTGATGCTCTTATTGCCTACCCTCATGATCAGCTCCCCATGTTCCACATCTATTAGCGTTCTGCCCGTGGCCAAGAATGGTCACCCAAGGATGATTGGGCGTTTTCATCAACCTCACGGTATAAAATGAGGAAGTATGCTGGAAAAATAAGGTTGCCCACTCGTACTAGGATGTCTTCAATCTTGCCCTCCGGTTGTACAAATGAATGATCAACAAGTTTCAGCATAATGGAGGTAGGTTTGGCTTGCCGAATTCCTAGTTTGTCGAAGATTGCCTTAGGCATCAAGTTTATGCTGGCTCCTAAGTCGCACAGGGCTTTTGTTTCGTGCTTGCTGCCTATTCTACATGGTATAACAAAATTGTCTGAACTTGTTTGCTTGGGTGGCAGCTTGTTGTGCAGCATAGCCGTGCACTCATCTGTCACATCGACTATTTCAAAATCCGCAATTCTTTTCCTCTTAGAAACCATATCACTTAGATATTTTTCATAGTTGGGGATGTTCTGAATGGCCTTTATGAGAGGGATATTTATGTGCACATGTTTCAGAATATCCAAGAATTTCTTAAACTATGGCTCTTGTTTCTGTTGCTTAAGCCTTTGGGGGAAAGGCGCTGGAAGGCGGATGTCCTCTATAAGTTCTTTGCATGTGAACTTTATCTGTGGAGGATCATCTGCCTTAGGGCTGTTGTCAGGCTCATCTGTTGGGGCGGCTAGTGTTGATGCTGCAGCGGCAGGTAGTTCTTTATGTGCTGACTGTTTCTCTGCTGGTTTTTCCATTATGGGCTCATTCAACTGTTTCCCACTTTTGGTTGATATGGCTTTGCACTGCTCATATGTGGGTTTAGCTGTTGCCTCTATACTGCTAGATGTTGCACCCATTGTTCTGATGCTAAAAATTGCAGTGAACTGCCCAAACTGAGTCTCTAGGTTCTTTATTGCAGCCTCCTAGTTGTTCATTCTCGTATATGTCATGTCCATGAATGACTCAATTTTATCAATAAACTTATTTGTACGAATAATAAACTCACTAGTATTAGACATAAATGTTTGAAGAGTTGCTTCTAGTGAATTGTTGTTTTGTGGTTGTTGAGGTTACTGTCTGGACTGGTTTTGCTGGTAGCCTCTCTGTTGATGTTGTGGATTGGCAGCAGTTTTAGGATTGCTACAGGAGAAGTTTGGATGATTCTTCCAACCAGGGTTATATGTATTCGTGTTGGGCTTGTTGTTCCTCTCGTATCCTCCCACAAATTGGCAGATGCGGTATATTCGGAGGAGTCGTGGTTTCCCCCACACTCATCGCAGAATGGCTCTACAGCCATGGCCTCATAGACTTTCCCAGTGGGCTTTACCATGTTCATAACTAGTTCTTTCAGCTTATCGAGGCGGGCATTGACAGATTCTGAGCCTTCCACTTCGTTCACAACTGTTGGACGCCTAATGCTGCCTCGTTGGGCTATTGGGTACTTATAGTATTTTTTGGCGGCTTGGTTCAGGATCCGCAGTGCCTCCTCTGGTGGTCTGTCGAGGATGATTCCGTTGGCTGAGGCATCAATCATCACTCGAGGTTGGTAGTTCACCCTATTGTAAAACATTGACACCTATGTCCAAGCTGGAAAACCATGAAGCGGGTAGTTATTGAGCATATGTTGATACCGCTCCAATTCTTCATAGATTGGCTCATCATCCCCTTGTCGGAAAGTTGTGATCTCGTTTCTCAATCTATCTGTGACATTAGATGGGCTGAAACGATCCAAAAAAAAATCCTTGCACAGCTCTGTCCATGTGTTGAACGATCCTGGTGGCTGGTTGTTCAACCACTGTTTTGC
Organism: Hibiscus trionum; assembly: GCA_030270665.1. NCBI lineage: Eukaryota > Viridiplantae > Streptophyta > Magnoliopsida > Malvales > Malvaceae > Hibiscus > Hibiscus trionum. The sequence continues at coordinate 29,687,137 of BSYR01000005.1, forward strand.
TCTATCCCTCAGTGAATAGAGGAATAACCTCAGCCTTAGCACATCTTGATGGACTTCGTGTATTTTGAAGGCTTTGAATATGTCCAGGAATCCTCTTAAGTGCTTCCGAGCATCTTTTGTGGCAGTCCCTCCAAATTGCCTCAAAGTTTTGATCATGTTAAACATCACGGGCTTCGACTCAAAGTAATCCGCCTCAATTTCAGGTTCTGTTAGTGTAGGATCGAACCCTCTGAGGTCATGTTCCAGGCAGCTGCCTAGGTGGAACTTGCTGTTGTTCTCTGGGCAGCAGGTCTTGCTGCACATCCCTACCATTCTTAGCATTGTTGGTAGGGTTGTCGTTTATTACTTCCATGATTTCCTCTGCTTTTCTCTTTTCTTTAGTTTTCCCTAGGGCTGTTATGATCTCCTTTTTGAGTTCTCTTGCTCTTCGTTCGATATCGTCAACGTAAAAGATTTCGCCTTTTGGGTTTGCCCTGGTCATGCACTTAGCAAAGGAACTTTGATTTTTTTTGAATAAAGATAAAAACTAAAAATTAAAAGCAAATAAAAAAAGTGTAGAAATTAAAAACGAATTTCGCTGTTAACAATCCCTGGCAACGGCGCCAAAAACTTGTAGAGTGTTTTAGTGTTCTCTAAACATGAGCGCAAGTGCACACTCCTGTCAAGTAATAGTATAAGAGATATCGTCTCCCATAGCGATTGGACAGCTTGATTCGAGTCTTAACTCCTACACAAAGGAAAATTAAACGCTCAAATAAGTTGAATTGTTTAAGAAGAAAAGAAAATAAAACACAAGTGAATATAAGAGAAGAGTTTAGATTAATAGCATGGGCCGGGTTATGATGCTGCTTAGTGTAAAACTGTGTTAAATAGGATAAGTTGCTTTGTGCTGCCAGGCTTCGCTGCCTCAGCGAGGGATGACATGTTAGCTGCTATGACACTCTCCCTGCCCCGGTAATGGAATGAAAGTGTGTCTCGGCGGCGAACTCGGCAGAACGCTTCAAAAGTGATCTCTCTTAAGTCTAAGTCAGAATTTTGTTGATGCCTACTGAAGATAATACCAATCGCGACGTGAATCGTGCAAAGACAGCAATGTTTGGTTCGTTCTCTTCTAGCCGCCTTAAACTCTAACCTATGTATAGGCTGGATTGATCAACACTTGATTAAGGTGAATACCGTACTTACTCCTTTAGTGAGTTCGACTCTCTCGATACCGAACAAATGGATAGTAATCAACTAATCTTTCGCCTTAATTAAAAACTATGAAGAACATGGAATAAGCAAAGCTTGAAGCTTTATTGCAAAAACAAGCTTAAAAACCTAAACAATTGTTCTCACACTAATTACAACATAACCCAAACCCAAAGGGAATTTAGAACATGATGGCAGCAAGAAAACCTAAACTATGCCTAAGGGAAAACCTAAGTTGTTTTGAAGTAATAGTACAATGGGTATATATAGGCATTAGCTAGGTCTAGTCCTTCTTGAAGTAGAAGTCTTCAAAGTAGCTTTTTCATTAAATGCAACCTTAAATTTTGACTTCTTTGAGTTGAATGTAGACTTCTTCACGTTGCCTTGCTCTGTAAGCAATCATCGTATTCCTTCTTCGGCGGCTCTGCCTGTTGCTACTGTCATCGGAAAATTGAGTGGATAGCATCGTTAAGATCAGGATTTTCTTCTCTATGGATCGCACTCCAGTTCTCCAATTCCTTAGTTTAATGTCTTGGGCGGCAGGTATGGCGGCGGCAGCTACTCGTCAGCTGCTATCTCTATCTTGAACTGCATTAGTACAGCTCCTTTCTCTGCTGCCTCACCATCATGTCCTCAGCTCCTCTCTTCTTCTATCAGCCTCTAGCACTTGAAACTAAAACTAAACTAAAACAATACCTTTTCTTTACCAAATAAAAGATAATAAATAAAAAGCATGGCTAAGTAAAGAATACTGTAAAATGCAAAGCATGATCCTAATTATTCCTAAAACGTACTTAAACACAGTAATAATATGAGATGGAATGTTCATGAAATATAGAACTTATGAACACTTTACACTGCCCCATCCGACAAAATCAACTGGAAATTCTTTCTTGAAGAATTCAAGAAGAAATATATAAGTGAACAATACCTAGCTAGGCGTTGAAAACGTTTCTTGCATCTGAAGCAAGGCAAAAGGCCAATCGAACAATACGTGGGTGACTTTAGCAAGTATTGCAAGTACGGCTCAGAATATATCAAGACAGAAGCTGATAAGTGTTAGATGTTTATCGATGGCCTAAATGATGAGTTGAGTCCTTTCTTCACAGCTCTCGGAATCACTGATTTCCAAAGCCTAGTCAATCGAGCTATCGCACCTGAGGCAAAAATGAAGGCTCCGGAGAAACATAAAAGTAGTCACTCTTGGAAGAACAAGAAGTCGAAGAGGGATGATAATTCTCCATCTCAAGGACCTTTCAAAAAGCCGAGACACCAAGGAGGCAATTCAAACCATGTAGTTGTTCAGAAGAGCAATTTTATTCCTCAACCTCAAACGGTCTCCAAATTCTCAGTCCCAATTATCCCTGTTGACAGTACGAGAAACTTCAAGAAGGCTTTATAAGTCCCTACTTATAAGTCTCGTAACAAGCACCACTCGGGCCAATGTAGAACCACCAATAATCTTTGCTACATGTGTAGAAGCTCCACACATTTTATCAAGGATTGTCCTTAAAATCTAAACAGATTCCAAACCTGAGCTCCAGTAAACACATGTTCCACACCTTCAAATCTAAACAAGGGCCCGAGACAAGCTCAGACTGTGAATCAAGCCAAAAATAGAGGCCAGTAATCAGCACCTACATATTAGGAATCTTGTAACGCTCCGGTTTTGGGCCTAGGAGTCTTTAAGGTTAACTCGGGGTTTGTAGAACCTAGACTAGAGATTTAGGTTAGTTTAGGAGTGGTTCAAGTAAAACATGGTTTGGGATATGATAAAATTATGGGAAATTTCCTAAAATCCTCTAAAAATATGTATAAAGGTTTGGTAAAGTCAATTTTGGAAAATGAATTTTGGAGAGTTGAAATTTAGGGTTAGTGACTATTTTGAAAAAATGTAAAATCTATTTTTAAGGGACTATTTGAAAGAGGGCCAAAACTTAGAATCTTTAGGGAGCTAATACATATTTAATGGGCCTTTTCCTTTAATTGACCATTTTAAATGTATTTTATTAAAAAGAATAAAATGAGATTTTATTAAAAAGGGGATTTTATTAATTAGCCTTTTTCTAAATTCTATTTTGACATAATTTCTATTCCTCACATTTCCCATCAGCCAAAACACTTCATTTTCTCTCAAACGTTCAGAGATTTTCATCTTCTCACTTCAATTTGATTTACAAATGATTTCTTTGATGATTCTTTCAATTATCTCAAAGGATTCTTGAAGGTTTCGCAATAAATCTTGTCAATTGAAGGAATAGGCAAGGGTTAGAGGTAATTTCATTCAACTCCTCTAATCAAGGTTCTTTAATGAAATTCCCAAGTCTTTGGCTCTCTAATTGTGTTTAATACCAATGTTTTATAATCTATTTGATGATAATGGTTAGATCAAGCTTTAGAAGATGATTTCTCAAGATTTTCATAATGGTACTGTTTCGATTAATTTGAGATTGATTTTAATCATGTTTTGGATGTTAAATGATGTTTAAATAAATGCTTTATCATAGGAATCCCGAAATAGGTTGGATCTCTAATTGTTAGATTATGGTTTTTGTGATGATAATGTGGTTTTTTGTGTTGCTAGGGATATAAGGATGCAAATACATTGTTTTTTGATGTTAATTGATGATTAAAATTGGAGGGCACTGTTATGTTTTGGCTGGGTTGAGCTTGTAGAGTAATCCGAAGTGTTTTCGGTTGTTTCAGATATGCATTTTGGTGTTTTTAGGCAGAGCGGAAAAGTGGATTTGGTTGCTGGTGTTTTTAATGCACTGAGATACATTAATACTCATTTGTTCTTGTGTGGTATAAACATGGGAGAACGTATCAGAAGGAATTGGTGAAGTTTCAGGAGCTTGATTACGCTTCGGCAAGAAAGCGAGACATTGTCGATGAGTGGAATTGGTTTTAAAGCCTTTCAAAGACTTGAAAGTAAGGTTTGGGGGTTTAGATTGAGTTTGAAACAATAATCTAAGCCCAAAAGTAAGTTTGAGATGTTTCACTCTCGTTTCTCGGTTCTTATCCCATTGATTTTATGATCATTCTCATGTTTTGGAGATAAAATTAAACCTACTATTTTATGCATGTTTTGAGAAATGATTTGATGATTTATGATATACCATGAGATAGAATTATGATTTTAAAGAGATAGAATTTGTTGAGAAAATCCTATGCATATTTATGCTTTTGAAATGCGATGAGAATGATTTACATTGATGCATTGAAAAATATTAGGTAATGATGATTAAAATGAGTATATTGGCATGAGATGAGATTATTGTTACTGGATATAAGTGGTCGACCAATAGGATGACAAGTGCACTATAATATACAAAATTCATACGTGTTGCTTCGGGCAATGAGGGTAGTGCCATCCCGTTCCAAAGTGAGACTGTGGTGATGAGAGATTCCACCACGGTAGGTCTTGATGATATGAGATTCTATCAAGCTTTGTGGCGATGAGAGATAACGCCATGAGAGTTCGGTGACGTGAGATTCCACCGCGGTAGGACTTGACAATATGAGATTTCGTCAAGCTATCCGCATATCCGAGTAATGTTGCCTAAATGCCAATATATGAGATTCGCATGTATCTTGTTTATAAATGATTTAATGAAATGAGATTTGCATATGAGATCATGTTTTGAGAATTGCTATATGAGACTTTGCATTTTGAATAATGCATGAGATAGATGGTACATGTGGTTTAAATAATGTGGATTTTGCTTTGAAAATGATTTCAAGCATGAGATATAATGAGCATGATGAGATAGAAATTTATAAATGTGAATTGATTTAAATTGCATTATTGTTGTTGGTTTGTTTTGAGCATACCTCACTAGGCATTATTATTTACGCTCTCTTTTTCCAACAATGCAGAAAAATGACATATTTGGGCAGCAAGGAAGCAAGAAGGATCCCAAGGAGTGATACTTAGCTCAAGTATCGTTTTATGTTTACCTGTTAGTAAAAATAGTTGGCAATGGGAAGATGCTTTAATGTTTTAGGAGAGTATATTTTGAAACTCCTTATTATGTGGCAAGTTTGAGATGCCTTTGATGACTTGTAAATGGCCTATACCTGTTGATAATTGCTTTGGTTTGTGTTTTGGCTTTTGAATGGTCTCTTTGTATAGGAAGCACGCTTATAGATTTCTTTAATGCATATTACCATGCTATGATGTTGAAATTGCCATGTATGATTGAGGTTTGATGCTTAAATATGTTGTGTGCATGTTGGAAGCATGTTGGAATGGTTTTGGTTGGATTAAAGTGTGAAAAACTATCAAAGAGTGTCATTACATACCCAAGTGTTTCGGTACGCTCAAGCCTGTACCGAAACGGTGAGCCTGAAATGGCTCAGAGGTTTCGAAACAGGGAAGAAGTGTTTCGATACGTTTTGCTACTGAAATCTCATGTTTCAAAACACCCTAAGGGTTGTTTCGATACGAGCTTGAGCTTCCAAACGCTCGACCCTATTCTGAAACGGGTGTTTCAATATAGGGCAACTTGTACCGAAACACCCAGTCGTTAAGTTGGTTGTTGGAATCTTCTGAAGTTATGTTTCTTTACGTTTTGGTCCCTGAATGTTGTGGATGCAATTAAGTGAGCCTGGATGATCGTTTTGAGCTGACATTTGACAAAGAGGCGTGTAATATAACTAATTGAAGGTTGGTAACTTAAAAATTGAAGAAGTCTCGTTAATTTGATAAATTTACAAAATGGTCCCTAAAACGTGTTTGTATGCATTTGAGTCCCTAAACATTGTCTGATTGAGTTGCAAATTTTTTTGTTGCGATATTTATCGCATATGATGATAATGAGAATCTAAAAAGGATAAAATGATAAAAATATGGTCGTTTATTGAGGTAAACTTCCCGGTTTACTTCAATATTCTTAGTGTGATCCATTCGGTTCGGTCTTTCACCCAGACCGGGCCGAGGGGGTTACAAATCTCGAGCCCCTACTCGAATATATCATATTCGTGGAAGAGATGACGAAGAATCTCCCAAAGTTATCGTAAATACTTTTAAGCTAAAATCAACTCTTGTTTATGCTTTAATAGACTTAGGATCCACCCACTCCTTTGTATGCTAATATTTGATTACAAAATTGAATCTGAAGCCTGAAATTGTAAAACAAAGCTTGGTAGTTTCGAATCCAATAGGTGGGACCACAAACATAAGTTTTATCTGTAGAGATTGCCCCTTATTCATTCAAAATGTACCCTTCCTGGTTAACTTGTATGTACTTCCAACATATGAATTTGATCTAGTACTAGGATTAGATTGGTTGAGAAAACATGAAGCCTAGATAGATTGCCAAAATAGGAGACTCTATCTTCGAGGTTTAGGAAAGGAATCCATTCTCTTGATAGTCCAGAAACCAACTACAATCTTTGCTTCTATGATATTACAAGATGAACTTGAATTCAGCTTACCATCTATGTTAATCGTGTCAGAATTTATTGATGTTTTTCCCGAGGAACTCCCTGGTCTCCCTCCAACCCAAGAAGAAGAGTTAGAGATTGAAGTTCAACCTGGAAGAACTCCGGTGCCCATCACAGCCTATCGAATGGCACCCGTTGAGTTGAAGGAACTCAAGAAGCAACTTCAAGAGCTACAAGACAAGGGCTTCATTCGACCTAGCTCGTCTCCTTAGGGTGCTCCAATTCTGTTCGTGAAGAAGAAAGACGAGACTATGAGACTCTGTATTGAGTAAACACAACTGAACAAGCTTAAAATCAAGAATCGGTATCCTCTACCTAGAATTGAAGATCTTTTCGATCAACTCAAGGATTCTTCAGTATTCTCAAAGACCGATCTTCAATCAGGGTATTATAAATGAGAGTAAAAGAAGATGTGCCCAAAATAGCATTTCGTACTCGATATGACCACTACAAATTCCTCGTAACGCCAATCAGGTTAACGAATGTTGTGGCTGCTTTCATGGACCTCATGAACCAATTATTCAAGCCCTATCTTGAAAAATTTGTGGTCGTCTTCATCGATGACATCCTAGTGTATTCTCGGAATAAGGAAGAACATGATGAACATCTTAGAATCGTATTGCAAACCCTTTGAGAACGTCAATTGTTTGCCAAGTTTTCCAAGTGCAAATTTTGGCTATCGGAAGTCTCGTTCCTCGGACATGTTATCTCAGCCAAGGAATCAAGTCCGATTCAAAGAAAGTCCAAACCATTATAGATTGGAAACCTCTGAAGAATGTTAGTGTGGTCCAAAGTTTTCTTGGATTAGCTAGGTATTATGGGCGTTTTGTCAAAGGTTTCTCATCCATTGCCGCAAGTCTCACCAAGTTAACCCGAAAGGATACACCCTTTGTTTGGTCGGAGAACCAACAACGAAGCTTCGATCAACTTAAACAAGCTTTGACTCATACACCGGTACTTATCCAACCTGAATTGGGCAAGGAATTCACTATTTATAGGGATGCATCTCATTTAGTACTCGGTTGTGTCCTAATGCAAGATGAAAAAGTGGTTGCTTACGCTTCAAGGCAGCTAAAACCACACGAATCAAATTATCCTACTCACGACCTGGAGTTAGCAGCTATCGTGTTTGCACTTAAAGTCTGGAGACATTACTTGTACGGGGAGAAATGTAATCTATTCACATACCACAAGAGCCTCAAGTATATCCCAACTCAAAGGGATTTGAATTTGAGGAAAAGGAGATGGCTACAACTATTGAAGGGCTACGATCTAGTTATCGACTATTACATGGGGAAAGCAAATATGGTTGCAGACGCACTAAGTCATAAACCATATTTGGGTAAACACCTAAACCTAAACTCTAGAATAATTCTTTGAATTAAATCTTCTTAGCTTGTAATGAATCTATTCAAAATATAATCCTCTTAACTTGCAAGAAAACCATTCAAATGAACCTTTCTTGTCTTGCAAGCAACCATTCGAATTGTATCTTATCTTGCAAGTAACTATTCGAAAATCATCTTAATAATCTTGTCCATTATTCCGTAGATTCCTTGGCTATCAATGCTCAATTTCGTCTACTCAAAGGACGGAAATTCTTATTTGAACTTCAAGTTCAATCAAACCTTATCTCGAGAATCAAAGAACTCGAACAAATTGATCCCAAACTTCTGAAGATCATGTCTAAGCTAGACTCTGAGTCTAATTCTGACTTCTCCTTTAAGTCGAATGGACTTCTTTATTTCAAAGATAGAGTATGTATTCCTGATAATGAAGAGTTGAAACAAGAAATGCTACATGAAGCTCACCAAAGTCCTTTCTCAATTCATCCTAGATCCGTTAAAATGTATAAAGACCTAAAATCCTTGTATTGGTGGCCGGGCATGAAGTCTGCCATTATAGACTTTATGTCAAGATGCTTGACTTGTCAAAGAGTCAAGGCAGAACATCGAGTCCCTACCAGATTACTTCAGCCTATTGATTTCCCTCAGTGTAAATGGGACCAAATCACAATGGATTTCGTTAGTGGATTGCCTTATACCCAAAGAAAATGTGATGCAGTGTGGGTAATTGTAGGTCGGTTTACCAAATCAGCTCATTTCATTCCTATTCGAATGAGCCTAAGTCTAGAAGCCTTAATCAAATTGTACATTCGGGAAATAATTTGACTACATAGAGTTCCCACTTCTATAATTTCAGATCGAGATCCCAGGTTTGCTGCATAATTCTGGAGATCCTTACAAAGAGCCTTGGGAACCAAAGTACAATTAAGTATGGCCTTTCATCCACAAAGTGATGGCCAGTCCGAGAGGATCATACAAGTACTCGAAGACATGTTACGTGCTTGCGTGATAGATTCCGGGAAGAATTATGTGAAATACATGCCTCTTGTGGAATTTGCATACAGCAAAAGCCATAAATCTTCGATTCAAATGGCACCATTCAAAGCCTTGTATGGCAAAAAGTATCGAACTCCCATGTGTTGGTCCAAACTCGGTGAGAACAAGGTGTTAGGACCAAAAATGCTTCGGGAAACCAAAGAGAAAGTTTGAATTATACATGAAATATTGAAGCAGGCCTTTGATAGGTAGAAAGCATACGCAGATTTGAAGCGAAGGGATATTCAACACAACGTTGGAAACAAGGTTTTCCTAAAAGTGTCACCCTGGAAGAAGGTCTTCAGGTTCGGAAAGAAAGGAAAGCTTAGTCCTCGATTTATTGGACCTTTTGAAGTTACTAAAAGGATTGGTCCACTGGCTTATCGACTAGCACTACTTAGTGAGTTCGATAAGATCCTCTCTATGCTCAGGAAGTATTGATCCAATCGGACTCATATATTTGGAACCTGATGAAGTGGAATTAAATCCTAATCTTTCTTATGATGAAGAACCTATCCAGATACTTGACCAAGAAGTAAAGAGACTCAGGAACAAGAATGTTCCACTAGTGAAAATCTTGTGAAGGAATCATAGAATGGACGAAGCAACATGGGAACTTGAGGCTACAACGAAAGATCAGTATCCTCATCCATTCAATTAAGGTAAATTCGAGGACGAATTTATTTTTAAAGGGGAGGAATTGTAATACCCCAAACTAGGGCTTAATGACATGAATTTAAGTGATTAGAATTTATTCGAACAAACATCACACAATTTAAAAGAATTTAGTAAACCTAGTGATCTAAATAAGAAGGAAGCGAAAACTAGTAATCTAATTAAAAGGAATTAATAAACAAATGGCTGAATTGTGAAGGACTAAATTAATGTATATTAAAACATGCAGTCTTGCATGCAACAAGTAAATTTTAATGGTCAATTAGGAGTAATTTGACCCCAAATTAGCCATGTGGTCGGCTACTAAAGAGAAAACAATTTCTCTTTGCTTGATCATCGTCTTCATCCTTTTCTCCATGCAAACATAACCGAATAGAAGAGCTAGAGGGAGAGAAATTCTTGAGAGAAAAAGGGGAAGCATTCATCTATGCAGAATCATGGATTTAGGCTGAATTAGTACTTGGGTAGATTAGCTTGAAAATGAAGTAAGCTTCCATTCTCTTTTCCTTATCATTCGAATAGGTAGACTAGAATTAGATTGAACTGAATGTCTTGATACTTTGTTGAATAACCATTACTAAATGCTTGTTAGAATGCTTGGTAGATGATGATGATTTGGTTGAATAGATATGTAAAATTTTAGATTGAACAATGAATAACTATGTCAAAAATGGTTATCCAATCGAATGGACATGTATAATGTTAACTTAACATAATTGATGATAGATTGTATTGAATTAAGTATCAATTGAAAGTAGGGATGTAATTAAATGTTAAACACCTAGTTAAAATCATGTGAACTGGATAATTGAGGCCTTGGATAAACTAGACCGATGATGGAATTGAGTGAATTGAACTAGAATAGAAAAGTGGTCACATTGCTAGAAAAAAATTTACACTAGGGATTGTTTTGAAAGATTGGCTGAATTAGGGACTAAATTGAATGCTTTAAGGACTGAAATTAATTTGTAATAACAGGGAAAAACAAGGGAATAAGTGGTTAATGGGCTGGTATGAAACTATTAAAGGAAATGGACAGATTGGAACATTAAAGTGCACTAGAATGAAAGATGGACTGTTTTACAAACATGTAAACTGTTGAGGACTGTTTTGGTGTTAAAATGCAGTAAAGTGATGAAAATTAGGAGGATAAAATCTGTTAAAAACAATAATCAAAACAGAATCAATTGGATCAATCATGTGCTGGAAATGTAAGTTGAAATATGCATGGAAGAACTAGTTGAGAAACTAGTTAACTAGAATTGTTGGAATTGTAATTGGTGGTTTAATTGGTTGATTTTAATTCCTTGTATTACATAGATTGTTAGCTCAAGAAGGAGACTTTGAAGAGGGGGCTAAAGTTCAAAAAGTAAGAGAAAATCTTAAGGTTATAAACATTCAAGATTGAACTTGCTTATGCTTTGAAGGAATTGGTAGTGTAGTATTTATATAGGGTTAGAACTTAGGTTCTAACCAATTATGTTGTTTAATTGCTATTGTCATGACTATGTTTGAATAATGAATCTAATTATACTTGGTAATTAAACTAATGGAAGTATGGATTAAATGTGTGATTGATATGAAAATTGCTTTTGTTATGTGATTGATAGTAGAAATGGATAGTAATTGAATGTTTGATCTTTCATGCTTGATCTATATGGTTCGAACGACTCAGGAATTAACAAGAATGTGATTCTTGATACTAGTTGATGCGTGCTAGAATTTGTCTATGGTTAGAATGACCTAAGGGTGTACCTTGTTCTTGATATACATGGCTTGAAACAAGAATCCTTGAATAAATCATGTCTTGAATAATACTCGAATTGCTTTATTAATAACATATAGTCAAATTAAGTCCTTGGTTGACAATTGGTAATAGGTAGAATGGCATGCTAGAGAGTCTAGAGCTCATCTGTTAGGGTGGACTACGATCCTGGGCCAAGGCCCTTATTTGGCGACAATAGGAGGGAAGCTTGTGGTCACTTGGCGACAGTAGGAGGGTTTTGACTGGTACTATATGTAACATCTTGTGGCGAAAATTGGTTGGAGACTCAATTACCTAGACATAACTAAATACTGAGGCAAAAATATTGATAATCAAGCTTGAAATAAAATGAACTATATACAAGAAGTTACATGAAGTCTTAATCCTTGTTTGATCTTGCTTGCTTCTTGGAAATAAAGGATTTAAATAATAACTATAATTCTTGATTTTCTTGTTTACTACTTTCTAAATTGGTTAGTTTTACATGTAACCATGTTCGAATGGATGATAAATGATCTAGCTCAATTTGCTTAGAAAATGTACATATGATCCTTGTTTGAGATGTTAATGCAAATCTTATAATGAAATTCTTGTTGCTTGATAGGCTTTGTGCAATTCAAATTCATGCTTGCATAAATGAGTTTAAATTTACTTGATATCTTGACTATGATAGACATTTTGTATCTTAAATAAATAGTATACTTGTTTACTTGATCTTATAGCCTTAAACTTGAAACAAATTAATATACTCTAGATTATGGCTCAAACTTAAAAGAAAAAAAATCCATTCTTGAAATAACTTGCTAGTTCTAGGGCTACCTTATTAAGTACTTAATTATACTTATCACTCTTGTTTCCACTCTTTCCAATCTACAGGTTAGGTGGATTGAATGCTATTCTTGAGTTGAGGCAAGGAAAGACAAGATCAAGCAAAGTATGATTTGTGTCCTTTTGTAAGCTCCTAGTTGGTGGCCTTAGACATGTATCCAGTCTAGTTATCGTGCATTTTGATTCGTGTCCTTTTGTAAGCTCCTAGTTGGTGGCCTTAGACAAGATCAAGCAAAGTATGATTCGTGTCCTCTTGTTATGTAAAGACATGTTATTATGACTTTGAACTTGTAGCCTAGTTGATCTAGGTGTTATGTTATGATATATAAGCATGGAAGGTTATATGGTGTGATATATGATGTCTTGAAATGCTTAGAAGTATGTTGAATGGCTTGATCCATGTCTTGATTACTTGATTATGAGATGTATAAGGCTTGTATACATGCTAGATCTTGTGTTGTTGTGTCATATTACAATGGAGTATACTATGCCATGTTTTAGTATGTAAAAGGGATAGAATGGGATCATATATGATAGGTTCTTGTTATCGATGTGCTATTGATCCATGTATTAAGGCTATGCATAAGTGTTTGATATCTTGATTAATGAGCATGCATATTCGAACGTAACTAGAAGGATATGTTGGGTTCTTGTGTTTGTGTCTATTCGAATCGAACATGTTTAGCTTGTATGTACATAGTTGATCCTTGGTATTGTATGACATGATTAGGATAAATATCAAAGCATGATATTATGGTAACATGTTCAATAGGTTTTTGATCTAATTGACTTTAGTGATTCATGTCTTGGTTCGAATGCTATGTTTGTATATGGTGAAATGTTTACACTTCCTTGTTCTAAAATATGATGTTTAGATTGATTAGTAGTAACATATTGGGCTTGTGTACTTGTTTCTAGTTTCGATTGGTATGTGATTCATGTTGTTGCTTGTTTGATTAGAAGTCTAATCACCTATTAGGGGTGAGTTATGAAAAGTTTAAGTGGTTCGTGTTTTCCTTGTATGAGTAACACTTCTTAGCCGGTTTACAACTAAACCGAGTGAGGGGTGTTACAATGTGAGTGCATAATTTTGATTTTTTAGCAAATAAACATGAATGCTCTTGATTGTTATTAGTATCTTACATAAATATGAGCTGAACTTTCCATCTTGCATTAAATTGTTGATTTAGAGTACAAAATTTTAAAATGAACAAAAGGCACCAATGGTGTCCCTGTAATGTAATGTCCCAGTTTTGGGCTTAGATGTTTTAGGCATCGGTTTGGGATAGTCGAACCTAGAATTAGAGATTCGAGCCTTTAGAAGCGGTTCAGGGAAAACGTAGTTTGGGATAGGATAAAACTATGAGAAAATTGCGAAAACCTTTTAAAATATATATTGAAGGTTGGTCAAATCAATTTTGGAAAACGAGTCTTGGAAAGTCAAGATTTCAGAAACTGACCATTTTGTAAAAAGTGCAAAATTGATTTTTAAGGACTAAATTAAAAAGCGGCCAAGACTTAGAATCTTTAGGGAGCTTATATCTATTTTATGAACCCTTTTCTCTCAAATTGACCATTTTAATTGTTTTAATTGAAAAGGATTTTTAAATAAAAATGGAATTTTAATAGCTAAAAGAGAATTGACGTAACTTTCATTCTCTCATTTTCCAATCAGTCAAACACTCTATTTTCTCTCTAAAACTTCAAAGATCTTCATATTTTAACTTCTTTTTGTTTATGTAGGGTGTGTAGGTGTTCCCTTTTTGTGAGAGCGCAAGTGTACACTCCTGTCAAGTTATAGTATATAAGATGTCGAATCCCACGAGGATTGATATAGTTCCTTCGAGTGTATATCTGCACAAGAAATTTAAATGCACAATTAATTTCAGGTTTGTTTAAAGGAATAAAACTAAAAACACAATTAATTAAAGTAGGGGAGATCAGAGTGATAGAATGGGCCAGGTAATTGCTGCTCAGTGGTGTGTAGACTGCATTACATAGGTTAAGGTTGGATTGCGCTGCCACGATATGCTGCCTCGGCAGGTATGGCGGGCGGCAGCTACAACCCTGTCATGCGGCCGCAGTGGGTCACTACCACTACAAGAGTGTACTATCTCGACAGGTGGAATAGAATGAAGTCCTAGCGGAAAGTCTGGCAGATACTCCAAGTTCGGCAGGATAGTCGACAGTGATCCCTCCTATTTCTAGGTTAGGATGCTCGAGAGCTAACGTGATGTAGGTAATACCTAGCAATCTCATCGTCAACCTAACACAGGCTAGTCAACTCCTTTGGTAATCCCTTTTAGCCGCTGAAACTTGTGGACTGGTGTGGAACCAAGTTAGTCACGCCTCAACACATTGTGATCGTACTTAACCCTTTCGTGAGCCTTGCACTTTCATGCCCGACAAATGGATTCTCTCAACTGACTAGTGTAGAATAATTGAAAGAATGAAGAGCAATGGATTAAGCAAACTTGGAATATTTATTGCAAAACAACATAACCTAATACAATCGTTTCTCACAACTACTTTACAAGCAAAAACCTAAACCTTAAGGAGTTTAGAACATAGCCAACTCCCTCTCTCTATTTCCCTCTATCTCCTTCGATCTCTATGCCCTTATACCCTCACATACATGGGTATATATAAGGCTTGGCCTAAGGTTAAGTCCTCCTTGGAGTAGTAGTCTTTATTGATGATAAAATAGCTTTAATATTTAATGATTCATTCAATTCTGACTTAAATATGGACTCCTTTGGATGTTTACTTGTTCAGCAAGTAAGTATAAGCCATCTTGCTTATCGATCTTCAATCAGCTCTATACACCGCTCCAGGCCTCAGAAAAATGCAAGATTGGGTTCAATGGACTCAAAAATGTCCTCTTTCAAACGAGACCCATCTTGACTATGTCGGCGTATTATCGTCTGGGCAGCATTCTGTAGCGGCGGCGTCTTTGGCGGCAACTGGAACTGTTTCGGTACATCTCCTTCTTCTCCCTGCTTTCTTATCCTCTCTTCCTCTGACCAACAACCAGCACCTGAAATAGAAAACTAACTAAAACAATACATTTTCTCTACCAAATATAAGATATTCAATAAAAGCATGGTAAAAGAAGATATATTGTTATAATGCTTGACATGCAGCTAATTATGCCTGAATAAACTTAAGAACATCAATAATAAGGGCAGGAATGTGCATAAAACATAGAACTTCTAGACACTCTACACACCCCCAAACTCGAACTATTGCATGTCCTCAAGCAATGCAACCTAACTAGTACACCTGCCCTTGAACATAAATCAAAAAGAAAGCCTAGTTTTTAACTTGGTTTCATACCTCAAGGTCGTGGCACCTATATTAGTTTAGTGAGAGGGAATAACATGAAATAACTTAGAATTTTAATTCTAGTGCCAGTGCAGTGTGTGCAGACATGTGTACATGTTGAATATGCTAAGTATACTAAGTAAACAAAGAATGTTGTAAAAGTTAAAGAAAAAGGAAATAGAGTTGCTGCTTTTGCAGCACATTTAAGCACTTCTTTTCTTCCTTTTTTCGGATCATGGCTTTTAAGGGCTTCCGCTCATCGCAACTACTCTCTATGTCTGAAGCTAAGATAGGAGCATACTACGAAACTCCGAACCCTTTGAGTAGAGTCATTCAGTGAAGGCTTTCATTCACTAATGCTAATTTGTCAGTCACTTCAAAGAATTTCAGATACATGGACTTTGATAGCAGCGGAGTGTCCTTGCTCATGATCCTTCCTAGAGCCTATTTCGGGCACCTCTAGGGCATTCAGCCTTTTCTTTGTTTTGTGGCCGTGGCGGCGTTGCTTTTTATTTTACTTTGTTGCCTTGTGCTGCCGCGGTGGCATACATGCATCCAATATAAGAATTTTCATTAAGTTTAAGCAGACAATGTACACTTAGAACTCAAACAATATTCAGCACTTAACAGAAGTGTAATAAAAGTTTGGCAAATAAAAAAATTTCTAAGGTGTTTTTCATGCTTCTTCCCAAGATTAAGCTCAATTTGAAATGTGGTGCGAAAATAGTATCGACTAACTATCATAGGCACAAGTTATTTAACCCAGATTTCCAATTTTCATTAAGTACTACGTAGGATTTACATTGCAACTATATGCAACTACATCCTTAACATAATAACATGAGGACTACCCCCCCCCAAACTGAAGGCGGGCATTGCCCTCAATGCCTCAGATAAAATAAAATCTAAACAGAAAAATATAAAATAAAGCAGGAAAAAATAATGGTGCTAGAAACTACCGAGTTGTCTTTTAACTCGGTGGACTTGGAGGAAGATGAGAGGACTAGGCGGCAGGTGGCGGGTGATTTGGCGGCGAGGCTCTGCTTCTGGCCGCGAGCTGGCTGGACTCTGATTAGATTGGGTCTCTTTGGTTGCTGCTCTAGCTCGGTCTCTGACCTTTCATCCTCTGGTTCGGCCACTATCACGTGCCTCTTTTCTTTTTTGCCTTGGTCGGCTCTGCATTATCAGAGGAATCAGACACCTCTTCGTCAAGGGAATTGATGGCCTGGACTGTCTCCTCTGCTGTCGTCCTTGTTTACTCCTCATATTTCTTGGCGACTTGCCTTCTATAGTAGGGTCTGAATCTAGATAAGTAGTTGTGAGACGGACTATATAAAAATAATATAACTAAAAATGAAATCTGGTCCTAAGCTTATTATGATCTATTTCTCAAGAAAACGGTAAAGTTGTGGAAAAACTAAAATTATATTATAGCGAGTTCGTTTCTGATACTTCTTATAGTCCACCCGCACCCTCCATCGAGTGACTATTCTCATAGGGGAGTCTTTCTTCCTCATTCCCTTGTTGTAACCCCTTTAGCTCGGCCTAGACGGTTGACCCGAACTACGAAGATTACACGGGGAAAACCAAAGTCAACCTGAAAGTCAACCTTGATTCACGACCCTTTTTTTTCTTTTTAATCTTGTCTAGATGCTTGTTAACCCTAAGTGAGTACTCACGAGATACGATAGAGAAAGGCACAGAGATCGAATTTCAAAAAGGGACTCAATTGCACAATATACAAGTTTGGGGACCAAAATGTAATTTCTGAAAATTAGAAAGTCCTTACTGATTTTAAAGTTACCAATATGAAATTAGTCATGTTACATGCTTCCCTGACAATTTTCATCTCAATTGGACATCTCAAGCTCAAGCAATTGCAATCTCAACATTTAGGACTAAAATGTAAAACATGCAAAGTTCAGAACAATTCAAATCTGTGACCAACGGTCACCTGTTTCGAAACACCTACCAGCCGTATCGAAACGTTCGGGCAAAACACTCCCCCGTTTCGAAACTTGTTCTGAAACACGGCTCTCTAGTAGCCAAAACGTTTCAAAACAGCCTCCAACCGTTTCGAAACTTGTTCTGAAACACGGCTCTCTAGTAGCCAAAACGTTTCGAAACAGCCTCCAACCGTTTCGAAACACGAAGGCCATTACTAGCCCCCGTTTCGAAACGCCAGAGAGTGTTTCGATACCATTTGCCCAGAAAGTGCAAAATTTGCTGGTTTTTCGTCCATTAACACATTCAAACACATCCTAATGACTTCCTAATCATGCCAACAACTCAACATACATATGAGGTACATATTTAGAACTCTTAAACACCTTCATAGCATCAAACATGAAAACACACAAATCTATAGGCATGCTTCCTATTAACAAAACCAAATAGGCAATCAAACTTCAAATCAAACATTTAAGGCCATTTACAATTCAAACCAACCAAGGCAAACATGCCACAACCTTAGGGAGTTTAACACATCTCCCAAAACAAAACTTGGTTTCCCATTGCCAATTTATCAAAACTAAAGTGTATGAAAACTTCACCATACATGAGCTTGGATTCCCTTGGACCAACTTAGCTTCCTTGATGCCCTTAAACACCTCAATTATCTGCATTATTGGTAAAAGAGAGCGTAAGCATAATTGCTTAGTGAGGCATGCTCTAAAGAAAACCAACACAATAATGCACATATAGAAAAAAAACACTTTCATTAAAGCTTTTAAACCACATGCTCATCTCTTTCTCATACTTGATAAAGTTTCAAAGCAAAACACATTGAAATCACATGTACCTTCATTCTATCTCATGTATTAAATCTAATGCAAAACTCATGGCAAGGCCATTCTCATGCTTGTATTGTCAAAGCATTTCTAAACAAAACACATATGCATATCTCATAGCATAAATCATTTCATCAAGGTACATGTGTAACAAAAACCATTTCATCATTTATATTGGCATTTAGCATCTCATTAATACTCGGATATGCGGACACATTTCTACACTAGACTCTTCCGGTGGAATCTAACATCACCGTACTCAGTTATCTAGCAACAACTTCCGGTGGAATCTCTCATCACCGTACTCACATGGCGGAATCTCTCATCGCCACAAAGCTTGGGTATTTCACCAAGTCCTACCCGATGGAATGCCCATCATCAGAAAATCTCACTTTGGCTTAACCAAAGAACACGTACGAATTTTTAGTTTATAGTGCACTCTCATCCTATTGATCGATCAATTATATCCAGTAAGTTTCTCAACATCTATGCCAATATAATGTGTTAAAATATCATCTCACCTATTGTTTTCATGCAATAAAACTCAAGAGTTTTCTCACCACATTTCAAATCATAATTCATAACTTTCTTCAAACCAAAAGCTCAAATCCATTCAATGCAACATGCCATCTCATGACAACTTTACAAGCATAATCCTCATGCTCGAAAACATGTATAAAAACAGTAGGAATTCAACAACCACAAACCATGAGCATGTAAAAGCATTTTAGGGGCAAACACCACTTTATAGAGATCAAATCAAGCCATACTTACTTTCGGACTTAGGAAGGTGTTTCAAACCTTTCCTAAATCCCCAAACCTTGTATTTTTGTCCTCGTGGACATTTAAACCAATCGCACTCACCAATTTCGTTTCGCTTGCTTGCCGAAACGCCGATTAAGCCTCCGGATCAACTCCAAAAGTGTCTGAAGATGTCTCCCCTGTTTTAGACACATCAAAGAAGAGGATTAATGCATCATCATGCATTGAAATCTTCAGCCAACACTCCTAAACTCGTTGCTCTACCTAAACCCAACATTTCGGCTACCAAACATAACCGAAATCACCTCCAAACTCTTCCAAAACATAACCCAGCCAAGATCCATCACTTCTAAACATTTCTAAACATCAATTAAAATCAAAAACAACCCTAAACTCGTCCTTATACCTCCAGCTATAACAGAACACCAAAAACACCTCAAAAACCACTATTTTCATAAGCAAAAACTTAGGAAACACAACCTATTCGGGATTGGATTGATAAAACCTCATTTCTAACATCATTTAACATCCAAAATACATTAGAAAACCATCTCAAAACAGAGCCCAATCAATTACAACGAAAATCTTCAAGATCTCTTCCAAAATCTTGAGTTTTAAGCCAAAATCATGTTTCTAACATTAAAACCGTTTATAAAACTTTAATAAAGGATTGACATCTTAGGAATTTCAGTAAAGAACTGAGTATTTAGAGGAGAAGAACAATCTTACTTCTAAATGGTGATTTCTCCTTGATTTGGGCCAAATTCCATGAAAATTCAATGTGGAAATCAAAAGGATTTGATGCAAGATTGATTAGGAACCAATGAGTGATGGAAATCTCATCAATTGAAGTGAAAAACAATGTGAAAGTTGCTGGAGAAAAGGTGTTTGGATGATGTGATTTTGAGAGAAAATTAGAGAAAAGGTAGTTATGAAAGTTAAAAAGTAGTTTTCCTTTTCTTTTATTTGATTAAAACATTAATTAAATCACCCAAATTAAGGAAAAATCTGGAGAAAAACATTTTGGGTAATTAGCTCCTTAAAGATTCAAAGTTTCAATCCTTTACAAAACAGTCACTACTAAACTTTGCAAAAATCGCAATTTGGTCACTACACCGAAATGTAGTATTTCCAAACCTTATTTTGTAAAGTTGATTTCTTCACTCTCTTATATATATTAAATGAGGATTTTTAGATATTTTTTCTATATTTTTAAAGCATCCCAAACTAGGCTTTCCCTAAAACCTCCTTTTATATTCGAACTGTTTCTCAGACTGGTCCGGTTCATACCCTAAACTTCTAAGCCAAAAATTAGGGTGTTACAACTCTCCCCCTCTTAAGAAATTTCGTACTCGAAATTTACCTGGAGGAAAAAGATAAGGAAACTGCTCCTTCATGTCATCTTTTCTTTCCCACGTGGCTTCCTCAACACCACGATGCCTCCACAACACCTTAACCAACTCAATGGTCTTACCTCGAAGAACATTACTGTCTGAATCCAGAATCTCAACCGGCACCTCATCATAGGTCAAATCTGGATCCAACTCCACTTCCTCCACAGGCATAACATGCGAAGGATCCGATCTATACCTCCGAAGCATAGAGACATGAAACACATCATGAATCTTTTCCAACACTTGTGGTAATCTCAGCTTATAAGAAACAGGACCCACACGTTCAATCACCTCGTATGGTCCAATATATCTAGGGCTCAACTTACCCTTCCGACCAAACCTCATCACCTTCTTCCAAGGTGAAACCTTCAAAAACACACGGCCACCCGCCGCAAACTCAATCTCCTTACGCTTCAAATCCGCGTAAGACTTCTGTCGATCAGAAGCTGCCTTCAACCGCTCACAAATGAGTTTCACCTTCTCGGTGGTTCCTTTCAACAAATCTGGCATTGAGACCAACTTCTGACCCGTTTCAGCCCAACAAAGAGGAGTCCTACACTTCCTCCCATACAAGGCTTCAAAAGGTGCCATTTGAATACTTGCCTGGTAGCTATTGTTTTAAGCAAATTCCACCAAAGGCAAATGCTTCTCCCAAGAGCCTTGAAACTCAATCACGCAGCACCTCAACATATCCTCAAGCACTTGGATAACACGCTCAGACTGACCATCCGACTGTGGATGATAAGAAGTACTGAAATTCAGCCGCGTACCTAAAGCTTGATGCAAACACTCCCAAAAACGTGATGTGAACCTTGGATCTCTATCCGACACTATAGACTTTGGCACACTATGCAGACGCACAATCTCAGCAATGTACATCTCTGCAAGCTTATCCAAAGTATACGTAGTATGCACCGGCAAGAAATGCGCACACTTCGTAAGGCGATCCACAATCACCCACACCGAATTCTTCTTCGATGGCGGCAAAGGAAAACCAGACACAAAGTCCATGGTAATCCTTTCCCACTTCCACTCAGGAACTCTCAACGGTTGCAACAACCCGGAAGGAAACTGATGCTCAGCTTTAACCCGCTGACAAACCATACACTTACTCTCATACTCCGCGATATCTTTCTTCAAACCCACCCATTAGTACTCATCCTTTAAATCACGATACATCTTTGTACTACCAGGGTGCATAGCAAAAGGACTACTATGAGCTTCAGTCAGAATAGTACGCCTCAACTCCGCATCATTTGGCACTACTATCCGACTTCCAAAACATAGAACTCCATCATCATTAAAATAGAAATCTGATGGTCTATCCTCAGCAATATCCTGAACATGTGGCACCAAAGAATCATCCAACAACTGCTTATCTTTTATCAACTGAACCAAAGATGGTTTCACTTGCAATTCAGCCACAAGACCTCCATCTCGCAAAATACTCAAGCTGGAAAACATGGCCCTCATCTCCACCGCCACTTTCCTGCTCAAGGCATCCGCTACAACATTAGCTTTTCCCGGATGGTACTCGATCGTCAGATCGTAATCTTTAAGCAACTCCACCCAACGTCGCTGCCTAAGATTCAACTCTTTTTGAGACATCAGATACTTCAAACTCTTGTGATCCGTGTACACAGTACACTTCTCACCATACAGATAATGTCTCCAAATCTTCAAAGCAAAAACCACCACAGCTAACTCAATATCATGCGTAGGATAATTGCGCTCATGCACCTTGAACTGTCGCGATGCATAAGCCACCACCTTACCCTCTTGCATTAGCACACACCCCAAACTAACGTAGGATGCGTCACTGTACACCACAAACTCTTTTCCTGATTCAGGTTGAACCAAGATAGGAGCTTGCGTCAAAGCTGCCTTAAGCTTCTCAAAAGCTTGCTGTCTCGCTTTCGTCCACTCATACTTAACATCTTTTTGCAACAGCTTCGTCAAAGGGGTGGAAATCTTTGAGAATCCATCCACAAACCTCCGATAATATCCTGCCAACCAAAGGAAACTATGGACTTCATGAACAGACTTAGGAGGCTTCCAATTCATAACCACCTCGATCTTCTGAGGATCAACACGAATCCCCTCAATCGAAACCACATGACCAAGGAACACAACTTCCTTTAGCCAAAACTCACACTTGCTCAACTTAGTATAAAGCTGATTTTCCAGAAGCGCTTGCAAGACAACCCTCAAATGATCTTCATGCTCCTCCTCAGTACGAGAGTACACAAGGATATCGTCAATGAACACCACAACAAACTTATCCAAGTATTCATGGAACACTCTATTCATCATATCCATGAAAGCTGCAGGAGCATTCATCAAGCCAAACGGCATCACAAGGAACTCATAATGCCCATACCTCGTTCTAAAGGCTGTTTTTGGCACATCCACATCTTTCACCTTAAGCTGATAGTATCCTGACCTTAAGTCAATCTTGGAGAACACAACCGCTCCCCGAAATTGATCAAAAAGATTATCAATCCTCGGCAAAGGATACCGATTCTTGATAGCCAACTTGTTCAACTTACGATAATCAATGCACATTCTCATAGTGCCATCCTTCTTCTTCACAAACAAGACCGGTGCACCCCAAGGTGACACACTTGGCCGAATGAACCCACGGTAAAGCAACTCCTGAAGCTGCATTTTCAATTCCTTCAACTCCTTAGGTGCCATGCGGTAGGGAGCAATAAACACCGGAGTTGTATTTTCATACAACTCTATCCCAAACTCCACCTCTCGACTAGGCGGCAACCCAGGTAACTCCTCCGGAAACACTCCAAGGAACTCTCGTACAGTTCTGATATCCTGAACGTGCAACTCCTTTGAACTAGGATTCATCACAAAGGCTAGGTAAGCCTCGCAACCTTGCCTTAGCATTCGACTCGCTTCAAGGGTAGACACCACATTGGCAAGAAACTTTACATTCTCACCAACCACCACCACTTTGTAATGATCCGCAAGTTTCAACGAAACTCGCTTACTCTCAAAATCCACTACAGCCCGATGCTCAACAAGCCAATCCATTCCAAGGATTACATCAAAACCATAGAATGGCAATTCCATGAGATCAACAAGAAAAACATGGTTTTGCACTTTCAAGGGACATCTTCTATAAAACCTTCGCGTCACAACCGTTTTACCAAAGGAACTAGTCACACGCATACCAACATCCAAAGACTCAACAGGTAAACCAAGCATTTGAGCATGTTCACGCAATATGCATGAGTGTGTAGATCCATAATCAATCAAAGAAAGTAATGATAAGGATTGCAAAGTAAATGTACCTGCGATCACATCCGTATCATTCCTTCCCTCACGATGGGCATACACTCGAGCCTGACCTCCAACCTCAGGTTGAACATCCACAACATGTGCTACATTCCTGCCACCATCATCTCTGTGCAGAAAATTACCACGGCCGCGCCCACGACCTCTTTGTGGCTCAGCTGCTCTTACCGGAGCCTGTCCCTCCTTCAAAGGCTGAGGACAATCCTTCTTCAAATGCCCACGGTTTCCACAATTCTAGCATGTCCCAAGGTTGCCCCAACACTCACCCCCATGTCGTCTACCACAACGGTTACACTCAGGTGTCCTCAGAATAGCATTAGGTCCTTGCTGACCTCTAGCAGGGTTACCACCCCCCGCGTCTAGCATCATACTGTGGCCTCTGATCCTTATGCCTCTTGTCGCAATCTCTCCCATAATCGTGCTCAGTCGCTCGCTTACCAGCGCTAGATTCACCTGCTCTACTAGTCAGACCAAGATTTGACTCAATGTCCTTGGCTCTAGTGACCAAGACATCGAAATATGTATAATCAGCCGCTAGCATAAAAGTCTTCACATCCGTTACCAACCCATAATGGAATCGTTCACACCTCTCCCGCTCGTTAGGGATGAGCTCAGGTGCATACTGACTAAGGCGGACAAACTGAATCTCATACTCAGCTACAGACATGATACCTTGCATAAGAGACATAAACTCTCTTTTCTTCTCATATAGGTAACGCACACCCAGATACTTCTGCTTAAATGCACTCAGGAAGATCGTCCAAGTCACCTCATCATCTTCCATCCCAGAGATAGTGGTCGTCCACCACGTATAAGCATCACCATGCAGCAGTGACACCACACAACCCAGCTTCTGCACATTATTGCAGTTCATCTAACCCAAAATCCTCTTGGTGCTCTCCAACCAAGACTCAGATCTTTCTGGAGATAAACCTCTGAACTCAGTCCCTCCCAAACTGCGAAGACGTTCCAAAGGCAACCTCCCATTAGCATCATCTTGATGCGCAGCTCCATGAGCTCCAGCTAATGCCGCTTGAAAAGCTCCAGCAATAGCCTGAATCAACAGGGTCATGTCAGGAGCAGCTTGCCCCTGAGCACCCTCGGGTCCAGCAACCCCAGCACCAGCACCATCATTACCAGCTCCAGCACCACCACCACCAGGCGGTCCACCACCAGGAGGAGGAGGTAAATTCTCAACATTCTCCTCATTCTCATTCTCATTCCGAGCCATAGCTCTTGTGTTTATCCTCATCTCTCTACGTGGCCCCATTAAATGAAAAACAATGCACTGAACAAAATGCAATAAACACAATTAGGCACAATAAGGTAAGTAATCCAAGTACTCAAGCTCATTTTCGAAAACAATTCCTTTCATTAGTTTTGACTTGGCAATGGGATCCCCTATCACACTCCAACATAGAACAATATCACAATTGAAACCATGCATCACGATTCACACAACATTCTTTCACCCAAAAGGGACATCATACAAGTACACATACATCATCCACATAACAAACCCCAATCATACGAGAACCAAGCTCTGATACCACCAAATGTAACCCCCTTAGCCCGGCCTAGACGGTTGACCCGAACTACGAAGATTACATAGTGAAAACCAAAGTAAACCCGAAAGTCAATCTTGATTCACGACCCTTTTTTTTCTTTTTAATCTTGTCTAGATGCTTGTTAACCCTAAGTGAGTACTCACGAGATACGATAGAGAAAGGCACATCGATCGAATTTCAAAAAGGGACTCAATTGCACAATATACAAGTTTGGGGACCAAAATGTAATTTCTGAAAATTAGAAAGTCCTTACTGATTTTAAAGTTACCAATATGAAATTAGTCATGTTACATGATTCCCTGCCAAATTACATCTAAATTGGACATCTCAAGTTCAAGCAATTGCAATCTCAACATTTAGGACTAAAATGTAAAACATGCAAACTTCAGAACAATTCAAATATGTGACCAACGGTCACCTGTTTCGAAACACCTACCAGCCGTATCGAAACGTTGGGGCAAAACACTCCCCCGTTTCGGAACTTGTTCCGAAACACGGCTCTCCAATAGCCAAAACGTTTCGAAACAGCCTCCAACCGTTTCGAAACAGGAAGGCCATTACAGGCCCCCGTTTCAAAACGCCAGAGAGTGTTTCGATACGGTTTGCCTAGAAAGTGCAGAATTTGCTGGTTTTTCGTCCATTAACACATTCAAACACATCCTAATGACTTCCCAATCATGCCAACAAGTCAACATACATATGAGGTACATATTTAGAACTCCTAAACACCTTCATAGCATCAAACATGAAAACACACAAATCTATAGGCATGCTTCCTATTAACAAAACCAAATAGGCAATCAAACTTCAAATCAAACATTTAGTGCCATTTACAATTCAAACCAACCAAGGCAAACATGCCACAACCTTAGGGAGTTTAACACATCTCCCAAAACAAAACTTGATTTCCCATTGCCAATTTATCAAAACTAAAGTGTATGAAAACTTCACCATACATGAGCTTGGATTCCCTTGGACCAACTTAGCGTCCTTGATGCCCTTAAACACCTCAATTATCTGCATTATTGGTAAAAGAGAGCGTAAGCATAATTGCTTAGTGAGGCATGCTCTAAAGAAAACCAACACAATAATGCACATATAGAAAAAAAAAACACTTTCATTAAAGCTTTTAAACCACATGCTCATCTCTTTCTCATGCTTGATAAACTTTCAAAGCAAAACACATTGAAATCACATGTACCTTCATTCTATCTCATGCATTAAATCTAATGCAAAACTCATGGCAAGGCCATTCTCATGCTTGTATTGTCAAAGCATTTCTAAACAAAACACATATGCATATCTCATAGCATAAATCATTTCATCAAGGTACATGTGTAACAAAAACCATTTCATCATTTATATTGGCATTTAGCATCTCATTAATACTCGGATATGCGGACACATTTCTACACTAGACTCTTCCGGTGGAATCTCACATCACCGTACTCACTTGTCTAGCAACAACTTCCGGTGGAATCTCTCATCACCGTACTCACATGGTGAAATCTATCATCGCCACAAAGCTTGGGTATTTCACCAAGTCCTACCCGATGGAATGCCCATCATTGGAAAATCTCCCTTTGGCTTAAGCAAAGAGCACGTACGAATTTTTAGTTTATAGTGCACTCTCATCCTATTGATCGATCAATTATATATGGTAAGTTTCTCAACATCTATGCCAATTTAATGTGTTAAAATATCATCTCACCTACTATTTTTTCATGCAATAAAACTCAAGAGTTTTCTCACCACATTTCAAATCATAAATCATAACTTGCTTCAAACCAAAAGCTCAAATCCATTCAATGCAACATGCCATCTCATGACAACTTTACAAGCATAATCTCATACTCCAAAACATGCATAAAAACAGTGGGAATTCAACAACCACAAACCATGAGCATGTAAAAGCATTTTAGGGGCAAACACCAATTTAGAGAGATCAAATCAAGCCATACTTACTTCCGGACTTAGGAAGGTGTTTCAAACCTTTCCTAAATCCCCAAACCTTGTATTTTTGTCCCCATGGACTTCTAAACCAATCGCACTCACCAATTTCGTTTCGCTTGCTTGCCGAAACGCCGATTAAGCCTCCAGATCAACTCCAAAAGTGTCCGAAGATGTCTCCCCTGTTTTAGACACATCAAATCAGAGGATTAATGCATCATCATGCATTGAAATCTTCAGCCAACACTCCTAAACTCGCTACTCTACCTAAACCCAACATTTCGGCTACCAAACACAACCGAAATCACCTCCAAACTCTTCCAAAACATAACCCGGCCAAGATCCATCACTTCTAAACATTTCTAAACATCAATTAACATAAAAACAACCCTAAACTCGTCCTTATTCCTCCAGCAATAACAGAACACCAAAAACACCTCAAAAACCACCGTTTTCATAAGCAAAAACTTAGGAAACACAACCTATTCGGGATTGGATTGATAAAACCTCATTTCTAACATCATTTAACATCCAAAATACATTAGAAAACCATCTCAAAACAGAGCCCAATCAATTACAACGAAAATCTTCAAGATCTCTTCCAAAATCTTGAGTTTTAAGCCAAAATCATGTTTCTAACATTAAAACCATTTATAAAACTTTAATAAAGGATTGACAACTTGGGAATTTCAGTAAAGAACTAAGTATTTAGAGGAGCAGAACAATCTTACCTCTAAATGATGATTTCTCCTTGATTTGGGCCAAATTCCATGAAAATTCAATGTGGAAATCAATAGAATTTGATGCAAGATTGATTAGGAACCAATGAGTGATGGAAATATCATCAATTGAAGTGAAAAAAAATGTGAAAGTTGCTGGAGAAAAGTTGTTTGGATGATGGGATTTTGAGAGAAAAAGGAATGAGACAAAATTAGAGAAAGGGTAGTTATGAAAGTTAAAAAGTAGTTTTCCTTTTCTTTTATTTAATTAAAACATTAATTAAATCACCCAAATTAAGGAAAAATCTGGAGAAAAACATTTTGGGTAATTAGCTCCTTAAAGATTCAAAGTTTCAATCCTTTACAAAACAGCCACTACTAAACTTTGCAAAAATCGCAATATGGTCACTACACCGAAATGTAGTATTTCCAAATCTTATTTTGTAAAATTGATTTCACCACTCTCTTATATATATTAAATGAGGAATTTTAGATATTTTTTATATATTTTTAAAGCATCCCAAACTAGGCTTTCCCTAAAACCTCCTTTTATATTCGAACCGTTTCTCAGACCGGTCCGGTTCATACCCTAAACTTCTAAGCCTAGAATTGGAGTTTTACACTTGTAATCCATACGAATCAAACCATGTACTTACCTTATCTTTGTCCGGATTTATTATGGTGGAGGATGGCTTTTGCTGCCAAGGCAGCTGTTCAGGCGGCCAACTGTCAGGGCAGTAGTCTGTCATAATATGGTTCAGGTTAAGGAAAAACTCAGCAGATTGAAGGGCTTCATCATCCATAACATTGTGTTCTTTAGGTCCCTCGAACATCTCCATCAGTAGAGATTGTGATGGCTTTAGATCTACCAGCATCGGCTTCTCTTGATATACATATTCCAAATGTAACCCCCTTAGCCCGGCCTAGACGGTTGACCCGAACTACGAAGATTACACGGGGAAAACCAAAGTCAACCCGAAAGTCAACCTTGATTAACGACCCTTTTTTTTAACTTGTCTAGATGCATATTAATCCTAAGTGTACCCTTGAGAAGAGCATACTTGAAAAGCACAGCGATCGGAAAACGTTAAGGGACTCAATTACACAAATTACAACATTTAGGGACCAAAATGTAAATTCTAGAAATTAAGAGAACTTAACTAATTTTTAAGTTACCATTATGAAATTAGTAATATTACATGCTTCCCTGCCAAATTTCACCTTAAACAGACTTCTCAAACTCAAGCAATTGCATATACAAAACTTAGGACTAAAACGTAAGGCTTGCAAACCTTAAACCATTCAAATCAGTGCCCAACGGTCACCTGTTTCGGAACGGGGGTTGACCGTTCTGAAACGCGGGTTCGTTTCGAGACCTGTTTCGAAACAGGGCTTGACAGTGGCCAATCCGTTTCGGAACGGCCTCTACCCGTTTCGAAACACGAAGGCCATTACAGGCCCCCGTTTCGAAACGTTAGTGCCCGTTCCGATACGGTCTGCCCAGAAAGTGCAGAATTTGCTGGTTTAACATACAATTAAACACTCAAACACATCCGAATGACCTCCTAATCATGCCAACAAGTCATCATACATATTAGGCACATGTTTGCATCATCAAAACACATTCATGGCATCCTAATATTGAAAGCCATCCAAGCATCAAATCATCAAAGCAAACACCAAAATGGCCATTTACAATCCCAAAACATCAAAGGCATCATGCCACACTTAGGGAGTCCAAAACATCTCCTAAAAACACAACCTAGGTTCCCATTGCCAAATACCAAAAACTAATAATGTTGTAAAAATAGTCACCATACATGAGCTTAGCTTTCCCTTGGATTCTTAGCCTCCTTGCTGCCCTTATAGCACTTCAATTCTCTGCATTATTGGTTCAAGAAAGAGAGCGTAAGCACATTTTCTTAGTGAGGCATGCTCTAAAGAAACAACACAATAATGCACTTTATAAAACACCTTTCAAAAGGCCTTTAAAATCATAAACATCATTTCTCATGCAACAATGCATACACAACAAGCATCTCATGCTTCATTAACATTAACATGTCATATTGGCTTCCAAGTGATACCATAACCATTTTCAACATAAAACACAATCGGATACGCGAATTACAAGCGTTGTCCCATACGCTTCATACACACTACCGAACACACAAGGTGGAGTTTACCGGTACAATCACAACCCCTCAACACCCGTGATGGAGTTTAACGGTACAATTACAACCCCTCCACATCACTCATCGGTAGTTGTATAACATCACTAACGAGAACACGGGACACACAACACAAGATCCTCACATGGCATTTTAACCACCATTATGATCTTAGACATCTCGTTAGTGTACTTGGATGGAGTTTACGGTACCATTACAACCCCTCAACATCCAAGGCGACTTTATTCACGGTGCACCCAATCCTATAGCCGGCTAACTATATCCGATTCAAGTACTTTAAAACCAACACATCACTTGCCAATATACATCAGTTATCATCAACAATCCACTGTTTTAAAGCATTAATCAAGCCATTAAACCATCATGCATCACTATGCATCAAAACCACATTTATCAATATCAACCAAGGATCTCTTACCTTGAGCATCCTTCAACACATGGCTTTCAAAACCAGCATTAATCATGCTAAAACATGCTTTCAAAACAAAATTTAAACATGCAAATTAAACACATTGCATCCAACCATCTCATGGTTCATCAAAGAGAGAGTTTCTCTGAAAACTTACTCTTGAGCTTAGTTAAGTTGCTTAGACTTAAACTAAGCTCCCAAAACCTTCAAACATTGGTTTCAAAGCTGAAAACCCAACTTCACTCACCAATTCCGTTTCGCAAGCTTGCCGAAACGTCGTTCAAGCCTCCGGATCAACACTACAAGGATCCGAAGATGTCTCCCATGTTTTAAACACATCAAAGCAGAGGATTAATGCATCATCATGCATTAAAATCTTCAGCCATTACACCTAAACTTGCTGCTCACATCGAATCTAACATTTCGGCTACCAAACACAACCGAAATCACATCCAAACTCCTCCACAACATTACGCAGCCAAGATCCATCACTTCTAAACATTCTTAAACATCAATTAACATCCAAAAAGATCATAAACTCGTCCTTATACCTCCAGCTATAACAGAACACCAAGATCACCTCAAAAACCACCATTTTCACAAGTAAAAACTTAGGAAAATCAACCTATTCGGGATTGCATTGATTAAACCTCAATTACACATCATTAAGCATCCAAAATACATTAAAAAGACATCTTAAAACAGAGCCCAAACATTCATCATGAATTTCTTCAAGATTTAATCCAAATCTTGAGTTTTAAGCCAAAATCAAGATCACAACATTAAAACCTTTTATAAAACTTAATTTAAGGATTGAGAACATGGGAATTTCAGTAAAGAACTGAGTATTTAGAGGAGAAGGACATCCTTACCTCTAAATGTAGATTTCTCCTTGTTTAGAGCCAAAATCCTTGAAAATCCAATAAGCAAATGAAAAGGATTTGATATAGTAAAGCTTAGGAATAAATTGATGATTGAAACCTCATCATTTAGAGTAAAAATCAAAAGAAAAGCTGCTGTGGAAATGTGTTTGGCTGAGGGAATTTTGAGAGAAAATGAAATGAGAAAAATTTAGCAAATATTGGTTATGAAAACTAAAATATGATTTCCCTCTTTTCTTTTAATTAATTAAACATTAAATGAGTCATTAAAATTAAGAAAAAATCTGGAGAAATCCTTCATTGGGTAAATTAGCTCCTTAAAGATTCAAAGTTTCAATCCTTACAAAACAGTCACCACTGAACTTTTCAAAAAATACATTTTAGTCACTATTTCGAAATGTCACACTTCCAAACCTTATTTTGTAAAATTGATTTCACAACTCTCTTATATATATTAAAAGAGGATTTTTAGATATATTTCTATATTTTTAATGCATCCCGAACTAGGCTTTCCCTAAAACCACCTTTTTATATTCGAACCGAAAATCAGACCGGTCCGGTTCAGACCCTAAACTTCCAAGCCCAAAATTGGGGTGTTACAACTCTCCCCCCTTAAGAAATTTCGTCCTCGAAATTTACCTGGAGGAAAAAGGTATGGAAACTGCTTCAACATGTCATCCTTCCGTTCCCACGTGGCTTCCTCAACACCACGATGCTTCCACAACACCTTTACCAAATCAATGGCCTTGCCTCGAAGAACTTTACTGTCTGAATCCAAAATTTCCACCGGCTCCTCATCATAGGTCAAATCCGGATTCAACTCCACTTCCTCCACAGGCATAACATGCGAAGGATCCGATCTATACCTCCGGAGCATAGAGACATGAAACACATCATGAATCTTTTCCAACTCTTGCGGCAATCTCAACTTGTACGCAACAGGACCCACACGCTCAATCACCTCGTATGGTCCAATGTACCTAGGGCTCAACTTACCCTTTCGACCAAACCTCATCACCTTTTTCCAAGGCGAAACTTTCGAAAACACACGGTCACCTACCGCATACTCAATCTCCTTACGCTTCAAATCCGCGTAAGACTTCTGTCGATCAGAAGCTGCCTTCAACCGCTCATAAATGAGCTTCACCTTCTCGGTGGTTCCTTTCAACAAAGCTGGCATTGAAACCAACTTCTGGCCTGTTTCAGCCCAACAAAGAGGAGTCCTACACTTCCTCCCGTACAAGGCTTCATAGGGTTCCATTTGAATACTCGCTTGGTAGCTATTGTTATAAGCAAACTCCACCAACGGCAAATGCTTCTCCCAAGAGCCTTGAAACTCAATCACACAACACCTAAACATATCCTCCAGCACTTGGATAACACGCTCAGACTATCCATCCGACTGTAGATGATAAGAAGTACTGAAATTCAGCCGTGTACCCAAAGCTTGATGCAAACACTGCCAGAAACGCGATGTAAACCTCGCATCTCTATCCGACACAATCGACTTTGGCACACCATGCAGCCGCACAATCTCAACAATGTACAGCTCTGCAAGCTTGTCCAAAGTGTACGTAGTATGCACAGGCAAGAAATGCGCACACTTCGTCAGGCGATCCACAATCACCCACACCGAATTCTTCTTCGATGGCGACAAAGGCAAACCAGACAAAGTCCATGGTAATCCTTTCCCACTTCCACTCAGGAATCCTCAACAGTTGCAACAACCCATAAGAAAACTGATGCTCAGCTTTAACTCGCTGAAAAACCATGCACTTGCTCACAAACTCAGCAACATCTTTCTTTAAACCCACCCAATAGTACTCATCACGAAGATCACGATACATCTTAGTACTACCAGGGTGCATAGCAAAAGGACTACTATGAGCTTCAGTCAGAATAGCACGTCTCAACTCATCATCATTGGGCACTACTATCCGACTTCCAAAACAAAAAACTCCATCAACATTAAAACAGAAATGCGATGGCCTATCCTCAGCAATATCTTAAACATGTGGCACCAAAGAATCATCCAACAATTGTTTGTCTTTAATCAACTGAACTAGAGATGGTTTCACTTGCAACTCAGCAACAAGACCACCATCCTGCGATATGCTCAAGCTAGCAAACATCGCCCTTAGTTCCATCGCCACTTTCCTGCTCAAAGCATCAGCCAAAACATTGGCCTTCCCCAGATGATACTCGATCGTTAGATCTTAAACCTTAAGCAACTCCACCCAACGTCGTTGCCTAAGATTCAACTCTTTCTGAGACATCAGATACTTCAAATTTTTATGATTCGTGTACACAGTACACTTTTCACCATAGAGATAATGTCTCCAGATCTTTAGGGCAAAAACTACAGCAGCCAACTCAATGTCATGCGTAGGATAATTGCGCTCATGCACTTTCAACTTTCGCGATGTATAAGCCACTACCCTACCCTCTTGCATTAACACACACCCCAAACCAACATAGGATGCATCACTATACACCACAAACTCTTTCCCTGATTCAGGTTGAACCAAGATAGGAGCTTGCGTCAAAGATACCTTCAGCTTCTCAAAAGCTTGATGTCTCGCTTCCGTCCATTCATACTTAACATCCTTCTACAACAACTTCATTAAAGGGGCAACAGTCTTAGAAAATCCACCCACAAACCTCCGATAGTAACCTGCCAACCCAAGGAAACTACGAATTTCATGAACGGACCTAGGAGGCTTCCAATTCATCACCGCCTCAATCTTCTGAGGATCAACTCGAATTCCTTCAGCCGAAACCACATGGCCAAGAAAAACAACTTCCTTTAGCCATAACTCACATTTGCTCAGCTTAGCATAAAGCTGATTTTCTAACAACGCTTGCAAAACGGTCCTAAAATGACCCTCGTGCTCCCCCTCAGTACGAGAGTACACGAGGATATCATCAATGAACACCACAACAAACTTGTCCAAATATTCATGGAACACTCTATTCATCATGTCCATGAAACTGCAAGAGCATTCGTCAAACCAAACAGCATCACAAGGAACTCATAATGCCCATACCTCATTCTGAAGGCTGTCTTTGGCACATTCACATCCTTCACCTTCAACTGGTAATACCCTGACCTTAAGTCAATCTTAGAGAACACAGCCGCTCCCCGAAATTGATCGAAAAGATCATCAATCCTTGGCAATGGATACCGATTCTTGATAGTCAACTTGTTCAGCTGACGATAATCGATGCAGATTCTCATAGTGCCATCCTTTTTCTTCACAAACAAGACCGGTGCACCCCAAGGTGACACACTCGGCCGAATGAAACCATGATCAAGCAACTCCTGAAGTTGCGTCTTCAGCTCTTTCAACTCCTTATGTGCCATTCGATAAGGAGTAATGGAAACTGGAGTTGTATTCTCATACAACTCAATTCCAAACTCCACCTCTCAGTTAGGAGGCAATCCAGGCAACTCCTCCGGAAACACACCAGGAAACTCTCGCACAGTCCTGATATCTTGCACTCGTAACTCTTTCGAGCTAGGATTCATCACAAAGGCTAGGTATGCCTCACAACCTTGCCTCAGCATCCGACTCGCCTCCAATGTAGACACCACATTGGCAAGAAACTTCACTTTCTCACCAACCATCACTACCTCATAATCATCCGCAAGTTTCAACGAAACTCGCTTGTTCTCCAAATCCACCACAGCTCGATGTTCAACAAGCTAATCCATACCCAGGATTACATTAAAACCATAGAAAGGCAATTCCATAAGATCGACATGAAAAACATGGTTTTGTACAGCCAAAGGACATCTTCTATACAACTTTCGTGTCACAACGGTCTAACCAAAGGAACTAGTTACACGCATACCAACATCCAAAGACTCAACAGGCAAACCAAGCAATTGAGCATGCTCACACAATATGTATGAGTGTGTAGATCCAGAATCAATCAAGGAAAGTAATGACAAAGATTGCAAAGTGAAGGTACATGCGATCACGTCAGTGTCATTCCTCCCCTCTCGCTGAGCATACACTCGAGCCTGTCCACCACCCTCAGGTTGGACAGCCACCACATGCGCCACATTCCTTCAGCCATCATCTCTGCGCTGGAAGTTACCACGGCCGCGCCCACGACCTCTCTGTGGTGCAACAACTCCAGGAGCACGTCCCTGACCACCACCAGCCAACAAAGGACACTCCCTCCTCATGTGGTCTGCCGAACCACAATTCCAGCACGAATTACCAGCTACAACAACAGGAGCCTGAACCTCTCTCGCTGCCCGAGGACAATCATGCCTCAAATGGCCACGCGATCCACATGCCCAGCATGTGTTCTGATCAGCTCTCGCCCTGTCTCCCTGAACAGGCGCACCATGCCCTCCACCACCACGCCTAGCCGAAGACTAAAATCTCCTATCTCATCCTCTCTTGTTCCGTCCACCACCGGAACTATACTCAGCAACTCGCTTACCCGAACCAGAACCAGCACTCCTGGAAGACAAACCCAGGTTCTGCTCAATATCCTTCGCCCTACTAACCAGCACATCAAAATCCGTGTACTCAGCTACAAGCATATAGGTCTTTACGTCCGTTACCAAACCATAACGGAAACGTTCACACCTCTCCCGCTCATCAGGGATAATCTCAGAAGCATACTGACTGAGACGAACAAACTGGATTTCGTACTCAGCTACTGTCATACTTCCTTGTGTCAGAGACATGAACTCTATTTTCTTTTCATCCAGGTATCGCACACCTAGATACCTCTGCTTGAACGCGTTCAGAAAGAATGTCCAAGTCACATCAACTTCCTCCATTCCGGAGATAGCAGTGGTCCACCACGTATACGCATCATCATGTAACAGCGATACCACACATCCTAACTTCTGCACATCATTGCAGTTCATTTGTCCCAAAATCCTTTTGGTACTTTCCAACCAAGATTCAGAACCTTCAGCAGACAAACCTCTGAACTCAGTCCCTCCCAGACTGCGCAGACGTTCCAAAGGTAGTCTAACATTAGCATCACCCTGATGCCCAGCTCCATGAGCTCCAGCTACTGCCACCTGAAAGGCTCCAGCAATAACCTGTATCAACACTGTCATATCAGGAGCAACTTGCCCCTGCCCAGCTTCAGGTCCAACGACCCCAACACCATCACCAACACCAGCTCCATCACCTCCAGCACCACCACCACCAGGAGGAGGAGGAGGTAAATCCACAACATTATCGACATTCTCCTCATTCTCGTTTTGAGCCATAGCTCGCGTATTAATCATCGTCTCTCTACGAGGTCCCATTCACTAAAACAATACACTAACACAAATGCAATAAACATAATTAGGCCCAACAAGGTAAGTAATCCAAGCACTCAAGCTCATTTTTCAAAAACAATTCATTTCATTAGTTTTGATATGGCAATGGGTCCCTCTAACATGCTTCAACACAGCATAGCATCACAATTGCAACATACTTCACAATTTATACATCATACTTTCACTTAAAAAGCATACCAAGCAATCATACATATATCACCCACATAACCATTCCCAAATACTCGCCATTTAGAGTAAAAATCAAAAGAAAAGCTGATGTGGAAATGTGTTTGGCTGAGGGAATTTTAGAGAAAATGAAATGAGAAAATTTTAGCAAAAGTTGGTTATGAAAACTAAAATATCGTTTCCCTCTTTTCTTTTAATTAATTAAACATTAAATGAGTCATTAAAATTAAGAAAAAATCTGGAGAAATCCTTCCTTGGGTAAATTAGCTCCTTAAAGATTCAAAGTTTCAATCCTTACAAAACAGTCACCACTGAACTTTTCAAAATTACATTTTAGTCACTATTTCGAAATGTCACACTTCCAAACCTTATTTTGTAAAATTGATTTCACCACTCTCTTATATATATTAAAAGAGGATTTTTAGATATTTTTCCATATTTTTAATGCATCCCGAACTAGGCTTTCCCTAAAACCACCTTTTTTATATTCGAACCAAAAATCAGACCGGTCCGGTTCAGACCCTAAACTTCCAAGCCCAAATTGGGGTGTTACACCATAGTTTTTGAGGTTTCTGCCGAGGTGGGCATCGCTACTAAGGCCTTTTTCCAGGCGGGCATAGGTATCGAGACTGTTGCTGAGGCGTGCAAGGTTGCTAAGGCTTCGGATGTGACATCATCAATTTTTCTGTCGGCCTTACTAGGTGTTGTTGCAAAACTGCTATGTACAATTTCCTCAATCCTTGCTAGGGTAATTTCTCGCATAGGCTTATCATGTGTTGGGCAGTGTTCTTCATCCTCTAGTTGTTCCTCACACATCAGAGAACTTTCTTCGCATATTTCTTCGTCCTCTTGCCATGGGACATCAATATCCTTAGGACTGACTTGTTGGTGATCAATGGTTGCCAAGGCAGAAGTTACTGGGACATTTTCTTCGTTCATGGCATATGTGGATGTGTTCAATCGATCGGTTGTATCCCATAAGGTTGAATCCCACTGTGCCATCCTTGTATCTATTTTTTGTGAAATCCTTTGAGTGGATTAAATAAAGGATGCAGTACAAGCCATGAAAACTTGAAGCATGGCCTCCAAGGTTTGTGATTGTTCTTGATGAGGACTACACTGCCAGGGTATATCTGCCGCTGCGGCAACACAATTGTCATGGTAATTTTTTTTAGGTTGTTGATCATACAATGAAAAATTCTACTGCGGCGGTAGATACTGCGGCAGGTGCATCTGCTGTCCCAGTTGCTGTTGTTGCTTCTCTTGTTGTTGGTCCCATATGTCTTCTCCGATAAGTAAAGGGCAATTTTCAAACAAATGATTTCCCTCACATAGATTGCAAGAATTTTCCAACATCAGCTCTCGAGTGGTTTCTCTTGATTGCTCATGAAGCTGACCATCTTGCCCTAGCATGTTTGTTTCTGCAGTAAAATTGTTATGGTAAAATTTTTTTGGACAATTTTGATCATACCATGAAAAATTTTGATGTTGCGGCAGCGGCGTTTGCTGTCTTGTCTGCAGCCACGGCGGCAACTACTGTTGCAACATTTGTTGTTCACGTTCAAACATCAGCTCTCATATAGTTTTCCTCAACATTGTTATATACAAAAGAGTGCAGAAAAAAAAAACAAATTCGCTATTGCCAATCCCCAGCAACGGCGCCAAAAACTTGTAGGCGTGTAGGTGTTCCCTTTTTGTGAGAGCGCAAGTGCACACTCCTGCCAAGTTATAATATAAAAAATGTCGAATCCCATGAGGATTGGTATAGTTCCTTCGAGTGTATATCTGCACAAGAAATTTAAATGCACAATTAATTTCAGGTTTGTTTAAAGGAATAAAACTAAAAAACATAATTAATTAAAGTAGGGGAGATCAGAGTGATAGAATGAGCCAGATAATTGCTTCTCAGTAGTGTGTAGACTGCATTGCATAGGTTAAGGTTGGATTGAGCTGGCATGATATGCTGCCTTGACGGGTATGGCGGGCGGCAGCTACGACCCTGTCACGCGGCCGCAGGGGGTCACTACCACTGCAGGAGTGTATTGTCTCGGCAGGTGGAATGTAAAGAAGTCCTGGCGGCAAGTCTGGCAGATACTCCAAGTTCGGCAGGATAGTCGATAGTGATCCCTCCTATTTCTAGGTTAGGATGCTCGAGAGCTAAAGTGATGTAGGCAATACCTAGCAATCTCAGCCCCAACCTAACACAGGCTAGTCAACTACGTTGGTAATCCCTTTTAGCCACTGAAACTTGTAGACTAGTGTAGAACCATGTTAGTCACACCTCAGAACGTTGTGACCGTACTTAACCCTTTCGTGAGCCTTGCACTTTCGTGCCTGACAAATGGATTCTCTCAACTGACTGGTGTAGAGTAATTGAAAGAATGAAGAGCAATGGATTAAGCAAACTTGGAATATTTATTGCAAAACAACTTAACCTAATACAATCATTTCTCACAACTACTTTACAAGCAAAAACCTAAACCATAAGGAGTTTAGAACATAGATGACTCATTCTCTCTATCTCTCTCTATCTCAATCGATCTCTATGCCCTTATACCCTCACATACATAGGTATATATAGGGCTTGGCCTAAGGTTAAGTCCTCCTTGGTGTAGAAGTCTTCATTTATGATAAAATAGCTTTAATATTTAATGCTTCATTCAATTCTGACTTAAATATGGACTCTTTTGGATGTTTACTTGTTCAGAAAGTAAGTATAAGCCACCTTGCTTACCGATCTTCAATCAGCTCTATACACTGCTCCAAGCCTCAAAAAAATGCTAGATTGGGTTCAATGGACTCAGAAAAATGTCCTCTATCCAACGAGACTCATCTTGACTATGTCGGCGTATTATCGTCTGGGCGGCATTTTGCAGCGGCGGCATCTTTAGCTGCAACTGGAACTGTTTCAGTACAGCTCCTTCTTCTCCCTGCTTTCATGTTCTCTCTTACTCTGATCAACAACAAGCACTTGAAATAGAAAACTAACTAAAACAATACCTTTTCTCTACCAAATATAATATATTCAATAAAAGCATGGTCAAAGAAGAAATATTGTTATAATGCATGACATGTAGCTAATTGTGCCTAACTAAACTTAAAAACAACAATAATAAGGGCAGGAATGTGCATAAAACATAGAACTTCTGGACACTACAGTTTCCCAAATGATTTTTTGAGCTTCTCCATCATTAATCTCAAAGCAATCTTGAAAGACTTCTTCAAAATCTTGTTATTTGAAGGGAAGAGGCAAGGTTAGAGGTAAGCTTTCCTTTAAATCCTCTAATCAAGGTTCTTTAATGAAATTGCCAAGTCGTTGGCTTCCTAAATATGTTTATTAACTAAGTTTCATGTTTTGATTAATAGAAAATTGATTAATCTAGCTTTTCTTGGTGGATTTCTAAGTAATTCATTTGGGCACTATTTTAATTAATCTGAGAATGGTTTTAAACTTGTTTTGGATGTTAAAGGATGTGAGAATAAAGGTATTGTAATAATAATCCTGGAATAAGATGAATCCCTATTTATTAGATTGTTAGATTTTGGGGTTTTGAGGTGAAAGTGTGAAATCTGAGTTGCTGGAGGTATAAGAATGTTGTTAGGTTGGTTTTAGATGTTGATTGATGTTTAAATTTGAGTGGAAGTGTTAGATTATGGTTGGGCCGAGTTTAGAGAGCAATCGAAGGTGATTTCATTTGTTTTTGGATGGGAATTTTTGTTTTTTGGACAAAAGAGCTGGATTTTTTAAGTTGCTGGCGATTTTAAAGCATTATGATGCATTAATCCTCTGTTCTTCTTGGTTTCGCGAGTCAGTGAGTGGAATTGGTTGTAAAAAAGTCTTGAAGGACTTGAAAGCAAGGTTTGGGGGTTTAGACTGAGTTCGAAACACTAATCTAAGCCCGAAAGTAAGTTTGAGATATTACGCTCTCGTTTCTCTGATATTGTCCCATTGACTTTAAGATCACGCTCTTGTTTTGAAGATAGATTTCTACATACTGTTTTATGCATGTTTTGTAATATGAAATGATGACTTTAAAGATCTCATGAGATAGATTTGATGTTTCAATGAGTTTAAACTGTTTAAGAAAATGCTATGCCTTGTACATGCTTCTGAAATAGGATGAGAATGATTTGGATTGATGCATTATAAACAGTAGGTAATGGTGTTTAAAATGTATATATTGACATGAAATGGGATTATTGTTACCGGATATAATTGGTCGACCAATAGGATGAGAAGTGCACTATAAAATAAAAAATTTGTACATGCTCTTTGGTTCGGGCAATGGGGGTAGTGCCATCCTGTTCCAAAGTGAGAGTCCGATGATGTGAGATTCCATCGAGGTAGGTCTTGGTGAAATAACCAAGCTTTGTGGCGATGAAAGTTCCCGCTATGAGAGTCTGGTGATGTGAGATTCCACCGGGGTAGGACTTAGCATTTAGTCAAGCTATTCGCATATCCGAGTAATGTTGTTAAAATTCCAATATATGAGATTGATTATGAGAATCACATGTACCTTGTTATAATTAATTTTATGCATGATGCTTTGCATTGGAGATTATGTTTTGGAGAAATGCTTTTAAGATTTGAGCATGTAAGGTTATGCCTTGAGATTTGGCATTTGTTGAATGCATGAGATAGATGGTACATATGATGTAAATGATTAGGTTTTGCTATGAAAATGATTTCAAGCATGTGATAAAAAGACCATGATGAGATAGAGATTTCTAAATAAGAAATGGTCTAAAATGCATTGTTGTGGTTGTATGTTTTGAGCATCCCGGACTAAGCAATCGTGCTTATGCTCACTTTTTCCAACAAGTAGAAAATTAGCTTGTGTGGGTAACAAAGAGGCAAGAAGATTACCAAGGATTTGGTCTAAGCTCAAGTATGATTTTATATTTGCTTATTAGTAATAATAGTTGGCAATGGGTGGATGCTATGTGTTGGGGGATTGTATTTTGGAACTCCCTATTTGAGGCGTCTTTTGACTTCTATGTGGCTATTTTTGCATAGGGTGTACGCATATAGATTCTATTGATGCCTATAGACTTGCTATGAAGTTGTTTCTGCCATATATGTTGCGGTTTGATGTTCTAAATATGTTGTATGTATGTTAGTAACATGTTGGATTGGTCTAATGTGAATTAAAGTGTGAAAAATCAGCGAAAAGTGTCATTACAAGCTCAAGTGTTTCGGTACACTCGAATCTGTACCGAAACAGTGAGCCTGAAATGGTCTAAGGGTTTCGAAACAGGGAAGCCTATTCTGGTACGATTTGTTAGTAGAAGCTTCAGTTCCAAAACAACTCAAGGGTGTTTCGATACGGGCCCATGTTCCGAGCCTTAGGACCCTGTTTCGATATGCATGTTCCGATACAAGGATAGCATGTACTGAAATAGCTGGTTGTTATGTTAATTGATGGAATATTCTGAAGTTCTGATTCTTTACGTTTTAGTCCCTAAATGTTGTGGATGTAATTAAATGAGCATGAATGATTATTTTGAGCTGAGTTTTGACTGAGATGCATGTAATGTGACTTATTAAAGGATGGTAACACAAAAATGGCATAAGCCCTTATAAATCGATAAAATTACAAATTAGTCCCTAAAAGTCGTACTTATATGCATTTGATGTCCAGTTGAGTTATGAACGTTACGCTGCGATGTTTAACACATATGACTCTAATGAGCATCTAGATAAGATAAAAAGAAAAAAAATAGGGTTGTTTATTTAGGTAAACCTTCTCGATTTACCTCAATATTCCTTGTGTGACCCATTCGGTCCGGTCTATCGCCTAGGCCGGGTCGAGAGGGTTACAT
Organism: Hibiscus trionum; assembly: GCA_030270665.1. NCBI lineage: Eukaryota > Viridiplantae > Streptophyta > Magnoliopsida > Malvales > Malvaceae > Hibiscus > Hibiscus trionum. The sequence continues at coordinate 29,730,036 of BSYR01000005.1, forward strand.
TGGTGGTATTAGAGCCAGGTTTCGAAAGAATTGAGAGGAAATATTATTGTGTTAGTGTTGTTTGGTTGAATTCTTGATGAATGATATGCATGGTGATTGATTATGCAATGTTTTTTATCATTGTTTGACTTGTGTGAGATGCACGATGTTTGATAATTTGAAATGTGATTGTTGTATGTTGTTAGGAAAGAAATTAAGGATACCCATTGCCATATTATTACTAATGTAAAGAGATTTTTGGTTTTGAAAAGTAAAAACTTGAGCACCTTGGATTCTTGCTTTGGTTACCCCTACTGTTTTTAATGTTGCATTTTTCTTTTAGCTATAATGTTTTGATAATGGGACAGAGATGAGAGCTGAGAGGCAATGTACGTAACATGGTCGAGAATGAGATGGATGAGAACGTTGAGAATTTGCTGCCTCCTCCTCCTCCTGTGGTGGTGGAGCTGGAGCGGGAGCTGGTGTTGGACCTCAGGCAGCGCAAGGGCAAGCTCCTGCTGATATGACACCTTTGATTCAGGCTATAGCTAAGGCCTTTCAAGCAGCGATAGCAAGAATACATGTGGCCACACCTCAGCTTGGTTCTAATGTTGGATTACCTTTGGAACGGTTGCGTAGTTTGGGTGGAACTGTGTTTAGAGGCCTGTCTCTTGAGGGCTCTGAGGCTTGGTTTGAGAGTACCAAGAGGATTCTAGGTTAGATGAGTTGCAATTATGCGCTAGAAGTTGGGTTGTGTTGTCTCATTGCTTCACGGAGATGCTTATACATGGTGGATGACCATCACTGATGGTATGGAACCTGTCGAGGTTACTTGGGCATTCTTTGTAAATGCTTTCAAGAAGAAGTATTTGGGCGGTCGTTATCTGGACGAGAAGAAGAGAGAATTTATGTCCTTGGTGCAAGGAAACGTGATTGTTTCCAAGTAAGAAATTTAGTTTGTTCGTTTAAGCCAGTATGCTCCTGAGCTGGTGCCCGACGAACAAAAGAGATGCGATCATTTTCGATATGGGCTGGTGAAGGATGTTAAGACTTACATGTTGGCTTCAGATTACACCAATTTTGAAGTCTTTGTCACTCGAGTTAAGGACATCGAACATAATTTGGGTATGGCTACTCGTTCGGGTGGTTCTAGCTCTAGAAAGAGGGTTGTTGAGTATAACGGTGGGAAGGATCATTATAAGAAACATAAGGATCAAAGGTATCAACCGAATCCTAGGAGGGGTGGTGGTAACCCTGATCGAGGTCATCAAGGCCAGGACATTTTCATTCGTACTCCAGATTGTAACCGGTGCGGTAGGAGGCACACGGGAGAATGTTGGGGTAATTTCGGTATGTGTTGGAATTGTGGATCTCATGGACACCTGAAGCATGATTGTCCACAGCCCGTTAGAGATGGACAAGCTTTGGGGCGAGCTGTTGAGCCACAGAAAGGCCGTGGGCGCGGTCATGGCAATTTTCAACGTAAGGATGATGGTCAGAGGAATGTTGCACTTGTAGTTGTTGTTCAGTCTGAGGGAGGTGGACAGGCTAGAGTGTATGCGCACCATAAGGGAAGGAATGATATGAGTGTGATCGCATGTACCTTTACTTTGCAATCCTTGTCATTACTTTCTTTGATTGATTCTGGTTCTACTCATTCATACATTTTGCGTGAACATGCACAAGTGCTTGGTTTTCCTGTTGAGTTCTTAGATGTTGGTATGCATGTAACCAGTTCTTATGGTGAAACGATTTTTACAAGGAAGTTGTATAAAAATGTCCTTTGATGGTTCAAGGTCATATGTTTGAGGTTGATCTTATGGAATTACCTTTCTATGGTTTCAATGTAATTCTTGGTATGAATTGGTTAACCAAGCAAAAGTTTGTGGTTAATTTTGAGACCAAGTGAGTTTCGTTGAAACTAGTCGATGATTATGAGGTGGTGGTTGTAGGTGAGAATGTGAAATTCTTATCTAATGTGGTTTCAGCTCTTGAAGCGAGTCGGTTGATGTGGTTAGGATGTGAAGCTTTCTTAGCTTATGTGAGGAATCCAAGCAAAAAGGAAGTGCAGGTGCAGGACATTCGGACAATATGTGAGTTTTCGGGTGTATTTCCGGAAGAGTTGCCTGGTTTGCCACCGAACAGGGAGGTTGAGTTTGGCATTGAGTTGTATGAAAATACTACTCTAGTGTCTATTGCTCCCTATCAAATGGCTCCGAAAGAGTTGAAGACGCAAATTCAGGAGTAGCTTGATCGAGGCTTCATTAGGCCTAGTGTTTCGCCTTGGGGTGCACCGGTCTTGTTTGTGAAAAAGAAGGATGGCACGCTGAGAATGTGTATAGATGATCATCAATTGAACAACTTGATTGTCAAGAAGAAGTATCATTTGCCAAGGATCGATGATCTTTTTGATCAGTTTCGAGATCCTTCAGTGTTTTCTAAGATTGATCTGAGATCCGGATACAACCAATTGAAGGTAAAAGATGTAGATGTGCCTAAGACTGCTTTTCGCACAAGGTACAGGCGTTATGAGTTTCTGGTGATGCCTTTTGATTTGACTAATGCCCCTGTTGCATTCATGGACATGACGAATTGCATGTTTCATGAATTCTTATGTAGGTTTGTGGTTGAGTTTATTGGTGATATTCTCGTGTACTCTCGTACTGAGGAGGATCATGATAACCACTTGCTGATTATGTTGCAAGTTTTGATGGAAAATCAGTTTTATGCCAAGTTGAGCAAGTGTGAGTTTTGTCTTAAGGAAGTTGTTTTCCTTGGCCGTGTAGTTTCGGCTAAGGGAATTCGAGTAGATCCTCAAAAGGTTGAAGAGGTGATGAATTGGAAGTCACCTAAAATAGTTCATGAGGTGTGTAGTTTCCTTGGTTTGGCGGGATACTACCGTAGGTTTGTGGATGGTTTTTCCAGTATTGCTACTCCTTTGACAAAGTTGTTGCAAAAGGATGTAAAGTTTGAATGGACGGAGGTTCGACAGCAAGCTTTCGAGAAGTTGAAAAAAGTGTTGACGTAAGCTCCTATCTTGATTCAACTTGAATCGGGAAAAGAGTTTGTGGTTTTTAGTGATGCATCCTATGTTGGTTTGGGATATGTGTTGATGCAAGAGGGTAAGGTGGTAGCTTATGCCTCTCGGTAATTGAAGGTTCACGAGCGTAACTACCCTACGCACGATATTGAGCTATTTGCGGTAGTGTTTGCCTTGAAGATATAGAGGCATTACCTTTATGGTGAAAAGTATACGGTGTACACGGACCACAAAAGTTTGAAATACTTGATGTCACAGAGGGAGTTGAATCTTAGGCAACGAATGTGGCTTGAGTTGCTTAAAGATTATGACTTGACGATCGAGTATCATCTAGGGAAGGCTAACATTATAGCTGATGCCTTGAGTAGGAAGGTAGCAGTGGAGTTAAAGGTGATGTTTGCTCGGTTGAGTATATCACGCGATGGTGGTTTAGTGGCTGAATTGCAAGTGAAACCCTCGTTGGTAGAGTTGATTAAGGAAAAGCGGTTGTTAGATGATTCGTTGGTACCACATGTTTAGGACATTGCAGAAGGAAATCCAACAAACTTTTGTTTCAATGATGATGGTGTTCTATGATTTAAAAGTCGAATAGTTGTGCCGGAGGATGGTGAGCTAAGGCGCGCTATTCTGACTGAGGCTCATAGAAGTCCTTTTGCTATGCATCCTAGTAGTACAAAGATGCATTGTGGGTTAAGAGATGAGTATTACTGGGTTGGTTTGAAAAGAGATGTTGTTGATTTTGTTAGTAAGTGCATGGTTTGTCAGCGAGTAAAAGCTGAACATCAATTTCCTTCTGGGTTGTTGAAACCTTTGAAGATTCTAGAATGGAAATGGGAGAGAATCACTATAGATTTTGTGACAGGATTGCCTTTGACACTGTCCAAGAAGAATTCCATTTGGGTGATTGTTGATCGTTTCACGAAGTGTGCCCATTTCTTGGCGGTGCATACTACGTATACATTAGACAAGTTGGCGAATTTGTACATAGCTGAGGTTGTGAGGTTGCATGAAGTGCCTAAGTCCATTTTTCGGATCGAGATCCGCGTTTTACAGCGAGGTTTTGGGAGTGTCTTCATCAAGAGTTGGGCACACGTTTGAATTCCAGTACATCGTATCATCCTCAAACGGATGGTCAGTCTGAGAGGGTTATCCAAATGTTGGAGGACATGTTGAGATGTTGCATCATTGATTTCCAAGGTTCTTAGGAGAAACAGTTACCCTTAGTGGAGTTTGCTTACAAAAACAGTTATCAAGAGAGTATTCAAATGGCTCCCTATGAGGCCTTGTATAGAAGGAAGTGTAGAACGCCTCTTTGTTGGGCGGAAGCGGGACAGAAGTTGGTTTCTTTGCCTAATGTGCTTAAGGGCACTACTGAAAAAGTGAAGCTTATTAGTGAGAGGTTGAAAGCGGCTTCAGATTGGTAAAAGTCTTACGCGGATTTGAAGCATAAAGAGATTGAGTAAGCTGTGGGAGATAAAGTGTTTCTGAAAGTTTCGCCTTGGAAAAAGGTGATGAGGGTTGGTCGGAAAGGCAAGTTGAGTCCAAGGTTTATTGGACTGTATGAAGTGCTAGAACGAGTTGGACATGTTGCTTATAAGTTGAGATTGCCCTCCGAATTAGAGAAGATACATGATGTTTTACATGGATCTATGCTTCATAAGTATAGATTGGATTCGTCTCATGTTATGCATGTTGAAGAAATTGAGCTGAATCCGGATTTTTCCTATGATGAAGAACCAGTTGAGATCTTACATTCGGACATCAAGGTTCTTCGTGGTAAGACCATTGAGTTGGTCAAGGTCTTGTGGCGACATCGTGATGTTGAAGAAGCCACATGGGAAAGAAAGGACGATATGAAGAAGTAGTTTCCTCATCTTTTTTCTTTAGGTAAAAAATTCGAGGACGAAATTTCCTAAGTGGGGGAGAGTTGTAACACCTCGGTTTTGAGCCTAGATGTTTTAGGCAACAGTTTGGGATAGTCGAACCTAGAATTAGAGATCCGAGCCTTTAGAAGCTGTTCAGGGAAAACATAGTTCGGGATATGATAAAATTACGAGAAAACTGCTAAAATCTTTTAAAAATATATATTGAAGGTTGGTAAAATCAATTTTTGAAAACGAGTCTTGGAAAGTTAAGATTTCAAAAAGTGGCCATTTTGTAAAAAGTTCAAAATTGGTTTGTAAGGACTAAATTAAAAAGGTGCCAAGACTTAGAATCTTTAGGGAGCTGATATCTATTTTATGAACCTTTTCCCTCAAATTGACCATTTAATTGTTTTAATTGAAAATGATTTTAAAAAGGATTTTTAAATAAAAAGGGAATTTAGTAGCTAAAATAGAATTGAGGTAACTTTCATTCCTCATTTTCCAATCAGCCAAACACTCTATTTTCTCTCTAAAACTCCAGAGATCTTCATCTTTTAACTTGTTTTTGTTTCCCAAATGATTTCTTTAGCTTCTCCAGCATTAATCTCAAAGCAATCTTGAAAGACTTCTTCAAAATCTTGTCATTTGAAGGGAAAAGGCAAGGTTAGAGGTAAGATTTTGTTTAACTCCTCTAATCAAGATTCTTTAATGATATTATCAAGTCTTTGGCTTCCTAAATATGTTTATTAACTAAGTTTCATGTTTTGATTAATGGAAAATTGATTAATCTAGCTTTTCTTGGGGGATTTCTAAGTAATTCGTTTGGGCACTATTTTAATTGATTTGAGAATGGTTTTAAACGTTTTTTGGATGTTAAAGGATGTGAGAATAAAGTTTTTGTAATTATAATCCCGAAATAAGATGGATCCCTAATTATTGATTGTTAGATTTTGGGTTTTTGAGGTGAAACTGTGAAATTTGAGTTGTTAGAGGTATAAGGATGTTGTTAGGTTGTTTTTAGATGTTTATTGATGTTTAAATTTGAGTGGAAGTGTTAGATTACGAATGGGTTGAGTCTAGAGAGCAGTCGAAGGTGATTTCGGTTGTTTTCGGATGAGAATTATGGTGTTATGGACAGAGCATCAGATTGTTTAAGTTGCTGGTGATTTTAATGCATTATGATGCATTAATCCTCTGTTCTTGTGTGGGATAAACATGGGAGAATACATCGGAAGCAAACGGTGAAGTTTCGGGGACTTCGGACGCTTAAATTCGCGTCAGCAAATCTTAGTTTTGCGAGTCGGTGAGTGGAATTGGTTTTAAAAAGTCTTGAAGGACTTGAAAGCAAGGTTTGAGGGTTTAGATTGAGATTGAAACACTAATCTAAGCCCGAAAGTTAGTTTGAGATATTATGCTCTCGTTTCTCGGATATTGTCCCATTGACTTTATGATCGCGCTCTTGTGTTGAAGATAGATCTCTACCTACTGTTTTATGCATGTTTTGTAATATGAAATGATGACTTTAAAGGTCCCATGAGATAGATTTGATGGTTCAATGAGTTTGAACTGTTTGAGAAAATGCTATGCCTTGTACATGCTTTTGAAATGGGATGAGAATGATTTGGATTGATGCATTGAAAACAGTAGGTAATGATGTTTAAAATGTATATATTGGCATGAAATGAGATTATTGTTACCGGATATAATTGGTCGACCAATAGGATGAGAAGTGCACTATAAAATAAAAAATTTGTACGTGCTCTTTGGTTCGGGCAATAGGGGTAGTGCCATCCTATTCCAAAGTGAGAGTCTGATGATGTGAGATTCTACAGGGTAGGTCCTTGTGAAATACCCAAGCTTTATGGCGATGAGAGATGTCGCCATGAGAGTCCGGTGATGAGAGATTCCACAGGGGTAGGACTTAACATTTAGCCAAGCTATTCGCATATCTGAGTAATGTTGTTAAAATGCCAATATATGAGATTGATTATGAGAATCACATGTACCTTGTTATGATTGATTTTATGCATGATTCTTTGCATTAGAGATTATGTTTTGGAGAAATGCTTTTGAGATTTAAGCATGTAAGTTTATGCCTGGAGATTTGGCATTTGTTGAATGCATGAGATAGATGTTACATTTGATGTAAATGATGTGGTTTTGCTATGAAAATGATTTCAAGCATGTGATAAAAAGAGCATGATGAGATAGAGATTTCTAAATAAGAAATGGTCCAAAAATGCATTGTTGTGGTTGTATGTTTTGAGCATCCTGCACTACGCAATTGTGCTTATGCTCACTTTTTCCAATAATGCAGAAAATTAGCTTGTATGGGCAACAAAGAGGCAAGAAGATTACCAAGGTTTTTGTCTAAGCTCAAGTATGATTTTATATTTGCTTATTAGTAATAATAGTTGGCAATGGGTGGATGCTATGTGTTGGGGGATTGTATTTTGGAACTCCCTATTTGAGGCATGTTTGTAATGCCCTTAATGACGTGTAAATGGTTTTTAATGTTTGGTTTATGCCTTGGTTTGTGTTTTGACTTCTTTGTGGATATCTTTGCATAGGGTGTAGGCATATAGATTCTATTGATGCCTATAAACTTGCTATGAAGTTGTTTCTGCCATATATGTTGCGATTTGATGTTCTAAATATGTTGTATGTATGTTAGTAACATGTTGGATTGGTCTAATGTGGATTAAAGTGTGAAAAATCAACGAAAAGTGTCATTACAGGCCCAGTTGTTTTGGTACACTCAAGTCTGTACCGAAACAGTGAGCCTGAAGTGGCCTAAGGGTTTCGAAACAGGGGAAGCCTGTTCCGGTACGATTTGTTACTAGAAGCTTCATTTCCAAAACACCTCAAGGGTGTTTCGATACCGGCCCGTGTTCCGAGCCTTAAGAACCTATTTCGATACACTTGTTCAGATACAATGATAGCATGTACTGAAATAGGTGGATGTTATGTTAGTTGATGGAATATTTTGAAGTTCTGATTCTTTACGTTTTAGTCCTTCAATGTTGTGGATGCAATTAAATGAGCATGAATGATTATTTTGAGTTGAGTTTTGACTGAGATGCATGTAATGTGACTAATTAAAGGATGGTAACACAAAAATGGCATAAGTCCTTATAAATCGGTAAAATTATAAATTAGCCCCTAAAAGCCGTAATTAGATGCATTTGATGTCCGATTGAGTTATGAACGTTACGCTGCGATGTTTAACACATAGGACTCTAATGAGCATCTAGATAAGATAAAAAGAAAAAAATAGGGTTTTCTATCGCCTAGGCGAGGTCGAGGGGGTTACATGTAAGCTCTTGAGTGTGAAACAAAGGAAAATGTTCTTTTTGTTTCCTCTTGGTTTGTTTGTTGTTTTACGTATACTGTTTGAGGAGTGATGAAAGTGTGATGCACTATTCCTGCACCATAGGTTTTCTTTAGATGTGCTTCAAACAAAATATGATGCTAGCTTAAGGGGATTCTATTCTATGCACTTAGTGTGTAACATGCATTCATCCTTTAAATCCGAGATGATCTTGTTTTCACTTAAAGTAGTGATTACTAAACTGGGAAGATTTTATACACATGGATAGCCGAAAAATTCAAACCAATGAATCCTATCAATGAGTTGTTCACATCCGGCAAAAATACCAAGTAATAATTTGATATGCCAAAATTAAATCCTTAACTCATTTTTTGTTTGCATTTGACTACCATCTAATATTTCATGTCTATCAAAATTTGTACAGGCTCAATTCGTATAATTAATTCTACAACTATTATTGCATTTGCTTGGTTTTCTCTATTGTCTCAGTACTCGTCTCACTATTATTGCATCGTTCTGATTATGCCCTACTTAAATCTTGGATTCCTGAATGTATTCCTCATAAACCAATAGATGCTTGTCCTACCATTGCGGGTGAAATTGTTGATCTTTGATAACTATAAATAGGAATCATATTATCTTAAGAACTAAGCGATTTTACATTATGGTGAACTTTGCCAAACTATTAATTTTGATTTAGATGCACAGTTTTTTGCTTGTGTTTTCTCCTTTGTAAAATTTTGTTTGACCTTGTCTATTGAGGAGATGACTAATTTCTTTTATCTTTTTATTCTATTGATATGGTTGATCAGTTGTTAGGTAAGCTAATACTCTGATGCTAATCAGTATTTTTTGTAAGTTCATCATTTGAGTGAATTATTTTTTAAAGTTTTCCAGTACTGTTTTGTAGGCAATTTTTCTTGTTCTATTTCATATTATCTCTATTGAATTTTTCCTCTTGTTTCATATCTCTCTCTCTCTGTTGAAGTGTAGATTTTATGGTTGCAGACAAAATTTTGTTTGTCAAACGAAAACAATATTTAAATGGAACACTAACTAGGCTGATTATATTAAGTATTGGCTATGGTTTTCTTGCTCCTTTATAAGTATATACCTTTTTTCTGTTTATATTTTTTGTTAATGAACTACTTATTCTTTTTCATCATTTATTCCTTTATATTAGAAGTCTAAAAAGATTTTTTTTCTTAATGAACTACTTATCCTTTTTCATCATTTATTCCTTTCCTCCTTCCCTCATTTATCATTTCATATTGAACTAGTTGAGAATGGATGAACGTATCAATGTGGACGTAGAAGGGGTGAATGATGACACGATTGCAGTGGATGAGGCACCTAAACCATTGACTGGATATTTGAACTTTTAATAAGTTAAAGTTGAATGTATATAGCATTCTTGAAATTCTTAGTTGGTTAGCAATATGTATTGCATACTCTAACATTAAAATGATGTATTTACAGTATAAGTGAATGTAAATGATGCAATGGAGGAAAGAAGAAAATGACCAATGCAGTAAGTGAGAAATTTAAAATACTACTATGTGTTCTGTATTGGTTTGTAAAGTGTATACATTACAAAAATCTAATATTTGTGGGAGTGATACAGGCGAGAAAAGCACTAGGTCTAATATGGGAAAAATGAGTAGCGAGGAAAAGAATATATTTAAGTGTAACATTGAAGTAATTATTGTTATATTACATGTCGTAGGAGATGTCATCAAGGTATAGCATGAAGAAGCTCTCGACTTTGTTTAAAGAGATGCAGAGGTTGAAGATTGATGGTGTTGTTGTAGAACTAGGGTTTAGCCCTTTATTTGGAATGAAATCCCGAGCAATTCATCGCAAGCTATGTCACGAGTTAGTTGAGAACTTTGATGTCGAAAGCTCCATAATGGAATTTAATAGACAAAAAATTCCTTTAATGGAAGAAGATGTGGAAGTTGTACTAGTGCTAAATAATGAAGGTGTTGATGTTGTACACGTCATGAGAAAATTTAATGGAAAAGAACTAGCGTTGAAGCATAAAATCAATACGAAGGCTACATATCTTGAAATTGAGGGGGAGATACTAAGTGGTGATTTTGAGGGGATGAATTGAAAGCGCGGGTGTTATTGTACATTGTTGGTGTGTTCTTATGTCTAAACTCCAACACCTTGCCTTCCGTAGAACATATGAATTTATTGTGCTCAGATGGGTTGAAGGGAAAATTGAACTGGTGTAAATTTACCTATGAGAGGTTGATTGATAGGGTAGCCAAATTTAATGATTGTGTAGGTCAGGCTTACATGACCGGATGCATTGCTATCCTAGAGGTAATGTATTTTTAAAAGGATGTTTTGTTGCAGTAGTACGTAATTTACCCAAGTTTTATTTTGATAATAATGTTGTGAGTAATATGAAATGTATGTGAGATTTTATTATTATTAGAATGGAATTTCGAGCAGAGCCTTTGTTGTTGCTGACCATGTTGGTCGCATTCATGCATGGGGGAAGAAAGACGTAGGCAAGCTTGTTTCCCGCTTAAAGGGAGAACGACCTGCTAAAAAATTTAAAGTAAGTGTGTTATTAAATTTTGTATTCTATACTAGAATGGAATGACACGAAATGAATTAATGATGATTTTTTAAGGTACTTGGGTCGGATGATGATTGTGCTGAAGGCAAAGAAGGTGGAAGGAAGAGTGGTAGTAATGATGTTATAATGGAAATGTTGGAGAAGGTAACTTCAGATCTTAGTGAAATCAAAGAGAGTCTCCAAGCTGGTGTAAAAAAGCAAAATAAAATTGAAGAGACTTTGGAGACACTGAAGGAAGAATCGAAGAACGTTGATGACCAGGTTGTGGGTTTGGGTGCGAACATGATGTACATGAAGAAAGCCTTATGTATAATTGATGCAAAATTCGGCATTGGACTTGAAGAAGAGGAAGCAATAATAGATGTTGCGTTTAAATAGTGCTCCGTAATTTGTGCAAGTATACACGACGCAAGTAATAAAGGATAAGTATGTGAGTATCGTCTTCACAGAGATTGGTACTCAACCTTCGGTTCTACTCCCTCGCACTACAAAATAAATAAAGTAAAAACACAAATTAATTGGGAGATTTGATATAATCTAAAAATAACTAAATTAAGAAAGTCCAGTAAATAAAATAAATAAGTAATCAAGATGAAAAGATGGGCCGGATTAGAGTGTGTTGTAGTGTGGAATCCTCTTTGTTGGAGTATGCCCAAAGACCAATCATATGATGATTGAATAGACATGCTATTTTACTAGATTTATCAAGTAATGGCATTGCCGTTATTATCATTTGGTATGTTTCTGTGCATCAAACTAACCATTGGATAATAATGTCCATACAATAATACGATTATTGTTAAATAGGATCCTTAGTCGAATATTATTACGGATATGGACAGTGATAATATATAAAGACTAATATGTGGTTGATGACAAGCGTTGTCATTGACATAGAGATGTCAAAATCAACACATAAGTATTTGTTAGAGAACAACATACTGGATCGAACCGCTATGAGCATGTTTCTTGGGTAACTATGTGACAATCACAACATTGCTCATGATAAACATATGTATAATCCTCAGACTTGAGATCAACATGATTTCAACATAAAGATTTACGTATTTTGACATAGTCAAACGTGTGTCGTAACTGACTACGTTATAAAGACTGATGATTGGATACGTGATGACCTATGTAGTGAAATGTGGTTGATTAAGAAAGGATTTGTCCCTCCTACATAATGGGAGGAATATCTTCGGCCACTTGATTGAGTGAGATTAGAAAATGCATGGTCATGCTCGAATATTATGATATGAGATATCATAGAGATTCGTTTATCATAATCTACTCAAGACATCAAGAAACACTAGATGGACAACGCAAGTGTGACTAACCCATGACTTGTGTTCATCTAAGATATAAAGGACCAAAGGATTAAATACATAAAGGAAGTTTGTTCAGGAATTAGGAAAGTCAAACCATGACTTCATGCAACTTAGGTAGCAATGATGTATTGCTAGATGCCACTCATTGTTTGTAAAATTAGAACAGTTCTAATTTTGCTGCTAACGTTGCATGAACCTATAAGGGTCACACCCTTCGAATGAAACGAACAAAAAAATTGGAAACCATACTCCCTGTTTTAGGGAGGTTGCCGAAAATCCCCTATAGGATAGGGGAAATCAGCAACTCCCTTAAATGGGAATAATATTAGATAAATATTGTATTTATCAAATATTATTTAGAGTATGGAAAATATTTAGAGACTTAAATATTATAGAATAAGATTCTAGAAATTTAAATATATATATATTTGGAATTTAAATAATGTATATTTAATTCCAAATTTATGTAGAATTAGATTCTACATAATTAAAAATATATATTTAAATATATTTAAATCCAAGTAAAGATAGTATGAGATTCTATATAATAAATATATATATATTTGGATTAAATATAATGTATATTTAAATCCATGTTTTAGATACAATAAGATTCTACATAATTAAATATATATATTTCATTTAATATTATTAAATATAATGTATATTTAATATAAATCAATTTCAAGTCGAATTAGATTCTATGAATTTTGGTTGAACTTGGATTTAAGGTATTCAACTAGAATTAAGTCTCTGAATACTATTTAAAGGGACAAGGGCTAGCAACCAAATCATCCCTCTTCCTCCTCTTGAAGATTTCGACAACACCCCTAGGGATTCCCCACTGGAATTCGACATATCCCAGAAAGCTCTCTGAGAAGTTGTTCGATATTTTTCTGGTGTTCTACTTGCCCCCTGGCAAATCCCTGAAGGTTCCCTTGCTCGATTGCAAGTCCCGGTTGAACTCCTGGTTGATTTCAGACCCCCTCAGGAATCCCTGGAGAGATTTCGACTTCTCCCTGGAAGGTGTTCAAGCTTGTCGAAATTTATCCCTAAGTGTTAGGGAGTCGGAAACTTTGTTCGTTTTGTACGGGTGGACTCCGTAGAGGTCGTTGCGAACTTGTGACGATTCCGGTTTTACTTGACGTGGTTATTCCAACATACCGTCGATTTTCCAGTTTTCAGAGTTTTAAAAGGTAACTCCTCATCTTTTCACCCCGGATTCGTTCCTGTACATGGATCCTGGCTGGATTACATCGGATTAATTTTTCTGCTGCGCCACGGGGCATGCCGACGTGACCCAACAGTGGTATCAGAGCCACTTGTATCATACGAATTCAGACTTAAATTCTTGGGTGATGTTTATGTATGAGATGCATGTTGTTTGATTCGATTTAGATATTTATCGCTTATCGTATCACACCTAATAAAGACTTATTTCGATTATCACTGAATGATTAAGAGTTAATCATAACTATGTTAGGTTGCTTCAATGTTAAATGTTAACATGTTGAGACTAATAGTTAGTCTAGAGAACAAGTAGTTGTTCGTAGTTTCATAGATTTATGAAATCTCTGAAAAGGCTTCTAATTTGATAAAAGTTATCAAACTATCTTTCACGGTGAATCCATAAGAGTTATGGTTAGACGTTATGAAAAATGCATGTCTAGGATTGGCATCATCAAAGACATGGTCCTTAAGTGTGCCTAGTGCGCCACCTCTCTTTCATGTTGACCTACCTGGTGCATTTGTTCGTTAACGCAAATGGTTTATGAAACCTCGTGATCCTTCTTTGGGCCATTAACCGCAACATAGGGATAATCAGTTTAAAACTCTGTAAACACGTCGTTACTTTGTTCGCACGATGTTTGAAATGCATGTTAGATTGCACGGTGTTTGTTTTGCATGGTTATAACCCGTAGCCTTTATAGTTTTGGTTTTTATAAATACGGCCTGTGTGTCGTGCCTTTCTCTATCTTCTATTGTACTTCTCTTCTCATCTCACTCCCTCGCATGTAACGCGAGTTTCTAAAAATTGTAAATACTCATGGAGATAAAGCAAGAACCAAGGTAGCAGCATGGTGGGCCTTCCCTGGTGGACCGGGCATTTCAGAAGCAGATTCTATCTTCAGTAGAATGGTCCTCCCATTGGCTTGGGACGGGTCGCCTTAGGTTAATAAGGGCTATAATCATTGCATATTTATTTACAGATTATATTTACCTTGTATGTAATGCAATGGATATTTTATAATCATGATTAAACATAGTTCTATTCATAGGATCAATGTTAAAACGATGAGATAATTAAGTAAATCCCTCACTATAATTCTAAGTATGTTTTAACCATCCAATATTTACCCTCGTTAAAGCTTCGATCGATATAATGCGGGCTTTGCCAAAGCAATGTCACATTTATCTATCTTAGTTAAACGCGAAGAATAAGCTAGTGATATTCGCCGGTTGAGATATTGGTATTGACTTAGCTGGGTTGTTATAATAGGATTAGAAAACCTAGTGGTTAAAAGTTTTGGATAATCATAAGATGATTTAAAGAACAAGAGTTGTTCGCCAAAAGATGAGGAATTACATGAGAAGTAATTAGTAAGGTGTTACTTACCTAAATAATCATTTCCTAAAAGACTAGCCAAAGCTGATTTAGGAATGGTGAAATACGGATCCTCACTCACTAGAAAAACTATCGAAACATTTTTCCAAAATTAAAACTAGAGGGTTTTTAATTTTGAAGAAAATATTGGGAGTAAATTTATAGTAAAGACCTATCTATAAATTTTAAAATTTAGTAAAACTTATGTAGCATATTTTCTTTGTTGTAGAATTAATGGCAAATAATACTCTATCTCTGCGATCTATCCTTGAGAAGGATAAGCTCAATGGCATAAACTACCTTGACTGGTTCCGCAATTTGAGAATTGTTCTCAAACAGGAAAAGAAGGAATATGTCATTGAAGAACCTGTTCCTGATGAACCGGTTGCCACTGCTTCCAGAGCTGACAAAGACAAGTTTAAGAAACACATGGACGACATGCTGGATGTCGGTTGTCTTATGCTTGCCTCCATGACCCTTGAGCTTCAGAAGCAACATGAGGACATGGTAGCTTATGATATGATTCAAAATCTCAAGGAGGTTTATGAAGGGCAAGCTCGTCAATAGAGGTACGAGACCTCTAAAGCTCTGTTTCAATGCAAGATGAGTGAGGGATCTCCCGTAGGAGCTCACGTCATCAAAATGATGGGCTACATCCAAACGTTGGAGAAGCTCGACTTTCCGCTGAAAGACGAATTAGCTATTGATGTCATCCTGCAATCGTTGCCGGATAGTTTCAATCAATTCGTCCTTAATTTCAATATGAATGAAATTAACAAGACGCACAGTTGCTCCTCATGTTGAGAACTGCTGAAATCAACCTGAAGAAGGTAGGACCTAAACATGTTCTGATGGTCCGCAAGGGCAAGAATAAAGGTAAATCGGCAGCAAAGTCTAAAGGTGATGGTAAGACCAAAACCGATGGAAAGGAGGCATTGAAACCTAAGAAGGGAATCAAGAAGGATGGAAAATGTTTCCATTGCGGCAAGACCGGACATTGGAAGAGAAATTGTCCCACACACCTACAAGAAGTCAAGAAAGCAAAAACGAGTGAGGCATCAACCTCAGAGGCTTCTAAAGAGAAGGCATCAGAACAGACATGGACCTGCGAATGGAAATAAAGCAAGAGTTGCTACATCATCCATTAGGACATGTGTTTTTGCTTAAATAGATTTGTTTTAGTTTTTAAGATTATTATTTTGTGCCTAAGTTTTAGTTATCTTGTAAGGACAAGATATTTTAATTTGAGATTATTTAAATAAATGTTATTCTTTTAATCTCTTATGGCACAACGAATCAATGATCTTTAAACTAATCAAATCAATAATATTTATTAGATAAATAAAACAAATGACTAATCTCAAACTTATAAAAGTATTAAGGTAATTTGATAAGATCAAATTCAAGAATATTTAAAGTTTGATGAACTTTCACAGAATATGGGATTGTCCCATAATTAAATCCCCCAAATGGAACAAAAAGTCTTTGAAAGAGAATCAAATATGTTAGACATGTTTTGATTCAGAACAAGTCATTTTTGACTTCTTTACACACTAGAAAAAAACTCTCATACTTAATCGTGTTTTTTTTCAAAACGTCATATAAGATATGGACTAAGAATTGTTCTAGAATACCTTTGAAGTTTTAAGGTTACTTACATGTTAAAATGTTTACAAAGTTCGAACCTTAAAAACTCCATTTGTTTTTTATCCTAACGAGAACAAAGCGTTTGTTTCTCAAACGAGAGTTTATCTTGAAAGAGATTAATTCTCACAAAGGGATATTATTTCTTCAACTTTAACGAGAACAAAATATTTGTTGCTCAAACGATAGTTTATCTCGAAAGACAATACTTATCACTAAGGGATTTCATTTTTCAACGAGAACAAAATGTTTGTTGCTCAAACGAGAGTTTCTCTCGAAAGAGATTACCTCTCACAAAAGGAAAAAATGGAATTTGGAATGTGAAGAAATTTTAGACAGCAAATTTATGAACTAAAGATTGAGAATGTTCCACAAATGATCAAGGAACATTGGAACAAAACACAATCATTGTGTTGATCCTTAAGAGAATACCATATACTTGAGAAATATGGATTTCTCACTATCCGTACATGGAAACACTCTTCTTTTTGGATCAAGATAAAGACTAGGTCTTATCAGAAAGCAATGGTGAGCCCAAAATTCGAGAAATGGCTAAGAGCCATGAGATATGAGATGGAATCATGTCTAAAACCAAGTATAGACTTTGGTTACCTAAAAGGGTAAAACCTAAGAGGTATGGATGAGTTTTTCAAAAAAGGAAAAACCGACATGGATGATAAAACATACAAAGGATGATTCGTCGCTAAAAGTTTTCGACAAACTTCATAGTATAGACTATGATAAAGCATCTTCCTTGTAGCTATGTTTAATCCATCTTAATCTCACTTGCAAGTAGTTACATACGGTGATTATGGAATCAAATAAAGGAATGTCAAAACCACTTTCCTAAGGGAAAACTTGAAACAGATGTGTACATGACACATCCAGAAGGTTATGTCACTCCAGTAAACACTTGGAAGGTATGTAAGCTACAAAGGTCTATCCGTAGACTAAGGCAAGCTTCTCGAAGTTGGGATATTCGTTTCAGAAGATACAATCAAAAGTTTTTGTTTATCTAGAAACAAAGGGGAGTCTTGTTTTCAAAAGAGCTGGTGGGAGCATTGTTACTTTCCTAAGTATTGTATGTAGATGACATACTCATCAAAAGGAACTAAAGATTGCAATCTGTTTTGCATTAATAAAACATACTGCGAGTTAGCAACATGAGACAGTATCTAACTCTACAACATAGGCTGAATGTATTACAGTCGACATAGCAATAAAGAAGGAAGTTTGGATCTAAAGGGTTCACTTTTGAACTAAGGGTTGTTCCCAGCATATTAGATGCTACATAACTCTGTTATGATGGAACCTTTGCGTAAGCAAATAAAACCCAGATCTCATCAATAAATCCAAACATATTCTAAAGTACTTACATATTGGAGATGTGAAAGTATGCAACATACGCACAAAGTTGATAACTTTGTCAACTCCCTGACAAAGCTTTTGACACAGCATAAGCATGTCAGTTACACTAAGCCATATCGTATTAGATACGAGAATGATTGGTCTTAGTGCCAGTGGGAGATTGTTGGAGTATGCCCAAAGACCAATCATATGATGATTGAATAGACATACTATTTTACTTGATTTATCAAGTAATAGCATTGCCGTTATTATCATTTGGTATGTTTCTGTGCATCAAACTAACCATTGGATAATAATGTCCATACAATAATACAATTATTGTTAAATAGGATCCTTAGTCGAACATTATTACGGGAATGGACAGTGATAATATATAGACTAATATGTGGTTGATGACAAGCGTTGTCATTGACATAGAGATGTCAAAATCAACACATAAGTATTTATTAGAGAACAACATACTGGATTGACCCGCTATGAGCATGTTTCTTGGGTAATTATGTGACAGTCACAACATTGCTCATGATAAACATATGTATAATCCTCAGACTTGAGATCAACATTATTTCAACATAAAGATTTATGTATTTTGACATAGTCACACGTGTGTCGTAACTGACTACATTATAAAGACTGATGATTGGATATGTGATGACCTATGTAGTGAAATATGGTTGATCAAGAAAGGATTTGTCCCTCCTACATAATGGGAGGAATATCTTCGGCCACTTGATTGAGTGAGATTAGAAAATGCATGGCCATGCTCGAATATTAAGATATGAGATATCATAGAGATTCGTTTATCATAATCTACTCAAGACATCAAGAAACACTAGATGGACAACGCAAGTGTGACTAACCCATGACTTGTGTTCATCTAAGATATAAAGGATGAAATACATAAAGGAAGTTTATTCAAGAATTAGGAAAGTCAAATCATGACTTCATGCAACTTAGGTAGCAATGATGTATTGCTAGATGCCACTCATTGTTTGTAAAATTAGAACAGTTCTAATTTTGCTACTAACGTTGCATGAACCTACAAGGGTCACACCCTTCGAATGAAACGAACAAAAAAATTTGAAACCATACTCCCTATTTTAGGGAGGTTGCCGAAAATCCCCTATGGGATAGGGGAAATCGGCAACTCCCTTAAATGAGAATAATATTGAATAAATATTGTATTTATCAAATATTATTTAGAGTATGGAAATTATTTAGAGACTTAAATATTATAGAATAAGACTCTAGAAATTTAAATATATATATTTGGAATTTATATAATGTATATTTAATTCCAAGTTTATGTAGAATTAGAATCTACATAATTAAAAATATATATTTAAATCCAAGTAAAGATAGAATGAGATTCTATATAATAAAAATATATGTATTTGGATTAAATATAATGTATATTTAAATCCATGTTTTAGATAGAATAAGATTATATATAATTAAATATATATATATATATATATATATATTTCATTTAATATTATTAAATATAATGTATATTTAATATAAACCAATTTCAAGTAGAATTAGATTCTATGAATTTTGGTTGAACTTGGATTTAAGGTATTCAACTAGAATTAAGTCTCTGAATACTATTTAAAGGGGCAAGGGCTAGCAACCAAATCATCCCTCTTCCTCCTCTTGAAGATTTTGACAACACCCCTAGGGATTCCCCACTAGAAATCGACATATCGCAGAAAGCTCTCCGAGAAGTTGTTCGATATTTTTCTGGTGTTCTACTTGCCCCCTGGCAAATCCCTGAAGGTTCCCTTGCTCGATTGCAAGTTCCAGTTGAACTTCTGGTCGATTTCAGACCCCCTCAAGAATCCCTGGAGAGATTCCGACTTCTCCGTGGAAGGTGTTCAAGCCTGTCGAAATTTATTTTTAAATGTTAGGGAGGCGGAAACTTTGTTCGTCTTGTTCGGGTGGACTCCGTAGAGGTTGTTTCGAACCTGTGACGATTCCGGTTTTACTTGACGTGGTTATTCCGACATACCGTCGGTTTTCCAGTTTCCAGAGTTTTAAAAGGTAACTCCTCATCTTTTCACTTCGGATTCGTTCTTGTACATGGATCCTGGCTGGATAACGTTGGATAAATTTTTCCGCTGCGCCACGGGGCGTGCCGACGTGACCCAACACTCTTGACTTTGTTTCTGTTCTTGAATGCAGCAATGCACTACTATCGTGGCATTGACCTAAATCCACGTCGTGGCTGCAATGGCTGAAGTCCTACCGCGGCAATCCCTTGCTCGTGGGCAGATACAGTTAAGGCTCGGCAAAGTGTCCTTGGGTGGTTCCACCTTATCCCTAATCACGGAACGTTGGTTGATGACTGAACTCTGATGATACCTTCCGACGTGAATCAAAGGGAAAACACCAACTAATTTTACACTTCTTTTAGCCGCTGAAACTCTAACCTATCCCTCGGTCGAGTTAGTTAACACCATGTGGGGCAAAAACCGTACTTATTCCTTTCGTGAGCTCAACTCTCCCGATATTGAACAAATGGATGATCTCGCAAACCCTCTCCCTAGTAGAAAGGGAAAATAATTAAAGCCAGAATAAGCAAACCTCAACTTGTATTGCCTTAAAAACAAAAACTAAGTACAAGGAATTTTCACACAACTACTAAATAAACTAATCCTAACCCTAAGAAATTTAGAACATAATTAAAATAATCATAAGCTCAATCTCTCTTTCTGGCACTCTCCTCGATTCGATGTGTTTTTCTCTCCATGGCGGCAAGCCTTTATATATGGGAAGGTGTAGGCACAAATCCTTCTTGGAGAGGAAGTTAAGTTGGAGTTGGACTAGACTTTATTAAAGAAGTAAATCTCTTTAATTTATTACAATATACACTTTATTCCAAGAGTCCAACTTTATACTTCCTTCCATGTTTTCCTCCTCTTCCTGGGCACTAGTTGCCACGCAAAGTGTGCAGAGAAATCCAGCGTTAAAAGCTCTACAAGTCGGCTACCACTTTGATCATTTTTCCCTCTAGCGAAATGCTTCCACAACCTAGCTTTTGCTACCTCGGCATCGGTCTACTCTGCTCAGCAAGGCTTCCTCAGCTTCCCTCTATAACCCACTTAGCCCGGCCTAGACGGTTGACCCGAACTACAAAGATTACACGGGGAAAACCAAAGTCAACCCGAAAGTTAACCTTGATTAACGACCCTTTTTTATTTTTAAACTTGTCTAGATGCATATTAATCCTAAGCGTACCCTTGAGAAGAGCATACTTGAAAAGCACAGCGATCGGAAAACGTTAAGGGACTCAATTGCACAAACTACAACATTTAGGGACCAAAATGTAAATTCTTGAAATTAAGGGGACTTAACTGATTTTTAAGTTACCATTATGAAGTTATTCATATTACATGCTTCCCTACCAAATTTCACCTTGAACGGACATCTCAAACTCAAGCAATTGCATATACAAAATTCAGGACTAAAACGTAAAGCTTGCAAACCTTAAACCATTCAAATCAGTGCCCAACGGTCATCTGTTTCGGAACGGGGGTTGACCATTCCGAAACGCGGGTTCATTTCGAAACCTGTTTCGAAACAGGGCTTGAAAATGGCAAATCCGTTTTGGAACGCCCTCTACCCGTTTCGATACACGAAGGCCATTACAGGCCCCCGTTTCGAAACGGTAGTGCCCGTTCCGATACGGACTGCCCAGAAAGTGCAGATTTTGCTGGTTTAACATACAATTAACCACTCAAACACATCCTAATGACCTCCTAATCATGCCAATAAATCATCATGCATATAAGGAACATATTTGCATCATCAAAACACATTCAAGGCATCAATTAGGAAAAACCACAAATCTATAGGCATGCATCCTAATATTGAAAACCATCCAAGCATCAAGTCATCAAAGCAACACCAAAATGACCATTTACAATCCCAAAACATCAAAGGCATCATGCCACACTTAGGGAGTCCAAAACATCTCCCAAAAACACAACCTAGGTTCCCATTTCCAAATACCAAAAGCTAATAATGTTGTAAAAATAGTCACCATACATGGGCTTAGTCTTCCCTTGGATTCTTAGCCTCCTTGCTGCCCTTTAAGCACTTCAATTCTCTGCATTATTGGTTCAAGAAGAGAGCGTAAGCACATTAGCTTAGTGAGGCATGCTCTAAAGAAAAAAACACAATAATGCACTTTATAAAACACCTTTCAAAGGCCTTTAAATTCATAATCATCATTTCTCATGCAACAATGCATACACAACAAGCATCTCATGCTCCATTAACATTATCATGTCATATTGGCTTCCAAGTTATACCATAACCATTTTCAACATAAAACACAATCGGATACGCGGATTACAAGCGTTGTCCCATACGCTTCATACACACTACTGAACACACAAGGTGGAGTTTACCGGTACAATCACAACCCCTCAACACCTGTGATGGAGTTTAACGGTACAATTACAACCCCTCCACATCACTCATCGGTAGTTGTATAACATCACTAACGAGAACACGGGACACACAACACAAGATTCACACATGGACTTTTAACCACCATTGTGAACTTAGACATCTCGTTAGTGTACTTGGATGGAGTTTACGGTACCATTACAACCCCTCAACATCCAAGGCGACTTTATTCACGGTGCACCCAATCCTATAGCCGGCTAACTATATCCGATTCAAGTACTTTAAAACCAACACATCACTTGCCAATATACATCAATTATCATCAACAATCCACTGTTTTAAAGTATTAATCAAAGCCATTAAACCATCATGCATCACTATGCATCAAAACCAAATTTATCAATATCAAACCAAGGATCTCTTACCTTGGGCATCCTTCAACACATGGCTTTCAAAACCAGCATTAATCATGTTAAAACATGCTTTCAATAACAGAATTTAAACATGCAAATTAAACACATTGCATCCAACCATCTCATGGTTCATCAAAGAGAGAGTTTCTCCGAAAACTTACTCTTGAGCTTAGTTAAGTTGCTTAGACTTAAACTAAGCTCCCAAACCTTCAAACATTGGTTTCAAAGCTGAAAACCAAACTTCACTCACCAATTCCGTTTTGCAAGCTTGCCGAAACGTCGATCAAGCCTCCAGATCAACACCACAAGGATCCGAAGATTTCTCCCCTGTTTTAAACACATCAAAGCAGATGATTAATGCATCATCATGCATTAAAATCATCAGCCACAACACCTAAACTCGCTGCTCTCAACAAATCTAACATTTAGGCTACCAAACACAACTGAAATCACTACCAAACTCATCCACAACATTACCCAGCCAAGATCCATCACTTCTAAACATTCTTAAACATCAATTAACATCCAAAAAGGATCTAAACTCGTCCTTATACCTCCAGCAATAATAGAACACCAAGATCACCCCAAAAACCACCATTTTCACAAGTAAAAACTTAGGAAAATCAACCTATTCGGGATTGCATTGATTAGACCTCAATTACACATCATTAAACATCCAAAATACATTAAAAATATCTCAAAACAGAGCCCAAACATTCATTGCGAATTTCTTCAAGATTAAATCCAAATCTTGAGTTTTAAGCCAAAATCAAGATCACAACATCAAAACCTTTTATAAAACTTAATTTAAGGATTAAGAACTTGGGAATTTCAGTAAAGAACTGAGTATTTAGAGGAGAAGGACATCCTTACCTCTAAATGTAGATTTCTCCTTGATTAGAGCCAAAATCCTTGAAAATTCAATGAGCAAATGAAGAGGATTTGATGTAGAAAGGATTAGGAATCTTTTGATGATTGAAACCTCATCATTTAGTGTGAAAATCAAAAGGAAAGTTGCTGTGGAAATGTGTTTGGCTGAGGGAATTTTGAGAGAAAATGAAATGAGAAAATTTTAGCAAAAGTTAGTTATGAAAACTAAAATATGGTTTTCCCTCTTTTCTTTTAATTAATTAAACATTAAATGAGTCATTAAAATTAAGAAAAATCTATAGAAATCCTTCCTTGGGTAAATTAGCTCCTTAAAGATTCAAAGTTTCAATCCTTACAAAACAGTCACCACTAAACTTTTCAAAAATTACATTTTAGTCACTATTTCGAAATGTCACACTTCCAAACCTTATTTTGTAAAATTGATTTCACCACTCTCTTATATATATTAAAAGAGGATTTTTAGATATTTTTCCATATTTTTAATGCATCCCGAACTAGGCTTTCCCTAAAACCACCTTTTATATTCGAACCAAAAATCAGACCGGTCCAGTTCAGGCCCTAAACTTCCAAGACCAAAATTGGGGTGTTACACCCTCAGTAGAAGCTGTCATATGGTTTGGCTCGATCATGTTCTATTGTCTGCTACTTCTGTCTCATCTTCCCTCCTGCTTCTTGTGTTGTGGCAGCATCATCTTGGTCCAGCAGTGGTCATCCTACAAGAATACCAATCATGCTTTAAATAGTACCTTTTTCATATGGTAAACAAAATATAAAGCTCAAAGGTATAAATGATGAAATTTATGCATGAAAGGCCATAATGCAGCTCAAATGGTTGTAGGTTGAGTGATAATTGCCATGAAAAATGGGTCAAATATAGGACTTTTGGGCACTTATCACACCCCCAAAATCGAACTATTGCTTGTCCTCAAGCAATGCAAACCATCAATTGTGAGTGTGTGCATGTATTGTGAACAAGATGATTTCAAGGATTCTAAGAAAACACTTAAGCATTAACTTACTTAACTTGGGTAAACTATTTTTTTAAGCAACCTAACCAACTAGAGCAAGTTTCGGGTACCTCTAATGATTAGCTTAGAGCCGGTTTCGGGCACCCCTAGTGATTATCCTAGAGCCGGTTTCGGGCACGTCTAGGGCTTTCTTAAGCTAGAGCCAGTGGTGGGCACCTCTAACTTTTACCCAATTTTCTTTCTAAGCTAGTATATGTCCTAAGTGTACTTGAATTCCTTAAATCATGCAAGTCACAAGGGTGTTTAAGTTTTAATCTCATAGTGTGATCCTAGGTTATCTTCCTTTAAGCATCCTAAAAATAAAGGCTCTAAATAGTTCTAAACAATGGTAAGAAGAGAGAGTTCTATTACCAAGAAATAAGATTTAATTAAAAGTAAACTAAGGCAGTTGATAGAGAGTATTGCCGAGGCATACACATAATTCGGTTAAGGCAATGCAATAAAAAAAATTAACAAGTAAAAGCATAAAATAGCATGGCAATTATATTTTACAGCTGGGGCATGGCATTGCCTCGGCCTCTCAACCTACACCCCTAAACTCGAACCAAGCATTGCCCTCAATGCTTACATTTCATACATAAGATAGAAAAAATTAAATCACAAAATATGAGGGCATAAACAGATAAGCAGCAAAAAATTAAAGACGAATTTAAATGGATTTAGAGGTGGTAGAATCATCCTCCTCTTCACTGTCGGACTCCAAAACTAACCTCTTTATTGGCTTAGAAGATGCTCGCATGATTCATTTGGACTCTCGGGGTGGCTAGAGGCGTGATGGTGGGGAGATCTTTGCTGTCGGGGCATCCACATCTTCAAGGGAGTCAAGGTCGACGTTATCCATGTTCAATCCCTTGCGGTTGATCAAGTCAAACACCTGGCTAAGAGGGTGGTCACTATCTGAGGTGGTGTGGGGTATGGATCCTGCCGGTGTGTCTAAGCCAGCCTTGCGCTTGCCCTTCCTTGTCGCGGCAGAAAGTGTATCGGAGGCTGCGGCGGGCTGGGACTGGTGGTGCCTGGCAGTAGCGGCAGTAGGGGTTTCTTGGGCTCTGTACTGGGTTGCGGCGATGAAAGAGAAGACAGCGGCAGAGAAGATAGGGAATTGGACCGTTGGATCAGGGAACCTCCTTTGGATCCACTGAATTATTGCAGTGTGGAACTCCCTAATATGCGCCATGAACAGCTGTTGTTGTTGGTCCATTGCCTCCAACTTATTCAGAATCTACTGGAGGTCTGCGGCGGTAGGTTCTTGTGGCTGAAGTGTCACCGGGACGAATGCTGAGGCTGCTGCCTTGGCAATACTTTACATCAGTGTGGCATACAGAGGCTCGACATCTGAGATCTTCATTATTCTGTGGTAGGTCATCTTGTCCCATCCTTGTCTTTCTTTTGTGAGTTCGTCGGTTCTGTCGAACGGGACTTCATTCTCCGTGAAGAGGCTGGTGATGAGTGACGGGAAATAGAGCGGCCCCTTCTCCTTTATCGCGTATTTGTAAATTTCCTACAGAATTAAGTTACTACATTAATTTTTTGATTTTTCATAATAGAGTGGATAAGAGCAAGCCTGGGCCGATCAACGGCTATGATGTGGGATGTCGGCAGAAGGCGGTGGCAGATGAACTTGTTCCACAGTTTGGCTTTCGGCCTTAGATTTTTTTGCTGCACCGAACCTCTTTGTGATCCGGTCTTCCATGGCGTGTCGGCGAAGTAAAGCTCATCCTTTATGTACATGAAATCGTCTTCATATAGGGCCTCCAAAACCTCAGCATGCTCATCTCTTTCAATGTGCAGGCTGTAGAACCTGTTGATGGTTTCGACATCGTTAGCACTTGGCATATGAGCATAGAACTCTCGAACTATCGTGAGATTGGCCTAGATCGGCTGGAGGCAGAAAACTTGCCACTTCTGGTGTATGATCTTGTTGAAAAGGAAGTTCTTGATGCCATAATTTTGTTCGCTTGAGACATGGAACCCATGATCTTCCATACCTGCCACGAGATGTAGTGCGTTTTCAACCTTTCTTCCACCGTTGCCGGTGCAAAGCGAGTATAGGCTGGTGCCGCGGCAGCGCTGGAAGATGCTCCTCTGGTTTCAATCTGAATTTTATAAGAGCGGTGAGAGAGATTGAGAGAAAAAGAATTGAGACCAGAATAGAGCGTTAATAGATGTGAGATTCAAGAAAGAAAAATAAAGTATGAAGTGAAAAACAAAGGAGAATAGTGGCCATTTTATAGAGTCTTGGCTCATTGTGTCGTTGGAGTGTAATTCGTGACCATGTCTGTTACTAGCCGTTGCATCCCGTTGTGACTCTGCCCATTAGAAAACTAGCCGTTGCGGCTCTCGCAGCGCATTGGGCGTCTGATGCCACAACAGCTAACGGTCACTTCTCCAAGCCGTTGGTTCCTCCATTTTTTTCTTTCTTGATCTCCCCCTGAAACAAAACGAACAAAAATTATTTTGAAAAAAAATGCGATAAATAAATATAGATAAATAAAAATTTATTCTAGAAAATAAAAAAAACTGAACCTAAAAATAAAAATGAAAATTAAGTAAAGAGAGAAAAGATTAGTGCACTAAAGAAGTGCACTTGGATGCATCCCCTAAAGTGTATACTTCCTTATCCCTCATAATATGTGCTCATGCATGTGGTAGCAGCCTTTGTCCATGTTCTCCCCCTTTTGTGACGTGGCATGCTGCCTTGCATGGTCCAATATGTTTGCCACGGCATGTGACCGCTTCAGTGTTGGGGCCTTTTGGTTCCTTACTGCTACCTTGTTGCTGAGTGGCCTGGAGTGCCTGACAAGTTGATGTATCGTTGGCATGTTTTCTACTGTTCATAACATGAATTGTAGCATGCTCGTCATTAATTCTCATTGTCAGTTCTCCTTTATCCACGTTGATTATAGTCCTCTCAGTTGCGAGGAATGGTCGTCCAAGTATCAATGAAGCTCTTTCATCTATATCACAATCTAAGATGAGAGAGTTAGTAGGGAAAATAAACTTATTCACTTTTACAAGGATATTTTCAATTTTCCCTTCCGGTTGCACATGTGATCCGTCGGCAAGCTGTAGTTGAATACCACTCCTAGTGGTTACAGCCTTGCACTGCTCGTATGACGTTCCCTTAGCGGCTTCAGTGTTGCTATGGAATCATCCAACTGGCATGGTGTTTAGGATTTGAGCAATCTGCCCCACTTGCGTTTCTACGGACTTCAATGTTGCCTCATTGTACTGCAACCGCATTTCTGTCATGTCCATAAAAGTTTCAGTCTTTTTTATGAATTTTTCAGTGTTGGCCATATATGCACTAGTTTGATTCATAAAAGTATGAAGAGTGTTTTCTAAAGAACTAGACTGCATCAGCTGTTGCGACGGCATGTGCTGCTGCGGCGGCATGGGTTGTTGGAATCCTTGGGTTGGAGCATTCTTATTTTGCAGGTTCAGGGCATTGTTAGGGTTGCTCCAGGAGAAGTTGGGGTGCTTTTTCAAAGCTGGATTGTAGTTGTTGGACAACAGATTGTTGTGATTGATGTTTCCAACATAGCAGGCTGACTCTGGGTTCTGCGGGAATTAAGAAAAAACATGGTTACCTCCACAGGTTTTTCAAAATAATTCCATTACCTTGACTTCATGTTGATTGTTTTGTGACTGCAAGTTCAGAACCAACTTTGTCAAGGTGGCGATTTGAGATGAACTTGAGTCTGATGACCCTGTTTCATTTACTGTGGGTTGACGGTGGACTCCTCCCCTACTGGCCGTGCGGAACTGATAATCATTCTTGGCAATCTTGTTTAAAATCTCCATGGCTCTCTCTGGTTCCTTGTCTAAGAGTATGTTGTTTGCCGAGGCATCGAACATCATCATAGTTGTCGTGTTAACCGCATTGTAGAACATGGTCACTTGCGTCCATACTGGGAATCCGTGCAAGAGGCATTTGTGTAATAGTTCTCGATATCGCTCCCAAGCCTCATGCTTGGATTCGTCATCAGCCTGTCGAAAAGAAGTGATCTCATTACGTAATTTTTCAATTAAATTTGTAGGATTATAACTAGCTAAGAAATCACGACAAAGATCACTCCATGATCCAATTGATCCTGCTGAGATACTGTTGAGCTAGGTTTTTGCCCTATCCCTCAGTGAATAGGGAAACAGCTTCAATCTCAGAATATCCTCATGTACTTCCTAAATTTTAAATGAGTTATAGATCTAGAGAAAGGACTTGAGGTGTTGTCTGTCATTTTCAGTTGCGGAGCCGCCAAATTGCCCCATAGTGTTGATCATGTTAAACTTCATGGGCTTCAGCTCAAAATGGGCGGCCTCAATCTCTGGGTAACAACTCCAGGGTTTAGTTCATTCAGGTCCTCCTTAAGGTAGTCTCAAGCTGTGGGGGTATCGAACTGGTGCGAAAGGAGCTCGCAGATTTGCTCCATCTCCTGGTGGAATCTGCTGCTCATCAACAAGTAGCTGCCCATCGGCAGGGTGTTGCCCTATGGCATTGTGTGTTAGGGCCACTTGGTTGATGCCACGGCCGCGACCTCATGGTTGGTCCTCAGGTTGATGCATTTTGGCTATGATCTTTCGTCTAAGCTTTAAGTAAGAGCCTTTGATTTCTGGATCTAAGTCTTTCACTTGGCTGCTTGGGTCAACTCTTGTAATGCACTAAACAAAACCAAATTTTATTAGCAATAAAATAAATAAAAATAAATAAACTAAATAAAAGAAAGAGTGCAAGAAAAAAAGTTTTCAATCCTCGGCAACGGCGCCAAAAACTTGTTGTGTGTAAATAGTGCTCCGTAATTTGTGCAAGTATACACGACGCAAGTAATATAGGGATAAGTATGTGAGTATCGTCTCCATAGGGATTGGTACTCAACCTTCGTGTTGAGTTTATAGCACGCTCGAATCGATCACTGAAAGCATCAAGGAGGGTTGTAAATGTTTGGTGGTTGAATTGGCTAAAATCGAAATAAAGGTAGACAAGAGACACAATGATTTTAGAGTGGTTTAGCCTTCTAACAAGCACCTACATCCACTACCTTAGCACACCACTAAGGATTTCCCAATTCACTCAACAATGAATTCTTCCCCTTTTCCCGGTTTAGGAGGAAACCGTTACAACCCTATCTTTTGGACTTGGCTAAGATAGAACCAACTCTAGTTTTTCTCTCAAGGCTAAACTAGAACCTCTCCTTTTATAAGGGATTTGTTTGGTAAACTTAATACCTCACAAGGTGAGTGTTTACACAAATTTAAGCTCACAAGAGTTCAAGAATTTACAATAAAGCACACTCTCTAAAGACTATGTACAAGAGAATAGTAAAATAAGGATTTAGACTCTAATTCTCTTGACCATATTTCTTGGATGTTGTCTCTAACATTCTTCAAGTGTTCTAGCCTTCAATTTATAGTCCCAATTGAGTTTGTGGCCGTTACTAGCCGTTAAGGATGTTTTGGAGCCGTTGGAGACTTTATTTCCCGCAATAAATGTAGTTCTACAGCTACCCTATCGAAACATGTGTCCCTGTTTCGAAACAGTCTCAAAGCAGAAAGAGTCGTTATGTGAAATAAGGAGACCGTATAGAAACGGGTAGGGCCGTATAGAAACGGGTGAGGCCGTATAGGAACGACCGTATAGAAACAGGTGAGGCCGTATAGGAACGGGTGAGGCCGTATAGAAACGGACGAATAGAAAAGGGTGAGGACGTATAGGAACAGGTTTTGACAGTTTCAAAACGTTTCGAAATAGATTATGCCTGTATCGAAACGAGTACATTAAAATCACTAGTTTGGCTACATAAAAATGTTTCAAACATTTCCAAAACCATTTAAAACATCCACAAACTTATTTTCAAGTTGTTTGGACTTAAAAGCATTTCTAAAATCTTTTCAATTTAGTCCAAAAGTATTTTTCAATTATTATATCAAAACATTAGTTCTACAATCTCCCCCTTTTTGATATAATAAAACCAACTTGAAAACTTGTTTGGGATTCTCCCCCTTTGTATTTTAAAAACTTAAATAAGAGATTTCAAAAAATAAAAGAAGTTAAAGCTCCCCTTATTCTCTTGAAAAATCAAATTTTCAAACCATTTCTCCCCCTTTTTGTTATATCAAAAAGAATTTAAATAACTTTATGTTCAAAATAACTTAGGAGGTTAAAAAACTTGACAGAAATAAGAATTTTAGTTTTAAAATGGTTCCCCCTTACTCAAGCATCATTGTTAGGCTTAACAAATAATCCAAGACTTTTAAAACGAAAATTAGATAACCAAAGATGAAAGAAAATAAAAGCTATAAGCTTAGAGGTTACCCAATTTCTTCACTTGTGTGACTAGAGCATTTTCATGTCTTTGCATTTCTTCCCATTGCTCTAACACACCTACAAAAGACATTCACTTGATTTTTGGTATTCAAATGTCTTTGGATCCATTTACGTTAGTCACAATGTGTTTTGTTCTTTTAGGAACTCATACTTGTCTAATCCTATAAGATTTTCTCTTCTTAATAAGACAAGTATGTAAGGAATGACCATGATAATGGCAATGTGAGCATTTTGCCATTATGTGACAAGATGAATTATTAAAAATGATTTCTTTTTCTTTTGTTAAGCTTCCAAGCTTATTTTTCAAATCAAGATTTTCTTTTTCTAAAACATCTTTAATTGTTTTTGAAAACTCTAAATCATTATTCAAAATTTTATTTTGGTTTTCAAAATCCAATTTTGTTTTCAAAAGAAAATCATTTTCAAATTCAAGTTTTGAAATCATTTTCCTAAATTTGGAATTCATGGTCTCAAATTCCAAAAATAATTCATCGAAAGCAACTTGCAACTAATCGAAATAGTAAGAATAAAGCTCACTTTAGTTAGAAGATACATTAGGCTCATCGAGAATAAAGCTCACTTGAGTTAGAAGATACATTAGGCTCATCGAGAGCCAAAACACCATCCACCTTTGGATTGGAGAGAAGGTCTGTACATGATTGATCATCATCTTTCTTTTCTCCTTTCTTGTTGCCATAAAGCTTCTCAAGTTTCTACCACAATTCTTTGGCACTCATGCATATGAAGATCCTCTTGGAAACTTCTTCGTTAAGGCTACAATAGAGAATGTGCATCGCCTTGGTGTTTAGCTTTTCCTTAGTCTCGTTGGCACTCCTTTGCTTTTCCTTCTTTTTCGGAGCTTCCAAATACATGTCTTCAATGATGTCCCAAACCTCATTGTCTTGAGACTTGATGAAGAATTTCATGATATTTTCCCATTAGAAGTATGTTTCTCCTTCGAAGAGCGGAGGACATGAGATAGGGCAGCCTTCTTCAAATCTTGCCATTTTCCTGAACGGTGGACTTCGAGCAAATGATCTTTACTCTCGAATGTTAGTCCTTCGATGGAGATGAGGCTCTGATACCAATTGTTGAGTTTATAGCACGCTCGAATCGATCACCGAAATCGTCAAGAAGGGTTGTAAATGTTTGGTGGTTGAATTTGCTAAAATTGAAATAAAGATAGATAAGAGACACAATGATTTTAGAGTGGTTCGACCTTCTAACAAGCACCTACATCCACTACCTTAGCACACCACTAAGGATTTCTTAATTCACTCAACAATGAATTCTTCCCCTTTTCCCGGTTTAGGAGGAAACCGTTACAAACTTATCTTTTGGACTTGGCTAAGATAGAACCAACTCTAGTTTTTCTCTCAAGGCTAAACTAGAACCTCTCCTTTTATAAGGGATTTGTTTGGTAAACTCAATACCTCACAAGGTGGGTGTTTACACAAATTTAAGCTCACAATAGTACAAGGATTTACAATAAAGCTCACTCTCTAAAGACTATGTACAAGAGAATAGTAAAATAAGGATTTAGACTCTAATTCTCTTGACCATATTGCTTGGATGTTGTCTCTAACATTCTTCAAGTGTTCCAACCTTCAATTTATAGTCCCAATTGAGTTTGTGGCCGTTAGGGATGTTTTGGAGCCGTTAGAGACTTTATTTCCTACAATAAATACAGTTCTGTAGCTACCTGTATCGAAACATGTGTCCTTGTTTCAAAAAAGGCTCAAAATAGAAAGAGATGTTATGTGAAATAAGGAGACCGTATAGAAATGGGTAGGGCCGTATAGAAATGGGTGAGGCCGTATAGGAACAGGTGAGGCCGTATAGGAAAGGCCCGTATAGAAACGGGTGAGACCGTATAGGAAAGGCCCGTATAGAAACGGGTGAGGCCGTATAGGAATGGGTTTTGACAGTTTCAAAACGTTTCGAAACAGATTATGCATGTATCAAAACGGGTAGATTAAAAGCATTAGTTTGGCTACTTAAAAACGTTTCAAACATTGCCAAAACCATTTAAAACATCCACAAACTTATTTTCAAGTTGTTTGGACTTAAAGCATTTTTGAAATCTTTTCAATTTAGTCCAAAAGTATTTTTCAATTATTATATCAAAACATTAGTTCTACACTTTTGTTATACTCCCTCGCACTGGAAAATAAATAAAGTAAAACACAAATTAATTGGGTGATTTGATATAATCTAAAAATAACTAAACTAAGAAAGTCCAATAAATAAAATAAAAAAGTAATCAAGATGAGAAGATGGGCTGGATTAGAGTGTGTCATAGTGTGGAATCATCTTGACTTTGTTTCTGTTCTTGAATGCAGCAACGCACTACTGTCGTGGCATTGACCTAAATCCATGCCGCGGCCGCAATGGCTGAAGTCCTGCTACGGCAATCCCTTGCTCGTGGACAGATACAGTTAACGCTCGGCAAAGTGTCCTAGGGTGGTTCCGCCTTATCCCTAAGCACGGAACACTAGTTGATGACTGAACTCTAATGATACCTCCCAGCGTGAATCAAATAGCAAACACCAACTGTTCATGCACTTTTTTTAGCCGCTAAAACTCTAACCTATCCCTAGGCCGAGTTAGTTAACACCACGTGGGGCGAAAACCGTACTCATTCCTTTTCTGAGCTCAACTCTCTTGATATTGAACAAATGGATGATCTCACAAACCCTCTCCCGAGTAGAATATAAAAATAATTAAAGCCAGAATAAGCAAACCTTAACTTTTATTGCATTAAGAACAAAAGCTAAGTACAAGGAGTTTTCACACAACTACTAAACAAACTAATCCTAACCCTAAGAAATTTAGAACATAATTAAACTAATCCTAAGCTCAATCTCTATTGCTCGAACTCTCCTCAATTCGATGTGTTTTTTTCTCCATGGCGGGAAGCCTTTATATAGGGGGAAGGTGTAGGCACAAATCATTCTTGGAGAGGAAGTTAAGTTGGACTTGGACTAGACTTTATTAAAGAAGTAAATCTCTTTAATTTATTACAATATACACTTTTGTCCAAGAGTCCAACTTTATACTTCCTTCCATGTTTTCCTACTCTTCTCGGGCTCCAGTTGCCACGCAAAGTGTGTAGAAAAATCCAGCGTTAAAATCTCTACAAGTCGGCTACCACTTTGCTCATTTTTCCCTCTTGCAAAAATGTTGTCGCGACTTATCTTTTGCTGTCTCGACATCGGTCTGCTTTGCTCAGCAAGGCTTCCTCAGCTTCCCTCAGTAGAAGCTGTCATGTGGCTTGGCTCGATCAGGGTCTATTGTCTACTACTTCTGCCTCATCTTCCCTCCTGTTTCCTGTGATGTGGCGGCATCATCCTGCTCCAGCAGTGGTCATCCTGCAAGAATACCAATCATGCATTAAATAGTACATTTTTCATATGGTAAACAAAATATAAAGCTCAAAGGCATAAATGATGAAATTTATGCATGAAAGGCCATAATGCAGCTCCAATGGGTGTAGGTTGAGTGATAATTGCTATGAAAAGGGGGTCAAAATATAGGACTTTTGGGCACTTATCAGTAGAGAAAACAAAAGTTCAAGAGTCAGACCCGAAAGATGGACTTGATATTGATGTTGAAGTGTTGATAGACAATGTCACTTTGGTGAAGGATGAGAACGTTGGTGTGGATGAAAAAAGAAAAAGGTATAATCATCAATGAAGTGTATAACTTTTATTTTTATCAATGTTTCAGTAATTTAATGTACGAGTTCTTTATTGTTGGCAAACTTTATGTTAATTTGTAGGGTAAGTAACCGTGGAAGAAGTGTCAAAGGTTAGTGGCAAAGGGAAACGAGTAGGAATGAAAACTCGAAACATGAATTAACTCACCTGATGATAGAATTTTCATGTTGAGCTTCTTTATTTTATGTAATGTCGGAAATAAGTTGACTGGTTGTAATGTGATCTCAGTTATTAAGTGTTAATGGCCTTTTCCATTTGAGTGGAACATGATATGAATGGATGAGTGACATTTTTTTTATAATAGAGGGATTGATGATTGAGTTGACGTTCATTTAGAACGTAAGTCGTTTGTAATTTCTGATGCTATGGGTTGCTTTAATTACATATGTTTCACATTTTATATAAATTGGTAGAATGTGTATTAGTTAAAAACTTATGGCTAAAGGGTCAAATTTGCCCCTATAGTAATCTGAAATCAGTAATGTTGCCCCTACTTTTTCCCTGTAATTTTGCCCTCTAGGTCAGCCAATTGCAGCAATGTTGCCCTTTGACTAATTTTGACCGTTAAATGCTGATATGGAACGGTGCTGATAGAGCAATTTTGCCCTCGAAGTTATTCATGCAATTTTCCCTCGAAGTCATTAATTACAGCAATTTTACCCTTGGTTTATTTAGTTTTTATAATGAAATTGGATAAATAATTTCGTTTTCGAGTTAAACCTTAACAAACAGGATATATGAAAAATCTATTAACAAATTGATGTAAATATGTTTTGGGTTCTTGGTAATTTTAAAAATAAGCAAAGTGAGAACTCTCACAAAAAAATCAAAATATTCTTCATTTTAAAAAAAAACTATAAACTTAATAAAATAAATAAGATATTAAAAAATTATTGAAAATAAAAACTAAGATAAAAATTAAAATATATTAGAAATTATAAAATGATAACATATAAATATAAAAATTAAAAGTATTTATAAAGTATTAAAATTTTGAACAATTTCATCAAATTTTCTTTCGCTTTTCTATATCAAACTGATGCTCATTAATATTTGATAAGTTTTATCACTACTCTAATGAAAGGACGATTCCATTGAAAATATGTTCAAGGAATAATAGTTGGCTTAGCATAACCAGAAACAGTCGAAGACTTTTTCAATGTATTTAATAAATATTTTGAAATTTTAATTTTTTATATTTATAAATATTTTTATATTAGTTTTTATTTTCAATAACTTTTTTGAATGTCTTATTTATTTTTATTAAGTTTATAGGGTTTTTAAAAAAACTGAATAATATTTTGATTTTTTGTGAGAGTTATCACTTTGCTTATTTTTAAAATTACTAGCGACTCAAACGATATTTACATCAATTTGTTAATTAATTTTTCATATATTCTGTTTGTTAAATTTCAAATTGAAAACCAAATTATTTATCCAATTTTATTCAAAAACTAAATAAACCAAGGGTAAAATTGCTGCAATTAATGACTTCGAGGGCAAAATTGCCCCGTCAGCACTGTTAACGGCCACGTCAGCATTTAACGGTCAAAATCGGTCAAAGGGAAACATTACTACAATTGACTGACTTTGAGGGCAAAATTACGGAGAAAAAAGTAAGGGCAACATTGCTGATTTCGGATTACTACAAATGCTTACCATAGGTTGAGCTCATTTTGGTTTAGGTGATATTCAGTAAGGATTTCTGTACGTACATTTTATCTTAACTTACTGTAACAAAGTATGTATACTCTGTAATATTTTTTGTACATACTCAAACTCTCATCCTTTTGTAAGAAAAAAGGCTATCTTGTAGCCCTTTCTGTGTGTACACAAATGCTTACTATAAGTTGAGCTCATTTTGGATTGGGTGACCTCGAGTAAGGATTTGTGTACGTACACTTTTTCTTACCTTTTTGTAACAATTTATATATATTGTTGTGATTTATGTTGCTACTCAAACTCTCATCCTTTTTGTAAGAAAAAAAGTTTATCTTGTAGCCCTTTTTGTGTGTACACAAATGCTTACCATAAGTTGAGCTCCTTTTGGATTAGGTGATCTCGGGTAAGGATTTGTGTACATACACTTTTGCTTACCTTTTCTGTAACAATTTATGTATATTATGTAGTGATTTATGTAGCTACTCAAAATCTCATCTTTTTTATAAAAGAAAAGGTTATCTTGTAGCCCTTTCTGTGTGTACACAAATGCTTACCATAAGTTGAGCTCCTTTTAGATTGGGTGATCTCGGGTAAGGATTTGTGTACGTACACTTTTGCTTGCCTTTTCTGTAACAATTTATGTATATTCTGTAGTGATTTATGTTGCTACTCAAACTTTCATCCTTTTTGTAAGAAAAAAAAAGTTAACTTATAGCCCTTTTTGTGTGTACACAAATGCTTACCATAAGTTGAGCTACTTTTGGATTAGTTGAACTCGGGTAAAGATTTGTGTACGTACACTTTTGCTTACATTTTCTGTAATAATTTATGCATATTCTGTAGTGATTTATGTAGCTACGCAAATTCTCATCCTTTTTTGTAAGAAAAAAAAGGTTATCTTGTAGTCCTTGTGTATGTACACAAATGCTTACCATAAGTTGAGCTCCTTTTGGTTTGGGTGATATTTAGTAAGGATTTCTGTACATACACTTTTTCTTACCTTTATTGTAACAAAGTATGTATACTCTGTAATAATTTCTGTACATAATCAAATTCTCATGCTTTTTAGTAGGAAAAAAGGTTAGCTTGTAGCATTTATGTTGCTACAGAAATCCTTACTTCGTAAGACGTATATACCGTTTTCTTACAATTATTGTAAACAATTATGTAATCGTCGCGTAAAAAAATTATGTACAAACTTACTACCTGTAGAACAAATTAACCTCAATTTAGCCTTAAATTAACGGTTTCACCGTAAAACTCCCCAATCATGACAGAAGAAACGAAGGATGAACTGTTGGTAAAATTGTATAACCGAAAGAGTAGTCTTTGTTTTGGTAAAATTAATTTGTAAAACCTATGTTTGATTTTGATATAACAAAGTGTTTTAAGGATTAAATTGAAAAACTTGAAATAGATTTTTAAGTCCCTCAAAAGGTTTCAAATCAACAAGGCTTTACTCTAGTTTGAAAAACTCAAACTCTAAAATATTTTCTAAGTGTTCCAATGCCAAACTATTGAAAATCGTCTATGCGTATCGATACGCTCCTTGCCGTATCGATACCTTTTTTACAAACTTGGCCACTGGAGAGATTCGTTTTGATACGCACATTACCGTATCGAAACAGGGTATCGAAACAGATTGTATCTGCATCGATACACTTTCTCTATAAAATCACACTGAGTTTGAATGGTGTACCGATACGGTGTCTCCTGTATCGATACAGATTTAAAGGAATTTTAAATTTCAGAGCCTTAAATTTTTTTGATCGTTGGTGTTAGTTGGTAGGTAACAAACTTTTAAAAGATTTGGTTAACCCGTACCGATACGCTATTTCCCGTATCGATACAGATTCCTCCACCGATACGCCTACAGCATATTGATACGCCCCTCTTATAATTATACAACGGCTCTTTCTTTTTTGAGACAGGTATCAATACGCCTTCCCGTGTACCGATACGATAGGCTGCAGAAATGCATTTATGGTGGAAAGAGAGGGTCTCAACAGCTATAATCAATACCCTAACCACCCAAACGGCTAGAATTAATGAAGAAGGTATAAAATCAAGCCTATTGAAGACCAGCAACAACTATTACATCCAAGCTCAAAGTGCCTAATTTCTCATTCTTGTAAAATCTCAAATTGTGTTGTGTGTAATTCCAATCTTGTATTCCAATTTGGGTTGAGTGCTTGTATCAAAAGGGGAAAATTTGTATTGTGAGATGTTCTACTTGCCTTAAAATTCTTCTTTGTATCCTAGTGAGAGTTTGGTCAAATTTTGGGTAGAAAATTTGACCGGTGTTGTAAAGGTTACCTTTTAAGCCTAGAAAAGGGGAAGAGACATTAGTGGATTGTTGGAAAATCCTTAGTGGTAGCTAAGGTAGTGGATGTAGAGTTCATTTGGAACTTGAACCACTCTAAATTGCCTTGTTCTTCAATTTTAGTCATTCCACTTTCTCTAACAATTTTTAAAAACCCAATTCACCCTCATCTTGGCTTTGATCAATCCATTGATTCACTCAACAATTGGTATCAAAGCCTACCTCTTTGAAGGATTAACAATTGGAAGAGGAGATTCTAGGAAGAGTGTGATCATCTACAACACAAGCCATGGCATCCACCTCCGGCTCTAGCATGTACAAGTCTCAATCTATCACCAAACCGCCTTTCTTCAACGGTGACAACTATCCCTTTTGAAAGAACCGGATGTGTCTCTTCATAAAGTCTAGTGATTATCTTGTTTGGGATGCTATAGAGGATGGTCTCATTATCCCGATGAAAAGAGACGATGAAGGAAGACTTGTGCCAAAAAGGAAAAATGAAATGAGTGAAGATGATAGAAAGAAGCTTCAAATCAACGACAAGGCTCTTCACATGCTATTTTGTGCCTTTGGACTCGATATCTACTCCAAAGTTTCTTCCATCAAAAGGGCTAAAGAAGTATGGGATACACTTGAGACAACTTATGAAGGAACAAGCGATGTGAAGGAAACAAAAATTGGAATTCTCAATCTTAGCTATAAGAATTCCAAGATGGAGCCCGGCGAAACCATTTCAAAGATGTTTGATCTTTTTTCAACAATCGTTAATGGGCTAAAGGGTTTTGGAGAGATCATCCCGGAGGACAAGCTAGTCTAGAAGCTACTCTACTCACTTCCCGAGTCTTGGGATGGGAAAAGAACTGCTATCATTGAGGCAAAGAATTTGAAGACACTAAAGCTTGATGAGCTAGTTGGTTCTCTCCTAACTCATGAAATCATGAAGCAAGGAAGGGAAGATGAAAGGAAGAAGGGAGAAAGAAGAGTGGAGAAGCTTGAGGTAGACAAGAAAAAGAAACTAGGAGTGGCTCTTAAAGCTTCTCTACATGAGGAGAGCACTTCTAGTGAGGAGGAAGATTTTGAAGAATTGGCTATGATAGCCAAGAGATTCTCACGGTTAATGAGGTCCAACCGGGGTAGGAAGTTTCAGAGAAAGATGGACTTCAAGACCAAAAACAAAGAAGAAGAAAAGGATCCGATCATATGCTGTGAGTGCAAGAAAATGGGTCATATTTGTTCCGAGTATCCTCAACTCAAGAAGAAGGGCTTTCAGAAGAAGAAGAAGAAGCTCAAAGCTAAGCTTGCTACTTGGAGTGATGAGGAATCATCCGAGGATGACGAACAAGAAGTGGCCAACCTTTGCCTCATGGCTCTTGAGGAGGATTCTACTATAGTAACCTCTAACTCATCTACTTTCGATTTTACATTTGATGAATTACATGAAGCTTATGATGAGTTACAAGAGGTAAACGATGAGTTAGTTGAGAAATATAAGGAGTCCGTTTTAAAAAAATAAAAAGATCATTTCAGATTTAAATGCTAGAAATGATTTACTTTCTCAAACAAACTTGAAATTTAAGAAAAAGATTTTAGGTCTACAAGATGAACTTGAATTCTTTCAAAATGAAAATGTAGATTTAAATAATCTTATTTCTCAATGTAACATTGAACACCAAAAGGTGTTAGATGAGCTTAATGAGCTCAAAAAGTCTTTCAAGGGTGTTGGTAATGTGAAAAATGAAATAGGTGAATCATCTAAAACAAACCAACCTAAGAGAAAGAACTATAACTACAAACATAGTGGCTCCTATAGGCATAATAGAACTAAAATAATTAGAAGTGTATGGGTTCCTAAGGAACTTGTCAAATCTAATAATGTTAATGCCATGTCACCTTGGATTCCTAAGGGAACCAAGCTTTTGGGATCTAACACTCGTGGACCCAAAATGATTTGGGTACCAAAAATCAAAGCTTAACCTCTTTGATTATAGGGGGAGCATTGCTACAAGGCCGAAGCACAAAGCCAAAACTCGTGGTACCTTGATAGTGGATGCTCGAGGCACATGACCGGAGACAAGAGTCGATTCAGGGATTTAAAGCCAAAAAGTGGAGGAGTAGTGACATTTGGTGACAACTCCAAAGGCCACATTAAAGGTATTGGCTCCATAGGTAATCACTATACTATACTCATTGAAAATGTATTGTATGTCTATGGTCTAAAACACAATTTATTGAGCATTAGTCAATTGTGTGATAAAGGGTTTTAATGTCTTATTTGATAAAAAATGGTTGTAAAATTGTTGATATTAAATCTAATAAAATAATGCTCATTGGTCATCGCATAGGTAACATATATATGGTGCATCTAGATGACATTCATTAATCTCATACATGCTTTGTTGCACAAAATGAAAATGATGCATGGTTGTGGCATAGGAAACTAGGACATGCTAGCATTAGTGTTTTAGAAAAATTAGTTTCCCTAAATATAGTCAGAGGTTTACCCAAGATTAAGTTCTCAAATGATAAAATATGTGATGCATGCTCGAAGGGTAAACAACACGAATCATCCTTTAAATCCATTAATGATGTATCTACTAGTGGATGTTTACAATTAATTCATATGGATCTATTTGAGCCAATTAGGACTACTAGCTTGGGTGGAAAATCATATGTCTTTGTGTTTGTTGATGATTACTCTAGATATACTTGGGTTCTCTTTTTAAGCACCAAGGATGAGGGTTTAGAAAACTTCATCACATTTTCAAAAATAACTCAAAATGATCTTGAGATTAAGATTTCTCACATTAGAAGTGATCATGGAACCGAGTTTCAAAATCTAGGTTTTGAAGAGTTTTTAAATGAAAATGGTATTAGCCAAAATTTTCAGCACCTCGAACTTCTCAATAAAATGGGGTAGTCGAGAGGAAAAATAGGACTTTACAAGAAATAGCTAGAACTACGCTTTATGAAAACAATTTACCTAAATATTTTTGGGAGGAAGCCACTAACACTACTTGCTATATTATTAACCGAGTAATTATTAGGCCTATTTTAAAGAAAACTCCTTATGAGATTTTAAAATCGAAAAATCCTAACATTAGCTATTTTCAT
The DNA here is from genome assembly GCA_030270665.1 of Hibiscus trionum. Classification (NCBI taxonomy): domain Eukaryota; kingdom Viridiplantae; phylum Streptophyta; class Magnoliopsida; order Malvales; family Malvaceae; genus Hibiscus; species Hibiscus trionum. The sequence goes on from BSYR01000005.1 coordinate 29,771,674, forward strand.
CCTTTTGGTTGCAAGTGTTTTGTTTTAAATAATGGAAAAGAAAATTTAGGTAAATTTGATGGAAAAAGTGATGAAGCTATTTTTCTAGGTTACTCCTTAAACTCTAAAGCTTATCGTGTGTTTAACAAAAGAACTTTAGTTGTAGAGGAATCTATACATGTTGTTTTTTATGATAACCTCCTTCCGATGAAGGAATCTTGTGATGATGATGATGTAGGAATCCTTGATGGCTTTGATGGAGGACAAACTTCAAAGGAGGATGAGATTCCAATTAAAGAAGAAGATTCACAAGATCCATCTCTTGAAACCTTGAAGGACTTGGCTCTTGAGGAAAAGGAAGTGAGCTACCCAATGGAGTACAACTATGTCAAAGGTGGTGAAATCTTGGGTGATCCATCCAAGGGGGTAACTACTAGATATTCTCTCAAACTCATGAATCATGTTGCTTTTATCTTATGCATTGAGCCTAAGAACACTAAAGAAGCATTAGAAGATGATTTTTGGATTATGGCTATGCAATAAGAGTTAAACCAATTTGAGAGAAGTAATGTATGGACATTAGTTGAAAGGCCTAGTAATCAATCTACTATAAAAACTAAATGGGTTTTTAGGAATAAACTAGATGAGAGTGTTAACATAGTGAGAAACAAAGCTAGACTAGTTGCTCAAGGTTACACTCAAGAAGAGGGAATAGATTTTGATGAAACCTATGCACTCGTAGCTAGAATGGAAGCTATTAGGATGTTGCTTGCATATGCATGTTATAATAATTTCAAGCTTTTTCAAATGGATGTGAAAAGTGCATTTTTAAATGGTTTTATAAATGAAGAAGTGTATGTAGAACAACCACCAGGTTTTGAGGATTCAAATTTTCCAAATCATGTTTTTAAGCTAACCAAAGCAATTTATGGTTTAAAACAAGCTCCTAAAGCTTGGTATGAAAGGCTTTCAAACTTTTTGATTGAAAAAGGTTTTGAAAAAGGTAAGGTGGACACTACACTTTTCATAAAAAGATATAAAAATGACATCTTAGTAGTGTAAATATATGTTGATGATATTATTTTTGGATCTTCTAATGAGTGTCATTGCAAAGAGTTTGCTAAGTTAAAGCAAGGTGAATTCGAGATGAGCATGATGGGGGAGCTCTCATTCTTTTTGGGACTCCAAATCAAACAAAGGAAGGATGGCACCTTCATCAATCAAGCAAAGTACATTAAAGATATGCTCAAGAAGTTTGGCTTGGAACAAGCAAAGCCTCAAGCTACACCAATGAGCTCATCTACCAAGCTTGACAAAGATGAAGGAGGTAACTGTGTTGACTCTAAGCTTTATCGTTCTATGATTGGATCTTTGCTTTACCTTACCGCAAGTAGACCGGATATATTGTTTAGTGTTTGCTTGTGTGCTAGGTTTCAAGATAGTCCTAGAGAGTCTCACCTTATAGCCGTTAAAAGAATCTTTAGGTACCTTAGAGATACTCCTTGTCTAGGTCTTTGGTACCCTAGAGTCTCAACCTTCATGCTTATTCGGATGCGGATTATGGGGGATGTAAAATTGATAGGAAAAGTACTTCGGGAACTTGCCAATTCTTAGGTAGTATGCTCATATCTTGGTTCTCTAAGAAACAAAATAGTGTAGCTCTATCTACCACCGAAGCCGAGTACATATCCTTAGATAGTTGTTGTGCTCAAGTCCTTTGGATGAACCAACAACTCTTAGATTATGGAGTTAAAGTTGAAACCATACCCCTTAAGTGTGATAACACTAGTGCTATATGCTTAACCAAAAATCTCATCCAACACTCTAGAACCAAACATATAGAAATAAGGCATCATTTCATTAGAGATCATGTCCTTAAGCAAGATGTTGTTATAGAGTATGCTGACACCTTGAACCAACTAGCGGACATTTTTACCAAACCTCTAGACAAAGAGCGTTTTTGGTCCCTTAAGAGAGAGATAGGTCTAACTAGCCTACCTTGACCCTTTAGGACTCTTTTTGAGGTTAAAATTGCTTGAATTTGTGAAAGTGCATGTTTATGTGTTGTTGATCTTGATAGAAACCATGCTTATAGCTAGGGGAGTATGCTTCTGTTAAAATACGCTTAAATCTGCTCATTCATCAACTGCATTCATTTAGAAGGTGTTAAAGTCGAGCCTTTGGTTGTTCTAAAAGCCAAAAATGCATTTCTGGGCATAGGGTATCGATACGGCCTTATGCGTATCGATACCCGTACTTCATTAGTTTACTAGACTGCATTTTCTCTCTTGCGTGTATCGATACGATTAAACCCGTTTGGATACGATATGTGAGCGTTTCGATACGGATTGTTGGAGTATGCCCAAAGACCAATCATATGATGATTGAATATACATACTATTTTACTAGATCTATCAAGTAATGGCATTGCCGTTATTATCATTTGGTATGTTTCTGTGCATCAAACTAACCATTGGATAATAATGTCCATACAATAATACGATTATTGTTAAATAGGATCCTTAGTCGAATATTATTACGGGTATGGACAGTGATAATATGTAAAGACTAATATGTGGTTGATGACAAGCGTTGTCATTGACATAGAGATGTCAAAATCAACACATAAGTATTTGTTAGAGAACAACATACTGGATTGACCCGCTATGAGCATGTTTCTTGGGTAATTATGTGACAGTCACAACATTGCTCATGATAAACATATGTATAATCCTCATACTTGAGATCAACATGATTTCAACATAAAGATTTACGTATTTTGACATAGTCAAACGTGTGTCGTAACTGACTACATTATAAAGACTGATGATTGGATACGTGATGACCTATGTAGTGAAATATGGTTGATCAAGAAAGGATTTGTCCCTCCTACATAATGGGAGAAATATCTTTGGCCACTTGATTGAGTGAGATTAGAAAATGCATGGCCATGCTCGAATATTATGATATGAGATATCATAGAGATTCGTTTGTCATAATCTACTCAAAACATCAAGAAACACAAGATGGACAACGCAAGTGTGACTAACCCATGACTTGTGTTCATCTAAGATATAAAGGACAAATGTAACCCCCTTAGCCCGGCCTAGACAGTTGACCCGAACTACGAAGATTACACGGGGAAAACCAAAGTCAACCTTGATTAACGACCCTTTTTTTTCTTTTTAATCTTGACTAGATGCATATTAACCCTAAGCGTACTCTTGAGAAACACATACGTGAAAAGAACAGCGATCAAACTATAATAAGGAACTCGATTGCACAAATCACAATATTAGGGACCGAAATGTAAATTCTGGAAATTTGAAGGTTTTAACTGATTTTAAGGTTACCAACATTAAATTAGTCATATTACATGCTTCCCTGTCAAGTTTCACCTTAAACGGACGTCTCGAACTCATGTGATTGCAAATACAAATTTCAAGACTAAAACGTAAAGCTTACAAACCTCAAGACCATTCAAATCAGTGCCCAATGGTCACATGTTTCGAAACGGGGTTGACCGTACCGAAACGCAGGTTCGTTTCGAGACCTGTTTCGTAACAGGGCCTTCCAGTGGCCAAACCGTTTCGATACGGTCACCAGCCGTTTCGAAACACCAAGGCCATTATAGGCCCCCGTTTCGAAACGCATGTGAGTGTATCGATACGGGTTGCCCAGAAACTGCAGAAATTGCTGGTTTGACATGCATTTAACCACTCAAACACATCCTAATGACTTCCTAATCATGCCAACAAATCATTATACTTATAAGATACATGTTTGCAACATCAAAACACGTTCATGGCATCAATCAAGGAAATCCACTAATCTATAGGCATGCATCCTAACATCCAAAACCAACCAACCATCAAAACACCAAAATAAGCATCAAAATGGCCATTTACAAATCCAAATCATCAAAGGCGTCATGCCACAATTAGGGAGTCCAAAACATCTCCCAAAACACAACCTAGGTTCCCTTTGCCAAATATCAAAAACTAATAGTGTTGTGAAAACATCACCATACATGAGCTTAGCTTTCCCTTGGATTCTTAGCCTCCTTGCTGCCTCAAACACTTCAATTGTCTGCATTATTGGTTCAAGAGAGAGAGCGTAAGCACAATTGCTTAGTGAGACATGCTCTAAAGAAACAACACAATAATGCTTTTTATAAAAACACTTTTAACAAAGCTTCCATCACATAAACATCATTAGTCATGCAACCTTGCATTCTTAAACAAGCATCTCATGCTTCATTAGAATCAACATGTCATATTGGCTTTCAAGTGATAATCCATAACCTTTTACAACACAAAACACAATCGGATACGCGGATTACAAGCGTTGTCCCACACGCTTCATACACACTACCGAACACACAAGGTGGAGTTTACCGGTGCAATCACAACCCCTCAACACCCGTGATGGAGTTTAACGGTACAATCACAACCCCTCAACATCACTCATCGGTAGTTGTATAACATCACTAACGAGAACACGGGACACACAACACAAGATCCACACATGGACTTTTAACCACCATTGTGATCTTAACCATCTCGTTAGTGTACTTGGATGGAGTTTACGGTACAATTACAACCCCTCAACATCCAAGGCGACTTTATTCACAGTGCACCCAATCCTATAGCCGGCTTACTATATCCGATTCAAGTACTTTTAAACCAACACATCACTTGCCAATATACATCATTTATCATCAACAATTCACTGTTTTAAAGCATTTAATCAAGCCATTTAACAACATGCATCACCATGCATCAAATCCACATTTTCAACATATCAAACCAAGGATCTCTTACCTTGAGCATCCTTCAACATATGGCTTTCAAAACCAGTATTAACCATGCTAAATCATGCTTTCAAAACAGAATTTAAACATGCAATTTATCAACAAGTGCATCGAACCACTCCATGGCTCATACAAGAGAGTTCTTCCGAAAACTTACTCTTGAGCTTAGTTAAGTTGCTTAGACTTAAACTAAGCTCCCAAAACCTTCAAACATTGGTTTCAAAGCTGAAAACTCAACTTCACTCACCAATTCCGTTTCGCAAGCTTGCCGAAACGTCGATCAAGCCTCCGGATCAACACCACAAGTGTCTGAAGATGTCTCCCATGTTTTAAACACATCAAAGTAGAGGATTAATACATCATCATGCATTAAAATCTTCAGCCATTACACCTAAACTCGCTGCTCTACCTAGAGCCAACATTTCGGCTACCAAACACAACCGAAATCACCCCCAAACTCTTCCAAAACATAACCCAGCCATGATCCATCACTTCTAACCATTTCTAAACATCAATTAACATCAAAAATGAACCTAAACTCGTCCTTATACCTCCAGCTATAACAGAACACCAATATCACCCCAAAACCACCATTTTCATAAGCAAAAACTTAGGAAATTCAACATATTCGGGATTGCATTGATAAAACCTCATTTACACATCATTAGACATCCAAAATACATTTAAGAAACATCTCAAAACAGAGCCCAAACAATCACCGCAAAATTCTTCAAGATTCCATCCAAATCTTGAGTTTTAAGCCAAAATCAAGCTTCTACCATTCAAACCATTTATAAAACTTAAATTAAGGATTGACAACTTGGGAATTTCAGTAAAGAACTTAATATTTAGAGGAGAAGAACAACCTTACCTCTAAATGTAGATTTCTCCTTGATTAGAGACAATTTTCTTGAAAATCCAATGAGCAAATCAAAAGGATTTGATGTAGAAAGGATTAGGAATTAATTGCTGATTGAATCCTCATCAATTGAATTGAAAACCAATGGAAAAGATGCTGGAGAAAAGTGTTTGGATAAGGGAATTTTGAGAGAAAATGATATGAGAAAGTTTTAAGAAAAGTTAGTTATGAAAATCTAAAAATTGGTTTTCTCCTTTTCATTTAATTAATTAAACATTAATTAAATCATTTAAAACTAAGAAAAATCTGGAGAAATCTTCCTCGGGTAAATTAGCTCCTTAAAGATTCAAAGTTTCAATCCTTACAAAACAGTCACCACTGAACTTTTCAAAAATCACATTTTAGTCACTATTTCGAAATGTTGCACTTCCAAACCTTATTTTGTAAAATTGATTTCACCACTCTCTTATATATATTAAAAGAGGATTTTTAAATATATTTTCCATATTTTTCCATATTTTTAAAGCATCCCGAACTAGGCTTTCCCTAAAAACTTCTTTTATATTCGAACCGAAAAACAGACCGGTCCGGTTCAGACCCTAAACTTCCAAGCCAAAAATTGGGGTGTTACAACAAAAGAATGAAATAAATAAAGGAAGTTTATTCAGGAATTAGGAAAGTCAAACCATGACTTCATGCAACTTAGGTAGCAATGATGTATTGCTAGATGCCACGCATAGTTTGTAAAATTAGAACAGTTCTTATTTTGCTGCTAACGTTGCATGAACCTACAAGGGTCACACCCTTCGAATGAAACGAAAAAAAAATGGAAACCATACTCCCTATTTTAGGGAGGTTGCCGAAAATCCCCTATGGGATAGGGGAAATAGGCAACTCCCTTAAATGGGAATAATATTGGATAAATATTGTATTTATCAAATATTATTTAGAGTATGGAAAATATTTAGAGACATAAATATTATAGAATAAGATTCTAGAAATTTAAATATATATGGAATTTATATAATTTATATTTAATTCTAAGTTTATGTAGAATTAGATTCTACATAATTAAAAATATATATTTAAATATATTTAAATCCAAGTAAAGATAGAATGAGATTCTATATAATAAAAATATATATATATATTTGGATTAAATATAATGTATATTTAAATCCATGTTTTATGTAGAATAAGATTCTACATAATTAAATATATATATTTCATTTAATATTATTAAATATAATGTATATTTAATATAAACCAATTTCAAGTAGAATTAGATTCTATGAATTTTGGTTGAACTTGGATTTAAGATATTCAACTAGAATTAAGTCTCTGAATACTATTTAAAGGGACAAGGACTAGCAACAAAATCATCCATCTTCCTCCTCTTGAAGATTTCGACAACACCCTTAGGGATTCTCCACTGGAATTCGACATATCCCAGAAAGCTCTCTGAGAAGTTGTTCGATATTTTTCTGGTGTTCTACTTGCCCCCTGGCAAATCCCTGAAGGTTCCCTTGCTCGATTGCAAGTCCCGGTTGAACTCCTGGTCGATTTCAGACTCCCTCAGGAATCCCTGAAGGGATTTCGACTTCTCCCTAGAAGGTGTTCAAACCTGTCGAAATTTATCCCTAAGTGTTAGGGAGGCGGAAACTTTGTTCGTTTTGTTCGGGTGGACTCCGTAGAGGTCGTTGCGAACCTGTGACGATTCTAGTTTTACTTGACGTGGTTATTCCGTCATACCGTCGGTTTTCCAGTTTCCAGAGTTTTAAAAGGTAACTCTTCATCTTTTCTCCCCGGATTCGTTCCTATACATGGATCCTGGCTGGATTACGTCGGATTAATTTTTCCGCTGCGCCACAGGGCGTGCTGACGTGACCCAACACGGATACCATCTGTTTCGGTACGGACCTTTGACACGTGGTTCCAGGGAATTACTATTTTACCCACGTATCGATACACCCTTTGGCTTATCGATACTCGATTGCGCAGACAGCTACTTAATGGCATTAAAAGAGTTTTACTTTTACCAAAACTAAAATTTCAAAACCCTAGCCGATTTCCCTCTATAAAAAGCCTTTCAATCCCTCATATTTTCACCACAATTTGGTGCAAGTTCTTCATCCATTCCTCTCTATATCAATATCAAGGTATAAAATTCTTTTTCTCTTTTTATTTTCTTTGTGATTTTCGTTTCAAATTCTTTTTGTTTTGTTTTGCTCTTTCAAAAACAAACTTTATCAAACCTTTTTTTTTGTTTTGTTTTTTATTTGCCTTTCAAAAAAATTAACCTTGATTATTGATTTTCCATGGGTTGAATGAGAAAAATAATGCATACACATTGTTTTGATCAATTTCTCTAGATAATGGCACCCAAAAAGAGAGCGCGTACTAGCGAAGTCGATGAAGCATCCAATCCCGGAGATGGTACTCGCCCAAATTTGACTCTTATCTATCAAAGGTGCTTTAGAACTACTGGGGAACTCAACCGGAGAGGGTAATTTATGTTCCTTTTCTTAATTCGGAACGCTTCAAGTTTGTCTACTTATCTTTGCTCCAAGAATGGAAATTTATGGATTTTCTACAAATCCCGGGCTTTTTCTTTCGCAATTTGGTTTTGATATTTTATGCTAATGCCAAGTGTGTTGTCGATCCCTCGGGTAATGTTATTGTCGTTAACTCCTATCTCATGGGCAAAAAGATTATCGTAGATGTTTCATCTCTTTGTGATGTTTTTATGTTAGAGGATGAGGGTATCGAAGATGAGAATTCTCTTAGCCATGTCTTGGGGGGGTTCCGTGGCTGTTCTCAATGCTCAAGATCGAATCCTATACTTGATGATTACTTGGTGGTTTAGGCCTTCAAGAGGGAAATCTTCAACCATCCGCCAAGTTGATGACTTTTGGATGCGGTGCTTTCGCTAGAGACAACAACCTAATCTTGCCCGCATCATGTTTGCGGAGATTGTCTATCTCGTGCAACATCATCACACAACTCTTGTCACTTCATTCATATATGGCACCGCTTTGAGCTATTTCTTCACTCAAAAGGAGATTGATTGCTCTCACGACTACCTGACACCCCTTACCGATCCTATTGATGAGAGATCTCTTTCTAGGGGGAAGTTTCACTACTTCAATGGTAGTTGGCTTCACATCTCCGAGCTTCCTAGTGATGTGATTCTGGAAGAGATTGCCAATCCTCAAGCTCCTCCTCCACCTTACATTGATTCTCTTATGAATTTTCTCAATGAACAATTCACAGGCCTACGCACGTGGATTGCTTCCAAGGATCAAGTTAAGAATTCGGGGTTTGCCGCCATAGACACACGCTTCACATGCTTAAAAGATCGTATCATGAATGTGGAGAAGCATATCTCATCCATCATGTCGGGCACAATTCGATGAACATCTCTCTCACGGCCTTTCATGATGAATTGCGTCAATCTAGGAGGAATGATGATGATGCCAACGAAGATGATGATGAAGATGGCGATGGAGAAGAGTAGTAGATTGTCTTTGCATTTCATTCATGTCATTTAGGATTTCTAGTTTATGCACTTTGGATTATGTTCTTAGGATTAAGTTTGCATTCTAAAACCTATGCTTTGATTATTGTTGTTTGGATTTTATTTTTTATGTTTCTTCATTTATGAACTTAATGCTTGTCTATTATATGTTGATTGGTTATTGTTTATGCCTTTTGCCTATGTCTCTTGTTTTTGATCTAACAAAAAGGGGAGAGGGAACAAGCTCACTTAAAATTTTAACTTAAATTTTACCTAGCTAACATTAAGGGGGAGTTGTTTTCTAGAGTTTTTCAAAAGTCTTAAAAAATTTCAAGTTTTAGTTTTGTTATATCAAAAATGGGGAGATTGTAAAACCTATGTTTGATTTTGATATAACAAAGTGTTTTAAGGATTAAATTGAAAAACTTGAAATATATTTTTGAGTCCCTCAAAAGGTTTCAAATCAACAAGGCTTTACTCTAGTTTGAAAAACTCAAACTCTAAAATATTTTCTAAGTTTTCCAAGGCCATACTATTGAAAATCGTCTATGCGTATCGATACTCTCTTTGCCGTATCGATACCTTTTTTACAAACTTGGCCACTGGAGAGATTCGTTTCGATACGTCTGTACCGTATCGAAACAAATTGTATCTGTATCGATACACTCTCTCTATAAAATCACACTGAGTTTGAATGGTGTACCGATACGGTGTCTCTCGTATCGATACGGATTTAAAGGAATTTTAAATTTCAGAGCCTTAAATGTTTTTTTACCGTTGATGTCAGTTGGTAGGTAACAAACTTTTAAAAGAGTTGGTTAACCCGTACCGATATGCTCTTTCCCGTATCGATACGGATTCCTCTAGTGAGCTTTGAAGTAAAAATTGCATCGGTACTCTTCTATTTGTATCGAAATATATCTCTATCTCGTACCGATACGCCTACAGGCGTATCGATACGCCCCTCTTATAATTGTGCAACGGCTCTATCTTTTTTGAGACAGGTATCGATATGTCTTCCCGTGTACCGATACGATAGGCTGCAGAAGTGCATTTCTGGTGGAAAGAGAGGGTCCCAACGGCTATAATCAATATCCTAACCACCCAAACGGCTAGAATTAATGAAGAATGTATAAAATCAAGCCTATTGAAGACTAGCAACAACTATTGCATCCAAGAGAAACATCCATACAAAAATCCAAGCTCAAAGTGCCTAATTTCTTAGTCTTGTAAAATCCCAAATTGTGTTGTGTGTAATTCCAATCTTGTATTCCAATTTGGGTTGAGTGCTTGTATCAAAAGGGGAAAATTTGTATTGTGAGATATTCTACTTGCCTTAAAATTCTTCTTTGTATCCTAGTGAGGGTTTGGTCAAATTTTGGGTAGAAAATTTGACCAGTATTGTAAAGGTTACCTCCTAAGCATAGAAAAGGGGAAGAGCAATTAGTGGATTGTTGGAAAATCCTTAGTGGTAGCTAAGGTAGTGGATGTAGAGTTCATTTGGAACTTGAACCACTCTAAATTGCCTTGTTCTTCAATTTTAGTCATTCCACTTTCTCCAACAATTTTTAAAAACTCAATTCACCCCCTCTTGGCTTTGATCAATCCATTGATCCACTCAACATAATTCTTACCACCTTTTTAGTAATATTAAATGAATGGAGGATTTGACTTTTTCTTTTTAAAAAGTCTTTCATTTTAACTCTTACATTTTACAAAATCCTCTTGTTTTTTTTTATTTTCGACCAAATATGTGTGCTATTAATGAGAGAATTATTTAGGGAATATTTTTTATATTTTTTGTCAAATTTAAATTGTATCCTATAATTGTGACATTTTTAGGGGATTCAATTTCCTTATTTTGGATAGTTTTAACCTTATTTTACAATTATAAAACGAGCCTTTCTCCTCCTAAATTCATACATTCTTTACTACTATTATCTACTTTTACTCTTCCAAAAGTTCTCTTTTTGTTCTAGAGAATAGCAAAACTATGTTGAGTTCCACATGCTTGTCCATCTTTTAGTTCATTTGAACGCGAATTTGCTTGATTCGCAACTTCCCCTTCACCCCTACATAAAAACTTTCTTTCTGACATGGTCAAGATTTTGGATACAATAGTTATTTCTGAACTAAGAGACGAAGCACCAATGAACAAGAGGTTAAATAGATTTTCATGGTCGATTCCTTAACATCCCATAGCTTATTAAATAATTCTAAAATTCGTTTCTCATGCCAGTTGGGTTTGAAGAGATTTTTTTTAATACTAGTTGAAACCCAACTCTACGAGAAACAAATTTTTTAGTTATATTGTGGGGGTGTTAAGGAATCGACATAGAAAAATCTATTTTATTTTCTTCAGGAAACGAGATCAGAATAGTGGTTGAACAGCTTTAGAATCTTTATTTATTTTTTTATTTTTTTGAATAGAACCTACAAATTAGGTGAGGAAAAATGTTCCTCTAGAGGATATTGAACCCGGACCTAAAAAGGAGAGGGAGTAGGGATGTAAAAACAGGTAATTGGATTGGTTTCAGGTCGGGTTCTGTCAGGTCGGGTCAATTCGGATACATGTCATTTTTTTGTTTTGACTCGATTCAGGTCAGGTGAGGGTCAGTTTCAGGTGAGGTTCATTTTAGGTCGGGTTCATTTCAGGCCGAGTCAAAACGGTTAATTAACGGGTTAATTCGAGTTCAGGTAGACTTTAGGTTAGGTTCGTGTAACACCCCAAATTTGCCCCAATTTGAAAATCCCTAAATTTTGAAATCCCTAATTCAAAACCCTAGAATTTGAGAATTTCTTGTATGAAACCTTAATTTCAATTCAGAAATTAATGAGCATAAATTATATTTCAGTGACCTATATGAACTAATTTTGAACGTTGGTGTTTAATATGTAAAGCAGGTTAGCCTAGGAACCCTTATGTTGTTATTCACCTAAAATTTAGGTTTTAAACCTAAATTGTTTGAGATACACGAGTTTGGGGCAGTTTTCATTTTTGTTTTTTTAGAAGCAGCCATTTCCATATCTTTCTCTCTAACGATAGCTTACCCTTAGCCTCCCCCTCCGTTTGAAGCTCCGACCAAGCCTAACCCTTAGTGAGTTTTGAACGTTGACGCCACCGTTCAACTTAGGGACGGATCTATATACAACGTGAAAGGGGCAATTGCCCCCTAAATTTTATGGGTTAATTATATTTTAGGCCTTAATAATTTTGAAACTATTGCAATTAAGTTCTTTTTTCCTTTCTTGTTCCTTCCAAAAATTTTATGGTTTATTATTTTTTAAGACCCTGCAATCTAAAATTAATAATATTAAACTTTGACCCCTATTTTTTCTAGTTTAATTACTTTTTAAGACCTTTCAAATTTAAAATTTGTAAAATTGAACCTAAACTCCCTTATTTTTTACGATTTAATTACTTTTTAAGATCATATTATTTCAAAATTAATCGGTCTGCCCCCTCGTAGTTCAATCTTGGCTCCGTCCCAGGTTCAACTCCCTTTTTCTTATTGAGCAAACCCCAACCGTCTTTCCATCTTCAACGCTCGTCATTATTAAGAAAGTCATCGAAGACCCTTCGGTTTCCATTGGTTTTGTGTTGTCGTTGTTTCTTTTGTTCATGTGTTTGGTTTAGATTTGGTATCTCGTTGTCGTTCGGGGTGTTGTTGCACCACCGTATATGTTTAGATCGGCCGCCAATTGTTTCGTTTGGCGTAAATTTAAATTGTTTAAACTTTTTTTAATTATTACAACTAGCTTTTTTTGGGTAAACTACACTGGTAGTCACCGAACTTTTAGGGCGCTTTCAATAAGGTCACTGAACTTTTAAAACTTTCATTACAGTCACCCAACTTTTAATTCGCTTTCAATAAGGTCACTGCCGTCAACCATCGTTAAAAAAGCTGACGTGGCATGTTAAATGTAAGGGTAAAATACACTGTTAGTCACTGAACTTTTAAGAGGCTTTCAATATGGTCACCGAACTTTTAAAAATTTCATTACCGTCACTCAACTTTTAATTCGCTTTCATTACCGTTAAAAAAAGTTGATGTGACACGTTAAGTTTAAAAATAAACTTTTTCCCACCCTATTTTATCTCCATGTCTTATTTTCTTCCATCCAAACATGTTTATCTTTTAGATACATTAATATTTTCCTTTGAACTCCTCATTATCCAGTGCATGACTCAGTAAATGTCGGGCCTGAAGCATAAAGAGATTTTTATGAGCAAAATTTTAGTTATTTCTTTATCATTCCATCATCGGATGTCTCCCAACATTTTTCTTGTTCTCACACATGTCGCATGCATGTCTAGATACATTAATATTTTCCTTGATGTGTTACTAGAGAAGTAACGACCTTCACCAAAAAAATTACAATTTGATTCATATGGAAGAAAGAGACATGTTTGGATGGAAGAAAATAAGAGGGGAGGGAAAATATGGTGGGAAAACATTTATTTTTAAACTTAACGTGTCACATCAGCTTTTTTTAACGGTAATGAAAGCGAATTAAAAGTTGAGTGATAGTAATGAAATTTTTAAAAGTTCAATGACCATATTGAAAGCCTCTTAAAAGTTCAGTGACTAACAGTGTATTTTACCCTTACATTTAACATGCCACGTCAGCTTTTTTAACGGTGGTTGACGGCAGTGACCTTATTGAAAGCGAATTAAAAGTTGGGTGACTGTAATGAAAGTTTTAAAAGTTCGGTGACCTTACTGAAAGTGCCCTAAAAGTTCAGTGACTACTAGTGTAGTTTACCCCTTTTTTTTTTACATACCCATTTTATTTTCCTCTTTTTTAAAACCATTTTAACCTAAACCTAAACCTAAAATAACTTTCCCTTCCATTCTTTCAACACACACCGGCCACCGCCACTCACCCTCACCGTCGACGGCCGAAACTCGAAATGAAGAGTGTTTTTTTTCACTGGTCTCTTACTCCCAAGTCTGAAAATCAAAACAATTTCAGCGAAATCAAAACAAAATGGAACAAATCTAAAAAAAAAAGAGTTTAAAAATATACTTTGCTCGGTCTCGAGGATGCGCCGTCATATTGGAGTAATTTTCAGATATGTTGTTTTTGGTGTTGCCCCAAGTTCGTTCACCGTTCAGATCCTGTAAATATTTTTTTTATTACTGTTGCTTATGTTCTTTGCTTTCTCGATGCTTGTGTTCAGTATTTATAAGGAAATTGAAGGGTCCACAACCATGCATTCTCCCGATCCAGACAAATCCCATTAAAGCTCAATTTCTCATGGTTTAATTCTGATAAAACATAGAGGAATTTTACATGGGTGTTTCGTTCAAGCTTTCAAAAACCGGCTCTAGGTACAAGCCCAAGCCTTGTGTAAGTTCTGATTTTTAGTATACTTTATGTTTATAATTTGATTCACAGTTCATAACTAAGAGAAGAGGAATAGCGAAAGTAAATTAGCTTTCATGTTTTTTTCTTTTTCATTTTCGTAATACTGTCTGATTATCTGGATTTACTTGTGTCGATCCAGGGTGTTGTTGATGACATAATTGAGGGTGTTTCAGGGGTGACTAAATCAATTTTTTCTGATATAAAGCATCGTGTTCCTGCAGGTTAGAGTCAAACTTCAAAACTAGTATTGTGCTTCAGTTTTATCTTGTTCTGAACATTCTATCTACAATATATAGTTATTTCTATAATGAATTGTGAATGGTATGCTTTATGGTTGTTAAAATCTTTATCTGAATTGAATTTGGTTGGAAAAACAGTAAGAAAAGTTTTGATTATACTAGTAATGCTCTATGTTTTGTTTTTCAAACATATGTATTTGTTTTCTGCTTGTTTATATGAAGGGAAAGTGATGGTCGTGTAATCTCTGTATCGATTGAAGATGTCCGTGATGTTGAAGAGTTACAAGCTGTTGATCAATTTCGACAAGCGCTGATTATGGATGAACTACTTCCAGAAAGACGCGATGACTATCACATGATGTTGAGGTGCTCTCCTCTTATTTTTATTTCATATTCCTAAAATAACAGTGTTAAGGAAACTGTAGTTCCCTCATCTAGTTGTCAATTGGCAGTCTTGTTCTGAACATTCTATCTACAATATATAGTTATTTTCATAATGAATTGTGAATGGTATGATTTATGGTTGTTAAAATCTTTATTTGAATTTAATTTGGTTGGGAAAACAGTAAGAAAAGTTTTGATTATACTAGTAATGCTCTATGTTTTGTTTTTCAAACACATGTATTCGTTGATAATATTGAGGATGTTTGTTTATTATTTCTTATTTTTGCCAACCATAAAATCTCCTTCACCTTGCATCTGTATCCATATGACTATTCTATTGGAAAGCCACAAGAGGTTCATTTAAGATAATATTGAAGTTTTTATTTTCTCTAGAAACAAGTTTACTAAAATGGCAAATTTTTCGTTTCTATCTTTTAAGCCACGTTTTTGTTAAAGCAGTTGTTAAATTTTCAAGGAGCTTTGCATACCGTTCTAGAAGCTTTAAAGTTGCATCCATATGGTAGGTCATATGAAACTCTCTTCTCGGTAAGTGTTTTAGGAAACACATTTTTTTTTGTTTTTTGTTTTTTTTTTTCTATTTAAAATTAACTTCTATCTTAGTGGTTATTTCTGCACTTGTGAATTTATGCTTTCTATATGAATTATGCTTCAAGTACGCATTGGGAAAGGTAATTGCTGGATGGTGAAAAGTAAAAATCTTCAATTCAAATTGTTTGATTAACAAAGGTCTTCGGTGTGGTTAGCAAAGAAATAATTTTACATTCATTTGCGTTGGTGGATGGGATAGCATAATCTCTATTTTTTATTTTATAGCTTATTTTTTTGCATCAATTGTTTGTAAATTTTGGGTTGGCAAGTAGTGTGTCCTATGATCATGTTCATGTTTTAATGATCTAAGGAAACATTGTTCAAACATACTTGTCCATTATTCTTTGTTTCCTGATAATTTGACTTAATCTTTCTCGATTTTTTCTTGAGATTAGGCGATTAGTTTATTCATAAATATTCTTCGAAGGGTGAGAGAAATTGAACTTCGATAAATGTAACATCGTTTAGTTCTTTAATTTTTTTGGATAAAAAACAATTTTTCAAAATAGAAAAATTTACTTTAGAAAAGAAAAGACTTCCATTGATATCATAATACAGAAATTATTTTTTTTTTGTTCTTACTTGGAAGCATGGTTGTAAAGTTTGTGCTGCATTTTAGCTATTTATTCATGTTTGGTCAACTATGAGTTTTTCTTCAATTTTTTTTAGCAAAGCTTAAGTTTAAAAAAAACTAGTAAAAGTTAGATCCAAATTGAGCCTTAGTAATTTTGATCGTTTTGCTGGTGAAGTTAGCCTACTCATCTTTTGAAATTTGATTTTACACCATTCGTTGATTTTCTGTTATTTGTTGTTTGAATAAGAGGTTTAGCTATTTGGCTCTCTTATATACAAATATTGATTTTTCAAGTAATTTTGAATTTCAAGTAGATTGTTGTTTTTTTCTTGATTTGATTATGTATTTTATTGTGTATTTGGTTAAACAATTGGTGATTATCTGAGAATATAGTGTTGTTGTAAAAATCAATTATTTCTTTGATTAATATGTTGAAATCTTTATGTGAAGACATCAACTAGTTCGTCAGAACACAATTTTTTACACTGTCACATCTTTAAATTTGCTAAAATTGTGTTATAGCATCTTAGTAAACTTTGTTAATTTCTTTTTTTTATTGTTGAATTGGGACAATTGTTGATTTCTTTTGATAGTGATTAAAATCTTGTCATGATATTTATAAATTATAGTAGATTTAGTATTTATAAATATAATAAAAAATTAATCTTATATTTTAATATTATCTTAAGTAAATTATGTGTAAATTTATATATATTAATTATATTTAAAATATTAATAGATTTGTACATTATAATAATGGTTTGCATTTATTGATATTTTTAAATTATTTTATATGATTTAATGTATAATTTAATAATTAAAATTAATAATTCATATATAAAAATTTAAAGTTAAATTATATTTAACTTGTTAATTAATTATTACATTAAAATAATAAAATAAAATTATTGATATTTAAAATCATTTATTTCTAATGATTAAGTTAATAATCAATAAATGAATTATACAAAGATATTTTTTAATTTTAATGATTATAATTAAAAAAACAAATGAGTCATTTAATACAATTAATTTAATGGTTATAATTAAATTTTTTAACATGATGATATACTTAATATACAAAGATATTTTTTAATTTTAATGATTATAATTAATAAATTTTAAATAATTTGTTTTAAATTAATTAATCACGTGTTATTAATTTAATAAAACTTTTAAATATTTTTATATACTATAATTTATAAATATAAAAAATAAATATATTAATTTGATGATCATACTTAATCGTGTATCTTAAACTATGAAATGTATTTTGTCACATCATAATATAATAAATTTATAATTTAATAATTTATTCTTATAAAAAAAAATTAATAATTTATTCAATTGTAACTTATTAGTTATTACAAGTTAGGTAAATATCAGATCATTTACAGGTTAAGCCAATAACAAATTAGGTAAAAAGTGATTCATAATCTGATATTTTTATATACAATTTAATAAATTAATAATCAATAATGAAATTATTTAATAAAAATATTTTAAATAAAAAATAATAATTAATGATTTAAAGGGTGAGAAATTAGTTTCTCACACTATAATATAATAAATTCTCACTTTTCTCTTGAAAATTGTCAAATTATAGACTTCCTCAAATTACTGGTAAGGTAAATATCAAGCTAGATCAATATCAGTTCGGGTTAACAACAGGTCGGGTAATATCGGTTATTTTCCAGGTCGGTCTCGGGTTCGGGTTTGTTTCAGTCGGGTGCAGGTCGGATTTCGGGTCCACAGTAACAGGTCCAATTCGGGTTCGAAGTCGTTCTCGGTCAGATGCAGGTCGGGTTCGATTACTACAGTAACAGGTCCAACTCGAGTTCAGGTCAACAATAGTCGGTTGCAGGTCGGGTTCGGGTCATCTAATCCTCAAGTCAAATCAGATTCTAACTCGAGCAGGTTTCAGTCGGGTTCTCAAGTCGGGTCAGCTTTTTACATCCTAAGAGGGAGGGAGGGGTTCCAAAATTTGTTGATTGAGTCTATATTTGTAACATAAAAGCAAGTGAAAAACAAGTATGGAGCCGCCTTTCTTGGGCTTTTCTAAAAACAAACGGCTTAAAAGTCGACTAAATACAAACCAGGAAATTAGGGCCATTGGATGAAGCCGGGTTTAATGTGGCTTTTGGAATAAAAAAACAAAAAAATGATATATGGTTACCAGGTGAACCGATAACCCTTTTATGATGGTATAATTTGACATATATTGAAAGGGAGCGGGAAAAGGAAATCTAAAACTTAAGGCATCGAAACCAAGAGGACGAAGGCGTTATTTCCATCAACCAAGGAAGAAAATCTGAAGGAAATTCGTAGAGGAGATTGGGTTTGAGCACGGATTTGGAGGTTAGTTCTTGCTTCTTGCTTCCTTTATTTTTGTTTTTTTATTTGAGCGAAACCACATTGAAAATGATGAAGGATTTTGTATAAACTGTTTGAATGTTCTTCCATAAAAATTTATTTTTACTTTATAATGAATATTGTAGAGTATATTGGATTTGGAAGAAGGAATTTTTAGGGTTTAAGGTTATTGGCAGTTTAGGGTTCTGCTGCAATAAACAAGTAATAGCAATTAAATTGAAATAGAAAGTAGGAACACAAATAACAATAGTTAAAAGAAGTGTTGAACACCTT
Organism: Hibiscus trionum; assembly: GCA_030270665.1. Classification (NCBI taxonomy): domain Eukaryota; kingdom Viridiplantae; phylum Streptophyta; class Magnoliopsida; order Malvales; family Malvaceae; genus Hibiscus; species Hibiscus trionum. The sequence continues at coordinate 29,790,667 of BSYR01000005.1, forward strand.
TATTAACTAGTTTAGAGGCTTGAATAACTCGTTGACTTTCTTCTTGAATAACAAAAGAAATAAGGTTAAATAATTCAGTGATGTTTCACTTGAGAGTGATAAATGCTAGAAATGTAGAGTAGATTGGATTGGAAGAAGGAATGTTTAGGTTAGTTAGTGCTAGTTCCTTCAATTTCCCCCTTTTTTAATTGTAGTTGATAAGGTACAAAAATGTGAAAGAAATATTGTCGAGGAGATTGGATTGTAAGAAAGATTGTGTTGAAATTCATGTAAAGGTTATGATTGTTGGTTGAGGTGGTTATGGTTTTTGGTTAAAAAGTGCATATGCTCTACAGCTCTAGTATTGAATGTGTTGGAAGGATGTGATTGTTTCTTAAGATCAAATAGGTGATTTGAAGTAGTATGTAATTTTGGGAAATGAGTTTTTATTACACATGGTTGAAAGCAGTATTTCTTTGTTGATACTATTTGTCGAACTTGAGAACGAAACAGAAACCTCCAAATATCATTACATTTGAATGGAAAATTTAACCATAGGTAGTATGTAACACCCGAGTTTAGGGGTCGGGTGAAAATAATATTTTAATATTATTTTGGGCTCGATTTTATAATTAAAATAATCTTTTAAGTTTCGGGTTTCAAGAAAATAAATATTTTACATGGGACCAAATTGAATGAATTGTAAAGTGGAGAGTTTTTAAAGAGGAAAGAAGATAGCCATTCATTAATGGCCTTTTGGTAATTTGCCCATCTTTTAATTTTAAATCCCCTTTCCTATCTTCTATTTACTATTCACTCTCTTCTTCAAGTATCCAAAACCAACGTGAAATGCCCCTTTTCTCTCCAAATTTATATTTCATCATATCCTTTGATTTTGTTGGTGATTCTTGCAAGGTAATGGCACTTTTGACTTGGTCTTGTTTTCCTCTTCATGTTGGTACCAATATTTCTCATTATTGTTCATGATTTTGAAATTTGAAAGTTTTAGGGTTTTGTTTAAATATGAGAGCTTTATGGGTTTTACTCAAGCCTTTGATTTGTTACTGTTAGATATGATGTTTATGAATCAAATGGTCCAACATATATAATTTTTAAAGTGTTTTATTGAGATTCCCGAATTTGGGTATAAATGGGGTTTTTGGAGGGTTTTGGGTGAGTTTTGGGGGTTGTTTTAGGTGGGAATTGATAACCCAATTGTAGTACTATGGTTAGGGGTTGATTTGGGATCATTTGTGGGTGCAATGGGTGTTGGGAACATGGATTTTGGAAGAGGTATTGGGGCTGTCCGAGATTGCTAAGTATGGGGTTTGTTCATAGCTTGAAACATTGTGAATTGTGTTCGAATTGTGTTCTGGGTTAGTGTTTTGATGTTGGACTGATTTGAGATTGTTTGAATTGTGATTGAGGTTGTTTAGAAGCGAGAACTTGCGTTGGAGAAGCTTCGGGAAGAAATCCAGAAACTTGAAGGTGATGCTTGCTTGGTAGTTGAGCTTGGAGGTAGAGGTGAGTGGATAAATATTTTTAAAATAGTTTTGAGTATTTGGTTCAAGCATGTGAACCTAGGATGGGCTTGGTAAACCCACCTAGAGTTGGGATTAGAGTGGTAGCCTAATCCCAAGCTTTGATTAGAGACTTTGGTTTCACTCTTTAATGGTTGTATATGCCACGTGTTAAATTGTGATGGTGTTGATTATGTATATGTTGTATACATGTATGTTGAGGCATGTTTGATGCATTGTTATATGCATGTTGATGATAGATATGATATGGTTATAGACATGTGTAAAATATGATGTGATATGGTTGTTAATGATGTACATGTGGTGTTGACATGTAAATGATATTATGAGGTGATTGTATGATCCGAGGATCATGGTGAGTACATGCTAGGCATGAGAATGTGGCTTGTGCATTACGGTAAGTCATGGTGATTACGTGCTAAGCACGGAAGTATTATGAAATGATATTGTGAAAGATTAATGAAATGTGTAGTATTGGCACTAGTATACTTGGGTACAAATGATCGATCATTATGATGTTTAGTGTGCACACGTGAGTCAAAATGCGCGCGTGGTCTTGATGATGGTAGTCATCAAGATGGAGTACGGGTTCGCCCGGAAATCTTCTTTTATATATATTAGTCGGTGATGAGTGGAATCCTATCGACGGGCGTGAGGATGAGTGGAATCCCCTCCGCGTGAAATGAGGCGTGAGGATGAGTGGAATCCCCTCCGCGTGAACGGTGATGAGTGTAATCCCACCGTCAGGTAATGGTTGTGTTGTTGGATGTGAGTTCCAACGGTTATCCGCGTATTCGAGTCATAGCTAGGTGCCAATACGAATTGTAGTTTATGTTGCCAATGTGTGTTTAATTGGGAGCCTATGTGATTTGTGATGTGTTGCTAACATGGTTTAATATATGCGATTTCATATGTTGTGGATTTAAACACGTTGAGCATGACATGATATTGAATATATGTTCATGCATCATCTATATTTATGGCTCGTGTGGATCGGAGGTAAGATCATGCACTTTATCTTGGTTGTAGCTCGTGCTTGGACCCTGCATTGTCGAAGGTTTGTTTTATGAGCTTACCCTCACTAAGCTTTTATGCTTACGCTCTCTTTTGTTCGACAATGCATATCAATGGCTTGTGGGTGGCAAGGGCAAGGAAAGGCCTCCAAGTGTTGCTTACGGTTAGCTCAAGTATGATAGTTAAATTTAAAGTTTGTAATAGTAAAGTAATGGGATAGGTGTCGTGTTATGATGCTTTTGGAATGTTGTTGTTGTTGTTGTTTAGGAGCATGTTAGACTCCTCGTATGTGTTGTTAATTTGGCTTTGGGTTGTATGTTATGCTTGAAACCATGTTAGTATTTTGCTATCTAGATTTGCCTAAGTGTTGGATATGTTAAAGCTTAATATCTCTAATGACATGTACGGATGTGTGGCTTGTGATGTTGTGCCTTGGTGTTTAGTCTTGTATGATGATGCTCAAGCATGCATGTATGTTGGTTTGCCTTTAGAATTGTTGTTAGTGTGTTGTTGGAGGTTTTAGTGAGGTTTTGAGACACCCTTGTGCCTTAAAACAGCTAAAACCAGTCTGCAGACAGAGGGCGTTTCGAAACGGGCTACCCCGTTTCGATACGGTCCCTTTGTTTTTGGCCAAGCGTTTCGAAACGGATAGAGGCTGTTTCGGTACACTTTTGCTACTGGAATTTTGAGAAATTGGCGAGATGAAGGTGTTCCGAAACGGGTCTATGGTGTTTCGAAACGGTCAATTCTCGTTGACCACGAGAAATTGACCAGGGAGGGTGTTTCGGAACGGTTGACCCCCGTTCCGAAACGGCATCCTCGTGTGGGCTTTGAAGTGTTGACCAGGTCAAGGCGTTTCGATACACCTTGAGGGTGTTTCGAAACGGCCTGTTAATCCACATAAAAATGGGCCGTTTGGTTCAGGTTGTTTGAGTCTTGGTTGCATGAATGCTTGTCTTCCGTTACTGTGATCACATAGGAATTAAATGTGCATTTAGGGAAGATTAAAATAAAAAGAAATTTTCTAGGTCGTTAACCGAGGAGGAACCTTAACGGGTTTCGCTTCGGTTTTCCCCGTGTGGCCCACTCGGACCGGTCATCCGACCAGACCGGGACGAGGGGGTTACATAGTATTTGCATCAAAATTTAGGTTTTTAGACATATTCTTATAAGTAGTTGGTAACTATTTATACTTTGCTAAAACTGAAATGTAGCTTTCATATGTCAATGTAAAGAGGTGAAATAGAACAAATCCTTGGAATTCATATGCAAAATCCTAGTCGTGAAGTTCAGATTTTGTAGAAGTGTCATCATTTTTTCCTTTCAACGTTCCATCTTTGATTATTTTAGGTACACGTTGCAGACAATGGAGCATGAGAATAAGTCCAATAAAGGGGAGGCTAAGGCACCTAAGATATGTACACCATATTTCCATTCCTAGTAAGTTGAAGTTGAATGTATATAGAATTGTCTAATTTATTAAATATGAGTTGCATAAGCTAACAGTGAAATTTTGTTTTACAGTAAAACAGAATGTAAACGTTTGGAGGGGGAAGAAGAAAATGAACAACAATGTAAGTGTGTTGTGTAATGGTTTGTTAAGTGTACATGGTATTTGTATTGGACTAATTGTGGGAGTGATACAGAAAAGAAAAGCATTGGGTTTGAGGTGGAAGCAGATGAGTGAAGATGAGAAGAAACCTTATGTACAATTGTTCGAGGAGCAGAAGCAGGCTCATGCTGATTGGAAAGCTAGAGGCAATGTGAAGGAAATTATAGTTTCTCAAAATGACAAAAAGGTAAGTGAATTTTTAAAATTATTTATGGAGAAAGAGATGAAAATGTCCTAACATAATGTATATTCATGAAACAGTTAAGTAATTAATGTTTGTATGAAATGTTGTAGGAGATATCTTCAAGATGTAGCCTTATTAAGCTGTCAGATGTGTTTGAAGAGATGAGGAAGTTGAAGATTGAGGGTATTGTTCATGAGTTAGGGTTTGGTCTGTTAATGGAAATGAAACCGAGAGCAATTCATCGCGACCTATGTTGCACTTTAGTAGAGAATTTTGATGTCCACAGCTCGATGATGGAATTTGATGGACATAAAATTCTTGTAACCCCCTTAGCCCGGCCTAGACGGTTGACCCGAACTACGAAGATTACACGGGGAAAACAAAAGTCAACTCGAAAGTCAACCTTGTTTAACGACCCTTTTTTTCTTTTTAATCTTGTCTAGATGCACGTTAACCCTAAGTGAACACTCGAGAAACGTATATGTGTAAAGCACAGCGATCGGATTTCAGAGAGGGTCTCAATTGCACAATATACAAATATTAGGGACCAAAACGTAAATTCTGTAAATTATAAGGTCATAACTGATTTTAAAGTTACCAATATTAAATTAGTCTTATTACATGCTTCCCAGCCAAATTTCACCTTAAATGGACATCTCGAACTCATACAATTGCAAAAACAACTTTCCGGACTAAAACATAAAGCTTGCAAACTTCAACACCATTCAAATCAGTGCCCAACGGTCACCTGTTTCGAAACGGCTTTGACCATTTCGAAACACGGGTTCGTTTTGAGACTGGTTTTGAAACAGGGCTTGCCAGTAGCCAAATCGTTTCGGAACAGCCTCCAGCCGTTTTGAAACACGAAGGCCATTACAGGCCCCCGTTTCGAAACGCTAGTGCCCGTTCCGATACGGTTTGCCCAGAAGCTGTAGATTTTGCTGGTTTTTCATACAAAAATCCACTCAAACACAGCCAAATGACTTCCTAATCATGCCAACAAGCCATCATACACATATAAAGCATGTTTGTAACTCCCAAACACATTCATAGCATCAATCATGGAATTTCACATATCTATAGGCATGCTTCCTATTATCCAAAACCAAGCAATCAACCAATCTCCAAAACAAGCATTAAAAGGCCACTTACAAATTCAAACTATCAAAAACAACATGCCACAACTTAGGGAGTTCAACACATCTCCCAAAACACAACCTTAGGTTCCCATTGCCAAATTACCAAAACTAATAGTGTATGAAAACATCACCATACATGAGCTTGGTTTCCCTTGGACACCCTAGCCTCCTTGTTGCCCTTAAACACTTCAATTATCTGCATTATTGGTACAAGAGAGAGAGCGTAAGCACAATTGCTTAGTGAGGCATGCTCTAAAGAAAACAACACAATAATGCCTTTTAGAAAACACTTTTAACAAGCTTTAAAACACAAGCTTAACTCTTTTCATGCAACCTTGCATACTTCACAAGCATCTCATACTTCATTACATTCAACTCATCAAATTGGCTTTCAAGTGATAATTCATAATCATTTACAACACAAAACACAATCGGATACGCGGATTACAAGCGTTGTCCCATACGCTTCATACACACTACCGAACAACATAAGGTGGAGTTTATCGGTACAATCACAACCCCTCAACACCCGTGATGGAGTTTAACGGTACAATCACAACCCCTCCACATCACTCATCGGTAGTTGTATAATTCCACTAACGAGTGCAAGGGACACATAACACAAGATCCGCACACGGACTTTTAACCACCGTTGTGATCTTACCTCACTCGTTAGGGTACTTGGATGGAGTTTACGGTGCAATCACAACCCCTCAACATCCAAGGCAACTTTATTCACAGTGCACCAAATCCTATAGCCGGCTAACTATATCCGATTCAAGTACTTTAAAACCAATTCATCACTTGCCAATATACATTAAATACCATCATCAACTCACTGTTTTAAAGCATTAAAAAAAGCCATTAAACACCATGCATCACCATGCATCATTACCAATTTACAACATGCCAAAACAAGGATCTCTTACCTTGAGCATCCTTCAACACATGGCTTTCAAAACCAGCATTAACCATGCTAAAACATGCTTTCAAAACAGAATTTAAACATGCAATTTATAACCAATGCATCAAGCTACTTCATAGCACATCCGAGGGATTTTTTCTGAAAACTTACTCTTGAGCTTAGCTAAGTTGATTAGAGTTAAACTAAGCTCCCACAACCTTCAAATAATTGTTTCAAAGCTGGAAATCCAACTCCACTCACCGATTACGTTTCGCACGCTTGCCGAAACGCCAATCAAGCCTCCAGATCAACTCCAATAGTGTCTGAAGATGCTTCCCCTGTTTTAAACACATCAAAGCAGAGGATTAATGCATCATTATGCATTAAAATCTTCAGCCAACACAACTAAACTCGCTGATCTACCCAAAACCAACATTTCGGCTACAAAACACAACCGAAAACACCTCCAAACTCTTTCACAACTTAACCCAGCCAAGATCCATCACTTCTAACCATTTCTAAACATCAATCAACATCCAAAATACACCTTAACTCATCCTTATACCTCCAGCTATAACAGAACACCAAAAACACCTCAAAACCCACCATTTTCATAAGCCAAAACTTACGAAATTCAACCTATTCGGGATTGCATTGATAAAACATCATTTCAACATCATTAGACATCCAAAATACATTAAAGAATCATCTCAAAACAGAGCCCAATCAATCTCAACGAAATTCTTCAAGATTTCTTCCAAATCTTGAGTTTTAAGCCAAAATCAAGTTTCTAACATTAAAACCATTTACAAAACTTAAATTAAGGATTGACAACTTGGGAATTTCAGTAAAGAACTGAGTATTTAGAGGAGAAGAACAATCTTACCTCTAAATGGTGATTTCTCCTTGATTTGAGCCAATTTCCTTGAAAATTCAATGAGGAAATCAAGAGGATTTGATGCAAGATTGATTAGGAATTAATTGATGATTGAAATCTCATCAATTGAAGTGAAGATAAATGCAAAAGTTGTTGGATAAATAGTGTTTGGATGATGGAATTTTGAGAGAAAAAGAAAAGAGAGAAATCTAGGAAAAGGTAGTTATGAAATTCTAAAAGGTAGTTTCCTTTTTTCATTTAATTAATTAAAACATTAATTAATTCACTCAAATTAAGGAAAAATCTGGAGAAATCATTTTTGGGTATATTAGCTCCTTAAAGATTCAAAGTTTCAATCCTTACAAAACAGTCACCACTAAACTTTTCAAAAATCGCATTTTAGTCACTACACCGAAATGTAGTATTTCCAAACCTTATTTTGTAAAATTGATTTCACCACTCTCTTATATATATTAAAAGAGAATTTTTAGATATTTTTTTCCATATTTTTAAAGCATCCCGAACTAGGCTTTCCCTAAAACCTCCTTTTATATTCGAACCGAAAACCAGACCGGTCCGGTTTAGACCCTAAACTTCCAAGCCCAAAATTGGGGTGTTACAATTCCAGTGTTGGTTGAAGATGTGGAGGCTGTATTGGGTTTGAAGAATGAAGGATTGGATGTTGAAGTGGATACCAGAAATGTTGATGCAAAAGAAATGGCATCGAAGCAACGAATAAGGAGGGATACCACAGTGAAGGAACTTGAGGAGGAGATACTTAGCGGTCCTTTTGAGGGAGACGAGTTGAGAGCTCGTGTTCTTCTGTTCATTGTCGGTGTTTTTATAAGTTCAAATGCGAACTTGATGCCTTCCTCAGAACATTTGCGATTGTTGTGCCCAACGGGGTTGAAGGGAAATCTCAATTGGTGCAAATATGCATATGAGAGGTTACTTGATGGAGTAGCGAAGTGGAAAGTTCGTGGTGGGTTGGCATACATGACCGGATGCATCACGATATTAGAGGTAATTTATGTTTAAAAGTATGTTTTGTTCGAACGTAGTAGTTGTTTCATGTGATTGAGTTTATTGAGTTTTATTATAATGGTTTGATTAATAATAAATGTAGGTGAGTTTATTTGATTTTTGGAGTGGAATCGCGAGCAGAAGAGTTGTTGCCGCTGATGGTCGCGGTCGCTTATATGCTTGGGGCAACAAGAAGGAAGTAAGGAAGATTGTAAACAACCTCAAGGAAGAAAGGCCTGCTATAAAACCCACGGTAAGTGGATTAAACGATTTGGTATTATATAGGATGTTGTGGTTATATGAAATGATTTACCGATGATGTTTGCAGGTACTTGGGTATGATGACGAGAATGTGGAAGGGGAAGATTCAATGGAACAAATGATGTGGTTATGGATATGTTGCAGACGGTACTGTTAGAGTTGGGTGGAATAAAACATAGTCTGGAAGCCCGTGTGGAGAAGGAAAAAGAATTAGAAGAGAGTTTAAGGGAATTGAAGGAGGAATGCAAGAATTTAAATGCCAACATGATAGAATTGCAGAAGTCATTGAGGAAAGCTGATGGAGAACTTGTTGTTGCTGTTCAAGAAGAAGAAGAAGTGGTTGGCAAAGGGGAAGTCAGAGAGTCCGATCCGAACCATGGACTTGATATTGACGAGGACACATTGATGGACGACGATGTCGATTGGTTGAATGAAGAAACCGTTGATGTCCCGAAAACAAAGAAAAAAGTATAAGCATTATAAGTTATTTTGATCAATGTTTCATCAAGTTAAGGTATGAGATTATTGTTGTTGATATTGTTGGTGTTAACTTGTAGGGCAAGACAATAGTAGTAGCTAATGCAAAGGTTAGTGGCAAAGGAATAAAGGTAGGAATCACAACTCAGAACATGAATAAAGTCAGCGATTGAAGGAAATGTGATGTGGACAATGTTTGGTTTAAGTAGGGTTTGTTTAGAACACTATATGTTGTGTTTGATTATGCATAATGGGTGAAATTCGTATGTTATTCAAACTAATTGTAGGGGTTCAATAATTATTGAGGTTTTCGAATAAAATTTAATTTGTTGAACGTGCAGTACTTATTTGTGTTATTAAGTATTGTACAACAAATGTGTAAGCATTGCAGATACTGGCCTACGTGCAAGTACCGGAGGGAGTAGGCACGTCAACGAAAAACACTTGCGACTATATATGGAATACTCCATTGCGTGCAGGGTAAGCAATCTGAATATGAAAGTATGCTACAATGATGTTGTTATGTTCAATATAAGTTGTAAGTTTTTGTATGGGTGTAGTGAAGTCGTCGTAGATTTTGGCCACTCATATTTGTCTGTAAGTGATGCAGATACGATACGACCAGGAAGTTGGGTCGGTTCAATGGTTAGTAGGTTTGACTATTCCCCTTAAGCATTTTGCAGCATATTTGAAGAAATTTAGTACGATAGTTGCTATATCTTTTGTTTATGGTTTAGGTTATAGATGTCGTTGGTTTTACAATTGTAGATGAAGATAAAAGGAAGCAATCTAAAACAAGGAGAGGGTACATCCCATGTACATTGAGTGTATGTTTAATATTAAAGAATCTTATGTTTATTATGAACAAATGGATGTGGTTTTGTAAGGATACATGGTTAATAATAAATGATGTATTATAGTCTCAGCTTCTGGATGGGATAAATGCTGGTACAATTGCTGATTATTGGCGTAAGATTTTCAAACCGTATGGCCCGTTGATGGACTATATTGTGGTACGAAGAAGCATTACTATATTAAACATCCCATGCACTTTCATGTCAAATGTATATTACAATGGAAATCGTTGATTGTTTCAGCTCTTTATCCCCGTGAATGACAACGAGTGTCATTGGTTTATGTGTGTGGTGGATCTTGACGCTGGTGAAGTGAAGCTACTCGACAGCTTGCCAACGACCCGATCCAATGCTGCAAGAGTGTCTATGGCCGAGAACCTGGTAATAAGCAAGAACTATGAGCTTTTATTCTTCCATCGTTTAAGATGTGACATAGTATGTAAAAACATAAAAATGTTTGTGCATGTAGAGAAATAGTTTAGGAGAATGTTTAAAAGATAAGAAGTTTGTCCAAGTGTTTGGCTCACCATCAAGGCCATTGAGCGATCTGCGCGTGATGGTGGAAAAAGTCAAACATCAGGATAATGGGTACATAGTTGTTATATTACCATACTCTGTGTTATTTTTATTTAACAAATTGCAAATGATTACTCGTGGTATTATGTTAACACGGATTTGTATTCAAACAGAGATGATTGTGGTATGTTTTGCATCAAATGGATGCAACTTTGGAATGATAAGCCTATAGGGGAAGTGGTAAGTTCATATAATCTTCATTATACTTTGCTTACTTTGGTCATCTATACTGAAAAAATGGTCTTAACTTCTAGGTAAATGAACAAAAGGTTCCAAAACATGACACATTTCGCGTCCAGAATGGTAAGGGTTTAGGAAGTTATGCATTGTTTCTTATGTAATTGAATGCATTAGGACGTGTTGTTAATTATTGTAATCTTATGCAATTTTGTTTGGTGAAGACCATGTCAGGGGTGGCACGGGTCATTGGATGACAACAAATCTTTGACTATTTGTTTGTGGCATTACGTAAAGGAACCCACTTTTTTTATGGGTCGTAACCATGTTTGTATGTATATGTACATAAGTATATGTAGTAGAAATGTGGTGCAAGCATAAATAGGTTATGTAAGAGTAAACTAAAAACATTTTGAATGTATATTATGCAATTTTGAGGCCATAATGTGTTCGAACGCTTGTATAGCAATTTTGCATTATATGATATATTTCAGTGGATAAAATTAGCATATGCACATGATTTCGTATGCCTGCAGAGGATATATTTGGTTGTATGTACAAGTATTTGAAGCATATCGGAGTGAGATAATCGTTTGGTTGTACTTACAGTTATTTGAAGCATATATATGTGAATTTGTATGTCTGAAGAGGATCTACTGTGTACACGTTTGGAATCTACATAACAGTAAATAAAATTGTCATTTGGAAACACGATGAACTTGTAGGTAAAGTATAAACGAAAAGTCAATGAACTTGATGGAATCTTGATTAATACCTTTGATGTCGTGGTCGGAGATATGTTATCAACTTGGATTCTACTCGTTATTCCAACAATATGGGCCGACTTACGTGGAAGTCAATAGCAAACTCGTGTTAACTTTTCATGTATTGACATACAACATACGTAAGTAGAAATGACTCACAGTTGCATCAGGTTGGGACATGTCTAGGTCAGGAGGAAAGTCTTCATCGTCGTCGAAGAACGTTGAACTTGTCCCTCCAGTACCCGTTGGAAGTTGAAGCTTCAGTCCCGAGCATGTGTTCTTATTGTGTCCCTCCATTTTGCAGAATGAACATTGATTCCTCCGTTTTATGGACGCATTATGTTTTATTTTCTGCTTCTGTTTTGCTTCCTTCTTTTGCGGGTCTCTGTAACACCCCAAAAAATTATGCCCAAATTGTAAACCCTAGTTTCGAAAAAATTCCTAATTTAGAATCCTAATTTTGAAATCCCTAATTGAAAACCCTAACAATTCAGAATTTTTAATTCAGAAACCTAAATTTTTATGAAGGACTAAATAAGAATTTTTATCAAACTTGGAAGTTAATATGAAATTTCTTGAAAGTTTAAGGACTGACTCCATAAATAACCAATTATCAAATTGAATTTTAGTTTGGTTTCTTCTCCCGTCTTCTCCTTTTTAATTGTTTAATATATATATATATATATATATAATCCTTTAATTACAAATTAAATTCTAATTTTTTCATGGTTGAATTGACTCTTCTTTTTCAACTTAAATTATTATTAAAATTATTATTATTATTATTATTATTATTATTATTATATTTACTTTTATTCTTTTCTATCCTATATCACTTTCATTATTTTACTTAAATTAGGTTTACTCTCCATATATATATATACACACACACACACACACACATAGTTCAAATAAGATCACCCCAAGAACCCTACTTTTATATATAGTTTCATGCCGCCAAAATCTCTTATTGATTTGTTAAATTCCTATGTAATAATCTCCACCGCTCTATACCCCTTCTTGTTCGTTAATCCCTTCAACACCATGTTTAGTCTGGTATCGATACAGTTGGATCCAATACTTCTGATCATGGAAAATCACATCATTCTATAGGTTGAGTATAGCTTGGCTAAGGTGTGTTTTCTTTCGGTGCTATAATTAAATTATATACTATTTTTCTATGTGTTGGTGTTTTACCTCTTTGTGATTATTTATATGTATTATGGTTTGTATGGTTGACATCATATGCATACGATTTCAGAATGTGTTTTAATTATGATTTATGGAATATTTGATTTATGAAACATCGGATTTTCGGAACTATGATTTATGAATTTATGGACTATGATTTATGAAGTATGTTTACGGAATATCGGAATTATGGAACTGTGTTTATGAAATTTGATTTTTAAACATCATATATGTATGAGCTTGGGTTGGGATTTGTACGGAGGAAGTTCAGTGGTTTCATCTTTCGGGTTGAATTCCACTTCAGATCAGTGTTTCCACCCTTCGGGTTGAGTTCCACTTCGGACTGGTGACGATGTAGAGAGTGGTTCTGGGGAACCTTACTCTTCGGACGGCGATGTAGTTGGGTGCATTGCATTGCGCTTGTGATTTGTGTTATGGTTTAAAAGATTTCATTCAAAATAATATTATGTTTTATAATTATGGTTTTTCTTGCACTTTAGAGACACACTAAGCTCTTTAGCTTACTCCCCCATAGTTTCTTCTTACAGATATCTCTGGACTTTAGACGCGTGGTACTTGGAGGATTTCACCCCTTTTAATTCGGATATTTTACTATTTAGTTTGAAATTATTTTTGGTTATTCAAATTATTATTTATAACCTTGATACATCGATGTACTTTCATACTTTTGGACTATTTATGTTTTTCGTATGGTTTTAACATTCTTTTATTATGATTTTATTTTATAGATTTTATTTAAACATTTGAATATTTAGTATGATATTTATGTTTTTATTTATTACTAAATTTATGTTATTTTGTTTTAAATTAAAGTATAACTTTTAAAAATTAGTTTTCTTGAGGGTAAAGTTTTTTTCAACGGTGACTTCCTAAATTTGGTCTTTTCTTCTAGGCCGGATTTAAGGGGTTACATTTAGTGGTATCAGAGCCAAGTTCAACCCTCAGATCGTGAAGCTCACTTAAAATTTTAAGCCGAAAATGGTTTTTGCATGCATATTAAATGTTTTGGGGCAAAATGGGATTTTCTGATAGGTTTATTATTTTAAAGAATTAAAGATATGTTTTGAATAGAAACTTCAAGTACCAACTATAATTTTAGGATTAATTCTTTTTGTAGATAGACTAATAGGTCATCTCGTAAGAGCTCTAGATTAGTGACCGATCATGATCATACTCGTTCCTATAAATTTGAGATTAAAGCCTATTTGAAGACTCTGTGTTGTCATTCATACTCTGATCTAAAATGCCATTTGAAAATTCTTATCATAACATTTATTTTTTTGAAGTATGTCGTTAGTCAAAAAAATTTGAGGACAAAATTTCTTTTAAGGGTGGGAGAGTTGTAACACCCCAAAAATTATGCCCAAATTGTAAACCCTAGATTCGAAAAAATTCCTAATTTAGAATCCTAATTTTGAAATCCCTAATTGAAAACCCTAACAATTGAGAATATTTAATTAAAAAACCCTATTTGAGTCTGAGGGTTAAGTTGAGAAAAATTTAGATTTATGATTATTAATATAGAAATTTAGGGTCAATTTGTAAATCATGGAAAGCCTTGGTGCTCGTTTGCAAACCCCATTTAATTCAATGGATTTCCTTGTGATTAACCATTTCATCAATTTGAATTTTAAGTTCCTTTAGTTTCTGTCACCCGTCTCCTTTTTTTTCTTTCTTAATTGTTTAATTTATTTTTTTAACTTTTTAATTCAAATTGAATTTTAATTCTTTTTTTTCATGACTAAATTGACTCTCATTTTTCAACTTAAATTCTTGTTTTATTATTATTATTATTATTATTATTATTATTATTATTATTATTATTATTATTATTATTATTATTATTATTATTATTATTATTATTATTATAAACCTAATTTGTTTAGATTACCAACTCTCAACTCTCTCTATATATAGTCATAGTTATTACGCACAGAAATAAACCTAAGCCTTAAGTTTTAAAGTGTTGTCGCTCTTAGTTATTCCCATGTTTTATAAATTCTTCTCGAATTGACGTTGTCATCACCTTACATCGAAGTCGCAACCTCCCTTTGTTCGTCGTTAGAGCTATTGTCGCTTAAGGTGTGTTTCTTCCGGTGCTATAAATAAACTATTTTTGTGTGTTCTCTTTCCGTGCTACATACTTTATTTTTGTGACTGTGATTTTACGCATGAATGATTTTCAACTGTGTTGTGATTTTACATTATGTTTTTCGTGCATACTAATTTCAGACTATGAATAAAATTGTGATTTAAAATATATGAGTTGTGAATCTCAGATTTATTATCGGACTATGTTGAGACTGTGAAAACTATGATATCCTTTTACTGTGCTATCATGGGTTGGGATTGTACAGAGGAAGTTCAGTGGTTTATACCACTTGCGTTGGTGACTATGTAGCGAGAGGTTCTGTGGAACCTTCTCTTTTTGGTGACTATGGAGTATGGGTGCATTGTATTGTGTTTTCATAAAATCGTGTTTAAACGTGCTTTGTGTCTTTTAAATATGGGTTTTATTTTGATGCACAAGCTGTGTAAATTTTTTTTACACAATCCTTTTATAAAATTTAAAATCTAAATCACAAACCCTAGCAACCTAAACCCTAAACCCTAAGCCCTAAACTCTAAATTCTAACCATAAACCTTAAATTATATACCCTACATACTAAACCCCTAAACCCTAACATAAAACCCTAAACCCTAAACCCTAAAATTAAAGGGCTTGTGTAAACTAAAGTTTACACAGCTTGTGCATCAAATTATTTTCCTTTAAATATTTATGTGAAAATTTATTATTGTGAAACTGAGTTTGTGATTGTCTGCACTTTAGAGACACACTGAACTCAATAGATGACTCCCCCTTAGCTTCTATTTCAGATTCTCAGACATAGGCTTTCAGTACTTGGAGGACCACAGATTTTATCCAGTTATTTTACTATTTAGTATGAACTTATTTTGAACTATTAGATTAGTGTTATTATTTTATATTTTTGGGACTATGTTTCAGCATGTATTTACAAACTTTATTTCAGAGATTTTATATAAACATTCGAGTATTTATTATGATAATTATATTTTTATTTAGTACTCCCTCTGTCCCAGTAAAATTGTCACATGTTGACATTTTTCTAGTCAAATTTTTTCAACTTTGACTATAACTTATTTAAATATTTTAATTAATTAAAAATTATAAAAAATATATTTAAAAACTAGTTGATTCAAGGTTTTTAAAATATATTTTTTCATATTTTTATCAATAATAAATTTTAAATTATAAGAGGTCAAAGTTAAAAAAGTTTGACCCAAAAAAAGTCAACATGTGACAGTTTTAGTGGGACATAGGGAGTATAAGATATTTATTAAATTATGTTATTTTATTTTATTTTAAAGTGTAGTTTTTTTTATTTTCTGCTTCCGTTTTGCTTCCTTCTTTTGCGGGTCTCGAACGCTGTGTTGGCTTACCCTATGTGATGAGGACTCATTCAAGGTTATGGACTGCTCAAATTCAGTAGTTAGTCGGAGTAACTCATCTTTTGTGCTTTGAAAACTTTCGTCTGTTTGAGACACAAGGTAGCACAACCGCGACGAAAGTGAGCGTAGCGAAGCAAATTGAGACATTTGTTTTAATTCGGGAGGCACGTCGCTGTGAAGATAAGATGGAGCAGAGAGCTTAGCATTTTTGTCCAGCGCGGTAGTATTAAACAATTAGGGAGCTCGGAGAAGTCTTTCAACTTAAGAACATGCAGTTGATGGCGACATGGAAGTTCGACCGTCTCAAATTTCCGACAAGAGCATGTAATGTTTTTTGTTGTGACATCAAGCACAACCTCATAAAATTTTCTCAGACCCTTGCGCGCCTTCAATCTCAAGAGTCAGATGTAGAGCACGATACAGTGTCTCATTTTTCAGTTCCTCCTAAACAATTTCAATGGATGCTCGGGTGAAGATGTCAGCTGCACTCCCTTCAAGGTCATGCAATTTGGTCATTGGGAAAGGCTTCGAGGAAGAATTTTTGTATTCTTCCCTCAACTCCGTTATGCGCATCTCATTTATACCCTTGTCAATGGCACAAACAACTTCTAGATATGTCTTCTTATGTTTGAGGATAATGTTGATGACGAAATTCATAGATTCGCAGCGTTGTGTGGAGTGAACATTGGCGAAGAAATGTCTAGTAAGATATTCTTGTGCCCACATATCAACCGTCTGATCCTTCTCCACAACCCATGGATGCTGCTCCACATTAAAATGTTTCATAACTGATCTCCACTCGCAATTGAATTCCTCAATTGTCCACCAAGAGGACATGCACCATGTAAAGGCGGATGTAAATTTGGGATCACCTACGTTTGCCTGGGCATTTCGAGAAAGATGCCACAAACATATTCGATGTTGTGCACATGGGAACACTATCTTTATAGCCCTATGCATGGCCCTATCATCATCCGTGACGACTGACACAGGAGCTTTGTTAGACATTGCCTGCAAAAACTCCCTAAGTACCCACTCAAATGTGTCTGCAGTCTTGTCAGCTAAAATTGCCACACCAAAGACAATGGTTTGATGGTGGTGATTAACACCAACAATAGGCATTAGAGGCCGGCCATACATGTTACCCTTGTAAGTTGTGTCAAATGCAATGATATCACTGAAGCATACGTAGTCGGACCTAGATGTCGAATCCGACCAAAATATATTATGCAATCCCCCTGATTGGTCAGTGTTGAACTGCATGTACAATCTTGTATCTTGCTCTTTCTTGAAGTCAAAGTAAGCAAGAAGAGCATTGACATCACCGTCACGATATTCATCCGCCGTCGCTTTTTGAAGGGAGTTGTACAAGTCTTTCTGAATGAAACCAACATTGTGGAAACCACCCGACTGTTGCGTGAAATAATTCATTACTTCTGACGTTCTAAGGCCAACACTTTTCAAAGCCCGTGCCTCAAGTACATCTTCCTTAGTAACTTCTCTACTGGACCGAAGATACGGCTGCATTATAGGTGGGCACAACGGGTGATTATGTTCACTGTGACATACTGATATCTCCCACCTTGATTCTTCTCTACACTTGATAATAACCTTTGTCTTGTAACCAATTCGTGTTATATCACGTTGCGCACATTTCCGGTCGGACTCATTAACTTTCGGTATGCGCTGTCCTCCCCGTGAACAACAAAAATCTTGTGTATGTACATTTCCCATACCATCATGCCTAGTTGTTGCACGACTGACACTAAACCCGTTATTCTTCGCATAAACCCGATAAAAGTTCCACGTCTCGTCACGAGAGTTAAATACCATACCAACCAAATTGTCTGAAGCAGTACATTGATTTGTTGTGCACTCATCTGGTTCACCAATTTGAGTATCTTTCACTCTTATACTAGCCATGTTTCGACACCGAAGATGTAAAAAAATCTCTACACTGATATGTTGTGTCTTCCTTCGTTTCTTACTTGTCTCTGAGGATGAAAGAATGAGAAGTAGTTGTGGAAAACCATTATTATCAACTGCCACTTTAAATTGCAATTACTTGACAAATGGTCTGGTAGGTAATACAATAAATGCTAAAAGATCAAAGAGGTTTCGATACCAATTTACAGAGGTTTCGATATCCCATTCAACATCCACTAAAAGTAGACGTTTCTGCCAAACCAGCATCGAAACCCAGTTATGGGTTTCGATCCCCATGAAGAAGACTCAGATTGTTCGTTTCTGGAAAACTGGCATCGAAACCCCATTTCCAGTTTCGATCCCACATGAAATTGTTTGTCTCTGGAAAACCAACATCGAAACCTCATTTTCGGTTTCGACACCACATTCAGGAGCAGTCAAATTAGCATGTGTGCGAAACCAGCATCGAAACCTGAGATCGTTGGTTTCGATACCCCTTGAGAAACGAATACAACTTTGTCAGCCTATTTGGAAATTAGCATCCAAACCCCATGTGGGGATTCGAAACCGGTTTGAAATACTAAATAGCAGGAAAGAAGTTATGTAAATGAAAACTTCCCTCCTTCATCTCCGAAAACACAAGTTTCTAACCATAAACCCTAGAAAATTACGAACGATGTTTCGAATCCAACATAAGCTCGTTTGTTTGTTCTTCAATTTCTACACAAATTTTCACCTCTCCTGCCCAAAAATCCTCAATGGCTCCTAAAAATAAACCTGATAAAGGTAAACGAGGTCGAATTGAAATAGGTGGTTCTATCCATTCAAATGAAGGGGAAGCTCTACAACCTTGAAATATTTTGAGCCATTGTTTTCGTGATCCCGTTTGTCTTCAATGATACCATGAAGTGTACGAGGTGAAAAAGATTACGAAGGAGCGAACCATTGACTTGGATTTTTTGATGTCCCAGGAATATCAATTCAACTTTTGGCCTTTATTTATGGAATGGGGTTGGATGAGATATCTCGATATTAAACCCTGTGTCTATCACAACCTCGTGAAGATCTTCTATGCCAATGCTACCCTTCAGCATGATGGAAGAACCCAAACCGAGGTTGTAGCTATCGAGTCGTATCTAATGGGAGTTGAATTTACAATCACTCCGGCAATTATTGCCCAACACCTTGGTGTGGAAGCTACTGGTGAAAAACAAGAATTCGAGCGTGTCCCCTTGAAGTTTGATGATGACAGCCCCACTCATCTTCATATCCATGAAAGGCTTTTGCATCTTATGACAACTTGGTTCTTTCGGCCCTCAGGTGGACGATGCACTCGCATGCGTCATACAGATTATTGGTGGTTGCACCAATTTCGGACTGAAAATAAACTCGATATAGCAACAATCATCTTCAAATATCTTGTAGAAATCATTAGCAACCCTTCAAGAGGCTCCCTCAATTATGGATGTGTGCTAAGCCACATGTTTGAATGTTTAGGGATCGACACCTCCATGGACCCTGAAATCCCGTTGCCGAGTAAAATTGATGAAACAACAACTAAGAAGACGGGGTGGACGTTCATTCAGGGTGAATGGGTTCATAAAAGAGATGAAGATGAAGCAAGAATTGCCGAAGGAAATGATGATGCAGCCGATGCTCCACCCCCCTTGACACTTGACTCCATCTATGCTGCTGTCACGACGAGCTTTCAGAACTTGGATGCATTTATGCGCAGTAGCCATGCAGAGACTCAATCCCGTCTTGAGAAAGTAGAAGATCATGTGAAATAATTGGAACATGAATTTCACCGGCATGTATTTCGACCGACATCGCCTCAGGATGCGTCGGAGCCTGAAGATGGTTAGGCTAGTATGCATAGTATAAGAAGTTTGTTGTATTACATGTTGTACTTATCTTGATTTTGTTAGACTGCTTCATGAACATTGTTTGACTCATATTGTACTACTCTTGCGTATGTACACCTCCCTTTCATTTCGTGTTGCATTGTGTTTACTTTCCTTGACAAGTTGATTGTGTTCGTCCACGTAACATTGGATTTTTGTATACAGAATCTATCCCAGGTACTTCTGTAGAAGAGCATTATAGTGCAGATTCTGCACCAACAGGGCATGATGATGCATATGCTCCAGCAGAAGGCCATGATCATGCGCGTGCTTATACGCCTCAAATGACTCGCTACATGCAAAAAAAGCTTCATCGCCAAGGCATAACGCCAAGTAATGAAATAGACTCTGAAATTCAGAGACCCAGGCGTCCTCCTCAAATGTATGGGGAGTGGTACAGAAACGTACCAGTTGCCACGGCCAATAAGAAGCTTCTTATTCTTGATTACAATGGTGTGCTTGCCAGTGTTAGGAGAGATGGTATTCCTTTTCTGTCTCACTTCTATTCAAAATGTTTACAAATTAGATTACCAAATTGTTTTTTTACGTATGCAGCAGTGCGACTCAGACCTGGTGCTGCGGAGTTTCTGTATTATTGTTTTACTTCCTATGAGTTTGCTATTTGGTCTTCAAGGAGAAGGTAATGTGGACCTCTGGCCACCACCCTAAATCAATTCAATTAACTGATCTTTTAAGATTATTTGTTTTCTTACTTTTTTGTGTCTGAGCTGTTCATTAATGTAGAGAAAACCTTGAGTGGGCACTTTGGAGAATTAACGATCTTAAACCAAGACTTGCCTTCATTTGGGTAACTTCTAAAGTTTGTTCTTTAAAGCATCTTTAAAAAATTTGACAAAATTGATGGACTTCATTTGAATTATGCAGGATCAAAGTCACTGCGAACAACATCCCTCCGAACCAAATATATTTACAAAAAATCTGAGGCGCGTGTGGGCTAATATGCCTCAGTATAATGAAGGAAACACGTTGTTGGTTGACGACTCCGAAGCTAAAATGATTAATAATTTGGTCAGTAAAGAACTCAATCTATTTTGATCTTACTTTCAGCCATATAATCAATGAATCTTTAGAAACTAATTCTGTTTTCGATTATGTTCATGTTTCAGGAGAACACCTACATATGTCTTAAATCCTACATGGTAGAAGATGAGACAACTGATAACGCATTAGGTAAAACTTCCAAAATCAAACATATTCATTATAAAGATGAAGCAATTTCTTCAACTGAAACCTAATTATGTAACTATTGTTGTAACCCCCTCGTCCCGGTCTGGCCGGATGACCGGTCCGAGTAGGCTACACGGGGAAAACCGAAGTGAAACCCATTAAGGTTCCCCCTCGG
Source organism: Hibiscus trionum (assembly GCA_030270665.1). NCBI lineage: Eukaryota > Viridiplantae > Streptophyta > Magnoliopsida > Malvales > Malvaceae > Hibiscus > Hibiscus trionum. The sequence goes on from BSYR01000005.1 coordinate 29,811,925, forward strand.
TTAGCAACCCTAAAAATTTTCTTTCATTTTAATCTTGTCTAAAGGCGTAATTAAAAGCTAGGTGATCACGTCAGCGGAAAACATAATCTAGGAAACACATTCGATCCACAAACCATACATTAAACTGCCCATTTTACACAAACATAGCAGGCCGTATCGATACACCAATCAAGGGTGTCGATACGCCTTGACTTGGTCAACCCAAACAGTCAACTCGGAGAAGACCGTATCGATACAGCCCTTGAGCGTATTGATACGTCCTCCTCAGTCAACATCTCGTGGTCAACGAGATAAACACGTACCGATACACCCCATTACCGTATCGATACGCCAAAGACTCCCCAATTTCTCAGAATTCCAGTGACCAAAAACCGTATCGATACACCCCCGCGTATCGATACGCCTAACCAAAACTGAGCTCTGCAGGCAAGACCGTATCGATACGGCCCTTAGGCGTACCGATACGCCATGCTCTACAATGCTCCAATTTCAGCAAAAACCCTCAAGACTCCAACTCTAGATGCTCATAGGGACTCCCTAAGCCACATACAACCAGTCATACAACATACAACAACCAAGGGAAGCAATCGAAACATATATCAAGGCATCCATACATGGCATTCATACAAAAGGGCAAATTTAGCATATATGGTCATACATGAAAGCTCAAAAGGCCAAAATGGCACAAGTTAGCACATAAGAGGTTTGCACCCACCAACAAGGCAACCTAAACACCTAAAGGCATGCCATCACACACAAACATTCATCAAGGCATATCATGCTTTACAAACCAAAGTCAATCCAAAACATCAACACATAAATGAGTCATACATAGCTCATACAAAACACCCTTGCCACATTGCTAACTACTACATAATTGTTAACCGTACTTGAGCAATAAACTTGGAAAGCCCTTCTTGCCTTGCTCCGAGCTAACACCACGCTAATGATCTGCATTGTTGAAAATTGAGAGCGTAAGCTATGCTTAGTGAGGATGCTCTAAAACCGAAAACATCAACAATGCAGGGTTCAAGCATGTAAATCCTAATCTCCCATACAACATACATTGGTAAATAATCAAGTAGACCTAGCTAGTTTTTCAAGAGTCATAATATGGCATCTTACATCATACTAAGCTCTAACCTCATATATCAACATCATATATCAACATCATACATCAACATCATATATCGCAATCATATGAACAAGTTTAATTGGCCACTATTAGTTACCCGGATGTGCGGATTAAATCTCAACAATCACTTTACCTCGGTGGGATTACACTCATCACCGGACCTTGCATGGGCGGGATTCCACTCATCACCACATGCCCCACGGATGGGATTCCACTCATCATCCCGTAGAATATATAAAAGCTTCTGGTGGAATATTACATCACCGTACTCCTCCTAGATGACTTAACACCATCAAGGCCACATACGTTTTGACTCAATTTGTGTGCACACTAATCCTAATGATCGATCATTTACACCCAATAAGTTAATTAGTGCCAATTTACATTTACCACATCACATATCCATCAACCATATCTCATGCTCATCACATACACACATCATGGTATACATGTGCAAATCAACCACATATCACAAGAGCATAAATAGGCAAGCACCAATAGCATTTAATGGAAATCAAGAGCTAAGTTAACAATCTAAATTTACATGGAAATGGCCTACCAAGCACATTTCAACTCGTACACTACACACACTCGAACCAAACTTTAAAACACATTTAAAGTCACTCACCACCCTTCCTTAGCAACCAAAGCATGCCTCCTACAAGCCCGGATTCGATCCCGATGCCTCTCCCACGCTTCCTCTTGCTTCTAGCCAAACAAAACACATCCATTACTTCACAAACCAATGCTAAAACTCAACCATCATCTCACTTCATAAGTACAAGCCAACTTCAACCAATTTCCAATCCAAATAACCACCCAAAATACCCATTTTCGTGCTCCCCCAAATCCTAGCTGAAAATTCCATTTTCAATCATCCAAATGACACCCAAAAGATCCCAAATCACCTTCCTAACATACCTAAACCATCAACCCTTCAATTCCACCCTAAAACCCACCAAAAATCAAGTTTTTGACACCTTAAAAATTGCTTCAAAAACCCATTTCGGGTTCTCACCCAAACCCAACCATTTTAACATATTATGTTCATTTTAAGGTGGTTAAATCAAAACCCAACATTATATTTCAAAACAACTTGAAAATCTCCATAAAAACTCAAACTTTTATCAAACCCTAATTTTCAAAAGTGGGTAGTTTTAAAATCTATGACCATGGATAGATAGAAAATGAAGAGGAGAGTGGGAAAGTACCATTACCTTTGAAAAATGACCTTAGGTTGATGTAGAAATCAATGGAATAGTGTTTAGGGCTTTAGAGGGGTTTTTGAAAGCTTTCCAACGTTTGAAAAGGGGAGAAGGGGATAAAGATGATACCTTTTTTTTGTTCCCTTTTTGTCTCCAAAAAGTTGTCTTCCTTTTAAAACTTTTGGGTTAAATCACCACATTGGTCTCTCCCCTTTCTATTAAATTTCAATTAACTCATGTTATGGCCAAAAGATTTAATTTAATTTTACCGACTCGAACCACTAACCCGACTAACTCCTAACCCCAAAACACGGGTGTTACAACTCTCTCCCACTTAAGAAATTTTGTCCCCGAAATTACCTGACTGAAAGAGATACGGAAACTGCCTTTCCATATCCTCCTTCCTCTCCCAAGTGGCCTCGTCCACACCTCGACGTTGCCACCGCACCTTTACTAACTCAATCGATCTACCCCGCAACACCTTACTGTCAAAAGCTAGAATCTCAACCGGTTCCTCTTCATAAGTCAAATCTGGATTCAATTCAATCTCCTCTACGGGCATCACATGTGACGGATCGGACCTATACTTACGGAGCATCGAAACATGGAATACATCGTGTATCTTCTCTAGCTCGGATGGCAAACGCAACTGATAAGGAACCGGACCAACCCTCTTCACATTCTCATACGGTCCTATGTACCTCGGACTCAATTTCCCTTTTCGCCCAAATCTCATTACTTTCTTCCACGGAGACACTTTCAAGAATACCTTCTCACCCACTGAGAACTCAACTTCCTTCCTCTTCAAGTCGGCATAGGACTCCTACCTATCCGAAGCAGCCTTCAAACGATTACAAATCAATTTTACCTTGTCAGTTGTCCCTTTGAGCAAATCCGGCATAGGTAACAACTTATGTCCCACCTCGGCCCAACAAACTGGAGTTCTACACTTTTGGCCATACAAGGCCTCATACGGAGCCATCTGAATACTCGACTAGAAGCTATTATTGTAAGCAAACTCTACTAGAGGCAAGTACTTCTCCCACGTACCCTGAAAATCAATGATGCAACAACGTAACATATCCTCTAAGATCTGAATAACTCTCTCTGACTGACCATCTGACTGAGGATGATAAGACGTGCTGAAGTTCAAACGGGTACCCAAAGCTGTATGCAGACACTCCCAAAATCGAGACGTAAACCGCGGATCTCTATCAGACACAATAGACTTCGGCACACCATGCAGTCTAACAATCTCACCAATGTACAGATCGGCCAATATATCTAGAGTATAAGTCGTGTTGACTGCCAAGAAGTGAGCACACTTCATAAAATGATCTACTATCACCCAAACTGAGTTCTTCTTCGTAGGAGTCAAAGGCAAACCCGAAACAAAATCCATGGTGATGTTCTCCCATTTCCATTCCGGAATCCTCAACGGCTGTAACAAACCTGAGGGAACCTGATGTTCCGCCTTCACTCTCTGACATACTAAACACTTACTCACAAAGTCGGCTACATCTCTCTTCAAACCAACCCAAAAGTACTCATTCTTCAAATCACGGTACATCTTCGTACTTCCTGGATGCATAGCAAACGGACTGTTGTGGGCTTCAGTCAAGATCGTACGTCTCAAGTCACTGTCCTCTGGCACAACTATCCTATCTTTGAAACACAAAACCCCATCGGCACTGAAACTGTAGTCTGAAGATCTACCTTCGGCTATATCTTGCACGTGAGGTGCCAAAGATCTATCTATGAGCTGCTTCTCTCTAATCAACTGACCTAAGGTTGGTCTAACCTGAAGCTCGGCTACCAAGCCACCATCTCCGGACAAGCTCAATCTAGCAAACATGGCTCTCAAGTCTACAGCTATCTTCCTACTCAATGCATCGGCCACTACGTTGGCCTTACCCGGATGGTACTCAATGGTAAGATCATAGTCTTTTAGCAACTCTAACAATCTACGCTGTCTGAGATTCAAATCTCGCTGAGTCATGATGTATTTCAAACTCTTGTGATCGGTGTATACTGTGCATTTCTCACCGTACAAATAGTGCCTCCAAATCTTCAGAGCAAACACAACTGCAGCTAACTCTATGTCATGGGTCGGATAGTTGCGCTCATGAGTCTTCAACTGTCTCGAGGCATAAGCCACTACTCTCTTGTCTTGCATAAGAACACATCCTAGCCCTACATAAGAGGCATCACTGTAAACTACATAGTCCTTCCCGGACTCAGGCTGAATCAAGATCGGTGCTTGGGTCAAAGCTTCTTTCAATTTCTCAAAGGCTCTCTGTCTTATCTGTCCACTCAAACTGAACACTCTTCTGAAGCAACTATGTCAATGGAGCAGCTAACTTAGAGAAACCCTCTACGAACCTTCTATAGTATCCAGCTAGGCCTAGGAAGCTACGTACTTCGGTTGCTTCCATTCAACAATGGCCTCAATCTTCTTCGGATCAACTCTAATCCCACCGGCTGACACTACATGTCCTAAGAAGACTACCTCTCGAATCCAGAATTCACACTTGCTCAACTTCGCATACAACTGATGATCTAGCAAAGTCTTCAAAACCAATCTCAAGTGTCGGTCATGGTCTTCTTCAGTTCGCGAGTACACCAAGATGTCATATATAAAAACAACTACAAACTGATCTAGGTACTGATGAAAAATCCTATTCATCATATCCATGAAAGCAGCAGGTGCATTAGTCAACCCAAAAGGCATGACTAAAAACTCATAGTGGCCATACCTAGTCCTAAAGGCCGTCTTCGGTACATCAACCTCGCTTACCTTTATCTGGTAATAGCCCGATCTCAAGTCAATCTTCGAAAAGACTGATGCTCCTCTCAACTGGTCAAACAAGTCATCAATTCTAGGCAACGGATATCTATTCTTCACTGTCAACTGATTCAACTGCTTGTAATCTATACACATTCTCATACTCCCATCTTTCTTCTTCACAAACAAAACTGGTGCACCCCAAGGTGAAGAACTAGGTCGAATGAAGCCTCTATCTGTCAAGTCTTGCAACTGTGTCTTCAACTCTTTCAGTTCTTTCGGTGCCATGCGATACGGAGCAATCGAAACAGGAGTTGAATCAGAATAAGTCTCAATGGAAAACTCTACCTCTCTATCCGGCGGTAATCCTGGCAACTCTTCCGGAAACACACTAGGGAAGTCACATACTGTCCGGATGTCCTGAGGTCTAACCTCACTCATGTTAGGGTTCATCACATATGCCAAGTATGCTTCACACCCCAACTCAACTAACCTCTTAGCCTCTAAAACTGAAATCACATTGGACAAGAACTTCACGTTCTCACCCACCACTACGATCTCATAATCATCTGCGAGCCTCAAAGAAATTCTCTTAGTTTCAAAATCTATCCTAGCTCTATGCTCCGTGAGCCAATCCATACCCAGAATTACATCAAAACCATAGAAAGGAAGCTCCATCATATCCACTGGAAACACATGTCCTTGAACCATCAACGGACACCTTCTGTACATTTTTCCAACCACTGTCGTATCCCCAAAGGAACTAGTAACACTAACTCCTACCTCTAACATTTCACAAGGCAATTTCAAAGACTGTGCATGCTCACTTAATATGTAGGAATGTGTAGACCCAGAGTCAATCAAAGAAAGCAAACCCAAAGACTGTATCGAGAAGTTACCTGCGATCACATTGGTGTCATGCTGATCTCCACGCTGAGCGTAAACCCTGGCCTGTCCTCCGCCCTCTGGCTGGACTGCAACTACATGTGCTATATTTCTCTGGCCATCATTCCTTGGCTGGAAATTACCTCTACCGTGCCCGCGGCCTCTCTGAAAGTCATTGGCCCTAGCAGGAGCCTGAGCTGGTGCCTGTCCCACCTTATGTGGACAGTTACGTCTGATATGATCTCTAACCCCGCAACTACAACACGAGTGGAAATTTCCCCAACACTCACCAGTGTGGTTCCTCCTGCAAGTAGCACATGTGGGCAACTTCCCACCAGCTCTCTGGCCCTGTTGGCCCCTACCGTGGTTACTGCCACCACGCCTATGATCATAATGAGGCCTATTGTCCCGATGCCTCTTGGCATCACCTCTATCAAAGTTACTGGACCTCTTACCCGAACTAGAACCACCTGACCGCCTGGTCAAGCTCAAACTGTGCTCCAAGTCCTTGGCCCTCGAGACCAAGACATCAAAATCAGTGTAGTCTGAAGCTAGAGTATACGTCTTGATCTCTTCATTCAGCCCATAACGAAAACGGTTACAACGTTCCACCTCAGTAGGAACAAGCTCAGGTGCATACTGACTCAGTCTGACGAACCGAATCTCATAGTCTGTCACGGTCATACTCCCCTGAAGTAATGCTATAAACTCTCTCTTCCTCTCATCAAGGTATCGCGGACCCAGATACTTCTTACGAAATGCTGACTCAAAGAACTCCCAAGTAATCTCGGCCTCATCCATACCCGAAGTGACGGTGACCCACCAAGTGTAGGCATCACCCAGAAGCAAGGACTCAACACATCCTAACTTGCGCTCACCAGTACATCCCATCTGAGCGAGAATACGGATAGTCTTCTCAAACCACAACTCCGATCTCTCTGGAGTAGACCCTCTAAACTCTTCGGCCCCTAGGCCCCGAAGTCTCTCTAAAGGCAAACCAGTGCCCTCACCCTGATGGTGTGCTGCTGCCTGACCCCCAGCTACTGCAGCCTGAAATGCCCCGGCAATCGCCTGAACCAAAGGAGCTAAGTCTATTTCGGCCGGTCCTTGGCCACATTGGCCTCCTTGAGGTCCCTCTCCTTCGTCCCCGGCCTCGCCTCCTGCTCCATGTGGAGGAGGCGGTGGTGGTGGAGGAGCTCCAACTCCAACCACAGGCTCTCCCACTTGAGCCTCAACTCTGACTACCGGCTCAACTCCCGGAGCCGCTGCCCGTGGTTCTGGTCGAACCATCCTAGGCCTCCCACGTGGTCTCATGGTACAGCTAGCAAGGTAATAACTACAACAACAAACAAATAGGGATTACGTTAGCCAAAGCAAGGGTCCAATAGTGCTCAAGTACTTCCTTTACCAAAAATCTTTTTAAAATTAAGTAATAGTAGCAATGGGCACTCACTCCACACCAACACAACAACTCATGCTTCAAAACATCATACGAATAGCCAAACATTAAGAATTCATGATAAGGCATGCATCGAACAATACAATCACTTAACATATCAAGCTTACCTCACTTACCAGCCTGAGGTCTCGGTAACCTCAGGTTCTGATACCAACAAATGTAACCCCCTCGTCCCGATCTGGCCGGATGATCGGTCCGAGTAGGCTACACGGGGAAAACCGAAGTGAAACCCATTAAGGTTCCCCCTCGGTTAGCAACCCTAAAAATTTTCTTTTATTTTAATCTTGTCTAAAGGTGTAATTAAAAGCTAGGTGATCACGTCAGCGGAAAACATTATCTAGGAAACACATTCGATCCACAAACCATACATTAAACTCCCATTTTACACATACATAGCAGGCCGTATCGATACACCAATCAAGGGTATCGATACGCCTTGACTTGGTCAACCCAAATAGTCAACTCGGAGAAGACTGTATCGATACAGCCCTTGAGCGTATCGATACATCCTCCTCAGTCAACATCTCGTAGTCAACGAGATAAATCCGTACCGATACACCCCATTACCGTATCGATACGCCAAAGACTCCTCAATTTCTCAGAATTCCAGTGACCAAAAACCGTATCGATACACCCCCACGTGTCGATACACCCAGCCAAAACTGAGCTCTGCAGGCAAGACCGTATCGATACGGCCCTTAGGCGTACCAATACGCCATGCTCTACAATGCTCCAATTTCAGCAAAAACCCTCAAGACTCCAACTCTAGATGCTCATAGGGACTCCCTAAGCCACCTACAACTAGTCATACAACATACAACAACCAAGGGAAGCAATCGAAACATATAGCAAGGCATCCATACATGGCATTCATACAAAAGGGCAAATTTAGCATATATGGTCATACATGAAAGCTCAAAAGGCCAAAATGGCACAAGTTAGCACATAAGAGGTTTGCACCCACCAACAAGGCAACCTAAACACTTAAAGGCATGCCATCACACACAAACATTTATCAAGGCATATCATGCTTTACAAACCAAAGTCAATCCAAAACATCAACACATAAATGATTCATTCATAGCTCATACAAAACACCCTTGCTACATTGCTAACTACTACATAATTGTTAACCGTACTTGAGCAATAAACTTGGAAAGCCCTTCTTGCCTTGCTCCGAGCTAACACCACGCTAATGATCTGCATTGTTGAAAATCGAGAGCGTAAGCTATAAGCTTAGTGAGGATGCTCTAAAACCGAAAACATCAACAATGCAGGGTTCAAGCATGTAAATCCTAATCTCCCATAAAACATACATTGGTAAATAATCAAGTAGACCTAGCTAGTCTTTCAAGAGTCATAATATGGCATCTTACATCATACTAAGCTCTAACCTCATATATCAACATCATATATCAACATCATACATCAACATCATATATCGCAATCATATGAACAAGTTTAATTGGCCACTATTAGTTACCCGGATGTGCGGATTAAATATCAACAATAACTTTACCTCGGTGGGATTAAACTCATCACCGGACCTTGCATGGGCGGGATTCCACTCATCACCACATGCCCTACGGATGGGATTCCACTCATCATCCCGTAGAATATATAAAAGCTTCCGGTGGAATATTACATCACCGTACTCCTCCTTGATGACTTAACGCCATCAAGGCCACATACGTTTTGACTCAATTTGTGTGCACACTAATCCTAATGATCGATCATTTACACACGGTAAGTTAATTAGTGCCAATTTACATTTACCACATCACATATCCATCAACCATATCTCATGCTCATCACATACACACATCATGGTATACATGTGCAAATCAACCACATATCACAAGAGCATAAATAGGCAAGCACCAATAGCATTTAATGGAAATCAAGAGCTAAGTTAACAATCTAAATTTACATGGAAATGGCTTACCAAGCACATTTCAACTCGTACACTACACACACTCGAACCAAACTTTAAAACACATTTAAAGTCACTCACCACCCTTCCTTAGCAACCAAAGCAAGCCTCCTACAAGCCCGGATTCGATCCCGATGCCTCTCCCATGCTTCCTCTTGCTTCTATCCAAACAAAACACATTCATTACTTCACAAACTAATGCTTAAACTCAACCATCATCTCACTTCATAAGTACAAGCCAACTTCAACCAATTTCCAATCCAAATAACCACCCAAAATACTCATTTTCGTGCTCCCCCGAAACCTAGCTGAAAATTCCATTTTCAATCATCCAAATGACACCCAAAAGATCCCAAATCACCTTCCTAACATACCTAAACCATCAGCCCTTCAATTCCACCCTAAAACCCACCAAAAATCAAGTTTTTGACACCTTAAAAATTGCTTCAAAAACCCATTTCGGGTTTTCACCCAAACCCAACCATTTTAACATAGTATGTTCATTTTAAGGTGGTTAAATCAAAACCCAGCATTATATTTCAAAACAACTTGAAAATCTCCATAAAAACTCAAACTTTTATCAAACCCTAATTTTCAAAAGTGGGTAGTTTTAAAATCTATGACCATGGATAGATAGGAAATGAAGAGGAGAGTGGGAAAGTACCATTACCTTTGAAAAATGACCTTAGGTTGATGTAGAAATCAATGGAATAGTGTTTAGGGCTTTAGAGGGGTTTTTGAAAGCTTTCCAACGTTTGAAAAGGGGAGAAGGGGATAAAGATGATACCTTTTTTTTGTTCCCTTTTTGTCTCCAAAAAGTTGTCTTCCTTTTAAAACTTTTGGGTTAAATCACCACATTGGTTCCTCCCCTTTCTATTAAATTTCAATTAACTCATGTTATGGCCAAAAGATTTAATTTAATTTTACCGACTCGAACCACTAACCCGACTAACTCCTAACCCCAAAACAAGGGTGTTACAATTGTACTTGAACTTGATCATATAAATAGGTGGTTCCATTCGGGTATATTTACAAAACTTGGCCGCAGCAGACAATGTACAAGAGTATGAGAAGCATCATCCGTTTTTGGATTAACTGCTGGTCAAAGAGATCACCAATTGTTCGCATATTGTTCTCTGATAATCTCATCTGTATTATAGTATATGTTTATTCGTCTTTTGTAATTGTGTAAATACAACATACACTGTTAAATATGTACAAATCTTATAGTAAAAATTTTGTCCTTATTATATGATCAATTTAGAGTTCTATACACAAACAACAAACATTTCCAAAAAGTATAAAAAACCCTAAATCCGCTACACTATTCACTTTCACCCTAACAAAAGTAAACATTTCCTGGTAAACAAGCACTGAAACCCCCATATAGGTTGTTTCGATGCCACCTAAAGGACTTAAAATTTGGGGGCATTCTTGGAAGCCAGTTTCGAAACGGACCATGGGAGGTTTTGATGCCCCGAAAAGGACTAAGTTTTTGACAATTCTGCCAAACCAGCACCGAAACCCGATATAGGTGGTTTCGATGCCCCTTATACAACAAGTAAAAAAAGTATTCTTTTTGGTATGAAATTGTGTATGTCCACATATCCTTTTTCTCTTACAAATTATGTACATTTGCTACTAATTTATGTATATACACAAAACGTGTAATACAAAAGGTATAAACTTTTTCTGCAGGTACATGAGCCATTTTCAACCTTGCTGAAATAGGTGTAATACAAAAGGTATAAACTTTTTCTGCAGGTCACACCAACACCGAAACCCCATAGGAGTGGGTTTGATGCCCCCTGCTAGAAACAAAAGCACTGAAACCTCATATAGGTGGTTTCGGTGCCCCTTATACAACAAGTACAAAAGTATACTTTTGGGTAGGAATTTGTGTATGTACACATTTCTTTACAAGTACATGCGAGATTTTGAACCTTGGTGAAATTGTGTACTAAAAAAGGTATATACCTTTTTCTCTTACAGATTTGTACCAATTTGTGTACACTTGCTACTACTAACTGTATACAGTACCGAAACCCCTTAAGATGGTTTCGATCCCAGTAAAAGGAATATGCCTTTTCAATGTTGTGTCTTTTCACTGTAATCACATGAACCGTTTCTTGTTCACCATGTATAAAGCTGGTTTCCATACCCCCAGAACGAATCAGCCTTTTCAGTTTTCTGTCTTTTCACTAGAATCACATGAACCATTTCATGTTCATGTACCTGGTTCAATGAACAGACATTGTGCCTTCCTTCTCTCTCAGTTTCCCTCCTTAGAGTTTTCACTTTCCCTCCCACCTGAATTTCTCAATATATTAACAACTCTTCTCTTTACTCTTTACAACATCTTCTACTCAATATACTCAACCCTTTTTTTATTACACAGTTTCACGAAGGTTCAAAATGGCTCTTGTACTTGTAAGGTCCAAGCTTTACAACATCTTTTGGTATGAAATTGTGTATGTACACACTTCCTTACAAGTACATGAGCCATTTTCAACCTTGCTGAAACCTAATAGAGGTGGGTTCGATGGCCCCTAGTGGACAATGTACAAGACTATGTGAAGCATCATCCATTTTTGAATTAACTGCAGGTCAACGAGTTCGTCAATTGTTCGCACATTGTTCTCTGATAATCTCATATGTATTATATGTTTGTTCGTCTTTTGTAATTGTGTAAATACAACATACACTGTTAAATATGTACAAATCTCATAGTAAAAATTTTGTCCTCATTATATGATCAATTTAGAGTTTTGTACACAAACAACAAACATTTCCAAAAATTATAAAAAAAACCCTAAATTCGCTACACTATCCACTTTCACCCTAACAAAAGTAAACATACGATCAATTCCTGTTAAACAAGCACCGAAACCCCATATAGGTTGTTTCGAGGCCACCTAAAAGACTTAAAATTTGCGGTTATTCTCTCAAGCCAGTACCGAAACCGACCATACGAGGTTTCGATGCCCCGAAAAGGACTAAGTTTTTTACAATTATACCAAACGAGCACTGAAACCCCATATAAGAGGTTTCGATGCCCCTTACACAACAAGTAAAAAAGTATGCTTTTGGGTAAGAAATTGTGTATGTACACATATCCATACAAGTACATGCGCGATATTGAACCTTGGTGAAATTGTGTACTAAAAAAGGTATATACCTTATTCTCTTACAAATTTGTACCAATTTGTGTACATTTGCTACTATTTTATGTATATACACAAAACCTTATACAGCTTGGACCAAAGTAAATTTTTTGGTATGAAATTGTGTATCTACACACTTCCTTACAAGTACATGAGCCATTTTCAACCTTGCTGAACTAGGTGTAATACAAAAGATATAAAATTTTTCAGCAAGTCAAACTGGCAGCGAAACCAAATAGAGGTGGGTTCGATGTCGCATACTGGAAAAGTAGCACCGAAACCCCATAGAGGTGGTTTCGATGCCCCTTACACAACAAGTACAAAAGTATGCTTTGGGGTAAGAATTTGTGTATGTACACATTTCCTTACAAAAGGTATAAACTTTTTCTGCAGGTTAAACTGGCACCGAAACCCCATAGAGCTAGGTTCGATGCCCCTTACTGGAACTAAAAGCACTGAAACCCTATATAGGTGGTTTCGATGCCCCCTTCTAAATCATGTACCAAAGTATGCTTTTGGTTAACAATTTGTGTATGTACACATTTCCTTACAAGTAAATGACCCAACTTGAACCTTCGTGAAACTGTGTAATAAAGTAATGTATATACCATTTTCTCTTGCAAACTTGTACCAATTTGTGTACATTATACTACTACTAAGTGTATACAGTACCGAAACCCCTTAAGATTGTTTCGATCCCAGTAAAAGGAATTTGCCTTTTCAGTGTTGTGTCTTTTCACTGTAATCACATGAATCGTTTCCTGTTCATCATGTATAAAGCTGGTTTCGATACCCCCAGAACGAATCAACCTTTTTAGTTTCTTGTCTTTTCACTAGAATCACATGAACCGTTTCATCTTCATCATGTAAACAGCTGGTTTCGATACCAACCAGAATGAATCAGCCTTTTCAGTTTCGTGTCTTTTCATTAGAATCACATTAACAATTTCATCTTCATCATGTATACAGTTGGTTTCGATACCCCCAGTAGGAATCAGCCTTTTCAGTTTCCTGTCTTTTCACTAGAATCACATGAACCATTTCATGTTCATGTACCTGGTTCAATGAACAGACATTGTGCCTTCCTTCTCTCTCAGTTTCCCTCCTTAAAGTTTTCAATTTCCTTCCCAACTGAATTTCCCTATATATTAACAACTCTTCTATTTACTCTTTACAACATCTTCTACTCACTATACTCAACCCTTCGCTTTGAAATCGGTTCTTCACCATATCTTATTCAATTTCTTCAGATAAAATGAGTTCAAGCAGAGCTTCGAGTCACAATCCTCAACCATTCGCAAAGAGGAAACTTGATTTCGACTTAGAATCAAACAGCGATGATGATGTTTATTTCGATTCTGGCGAAGAGGATGAACAAAGCCATGACACACTCAAAAGAAGTAGATGGTTCAAGAAGTTTTTCGAGACCATCGATAGAATGAACACAATCAATGACCCTTCTACTACATGGCATTGTCCAGCATGTCAAGGAGGTCCTGGTGCCTCTCACAGGTTTAATGGCATTCAGTCCCTAGTGACACATGCCAAAACCAAAGGCGGACCAAAGCTCAAACTCCATCGCCAACTTGCTCAGCTATTGGATGAGGAATTGCGTAGAAGGGGTACTTCGGCTATTCCTCATGGTCAAGCTTATGAAGAATAGAGTGGTTTGAGAGATGATCAGAATGATGCTGATACTGTCTGCCCTCCGCCTGCAAACGATGAGGAAGAGGATCACCAAATACTCTGGCCACCCATGGTGATGATAATGAACACAAGGCTTCATCAAGATGCTGCAAATAAGAAGGTAGTTATATAACAAAATTGAATTATGTTTTCATGAATATTACAATTCCTTAACTTGTAATCTCTTGCATTTTCTGCTTTAGTGGCTTGGTATGGGAAACCAAGAGCTTCTTGACTATTTCAGGTCCTATGATACTGTTGTTAAGGCTCGCTAATCTTACGGTCCTCAAGGCCATCGTGGAATGAGCCTTCTAATTTTTGAGAGCACGGCAAGAGGTTATCTCGATGCTCAGCGTCTGCATACCCAGTTTGCTGCCCAAGGTTTCGATAGAAATGCTTGGGAACATTGTCAAGGCTTCTTGTATGGTCTAGGCAAACAGCGCCAACTTTATGGTTATATGCCTGCCAAAGAAGACATCGACAACTTCAACCGCCATTCTCAAGGTTTTCTCTATCATCATTTTCTTCTTTTATACAAGATGCACTTCTGCTCATACTAATGCATACATGTTTTGTTCATTAGGCAACAATAGGGCCAGATATGAGATGCGATCATATGCAGAGATGGTTGGTCAGCACCAACGAGAGGCTAGTTCAAGTTCCATTGGTGGCAGAGGGCATGGAGGTCGTTTCCCTGGGCAGGGATGAGGATTGAGGAGGCGCCATTCTTTTACTTTCATTTTTTTATTTCAATATGTATTTGAAAAACTTTGGAATTCATTTTATTTGTTTCCTAAATATAATTTTCATATGATCCTTCTGTCATAAACCAAATGTTAATTTTCAACTAATAAGAGGTTTCTTGAAGTCCTTCAAATATTTTCGTATCTGCCAAACAAGCACCGAAACCACAAAATGGTGGTTTCGATGCCGCCTTCAAGGTCATCTATTTTTCCCATTTTTTATTTGTGTATATACATAAATCCTTGTGTATGTAAGTAAATTGTGTATGTACACAATTCCTTACAACAATATTCATTCTCACCCTAACAAAATTAAACATACGCCCCATTTCTGCTCAACCAGCACTGAAACCCAATATAGGCGGTTTCGATGCCACATAAAGGACTTTAACTTTTTCCCATTCTGCAAAACCAGCACCGAAACCACGTATAGGTGGTTTCGATGCCCTTATAAAAACTTGTACGAAAGTATGTTTTTTGGTAAGAATTTGTGTATGTACACATTTCCTTACAAACGCATGAGCCATTTCGAGGAACCATGAAAAAATTGTGTAATAAAAAAGGTATACACCATTTTCTCTTACAAAGTTGTACCATTTTGTGTATATTTGCTACTAATAATCGTATATACACTCCTCCTAATAAAACTTGTACCAAAGTATGCTTTTTTCGGTAAGATATTGTGTATGTACACATTTCCTTATAAGTACAATAGCCATTTTGAACCTTCGTGAAACGTGTAATAAAAATGGTATATACCGTTTTCTCATTCAAATTTTTACCAAATTGTGTACATTTGCTATTAATATGTGTATATACCTAAATCTTTACAAAACTTGTACCAAAGTATGCTTTACGGGTAAGAATTTGTGTATGTACACATTTCCTTACAAGTACATGAGTCATTTTGAACCTTCGTGAAACTGTGTAATAAATAAGGTATATAACTTTTCCTCTTACAAATTTGTATCAATTTGTGTACATTTGGTACTAATACGTGTATATACACAAATCCTTATAAAACTTGTACCAAAGTATGCTTTTCGGGTAAGAATTTATGTATGTACACATTTCGTATAACAACATGAGCCATTTTGAACCTTCGTGAAACAATGTAATAAAAAAATGTATATACAGTTTTCTCTTACAAATTTGTACCAATTTGTGTACATTGGGTACTAATACGTGTATATACACAAATCCTTACAAAACTTGTACCAAAGTATGCTTTTCGGGTAAGAATTTGTGTATGTACACATTTCCTACAAGTACATGAGTCATTTTGAACCTTCGTGAAACAATGTAATAAATAAGGTATATACCGTTTTCTCTTACAAATTTGTTCCAATTTGTGTACATTTCGTACTAATATGTGTATATACACAAATCTTTACAAAACTTGTAACAAAGTATGCTTTTCGGTTAAGAATTTGTGTATGTACACATTTCCTTACAAGTACAATGCCATTTTGAACCTTCGTGAAACTGTGTAATAAAAAGGTATATACTTTTTTCTCTTACAAATTTGTACCAATTTTTGTACATTTGCTACTAATATATGTATATACACAGTTCCTTGTAAATATTGTACCAAAGTAAGCTTTTGGGTAAAAATTTGTGTATGTACACATTTCATGAGCCATTTTGAACCTTCGTGCAACTGTGTAATAAAAAGGTATATACATTCTTCTATTACAAAATTATACCAATTTATGTACCGTTTCATGTAACAATTTGTGTACCGCTTTTTACTCGGTAAACAAGTCTGTTGTTTTTTAGCTTGTATTTAAAAGTTGTTCTCTAGAAATCCCGCCTTTCTTATCTGGTAATATTGCTAATTTTTTCTTGTTATAGTGATTTGAGCTTGGAAGTTAGAGTGCATGACCCAATGTCAGATTCAATGACTTTGGTCAATCTATAACCCCCAAAAGACCCCAATGTACTAATTGCGGACGTGATCCGGCCCTATTCCTTTCCCCTGTAGACTTGATTTTTGTTAGGCTACCAGTTAAAGTTAAATGATTTCAGTCTTCTTTTCATATCATGTTTTTAATAAATATTGGGAGCAGAAAAAACATTAGTAATGTAGTAAGGAATTAAGGATGTTTAAATAAATTTTTGTACGATCTAATATGAAATAATAATTTCAAATTTTGAAATCAACTCTGAAAATTTTAAAAAAAAGACTTTGAACATTGAAGCACATGGATACATTTTGAAATCAATTGCATCCAGGCTTCCTAAAATATAAACTTCATCAAATTTGAAAGGAAGAGTGGAAAAGATATTAGTTGGATTCTCTTGCAAGAAAAGGAAAAAAAGCATGGCCCACCCAAGCTTCATCAGAAAGTGCAGTGGGAAAGGGGATTACCCTTCTCCCTGATTAAAAATGAAGACCAGTCTGGCTAAAATGGGATGGTATCACATAACCTAATTGCCTGCTCAACCAGTTGATGAAAAGTGAAGGAATGAACTAGTGTACAACAACAATAATGTTAACAGGCAGAGTGGCCACCTTCCATGTACAAAAATCAATGAGACTGTTACAAGATCAAATTGTCGAAATCGTTTATCTTTCCCTCAAATAGTCCCGCTTCAAGTAGCCTTGAACTAAAATCACAATCACTTTTCTAGTTGGCTAGAAGAATGAGATGGTCGAATTTACCGGACTAGGGAGGGAGGATCCTTCCATCAATTAAATATACTTGCTTTTGTCGGACTTTGGGATGGAGTGGAAAAGGACATTTTATCCTGTCTCTATTTACAATATCTCAAATAGGTCTAGTTCTAGGAGTGCCCGGTGTTTGAACTTTTGGTAGTGAAGTTTGAAGCCAGGGATCCTGAGTGTATTTTGGATTTGGTCTCGAAGCATTTGCAGAGAAATCACTCAATTTGTAACTGCTCTGTCCTACAAACTGATAAGCCGGATGGGGAGGAGAAAGAAAACAACTCTTGTGGGCCGTACCATGTCTTAATGGACTTGAACAAGGAGACACGGGCAAAGATGTGATTGCTCTTGCATTGTCTCTGTGCATATGAATACGTGACAGGCAAGTTTACTTTAGAACTTCATGCCATATATTATGAGTGCAGAAATGAAAGAAGAATCTTTAGTACCTTGGACTCCTTAAAGCTCTTGAAGCTGTAGTCATTCCCCTTGTCTCATAATCTCCATCAAATGAGAGGATATTATTTCTACCGGACTGCATTTCTAGTATGGGCTGTTCAGAAAGTTAAAATTAACAATAGAGATTAGCTCAAATTCAGCTTGTGTTACTGATAAGTAAACTTCAAGCACATACGTTCATTAATATATATAGGTATGGCTGCAACAATCAAAGAGGCTAAAACTGGCAAAGAAATTGCATTGAAAATTGACATATGTTTTAGAACCATTACTTAAAAAGCGATTGGTTGATGTACCAATCAGTTCAGGATGTACAGAAGATAAAGTACATACAATCGGAGTAATATATCCCATCAGAAAAGGAAAAAGGAGAAACAAGCATCTTAAGAATATATACCGGAGTGCGGCTTCCATCAAAAGTGTAAGGAAATGCATCCTTTGTTATGCTGATGTTAGCAACTCTTGTTGTTGCTTGGTCGCGAATGAAAGGGTGATCTAGCAGTTGAAAGGCTGTAGGACGCGCTGATGGTTCCCTTTGCAAGCAAAGCCTTATGAAACTTTTGGCTTCACTGGAAAGGTGATCGGGAATCTCTGGCATATCTTTACTGTTTCCTATTTTAAATATTGCGGCCACCTGTTGAATTCAGAAATAACAGAAGAATTAATCCAAATTCCTAAACAGTTCAGAGCTTGACAGAAAAATACATTATTTGAGTAATGTTAAGAGATAATATGTCGTACCCCTTCATACCGATGCCATGGTGGTTTTGATGTTGCCATTTCAAGTACAGTGCAGCCCAAACTCCAGATATCCACTGAAAGGTTGTAGCCGTTTGTATTCATTACAACCTGAAATCAGAAAATATACATAAGTGGCCTTACCTCGGAGAACTGGAGTAACTAAATGGGAAAAACAATTAGCAATGAAACAGACATTAAATAGTTTATAACGTGAACATAGGATGTGATTCTGTCATCATATAATTGAACGGAAGAGGAAAAGCAATACCTCAGGTGCCATCCAGTAAGGACTTCCCTTGAACGAAAGCATTGTACCACAAGCTGTTATCTGGTTCAGAAAGAAAAATAACAATAAGTGGCCTGCTTTCCTAATTGACAAGGGATAAACTAAAGTTGGGAAACAATATCACTGGCCATTGTCAGTTTTTATCAGGTTTCGATTTGTTAATTTATGTCAGTCTTCACATACGTTTTCAGTATTCATTCATAGGATTCTCATGTGTTAGATTTACATCAAAGTCTACATTTTACGTCTCAAGACTAGTCAATTCTGTAAAGGTAAGAAATCAATTGGTGTTCAAGTGATAGTCTAAAGGATGATATATTCAAAATGATAGTTACATTTTAATCTATGTTTTCTTTACAACCAAAACCAGCATTGCATCAAAATGTCATTTAGTAGATATTAATCTTGGTCACCAGCTATTTTCCAGAGATACTTAAGCTTCAGTATTCTAGAATTAACCCAATCAACCCCAAGATGAGATAAGGTAACATACATGTTTTGCCATGCCAAAGTCTGCCAACTTGATTTCACCAGTAGGATCTACTAATATGTTTGCCCCTTTTATGTCCCTGAAACACAAAACCCGCAACTTTAAATCAAAAGAAAGTTGATGCCAAATTTTCACACCACAGACAACTAATTATCCAAGTACCTGTGCACTGTATTTCTTCCATGCAAGTAAGCAAGCCCGGAAAGAATTTGTCTTGTATAGTTTTGAATAACAGGTTCCTTGAAGGCACCATATTCTTGAAGCAATTTGTGTATTGAACCACCAGAGACGTATTCCAAGTAAACTGAGAGTGCTTCTTCACCCTGAAAAATGGAAATTAGATTTATTATGAAGCAAGGTACAATTAACTGGGATTTAGAGAAGGATTCCAATTGTCATTCTCCACTCCCCTTTCTTTTCCACATAATGCAATTGATCATTTGCTTGTCATGTCTTGTTAAGCAGAATAAAAAAACCATACCAGTTCACTTCCATAGTATCGAACAATGTTTGAATGAGATAGCTGATTCAGCAAATTAATCTCCTGTTGATATAAAAAAGAATTAGAAAACCAGGCTCTGAAATGAGGCAACTTGTAAATGATTTCAATATCAACTGATTATTAAAAAAAAAACAGAATGTGAAATCTGAACAGAGATTATGCATCATTTAATCAGTGAGAATCAGACAAAACTATTACCTGGTTCAGTTGCTTTAGGCTTTCTTTTGATGTCTGATCATCAGAGACAAGCCTGACTTCTTTTATTGCACACATCTGTCCACTTTCACTGTGGAACGTAGATGCACAATACTTAGAGAAATACAATGGGAAAAACTAAAAGCATACCGACGATCTTGCATGCTAGCAGAACTAATACCACGAATGTATCGCAACAACTAATTTCCGTGACTAAATCTAAACTACTTGACTCACAGCGTGTGAAGATTAATCGATACAGGAAGCAAGACCTACCTATTAAATCCAAGGTAAACGTGTCCGAAAGTTCCCCTCCCTAAGAGTCTACCTCTTCGCCATTTTGATAGAGTACAAGGTGTATTTTCAGTCACTGCACAAGCTCTTGTGCTGCTACTGCTAGGCAATGAAGAAGAGGGACTAGTGGGAGAACCTGGTGGAAGAGGCAACTTATGACACACAGATTTTCCATCTTCCTTTCTCCCTGTAGGAGACTCGATACTCCCTGCAGACAATTGATGATGAAGAGGTGATGTTGGGCTGGTCGGCCTCCTCGACCCAGGACCGGGGCTTTTTGACCTCATGTTCATTCTAAATTCACCTTGGCCTCTGGGATCAATATTTGACCTGGATTTCAGTTAAAAGTCAGCTCTCTGAATATCATTACAGAAAATGCTTCATTTGAGTGTGAATAATCCAATACCATACGACAATTTTGAATATTTAACTCATTACAGACAAATGGTATGTTACTTATAGATGTAAGAATCCAGCACTATGTCAATCAAGAATTACATGCAATGCTGATTCATTTATAAGTGTTAAAGTTTTACCCTTTGGTGAAAATTGTTTTAATAGTCATCAAATTCAGCGAAAATAGAAACATTAAAATTAAACAGATTTATAACCCAAATCTTGTTTTCTATCTGTAAAGTAAACAAGTTCTGACAGCAAAAAATAAGAGGAATTTTCAGTTCCAAAAGCTGAAAAGTATAAGCACACAGCAGACCCAAATGGATATATTGATAAAATTAATGAAAACAAGGAAGACGAAAGAAGTCAAATTCTGACAGCCAAGAAAAGACAGAGAAAAATATATTTTTTATTAATTAATCAACAACTGCTTTATATACCAAAAAAATGAGTAACTACCCCAATATTAATTCAGAAATTTTAATATAGAAATTAATCATTCAAAATCCAGAGTTCAATTCATGCTGGGGAAAAGAATAACCTGTATGCGACGAATTCAACCGGATCGTTAGCAATCTGATTATCGTCAGAAGAGCAATCACTTGAAATCGAAGGCGTCCCAGATCCTAACCCGACAACAAGATCACTTTGCATCGACGAGACAGTTGGTGTAGGCAAAGGAATCCCTATTTTCCCCCCTGAATCCGAATCGAAACCCGAAAACCCAGATGAGACACCAGCAACGCTGAAGTCCTTGCTGGCACCTGGCGAATTACCGGTGGTTAAAACAAGGCCTCCTCCACTATCAAAGCTCTTGGGGGAGTAATTGCTGCTGTGTTTCTTGTCATCGGCGGCGGCTGCTGCTTTCATTTTACCGGCAGAGCCGCCGCCGGAGGAAACGCTAGAAGCGGCAGCATCTGTTTTGGTACCCCGTGGACTTCGATTTTGACTCTCTTCCTTGCTCTTACTCGACCTTTTACCCCACCAAGCAGGCATTTTAAAAAAAATGAAATTGTTTCTTCTCTAAGTTGACGATGACGATGAACAAAGAAGAAGGAAAATTTTATGATTTGTGAGGGAAAAAAAAGAATAGATTTTATATTGAGGAAACCGATAGGAAATGAAGAGAAAGACCTCAGTTCAGACAGAGAAAGATAGCTTTTTATCTATTTACTTTCTCTCTCTTTTTTTCCGTCTTAACGCTCAAGTGCTCAAATTGTATTTTATTTTTGATTTGGGTCAAATAACTCCCTAATGTTTTCAACGTTATTTAAATATGTGTCTCGCCGTTACTGTTTGTTAATTTTCACCATTAACTTTTATTATTTGACATGTTCCATTTTCTTAAATTTTTGTAATTATATTTAAAAAAAATAATAATTGATAAAACAAAATAACCTCGAATTTCACAAAATAACCTCAAATTTTAAAATCTCAAACACCTAATACCCAAATTTTAATTTGACCTAATCTCGTCATCGATTGCCACGTCGCCGCCCATCACATCCGTCGTTGGACTATCACGACCATTTACCCTATTATTTCGTCGCCGAAAGTCGACCGACGTTATGCAAAATGCCGAAATAGTCAAATGGTTCATTCAAATGATCTGCGACGAACGACGACATAATGGACGATAAATGGTGTGTGACTCGTTCGGTGAGGGGAGAGTGTTTCATTTCGTCGCCAGAAACGCGACCAACACTGGTGGTAGTGGTCGAATTTGAAGGTTTAGAGATTTGGGGACTATTTTGAGATTATTTGAAAATTTTAAGATATTTTAAAAATTTTAATTTATTTTTTAAAAAATAAAATTAAAAAATTGTTTAATACTGCAATGTGTACGCTTTTCATTGGATAACTACAGAAAATTAACGATCGTTACGATGAAACACGTATTTGGATCACGGAACAAAACGTTAAGCATCTAAACGGTCCAAAACAAAATGTAAGCACCTATTTAAAAAAGTATAGTTTAGGTGCTTATTTGAGGGTTAAATTTTTTTTAATGTCTACTTGTTTTATTATTAAAAATAATACTATAAATTTATATTTTAATGAAAATGTTAATAATAAATTGGAATCTGGATTTATTAATTTCCAAAATTGTTTTATGCAAAAAGAAATTAATCATTATTTTCTTATGGGAAAACTATACCAGTGGTCCCCTAACTATGTCTGTCTTCCTACTTTGGTCCCACAACTTTGTTTTTCGGCAAAAGAGTCCCTTCCGTCACATAGTTTTCCTATTTTGGTCCCCAACGTTAAATAACTAACGGTTTTGCTGACGTGGCATTTTTTAATATTTTTGGTCCCCTAACTATGTCACATAGTTTTCCTATTTTGGTCCCCTAACTATGTCTGTCTTCCTATTTTGGTCCCCGACTTTGATTTAAAAAATATTAAAAAAAATGCCACGTCAGCCTTAAAAAATATTAAAAAATGCCACGTCAGCAAAACCGTTAGTTATTTAACGTCGGGGACCAAAATAGGAAAACTATGTGACGGAAGGGACCCTTTTGCCGAAAAACAAAGTTGTGGGACCAAAGTAGGAAGACAGACATAGTTAGGGGACCACCGGTGTA
Source organism: Hibiscus trionum (assembly GCA_030270665.1). Classification (NCBI taxonomy): domain Eukaryota; kingdom Viridiplantae; phylum Streptophyta; class Magnoliopsida; order Malvales; family Malvaceae; genus Hibiscus; species Hibiscus trionum. Next base: position 29,835,536 of record BSYR01000005.1, read on the forward strand.
GTTTACCCTTTTCTTATTTTAAGCTTTAATTTCTTGGCTATGATAAAAAAAAGGGTAAACTACACCGGTGGTCCCCTAACTATGTCTGTCTTCCTACTTTGGTCCCACAACTTTGTTTTTCGGCAAAAGGGTCCCTTCCGTCACATAGTTTTCCTATTTTGGTCCCCGACGTTAAATAACTAACGGTTTTGCTGACGTGGCATTTTTTTAATATTTTTTAAGGCTGACGTGGCATTTTTTTTAATATTTTTTAAATCAAAGTCGGGGACCAAAATAGGAAGACAGACATAGTTAGGGGACCAAAATAGGAAAACTATGTGACATAGTTAGGGGACCAAAAATATTAAAAAATGCCACGTCAGCAAAACCGTTAGTTATTTAACGTTGGGGACCAAAATAGGAAAACTATGTGACGGAAGGGACTCTTTTGCCGAAAAACAAAGTTGTGGGACCAAAGTAGGAAGACAGACATAGTTAGGGGACCACTGGTATAGTTTTCCCTAAAAAAAAATTAAGTGGGGCAGGGCTACAGTAAGAACTAAGAACAATTAAGGAGGGCGGCCGCATGTGGTTGGATAAAAGGGGAGGATGACGTGGCTTCTCTTTTCATTTTATTAATGGGATAATTACATATTTTATCCATTTATTCGCGCGTTCTTATTTCAGTACTCACCTATTTTTGTGTTTTTAGTTTAATATTCTATTTTTTTAAAATGGTACCTAACGTTATGTTTTTGTTCTGTTTTGGTATCCAACGTTAAAAAACAAACGTAGATGGACGTGGCTTATTTTTAATTAGAATAATCACAGTTTTAGTCCCAAAACTTGTACATTTATATTAATTTAGTCCAAACATTATCAATTTAATAACCATTTTAAATATTTGGGTTAAAACCGTAAATATTCAATTTTATTTCTTCTTTCCAAAACCTTAACCCCATTTTATTTCTTCTCTATCCCAAGACACATAATATGAAAACTCAAGTTTTAAAGATTCTCAATCCAAGTTTTAATTCAATGGAGCTAAAGACAAACCAGCACCAACCCCATCTTTAAACAAATTTCAATGGAGAAATTTATGAATCAGATATCATCGGAATTCGAAAACAATTAAAGAACCCATAAAGAAGTGAACTTTAATCCTGTTTTTGCAGCAAAAACAAACTATTTAATCAAATAGTGTTGAGTTGATCGAACAATTGCAAATGGCCAAGAGGGGGGTGAATTGGCAATTAAAATTTTTGTGAAGAGAATATTGGAAAATAAAATGACACAAGGGGTTATAGTGGTTCAAGTTCAACAACCGAACTCTACATCCACTACCTTAGCTCCCACTAAGGATTTTCCAAAACAATTCACTACTTGAATTCGTCCCCTTTTCTTGGATGAGGAGGAAACCTTACAATCTAGATTAAGCTTTTCAACCCCAAGCTTAATCCACTCAAATACAAAGAAGATTTTTGGTAAACTCAAGTATTTCCTCTCAAAGGATGATTGTCTACCCACTTACAATTACAGCAACCCAAAAACTCTCAATAATATGACAAATGAAATACAAAGAGTTGGGCACAAGAATATAGCTTTGAATAGCTCTAGGATTTGGATTTTTTGCTTTGATGATGCTTGAATGTGTATTGTTAATCTTCCTGGTGAAATGAAGCTTGTATTTATACCCTTGAATCAGTTTCTAGCCGTTTGGATCATTTGACTTGTTGAAGGAGCCGTTGGGAACATTTTTCCATCTATTAAGGCAGCTCCCCAGCACCGTGTATCGATACACGACAAGGGTGTATCGATACGCTAGTTTAAATTCAACTAGCCGTTGTGCATAAAAACAGAGTGTATCGATACACAAGGCGTATCGATACGGTCCAAACTCTCTGCCAAGATTTGTTGCATCAAAGCGTATCGATACAGGGGTCGTATCGATACGGTCCAAACTCTCTGTTAAAAACATTAATTTTGTTGCATCAAAGAGTATCGATACTGTGACCAAGAGTATCGATACGTCATAACGGTCAAAACAAATTTTCAAATAATTATGCTAGGCGTATCGATACGGTTATTAAGCGTATCGGTACGGTTGCCCAGATGAACACTGTATCGATACGTATGGAAGGCGTATCGATACGCTATGTTCATTCAGAATTACAGTGAGTTTCAAGTGTATCGATACGCTGTGTGTATCGATACGCAGGGCCATTTTTGCATAATTTGGCTTTGAAAAACATGAAAGAGGTTTGAGAAACTTAATGTTTTGAGATCCAATCTTCAAACATTATTTTGTAAAAACATTTTGTTAATTTTTGAAACTTGAAAGAGTTCTTAAAAATTTATTTGTTTTGCAAATTGGTCCTTAACTTTTTATGTTATATCAAAATCAATTTTAGTTTTACAATCTCCCCCTTTTTGATATAACAAAACCATAATAAATTTTTAAGTTTTTGAACACTTTGAAAAAGGCTTTTCTCCCCCTTGCTTTAGGATAAATGTTTCAAAACAAATTTGTTTCTCCCCCTTACTTAAAGATAGAGAATTTTTGAAAAATTTTGACCTTTACACAATGAGTCCTTCTTCTCCCCCTTTTTGTTAGATCAAAAAGAAACACAAGGATTAGAATAATCAAGCATAGGAATATCAATCATAAAACATAAAGCTCCAAATTAATAAACCAAGCAAGCATAGCAAGCATAATAATCCAAACCTTAAAAATCCTAAAACATAGAAAATAGGCATAATTCATGTTCTAATAAAAATGCAATGAAATCCTAAAATATCCTAATATGAGATGCATCATCTATGCGTCTCCACCATCATCATCATGATCATCCTCATCATCTTCTTCTTCGTCTTCATCTTCTTGAGGTGGTTGGTTCCTTCGATTTTGGTTGATCCAAGCACCATGGAAAGCGGTAAGAGAAAGATCCATTGAGTCTTGGCGAGCACTCAAGGTATCTATCTTCTTGTCCATGCCTTGAAGTCTTTCTTCCATCGATGTAAACCGATTATCTATAGCGTTGAAGCGACCGTCCATAGCATTGAACTTTTCATTGAGGAAAGTCATGAGAGTTGCCATGGAGGAAGAGGAGGAGTCATGAGAAGCACGGCTAGAGGATGCGCGAGAGGCATTGACCGGGGCAGCGGGAGGATCAGCTTGAGGGTTGCGAACCCATTCATTGCCGACAAAAGAGAAACCAGAGCGAGAAAGGGAATGCTCATCTATGGGTTGACCAAGGTTTTCGGGAAGGTCATGTGTGCAATCAACACCAAGGGAATGAAATAGACAACTTAAGGCCGTAGTGTAGTAAAAAGATTGAACAAGTTTGGTGTGACGATTTTGAACCAAAAACACAAGATCGGCAAACATAATTTGACAAAGATTTGGTCGTTTACCCTCCCTAAAGCATGAAAGCCAAAAATCATCAATTTGACGAATGGTAGAATATCTACCACCCGAGGGACGAATGAACCAAGAGATAATAAGATGAAGTATACGATCATGAGCATCTAAAACTTTTGCCGGACCTATGTAACCCGAACCTAAAGAGTGTTCATCATCTATTCCAACATCCTCAAAACCAAAAACATTGCACAAGACTTTTTGATCAATTAGAATAGGAGTTCCCATAACCGAGGATTCAATGGCAATAACATGCTCATTGGCTTCATCATTGACACAACAAGCATTTGAAAAGAAGACAATGACAAGATTCCTATACAAAATAGGAGGAATATTCAAAAAGGTTAAAAATTTCCATTGCCTAATTAAAGGAAGATATTTAAATTTGAATTTTGCAGAGTTTAAAAACGGAATAGACACGATTCGTTCTTCCCTAAGATTGATTCCCATACAAAGCTTATAGGTTTCTCTAGCTACGGGTGTGGGAAAACTAGTTTGGATAATATGAGGAAGATTAGGAGTAGGATTACCCTCATCCTCATTAGAAACGGAAGCGGTGCGATGTCTCTTATTCCCTTTTTTTCGGTGCCATAATCCTGAAAATACATCAAAAAGGATTCGAATATGTATGCAATTAACATCCAATTTAATCCAATAGATTCTAATAATTCAAGGTAATTTGTTTTAAAAAAAATTGTTTTAAAGAATATTAAAAAATTTTAGTTTTAAAAAAAAATTTTATCGAATATAAAATATATTCGAACCAAAAAAAAATTTATTTTTTGAAAAATTTTATGAACAATATGAAACCCATAGTAAGTTAATCATAATGTATATAAAAATCAGTTGAAATAATAATTGAAAATTAACGAAATTTAAAGAAATTGAAAAATAAAAAATTTACCTTGATTTCTTAGAGTGGATGAAAGAGGGTGTGTTAGTGCACAAGATTGATGCCCAAGGATAGCCTTGATGTATGAAGAAAAATCCCTCAAGAGATTTTGAAGATTTGTGTAAAATTTTGAAGAATTTTGAGGGTTTTTATAGGGGTTTTCGGTTAGGGTTTTTGAAGAGGAGAAGAGGTGTTTTAAAATTGTGGGATTTTGATTAAAACAGCCTAAATAGGCTCTCCGTCCATCGAGTATCGATACGCTATGCTTGCGTATCGATACGCTATAACCTAATATAATCTTTGTCGTTTTATGTGTATCGATACAGTTGACGTATCGATACGCACCGTGTTGACTTTTTCCCTTGACTCTGACCGTATCGATACACTATGCTGTATCGATACGCATTCATCTGCAAAAATCCCAGATTTGAATACCGTATCGATACGCTGATATGCAGTATCGATACACGCTTGCCTGTTTCTGCAATTTTGGTATTTTTATGTGCAAAAATCCAATTTGAGACGCCCCTAAATGCATGTATGTGTTATATGAACAAGTTTTAATGACTTAATATGATACATACTTCCCTTAGCAATATGTGTAGAAGCAAAAAGAACAAAAGTAACATAAACATGAATCACAAACAATCTCAAGCAAATTTTTTGTCATTTTGGGACCAAAAAAAAAAAAAAAAATTAAGAGAGACAAGATAGACCTAACTCTCTTCTAAGTGTCCAAAAGCGCTCTTTATCTAAAGGTTTAGTAAATATGTCCGCTAATTGGTTCAAGGTGTCAACAAATTCTATAACAACATCATTTTTCGAAACATGATCTCTAATAAAATGATGTCTAATTTCTATGTGTTTAGTTCGAGAGTGTTGAATGGGATTCTTAGTGAGACAAATGGCACTAGTGTTGTCACACCTAAGGGGTATGGTTTCCATTTTAACACCATAGTCTAAGAGTTGTTGCTTCATCCAAAGGACTTGAGCACAACAACTCCCTAAAGATATATACTCCGCTTCGGTGGTAGATAAGGCTACGCTATTTTGTTTCTTAGAGAACCAAGATACGAGCATACTACCTAAGAATTGACATGTACCGGAAGTACTTTTCCTATCTATCTTACATCCCCCATAATCCGCATCCGAAAAAGCATGAAGACTAAAAGTTGAATCCTTGGGATACCAAAGACCTAAGGTTGGTGTGTCTATTAGGTATCTAAAAATTCTTTTAATGGCAACTAGGTGTGATTCTTTAGGACTAGCTTGAAACCTAGCACACAAGCAAACACTAAACATAATATCCGGTCTACTTGCGGTAAGATAAAGCAAAGAACCTATCATGGATCTATAAAGCTTAGAATCAACACATTTACCTCCTTCATCTTTGTCAAGCTTTATGGAAGAACTCATAGGTGTGGCTTGAGGTTTTGCATTCTCTAAGCCAAACTTCTTGAGCATATCACTTACGTATTTAGCTTGATTTATGAAGGTGCCATCACTCATTTGTTTGATTTGGAGTCCCAGAAAGAATGAGAGCTCCCCCATCATGCTCATTTCGAACTCACCTTGCATTAGCTTAGAAAAATCTTTACAATAACACTCATTAGTAGAACCAAAAATAATATCATCAACATAAATTTGAACTACTAAGATGTCATTGTTATATCTTTTTATGAAGAGTGTTGTATCCACCTTTCCTTTTTCAAAACCCTTTTCAATTAAGAAAGTTGAAAGTCTCTCATACCAAGCTCTTGGAGCTTGTTTTAAACCATAGAGAGCTTTTGTAAGTTTAAACACATGGTTTGGAAATTTTGAATCCTCAAAACCTGGTGGTTGTTCAACATATACCTCTTCATTTATAAAACCATTTAAAAAGGCACTTTTTACATCCATTTGAAAAAGCTTGAAATCATGATAACATGCAAATGCAAGTAACATTCTAATAGCTTCCATTCTTGCTACGGGTGCATAAGTCTCATCAAAATCAATTCCCTCTTCTTGAGTATAGCCTTGAGCAACAAGCCTAGCCTTGTTTCTCACTATATTACCGTTTTCATCTAATTTATTCCTAAAAACCCATTTTGTACCTATAGTAGATTGATTATTAGGCCTTTCTACTAATGTCCAAACTTTACTTCTCTCAAATTGGTTTAATTCCTCTTGCATGGCCAAAATCCAAAAATCATCTTTTAAAGCTTCTTTAATGTTTTTAGGCTCAATGCATGAAAGAAACGCAACATGATTCATTAATTTGAGAGAGGATCTAGTGGTTACCCCCTTGGATGGATCACCCAAGATTTCACCATCTTTGACATAGTTTAACTCCCTTGGGTAAGATACCTCTTTTTCTTCATGAGCTAAGTCTTTTAAGCCTTCAAGAGGAGGTTCTTGTGAGTCTTCTTCTTTAGTTGGAATCTTATCCTCTTTTGATGTTTGTCCTCCATCAATAGTATCAATGATTCCTACATCATCATCATCACAAGATTCCTTTCTCGAAAGGAGGTTATCATCGAAAACAACATGTATTGACTCTTCAACAACTAGAGTTCTTTTATTAAATACACGGTAGGCTTTAGAGTTTGAAGAATATCCTAAGAAAATGGCTTCATCACTTTTAGCATCAAATTTACCTAAGTTTTCTTTACCATTATTTAAAACAAAACACTTACATCCAAAAGGATGAAAATAGCTAATGTTAGGCTTTTTGGACTTTAAAATCTCATAAGATGTCTTCTTTAAGATTGGCCTAATCATTACTCGATTTATTATATAGCAAGCGGTATTTGTAGCTTCTGCCCAAAAATATTTAGGTAAATTATTTTCGCAAAGCATGGTTCTAGCCATTTCTTCTAAAGTTCGATTTTTCCTCTCAACTACCCCATTTTGTTGAGGAGTGCGAGGTGCAGAAAAATTATGGCTAATCCCATTTTCATTTAAAAATTCATCAAAACCCAAATTTTGAAATTCACTTCCATGATCACTTCTAATATGAGAAATTTTAAGTTCAAGATCATTTTGAGTTATTTTAGAAAATGTGATGAATTTTTCTAAAGCCTCATCTTTTGTACTTAAGAATAGAACCCAAGTATATCTAGAATAGTCATCTACAAGCACAAATGCATATGATTTTCCACCCAAGCTCATTGTTCTAATTGGCCCAAAAAGATCCATATGAATCAATTGTAAACATCTACTAGTAGAGACATCATTTATGGATTTAAAAGAACTCCTATGTTGTTTACCTTTTGAACATGCATCACAAATTTTATCATTTGAAAAATTAAGTTTGGGTAAACCTCTAACTAGATTAAGGGAATTTAATTTTTCTAGAACACTCATGCTTGCATGTCCTAACTTTCTATGCCATAGCCATGAGTCATGTTCATCATGTGCAACTAAACATGCATGGGATGAATGGATGTCATCTAAATGCACCATGTAAATATTGCCTATTCTATGTCCTATGAGCATTGTTTGATTTGTTTTAATGTTTACAATTTTACAACCACTTTTATCAAATAAAACATTAAAACCTTTATCACATAACTGACTAATGCTCAACAAATTATGTTTAAGACCGTTGACATACAAAACATCTTTAATGTAGATAGAAGAGTGATTACCAATAGAGCCTATTCCTTCAATGAGTCCTTTTGAGTTATCGCCGAAGGTTACTACTCCACCACTCTTAGGCTTTATTTCCACAAATCTATTTTTGTCACCGGTCATATGTCTTGAGCATCCACTATCAAGGTACCAAGAATTTTTGCTTGAAGCTTTAGCCTTGAAGCAATGCTCCCCCTACAAACAAAGAATTTAGGCCTTGGTTTTTGGTACCCAAATCATCTTGGGTCCATGAGTGTTAGCCTTTAACAATTTGGTTCCCTTGGGAATCCAAGAAGCAATAGCATTTAAGTTATTAGAAATGATAAGTTCTTTAGGAACCCAAACATTTCTAATTTTATGACTTTTAGTTTGCTTATAAAAATTTCTTTGTTTAGGTATAAAATATTTTCTTTTTGTATATTGGGGTTTAAAATGATTTTCCTTCTCAAAATTCTTTTTCCCAATATCAAAAGATGTTTTAAGATTATCTACTTCCTTTGTGTGATAATCTTGAAAATCGGAAAGACGTTTTTCAAGTTCTAGATTTTTAGTTTTAAGATCATTTGAAAAATTGACTAAAGATAAAACTTTCTTTTCCAATTCGGAGTTATTTTTTAAAATTGTCTCATTTTGAATTTTTAAATCAGAAATTATTTTCTTGTTTTTCAAAATGGACTCCTTGTATTTTTCTACTAACTCATCATACACTTCTTGAAGTTCATCATAAGCATCTTGAAGTTCTTCAATAGAAAAATCTAAATTGTATGAATTAGAGGTTACCTTTGATTCATCATCGAAGGCCATGAGACATAGGTTGGCCACTTCTTCCTCTTCCTCGGAAGACTCATCATCACTCCAAGTTGCAATTTGTGCTTTGAGCTTGTTCTTCCTCCCAAAGCTTTTCTTTTTCAATTGAGGACATTCGGAACGAATGTGACCTGGTTTGTTGCATTCATAGCAAGTAATTGGGTCTATTTCCTCATCTTTGTTTTTACTCTTGAAGTCCCTTCTTCTCATGAATTTTCTTCCACGGTTTGACTTCATAAACTGAGTAAATCGTTTGGCCAACATAGCCATTTCCTCTTCTTCATCCTCACTAGAATCGTTTTCTAATTGTGAAGCCTTTAATGCGATTCCAACTTTCTTTTTCTCAGCTTCCTTCTTTTCTGCTATCTTCTTCTCTTGTTCTCTTCCCTTTCTCATAATCTCATGTGTGAGTAGAGATCCAACAAGAGCATCTAATTTAAGAGTCTTCAAATCTTTGGCTTCAATTATGGCCGTTCTCTTGCTATCCCATGATTCCGGAAGAGAGTATAACAACTTTCTTACTAGCTTGTCTTCGGGAATGATTTCTCCGAAACCCTTTAAACCGTTGACAATGACCGAGAATCGATCAAACATTTGGGAAACACTTTCATCGGGATCCATCTTGAAGTTCTCATAGTTTAGATTGAGTAGTCCAATCTTTGTCTCCTTTACATCGCTAGTCCCTTCATATGTTGTCTCGAGAGTGTCCCAAACCTCCTTGGCATTTTCGATTGAAGACACCTTAGAGTAGATATCCGGACCAAGTGCACAAAATATTACATGAAGAGCTTTGTCGTTCACTTGCATCCTTCTTCTTTCATCATCGGTCATTTCGGCTTTGATTTTTGGAACAAGCCTTTCTCCATCTCTCCTCATGGGAATGTATGGACCTTCTTCAACTACATCCCACACCATAAAGTCGGTAGATTTAATGAAGAGCCTCATCCTATTTTTCCAATAAAGATAGTTATCCCCATTGAAGAATGGTGGCTTGGTGGTGGATTGAGATTCATAGTTGGAGGTGGATGCCATTGCTTGACTTGTTGTTGATCAAACTTTCAACTTTCCAAGGATCGACTCAAGAGGTTTGTAATCCTTCCAATGAGTGTAGCTCTGATGCCAATTGTTGAGTTGATCGAACAATTGCAAATGGCCAAGAGGGGGGTGAATTGGCAATTAAAATTTTTGTGAAGAGAATATTGGAAAATAAAATGACACAAGGGGTTATAGTGGTTCAAGTTCAACAACCGAACTCTACATCCACTACCTTAGCTCCCACTAAGGATTTTCCAAAACAATTCACTACTTGAATTCGTCCCCTTTTCTTGGATGAGGAGGAAACCTTACAATCTAGATTAAGCTTTTCAACCCCAAGCTTAATCCACTCAAATACAAAGAAGATTTTTGGTAAACTCAAGTATTTCCTCTCAAAGGATGATTGTCTACCCACTTACAATTACAGCAACCCAAAAACTCTCAATAATATGACAAATGAAATACAAAGAGTTGGGCACAAGAATATAGCTTTGAATAGCTCTAGGATTTGGATTTTTTGCTTTGATGATGCTTGAATGTGTATTGTTAATCTTCCTGGTGAAATGAAGCTTGTATTTATACCCTTGAATCAGTTTCTAGCCGTTTGGATCATTTGACTTGTTGAAGGAGCCGTTGGGAACATTTTTCCATCTATTAAGGCAGCTCCCCAGCACCGTGTATCGATACACGACAAGGGTGTATCGATACGCTAGTTTAAATTCAACTAGCCGTTGTGCATAAAAACAGAGTGTATCGATACACAAGGCGTATCGATACGGTCCAAACTCTCTGCCAAGATTTGTTGCATCAAAGCGTATCGATACAGGGGTCGTATCGATACGGTCCAAACTCTCTGTTAAAAACATTAATTTTGTTGCATCAAAGAGTATCGATACTGTGACCAAGAGTATCGATACGTCATAACGGTCAAAACAAATTTTCAAATAATTATGCTAGGCGTATCGATACGGTTATTAAGCGTATCGGTACGGTTGCCCAGATGAACACTGTATCGATACGTATGGAAGGCGTATCGATACGCTATGTTCATTCAGAATTACAGTGAGTTTCAAGTGTATCGATACGCTGTGTGTATCGATACGCAGGGCCATTTTTGCATAATTTGGCTTTGAAAAACATGAAAGAGGTTTGAGAAACTTAATGTTTTGAGATCCAATCTTCAAACATTATTTTGTAAAAACATTTTGTTAATTTTTGAAACTTGAAAGAGTTCTTAAAAATTTATTTGTTTTGCAAATTGGTCCTTAACTTTTTATGTTATATCAAAATCAATTTTAGTTTTACAAATAGCTCAATCTAAATGAAATGAATTTTCAATGCAACATTACATGATCTGAAGGGGAAAAGCTAATGGAATCTTAAAATACAATTTAAAGAGAGCAACCCAAAGCAGAGAGAGAGAGTCGTCCCTTGGATTGAGGTTCAACAATGGTGGAATGGGCTTTCAGATAAAGTTTTTGAGCCCCACCACCCACAGACTCGAATTCAGAGCATATGGTGTAATACATATGATTTTGGTTTTGTGGATTGCTAGGAATTACATCAAATATAAAAAGTGGTTTGATCTTTCGTTGGGGTCCAAAATCCAACAACTTGGGAATTTTCAACGCATCTAGTGAGTTTGAGGTTTTAGTTTCTGGGAAAAGTTCAATTTGTGGGATTTCTAAGATGTCTGGTGAAGCTGAATGTTGGAATGATTATTGCCCCTCTTCACCCGGAGAAATTTTTTCCACTTTTGTTTCTTATTTAAATTTTTTTTAAAAAAAATTAGTTTGTTTATAAATTTTGCCTCCACTACTTTCAAACATTTACAATTTGTCCCACATCTTAAATTCTGGCTCCGTCCCTGCTGGGGGAGAAACATTAATGGAATTGAGAAGAAGAAATACAATGAGGTTAGGGTTTCGGGGAAGAAGAAATAAAATGGGAGATTTATAATTTTAGCCTAAATATTTATCATTAAATTGATAGAGTTTAGAGCAAATTAATAGAATTGTAGAAGTTTTGGGGACTAAAACTGTGATTATCCCATTTAAAAATAAGTCAAGCCATCATCTATGTTTGTTTTTAACGGTTAGGTACCAAAACAGAACAAAAACGTAATATTAGGTACCGTTTTACCAAAAAATAGGTGGGTAGTAAAATAAAAAACGAGAATAAGCGGGGAACTAAATATATAGTTATCCCTTTATTAATATTAAATTTTAAAAATTAAAAGAATTTAATCCTATCATATGAATATAATATATAGAAATAATTACTATAGAATATGATGTGAATGTATACAATATAACTTAATAAGTATATAATGTATTAAATGAAATAAATATGTAGTTTGTTGCTTATTATTACTATATACATGGCGTATTCTTTAAGGGACTAGTGGGGTTACGGCCCCCAAAATTTTGAAAAATTTAAATTTTACCTTTAAATATTTTGAAAATTTTAATTTGGCCCTTTCAAGATTTTTAAAAATTCATATTAAGCTTCAAATTTTTGAATATTTTTAATTAAATTCTCTCTCTATTTTTAATTTTTTTTGTTAAATCTCTCAAAGTTATTAAAAATTTAGTTAAACCCTCATTTTTTTAAATTTTTTCGTTGAAGCCTCCAAATTTAAAAAAAAATCAAGTTGGCCCACTCAAACTTTTACTCCAAGTTCCGCCATTGACTATTTATCAAACTTTTTGGGGTTAACGTCATGAATAAATTGTTTTCTAAATCATAATAAATGTTAGGGGATCAAGTGTAAAAGATAAAGATGTTCATCTTATATGATCTGAGTTCAAGCAGTTGTGTGTCTTTTGTTTATCGGTATGAGGCGCTAGGTTCAAATACTACACCACAAGTACCCTAACAGTCGAGGGGCTATATGGCACCAAAAACTCTCGTTAGTGGATTATATGTCTAACCGATGATTGGGTTGTGATGGTACCCGATTATGATCGTACCTTAATTCCGGTTGAGATTGCAAGAAGTGTTGTGAGGACACTAGTTGAATCTGTGTATTCAATGTAATATTTTGTGAAGTGAGACTTGGTTTATGATCACTTGAAAACCAATATAATTGATAATATATGATGTTGATGGATTATGTATATTATACGTGTTTACTCTTTAAGCCTTGCATATGAGTTGTTATGCATGAGAAAACTTAAATTGAGGGATTGCAAATGGGATTTTGTTGTTGATCCATGATACATGTTGCATATGGTTAAGCATGCTTAGTTTTGGAAATGTTAAGTGCATGGTTTATAAGGCATGATGTTTTGAAAGATGTTTAAAATGAGATTTTCAAGTGGTTTTGATGATCAGTTTTAAATGCATTGATGGTGTTTTATTTTTGAGCACTCCTCACTAATGCTAATGTGCTTACGCTCTCTTTGTCCATCAATGTAGAGAATTAAAGATTGGAGGTAGCATGCAAGTGAAGGGAATCCAAGGACTTGAACAATTTGAAAGTATGGCTTTGAACTAGACTAGTAGTAATAAAGGCAATGGGGTTCATTGTTTTTTGGGAGGGTTATTTGCTAACCTCTCATTTCATGCAAGTTTATATTGTTGTTTTGGAGTTGTATGAGGCTTTATATGTTCGACTTTGATGTGGATTTACATTTCATGCTTTGGATGGATTGGTTTTTAGGAAGCATGCCTCTAGATCTATGATTGAAGTATGTTGCTATGTTTTGATCACGTTTCTTTGATATTCTGGCATGGATTGATCCTTAGTTTAGAGGTGTACATGTTTATGGCTTGTTAAAGCGTGTTTGGATCCATGGTTGTATGAAAAACCAACAAAATTGAACATTACAGGTCTGGCGTATCGATACACGGGAAGGTGTATCTGCAAAATGTGACAACTAACTAAGATCATTCATATTTAATTGAGGTCATCTAATGCATGCAAGCAGGTTTGTGTAGATGTTCAAAATGTGAGTGGTCGATCTTGGTTCATGCTGAGTAAAGGGGATCTAGCAACGTCCTCATTTTTTGAAAAAAAAATTGTTGTACATCCCCGTACATAAGTCAACTTTTTTACACTAGTTTCGAATTTTCCACCCCACATTTAACATTTAATGTTATTATTACTTGTAATGTTTTTATGGCTGAAAGCAAAAAATTAAAAATAGGTTCGAAACTATGGATGCGGGTATGCAAAGTTGTAAAGCAAAAGTTAAACTCAAATTGTTAGGAAATCATGTTACCATTTAGGTTTGACGTGATAAGTTTGATATTGTATCTGCAAACGTTCGATACACATCATATTATATGGAAATGACACTTTCTACGAGGTAAATGACATTTTAAAGGCAAAACGACAGTGCATTAGTCATAATGGACCTACCATCAAGTTGAGGGCCTCAAGGGTCTTTCTGCAACCTTATAAAACAATTCCTGAAGTATGACCTTATCTCCTATCCATGAAAAAACCAATTCACTAAAACAAAACCTATCAAAGTAAGAACCCAACCAATCCTTTCGTTTCTTCTTCCCCTACCATTGGTCCAGACTTTCCCTAAGAGTCCAAGAATAAGTACATGTGCACGCAGACTTATAGGTGGTTCATACCATTGGAAAAAATTACACAATTTTCGATATCTTTTTACATGGTTAGAACACCCAAAAAATCTTCTTCCCGGATTGTTATCTGACCAAAATGTCTTCAACACAGCTGGCTTTCTACAACTGCAGGTCGAAATTTCGTTCACCTCAGAGATAAAGTTCATCTATCCATTTTTGTTTCTTCCTTATTATTCACAAATGTAACGCCCTGGTTTTGGGCCTAGATGTTTTAGACATCGGATTGGACCGGTCAGAAACGGTTCGAATCGTGTTAGGTGATTTAAGGAAATCAAGGATCGGGAATGGATAAAAATATGGTAAAAATTGCTAAAATCCTCTAAAAACATGTTTAAAAGATTGGTCAAATCAATTTTACAAAAAGAGTTTCGGAAGTGGTACATTTTGGGTAGTGAGCAAAATGTAAAGTTTCAAAACTGTGGAAAATTGCAAAATTTCAAAAGAAGTCAAAATCTTATAATCTTTAGGGAGCTATGGTGCAATTACACCTTCCTTAAATTGACATGTGATTTAAAAATAAAATAATTTTGGATGACTATAATAAAAGGGATTTTTATTTTAATTAGAATTTATAAAATCAGAATTTTAGATTCATTTCACGTAACTACCTCTCATTTCAGCAAAACCATTCTCTCAACTCTTTTTCTCCAGATTTCTTTTCTCCCAAACATTCTCTCTTTAATTCTAAACCAATTTCAAGAGTTCTCTTCAAAATTCTTCAAGCTTGTGAAGGAAAAAAAACTTGTCAATCACTAATGAAGGCAAGGATTGGAGGTAAATCCCGTTCTCAACCTTCAATCTAGGTTCTTTATAGAAATTTCCAAGATCTTTGTCTTCTAAATGTTGTTTTTGGTTGAGATTTGATAATCGTTTTGATTTAAGATCAAAATCTTGCAAAATTGTGATTTAAATCTTGATTTTCGGACTGGTATTGATGAGCTCTGTTTTGGATTGGCTTTAATTGAGTTTTAAGTTGATTATTATGTTGAAAAAGGGTTTTGATAAAATAGATCCCGAAATCCTTGAGATCCTTGCATTTCTTGATGGTTTTAGTTGGGTTTTTAAGGTGAAAGGTTGGTGTTATGCTTGCTGGAGGTATAGAAATGGGTTTAGGTTGTTTTTAGAATTGTTTTGATGTTTATAAATGGTTGAAAGTGATGTATGTTGGCTGGGCTTGGTTTAGGAAGCAATCGATTGTGTTTTCGGTTGTTTTGGATGGGTAATTTAGTGTAGTTTTGGTGAGCAACGAGTTTGTGTTTAGTTGCTGGTGTTGAAATGCATTTTGATGCATTTGGATCTCTGTTTTGGTGATCTAAAAATAGGGGATCTTGATCCGGAAACAAACGAAGCATTTGTGGAGGCTTCGGAGGGGTGATCTTTGCGTCGGCAAGCGAGGTTTTGTGTATCGGTGAGTGGAAATGGATTTTCCAGCTTTGTAACGCTTTGAGCGTGGTCTTGGGAGCTTAGAGTAAGTTTAAAACACTTAGCTAAGCTCAAGAGTAAGTGATTTGAATGTCTCTCTCGGAATGTGCTATATTTAGGTTTAAAATGCACTTGATTTGAATGTGGTTTGATTACTGTTTTAAAGCATGTCTTGAGCAATAATGTTGCTGGTTTTAAATGCCATTATGTTAAGGATGCACATGGTAAGTGATCCTTGGATTTATATGTTTTATGAGGTTGGTTTAAGCATGGTATTGCTTGTGGAAATGACATTGTGAATTATGCTTGTAAAATAGTGAAATAATGATGTTAAATGATTATATTGGCAAGTGATGGAAATGGTTTTTGGTTACTTTAATTGGATATAGTTAGCCGACTATAGGATTGGGTGCACCGTGAATAAAGTCGCCTTAGATGTCGATGGGTTGTGATTGTACCGTATACTCCATCCAAGTACCCTAACAATTGGGGCTAAGATCACAACGGTGGATGGATTAATCCCGTGTGTGGATCTTGTGGTTTGTGTCTCGTGCTCTCGTTAGTGGAAGTATACAACTACCGATGAGTGGTGTTAAGGGGTTGAGATTGTACCGTTAAACTCCACCACGAGTGTCACAACGGTTGATGGACTAATCCCGTGTGTGAGCCTTGTGTAGTCCGGTAGTGTGTATAAAGATTGTGGGACAACGCTTGTAATCCGCGTATCCGATTGTGTCATTTGTGTTGGTTTTGATATGGTTTGGAGTTGATCACTTGCGAGCCAATATAATGTTAATGATTAATGATTAAGCATGAGATGCGTGTGAATTATGCTAGAATACATGTGATGCTTGGTTTAAGCATGAACAAACGGGTTTTGCTGTTGTTTTAATGATGCTAGAAGCATGTGGTTTAAAAAGTGCATTGATGCTTTGAAGAGCATATTTTAAAGGAAGGCATGAATTTGCAAATGATGATATGTTGGTTTTATAAAACGCATTGATGAATGTTTTGGTTTTAGCGATCGTCACTAAGCTTTATGCTTACACTCATTTGTTTCATCAATGGAGAGAATTGAGCAAACAAGGCGGTCCAAGATCAAGTGGAATCCAAGCATTTTAATCTAAGCAATGTATGTGGTTTACCTTTGTGTAATAAGAGGCAATGGGTGAGATTTCTACTCTTGGTTTTGTTGGTGATGTTTAACACCTTAAGCATGTTTTGGTTTCTGATCTTGGATATTAAATGGCCTCTATTTGGTTTACGGTATTGCTTTTAGTGTTTTGACTATATTATGTCTAATTTTCTTAAGCATGCTTGAGTAGCTTATGATTCATCATGGTTGATGTGCTTGATGAATAAGTTATACTGTTTGTTGATGCTTACATTTCTAGTAGGTTGATTATAACTTGTATGTATGATCTAAGCCTGTTTAGATGTGATTAAATGAGTTAAAATGACTTTTGGTAATGCAACTCTGGTATGCGTATCGATACACGGGGACGAGTATCGATACGCTAAGGCCAAAACCAAGCTTTTCAGCTTAGGTGTACCGATACGATTTTCCCGCGTATCGATACGCCTATGCATATGTTTGAAGGCCGTTTCGATACGGGGAGAAGTGTATCGATACGGGTTAGTTAATTATGTTAATGGAATCTTTTAAGTTATGAATTTATGCATTTTAGTCCCTGATTATTGTTTGTTCAATTAGTTGAGTTTGGATGATCTGTTTGGGATGAAATTTGATATGCTGTCATGTTACATGACTAATTATGGATTGGTAACTTTAAAAATGGAAAAGTCCTTGTATTTTCTATAAATTACATTTTGGTCCTTAAAAGTCAAATGTATGCAATCGAACCCTTAATTGATCTCCGATCGCTGTGTCGTTTTCTTGTGAGTGTCTTGCTGAACACATAGGATAATAATATGCATCTAGAGAAGATAAAAAGAAAAAAGGTCACTAATCGAGGTTGAATTTTATGAGTTGACTTCGGTTTTCCCCGTGTAATCTTCTTAGTTCGGGTCGAGCGTCTAGGCCGGGCTAAGGGGGTTACATTTGTTTGTATCAGAGACATGTTATGAAAGAATTGGGGATGGTGGTAAGTGAAATTTGTATGAATTGAAGTATGTTGTTTGAAAAAGCATGCTTTGATGAAACGTTGGAGCTTATGCCATGCTTGATTGTCGTGAATCATATGTGAGATAGATATGATTGTATGATGATGATATGGTATGAATATGTGCTGATTTTGGGATGATGTAAGGCATGATGTGTATAATATGCTATTGTATGCTATGTTGTGCTTGAGGGAAATCGGGGTGCCCATTGCCTTATTACACTAGTTAAATGTTTTTGTGAAATTGGATCCTTGCTTGAGGCTGTCCTAAATGGTTTGATTTGTTTTTGTTGTTGTGCCTTGTTAAAAATAGCACTATGGGTCCGAGGAGAGAGCTTAGGTCGAACACGGTGGTGCCTGCGGCTGAGCAGGGCGACCAGGGTAACCCAGGGGCTGATGTTCCTCCTGGTGGAAATTTACCTCCTCTGCCATCACCTGGAGGTGGAGAGACGGAGCAACAAGGACAAGCTGGTCCAGGATTGGGTGATCTAGCGCCACTGGTTGAGGAGATCGCCGGAGCGTTTCAGGCTGTGGTAGCCGGAGCGCATGTTCAGGCCCCTGCAGCTGGGCAGGTGGGTTTGCCTTTAGAAAGGCTGAGGAGTTTATGTAGAACTAATGTTTTGATATAATAATTGAAAAATGTTTTGGACTAATTTGAAAAGAATTTAAAACTTGGTTTTAAGTCCAAACAACTTGAATTTATGTTTGAGGTATTTTAAGAGGTTTTTGGCAAGATTTTTCATGCTTTTATTTAGCCAAACTTAACTTTTCACGTTACCCGTATCGATACGGTTGTACCCGTACCGATACCTTTTTGTTTCAGTTTGGTCACTGCCAAAACCCGTATCGAAACGGGCTTGGCCGTTTTTATACGGATCGAGATCGTTTCGATACGCCTGGTAAGCGTACCGATCCCCTTTCAACCACCCCAACGGCTACTTTCCCAACAGCAATTTAAAAGTGAACCCGTACCGATACGCCCAGGCTGGCAAGAGCCCAACGGCTAGTTTCTAATGAAGGTCGTACCGATACGGTTCCACGCGTATCTATACGGATAGCTGCAGAACAACATTAATGAAGGGAAATAAAGTCCTCAACGGCTCCAAATCATCCCTAACGGCTAGTAACGGCTACAAACTCAATTGGGAGTATAAAAGGGACCTCCAAGCATCTTGTAATGGTTAATACTTCAATTGTTACAACATTATGATGTCAAAATTTGTCTAGAGCTTTAATTGTACATTTCTTGCTTAGACAACACTTGTGAGCTTACATTGTTAAATTTGCTCAAGTGTTTAGGTTTTGGGTGAGTGCTTAGAATTGCAAACAAACACCTTTTAGAGGGATTTCTAGTTTGCTAAGTTTTTCTTTGTAAAGAGAGTGTTTAATCAAAGCTTTGGGTAGAAAGCTTTGAGGGTTGTAACGGTTTCCTCCTAATCCGAGAAAAGGGGACGAAATTCTTAGTGAATTTGTTGGAAATCCTTAGTGGGGAGCTAAGGTAGTGGATGTAGACCTTGGTTAGAAGGTTGAACCACTATAAATCCTTGTGTCAAATTGCCAATTTTTCACCTCCCACTAAAACACCCAATTATCCAACTTCTCCACACTTGGCGAGCAAGAACGGTTGATCGAATCGAGCACCTCTCAACTCAACAATTGGTATCAGAGCTTGGTTCAATCGAAGGGGATTCACATCCTATTGAGAAGATCCGGCAAGCTCGATCAACATTTCACCAACCGGCTCAATGGCACAATCAATCGACAAACCGCCTTTCTTCGACGGAAATCACTATGCCCATTGGAAGATAAAGATGAAATTCTTCTTGAAGTCAAGAGACTACAAGCTGTGGGACATAGTTGAAGATGGTCCGTTCGTGCCTCAAGGAAGCAAAGCGGAATGGAGTGTCGACGATCGCAAGAAGATGGAGCTTAATTGCAATGCCTTACACATGCTCTTTTGTGCTTTTGGCCCAACCATCTATGAGAAGAAGTCTTCTTGTGAGAGTGCGAAGGAGGTATGGGACAAGCTTGAAGTCACATACGAGGGAACCAATGAAGTCAAGGAGACCAAGATTGGGCTCCTAACCTTAGAGTATGAAAACTTCAAGATGGATCCGGAAGAGAACATCGAGAAGATGTTTGATAGGTTCTCCACTATCACCAATGGTCTTAAAGGTTATGGAGAAGCCATCCCGAAAGAGAAGCTTGTCCGAAAGCTCATCTACTCCCTTCCCGAGTCATGAGACTCAAAGAGGACCGCCATCATTGAAGCCAGGAATCTCAAATCCTTGAAACTTGATGAACTCATGGGGTCTCTTCTCACTCACCAAATAATGAAGAAAAACAAAGAAGAGGGGAAGAAGAAGGAAGAGATTAGAGCGATGGGGAAGAAGAAGATCACGGAGCTAGGCATCAATGCTAGTGTCGTAGCTCTCAAATCCTCCACATGCCATCATGTAGATTCAAGTGAGGAGGAAAGTGAAGATGAAGAGATGGCCTATCTCTTCAACAAATTTGCCCGGTTCATGAAGAGAAAAATGGAAAAATCCAAGCATGAATCGATGAAGAAGATGAAGGACTCCCACAAATCCAAAAAGAAGGGATCATCTTCAAAACAAGCATATGTGGCCACATGGAGTGATGAAGACTCCACCGATGATGAAGTAGCCCACCTATGCTTGATGGCCCTCAATGAGGGGGAGGTAACTTCTAACTCATCCATTTCAAATTCTTATACATTTGATGAGTTACAAGATGCCTATGATGATTTGCTTTTGGAATTCAAGGCATCATTTTCTAAGAACAAAAAGTTGATTTCAAAAATAAAAATTGAAAATGATTTGCTTTCCAAAATAAATCTTGAACTTGAAGCAAGATTGAAAGATTTTGAACAAAAAATGTTTTGATTTACAAAATTTGCTTCTTAAAGTTCAAAAAGAAAAAGATTTGATTTCCAATGAACTTGAAAAGAAAAATAGTTTTGGAAAATCAAACTTTTATGTAAGAAAATCTAGTGCCCCTAGATTTGTGAATGGAAAATGTTTTAGAAGTGGTTGGGTCCCAAAAGGACTAACCACTTCAACTAAAAAGGATGAAATTGAAAAATGGATTCCTAAGGGGACTAAATTTTGTGCTACTAATGTCTATGGATCCAAAGCAATTTGGATACCAAAAATTACTTGATTGTCTTTTGTTAGGTGTAATGGAGAGTGATCAACAAGTCAAAAATTGAGGGGGAGCTCCATGCACACATAGGAAGAACACTTGAAGAAGGAAGACTTCACATCCTCCCTTGAGTTCAAGTGTGGTAAAATCTAGTTGTTTTTGCTTTTATTTGATTATTTTTCATTTAAGTCAACTAGATAATCATATATGTTGAACTAACATTCTTATGATGCTTTGAGTAAGGGGGAGCCAATTTTAAACCAAAATTTTAAATGTGTCAATTTTTTTTTACCTCTATTGTTATTTTGAAACTTAATGTTTTAAATTCTTTTTGATATAACAAAAAGGGGGAGAAATGGTTTGAAAAATTGAATTTTCAAATGAATAAGGGGGAGCTTTAATTGATTTCATAATTTAATCTCTTATTCACATTTTTAAAGTTAAAGGGGGAGAATCCCAAATAATTTTTCAAGTTAGTTTTATTATATCAAAAAGGAGGAGATTGTAGAACTAATGTTTTGATATAATAATTGAAAAATGTTTTGGACTAATTTGAAAAGAATTTAAAACTTGGTTTTAAGTCCAAACAACTTGAATTTATGTTTGAGGTATTTTAAGAGGTTTTTGGCAAGATTTTTCATGCTTTTATTTAGCCAAACTTAACTTTTCACATTACCCGTATCGATACGCTTGTACCCGTACCGATACCTTTTTGTTTCAGTTTGGTCACTGCCAAAACCCGTATCGAAACGGGCTTGGCCGTTTCGATACGGATCGGGATCGTTTCGATACGCCTGGTAAGCGTACCGATCCCCTTTCAACCACCCCAACGGCTACTTTCCCAACAGCCATTTAAAAGTTAACCCGTACCGATACGCCCTCAAGCATATCGATACGCCCAGGCTGGCAAGAGCCCAACGGCTAGTTTCTAATGAAGGCCGTACCGATACGGTTCCACGCGTATCGATACGGATAGCTGCAGAACAACATTAATGAAGGAAATAAAGTCCTCAACGGCTCCAAATCATCCCTAACGGCTAGTAACGGCTACAAACTCAATTGGGAGTATAAAAGGGACCTCCAAGCATCTTGTAATGGTTAATGCTTCAATTGTTACAACATTATGATGTCAAAAATTGTCTAGAGCTTTAATTGTACATTTCTTGCTTAGACAACACTTGTGAGCTTACATTGTTAAATTTGCTCAAGTGTTTAGGTTTTGGGTGAGTGCTTAGAATTGCAAACAAACACCTTTTAGAGGGATTTCTAGTTTGCTAAGTCTTTCTTTGTAAAGAGAGTGTTCAATCAAAGCTTTGGGTAGAAAGCTTTGAGGGTTGTAACGGTTTCCTCCTAATCCGAGAAAAGGGGACGAAATTCTTAGTGAATTTGTTGGAAATCCTTAGTGGGGAGCTAAGGTAGTGGATGTAGACCTTGGTTAGAAGGTTGAACCACTATAAATCCTTGTGTCAAATTGCCAATTTTTCACCTCCCACTAAAACACCCAATTATCCAACTTCTCCACACTTGGCGAGAAAGAACGGTTGATCGAATCGAGCACCTCTCAACTCAACAATTTAGGAGCTGTTGAGTTCTATGGAATGTCTCATGAGGCGTCGGAAGCCTGGTTAGCTAGCACAATCCGTATTATGGATCAGATGGGATGTAGCGATGTGCGCAAGCTGGGAAGTGCAGTTTCTCTGCTCCAGGGTGACGCTTATAGTTGGTGGACAACTATCACCGCTGGTATGGAACCCAATAAGGTAGATTGGGAGTTTTTTCAAAAATGCTTTTAAGAGGAAGTATCTTGGAGTGAGATACTTGGATGAGAAGAAGCGCGAATTCATGTCGCTTGTTCAGGGGAGTCTCTCGGTGGCTGAGTACGAGGTTCAGTTCGTACGTTTGAGTCAGTACGCACCTGAGTTGGTGCCGAGTGAGAGGCATCGTTGTGATCACTTTCGCTATGGGCTGGTGCAGGAAGTCAAGACTTTTATTTGGCCACGGACTACACAGATTTTGATGTGCTTGTATGTCGAGCTAAGGACATCGAGCAGAATTTGGGCATGTCATCTCGTGGAGGTGGTTCTAGCTCTAGAAAAAGAGCAGCTGAGTCTAGTTCCGGTGGAGGGCGGAACAGGAGAGGTCGAGATAGAAGATATCAGCCTGCTGACAGGCGAGGTAATGCTGGTCATGGTGCACTGGCTCAGGGAGACAGGATGAGGGCGGATCAAAACACATGCTGAACGCGTGGTTCTCGTGGTCATTTGCGGCGAGATTGTCCTCGTGCGGCTAGGGAGGCACAGACACCTGTCGTGGTGGCAGGGAATTCTTGCTGGAACTGTGGTTCAGAGCACCATATGAGGCGTGAGTGTCCCTTGTTGGCTGGTGGAGGCCAAGGACGTGCACCGGCTGTGGCTACACCTCAGAGAGGCTGTGAGCGCGGCCGAGGGAATTTCCAGAGGAGAGATGAGGGGCAGCGAGGCATTGCTCATGTTGTAGCAGTTCGGCCTGGGGGAGGCGGTCCTGCGAGAGTCTATGCTCAGCGCGAGGAGCGCAATGATACTGATGTCATCACAGGTACCTTTGTTCTTCAGTCTTTATCATTGTTGGCTTTGATTGATTCTGGGTCCACGCATTCTTATATACTAAGTGAACATGCGCATTTGCTTGATATACCTGTGTAGTTGCTTGAAGTAGGAATGCAAGTGACTAGTTCTTTTGGTGAGACTGTAGTCACTAGGAAGTTTTACCGGAGGTGTCCCTTATCTGTTCAGGGTCACATTTTTCTTGTGGATTTGATGGAGTTACCCTTCTATGGTTTTGATGTGATTCTTGGTATGGATTGGTTGTCTGAGCATAGAGCAGTAGTTGACTTTGATGTTAAGCGAGTCACCCTAAAGCTTGCGAATGATTATGAAGTGGTGATAGTAGGCGAGAATGTGAAATTCTTGTCTAACGTGATTTCAACTTTGGAAGCAAGTCGTATGCTAAGGTTGGGTTGTGAGGCTTATCTTGCCTATGTAATGAATCCTGGTTCAAAGGATGTACGTGTGCAAGACATCAGAACTATTTGCAATTTTTCGGGTGTCTTTTCGGAAGAATTGCCTGGGTTGCCACCAAACAAAGAAGTTGAGTTTGGTATTGAGTTGTATGAAAATACGACTCCGATGTCCATTTCTCCCTATCACATTGAAAGAGTTGAAAACACAACTTCAGGAGTTGCTTGATAGAGGGTTTATCCGGCCGAGTGTGTCACCTTGGGGTGCACCGATCTTGTTCGTAAAGAAGAAAGATGGTACAATGCGGATGTGTATAGATTATCAGCAACTGAACAAGTTGACAATTAAGAACAAGTATCTTTTGCCAAGGATTGATGATCTTTTTGATCAGTTCCGAGGAGCCTAGGTGTTTTCTAAGATAGACTTGAGGTTAGGGTATTACCCGTTGAAGGTGAAGGATGTGGACGTACCTAAGACAGCTTTCCGGACAAGGTACGAGCCTTATGAGTTCTTTGTGATTTCGCTTGGTTTGACCAACGCACCTGTTGCTTTCATGGACATGATGAATCGTGTGTTCTATGAGTTCTTGGATCAGTTTGTAGTGGTGTTCATCGATGATATCCTTGTGTACTCTCGTATCGAGGAGGATCATGATAGACACTTGAGTATAGTTTTGCAAGCGTTATTGAAAAACCAGTTGTATGCCAAGCTAAGTAAGTGTGAGTTTTGGCTTAAAGAGGTGGTCTTCCTTGGGCATGTTGTATCGGCTGAGGGTATTCGCGTTGATCAGTATAAGGTTGAGGCAGTGATGAGCTGGAAGGTGCCTAAGTCAGTGACGGAAGTATGAACCTTTCTTGGTTTAGCTGGATATTACCGCAGATTTGTCGAGGGTTTCTCAAAGATTGCTGCACCTTTGACCAAGTTGTTGCAAAAGAATGTTCGCTTTGAATGGATGGATGCGAGTCAACAAACTTTTGAGAAACTGAAGGAAGCTTTGACGTAGGCTCCTGTCTTGATTCAACCTGAGTCTGGTAAGGAGTTTGTGGTCTATAGTGATGCGTCTATTGTTGGTTTGGGTTGCGTGTTGATACAAGAGGGTAAGGTAGTAGCCTATGCATCTAGGCAGTTAAAGGTGCATGAGCGTAACTACCCTACTCACGATCTTGAACTTGCGGCTGTTGTTTTTGCCTTGAAGATTTAGAGACATTATCTGTATGGCGAGAAATGTGTGGTGTTCACGGATCATAAGAGCTTAAAGTATCTTACGTCTCAGAAGGAGTTAAATCTTAGGCAACGACGTTGGGTGGAGTTGCTTAAGGATTATGATCTGTCGATTGAGTATCACCCGGGAAAGGCCAATGTTGTGGCTGATGCTTTGAGCAGAAAAATGGTTGTAGAGTTGAGGGCGATGTTTGCTCGCTTGAGCATATCGCGAGATGGTGGTCTTGTAGCTTAATTGCAAGTGAACCCATCCCTGATCCAGTTGATCAAGGGCAAGTAGTTGCTAGATGATTCTCTTGTCCCTCATGTTCAGGATATTGCGGAGGGTAAGCCTTTGGATTTCAGTTTTAATGGTGATGGTGTTTTGTGTTTTGGAAGTTGAATAGTGGTGCCAAATGATGTTGAGTTGAGGCGCACTATTCTGACTGAAGCCCATAGTAGTCTTTTCGCTATGCACCCTGGTAGTACAAAGATGTATAGTGATTTGAAAGATGAGTACTACTGGGTGGGGTTGAAAAGGATGTAGCTGAGTTCGTTAGTAAGTGTATGGTGTGTCAGCGGTTGAAGGTTGAACATCATGTACCTTCTGCGTTGTTGCAACCTTTGAGAATTCCGGAATGGAAGTGGGAAAGGATTACCATGGATTTTGTGTCTGGTTTGCCTTTGTCACCATCGAAGAAGAATTCGGTTTGGGTATTTGTCGATCGCCTTACGAAGTGTGCACATTTCTCGCTTGTGCATACTACCTATACATTGGATAAGCTGGCAGAGCTGTACATTGCTGAGATTGTGTGGTTGCACGGGGTGCCAAGGTCCATAGTGTCGGATAGGGATCCGAGGTTTACATCGCGGTTCTGGGAATGTTTGCATCAAGCCTTGGGTACACGGTTGAGTTTCAGTACTTCTTATCATCCTCAGACGGATGGGCAGTCAGAACGTGTGATCCAGGTGCTTGAGGATATGTTGAGATGCTGCGTCATAGATTTTCAGGGTTCTTGGGAGAAGCACTTGCCATTGGTTGAGTTTTCTTACAACAATAGTTACTAGGCAAGTATTCAAATGGCTCCATATGAGGCTTTGTATGGGAGAAAGTATAGAACCCTTCTTTGTTGGGTAGAATCTGGGCAAAAGTTGATTTCGATGCCGGCTACGTTGAAAGGAACCACCGAGAAGGTGAAGCTCATTTGTGAGCGTTTGAAGGAAACATCGGAGGCAAAAGTCTTACGCGGATCTGAAGCGTAAGGAGATCGAGTTCGCGGTTGGCGAACGTGTGTTCTTGAAAGTATCGCCTTGGAAGAAGGTGATGAGATTTGGGCGTAAGGGTAAGCTTAGCCCGAGGTTTATTGGACCGTATGAGGTTCTGGAGCGTATTGGTCCTGTTGCATATCATTTGAGGTTGCCTCCCGAGCTAAAAAAGATTCATGATGTGTTTCATGTCTCTATGTTGCGGAGGTAATGATCAGATCCTTCGCATGTGATGCCAGTTGAGGAGGTAGAGCTGAATCTGGATCTATCTTATGATGAGGAACCGGTGAAGGTTCAGTATTCGAGCAGCAAAGTTCTTCGTGGCAAGACGATAGAGCTTGTGAAGGTGTTGTGGCGACACCAAGGAGTTGAGGAGGCCACTTGGGAAAGCAAGGCGGACATGCTGAAGCAGTTTCCGCACCTTTTTCCTTCAGGTAAAATTTCGGGGAAGAAATTTCCTAAGTGGGGGAGAGTTGTAATGCCCTGGTTTTGGGCCTAGATTTTTTAGACATCAGATTGGACCGGTCAAAAACGGTTCGAATTGTGTTAGGTTATTTAAGGAAATCAAGGATCGGGAAGGGATAAAAATATGGTAAAAATTGCTAAAATACTCTAAAAACATGTTTAAAAGATTGGTCAAATCAATTTTACAAAAAACGTTTCGGAAGTGGTACATTTTGGGTAGTGACCAAAATGTAAAGTTTCAAAACTGAGGAAAATTGCAAAATTTCAAAAGAAGTCAAAATCTTAGAATCTTTAGGGAGCTATGGTGCAATTACACCTTCCTTAAATTGACATGCGATTTAAAAATAAAATAATTTTGGATGATTATAATAAAAGAGATTTTTATTTTAATTAAAATTTATAAAATGGGAATTTTATATTCATTTCACGTAACTACCTCTCATTTCAGCAAAACCATTCTCTCAACTCTTTTTCTCCTGATTTCTTTTCTCCCAAACACTTTCTTTTTAATTCTATACCAATTTCAAGAGTTCTCTTCAAAATTCTTCAAGCTTGTGAAGGAAAAAAACTTGTCAATCACTAAGGAAGGCAAGGATTGGAGGTAAATCCCGTTCTCAACCTTCAATCTAGGTTCTTTATTGAAATTCCCAAGATCTCTGACTTCTAAATGTTGTTTTTGGTTGAGATTTGATAATAGTTTTAATTTAAGATCAAAATCTTGCAAAATTGTAATTTAAATCTTGATTTTCGGATTTGTATTGATGAGCTCTATTTTGGATTGGGTTTAATTAAGTTTTGAGTTGATTATTATGTTGAAAAAGGGTTTTGATAAAATAGATCCCGAAATCCTTGATATCCTTGCACTTCTTGATGGTTTTAGTTGGGTTTTTGAGGTGAAAGGTTGGTGTTATGCTTGCTGGAGGTATAAGGATAGGTTTAGGTTGTTTTTAGATGTGTTTTGATGTTTATAAATGGTTGAAAGTGGTGTATGTTGGCTGGGCTTGGTTTAGGAAGCAATCGATTGAGTTTTCGGTTGTTTCGGATGGGTAATTTGGTGTAGTTTTGGTGAGCAACGAGTTTGTGTTTAGTTGCTGGCGTTGAAATGAATTTTGATGCATTTGGATCCCTGTTTTGGTGATCTAAAAACAGGGGATCTTGATTCAGAAACAAATGAAGCATTTGTGAAGGCTTCGGAGGGGTGATCTTTGCGCATCAAGTGAGGTTTCGTGTATCGGTGAGTGGAAATAGATTTTCCAGCTTTGTAACGCTTTGAGCGTGGTCGTGGGAGCTTAGAGTAAGTTTAAAACACTTAGCTAAGCTCAAGAGTAAGTGATTCGAAAGTCTCTCTCGGAATGTGCTATGTTTAGGTTTAAAATGCACTTGATTTGAATGTGGTTTGATTACTGTTTTAAAGCATGTTTTGAGCAATAATGTTGCTGGTTTTAAATGCCATTATGTTAAGGATGCACATGGTCAGTGATCCTTGGATTTATATGTTTTATGAGGTTGGTTTAAGCATGGTATTGCTTGTGGAAATGGCATTGTGAATTATGCTTGTAAAACAGTGAAATAATGATGTTAAATGATTATATTGGCAAGTGATGGAAATGATTTTTGGTTACTTTAATTGGATATAGTTAGCCGGCTATAGGATTGGGTGCACCGTGAATAGAGTCGCCTTGGATGTCGAGGGGTTGTGATTGTACCGTATACTCCATCCAAGTATCCTAACGATTGGGGCTAAGATCACAACGATAGATGGATTAATCCCGTGTATGAATCTTGGGGTTTGTGTCCCGTGCTCTCGTTAGTGGAAGTATACAACTACCGATGAGTGCTATTGAGGGGTTGAGATTGTACCGTTAAACTCCACCACGGGTGTCGCAACGGTTGCTGGACTAATCCCGTGTGTGAGCCTTGTGTAGTCCGGTAGTGTGTATGAAGCGTGTGGGACAACGCTTGTAATCCGCGTATCCGATTGTGTCATTTGTGTTGGTTTTGATATGGTTTGGAATTGATCACTTGCGAGCTAATATAATGTTAATGATTAAGCATGAGATGCGTGTGATTTATGCTAGAATGCATGTGATGCTTGGTTTAAGCACGAGCAAAAGGGTTTTGCTGTTGTTTTAATGATGCTAGGAGCATGTGGTTTAAAAAGTGCATTGATGCTTTGAAGAGCATGTTTTAAAGGAATGCGTGAATTTGCAAATGATGATATGCTGGTTTTATAAAACGCATTGAATGTTTTGGTTTTAGCGATCCTGTTTAAGCTTTATGCTTACGCTCATTTGTTTCATCAATACAGAGAATTGAGTAAACAAGGCAGTCCAAGAGCAAGTGGAATCCAAGCATTTTGATCTAAGCAATGTATGTGGTTTACCTTAGTGTAATAAGAGTCAATGGGTGGGATTTCTACTCTTGGTTTTGTTGGTGATGTTTAACACCTTAAGCATGTTTTGGTTTCTGATCTTGGATTGTAAATGGCCTCTATTTGGTTTACAGTATTGCTTTTAGTGTTTTGACTATGTTATGTCTAGTTTTCTTAAGCATGCTTTAGTAGCTTATGATTCACCATGGTTGATGTGCTTGATGAATATGTTATACTGTTTGTTGATGCTTACATGTCTAGTAGGTTGATTATAGCTTGTATGTATGATCTAAGCCTGTTTAGATGTGATTAAATGAGTTAAAATGACTTTTGGAAATGCATCTCTGGTATGCGTATCGATACATGGGGACGAGTATCGATACGCTAAGGCCAAAACCAAGCTTTTCAGCTTAGGTGTACCGATACGATTTGCTCGCGTATCGATACGCCTAGGCATATGTTTGAAGGCCGTTTCGATACGGGCTTGGGCGTATCGATACCTTTTTTCCTAAAGGTTGCTACTGTCGATTTACATATCGATACGGGGAGAAGTGTATCGATAGGGGTTAGTTAATTCTATTAATGGAGTCTTTTAAGTTCTGAATTTATGCATTTTAGTCCCTGATTATTGTTTGTTCAATTAATTGAGTTTGGATGATCTGTTTGGGATGAAATTTGATATGCTGGCATGTTACATGATTAATTATGGATTAGTAACTTTAAAAATGGAAAAGTCCTTGTATTTTCTGTGAATTACATTTTGGTCCTTTAAAGTCAAAAGTATGCAATCGAACCCCTAATTGATCTCCGATCGCTGTGTCGTTTTCTTCTAAGTGTCTTGATGAACACATAAGATAATAATGTGCATCTAGAGAAGATAAAAAGAAAAAAGGGTCTTTAATCGAGGTTGACTTTTACGAGTTGACTTTGGTTTCCCCCGTGTAATCTTCTTAGTTCGGGTCGGGCGTCTAGGCCGGGCTAAGGGTGTTACAAAAATTTAGCGGACTGATGGATCTTGAGGTTTTCTTTTATGTTGAAAGTTAGAAATTACAGTTAGGTATTCTAAGAGTATTTAATTAGGATCTTTGTTGTTAGGGCTATTATAACTGAAAAGACAGTTTCGGGCGGGAACCAGAAATTGAACATAAACTGAAATCGTCAGGCAATTAATCTGAAATGATATTGTTTTGTCGTATGCTACAATCAAAAAACTTATTTTCTGGTGACGTATCGAAACGGGTAACAGAGATTCGAAACTTATAGTGAAAAGACGCTTGCTTCTTGGGACCATGTGTCTTTTGAAATTCAAAACCTTAGTCATAAATGTATATAAAAAAGTTCTTAACATCGGTTACAGAACTCATATATAAAAGTTCGGTACTAATTATAGTAAAACTAAAAATTTGAGAAGAAAAGGTAATAGTTTAAGTTGGTAGTTCAAGAGTTCCAAACGAAGTTCACGCTGTGTCGATACTTCCAAACGATGTGACAACCTCCATAATATGTCATGGTTCGACACGTTCTTCCCTATATATACCTCCAATCTATGTTGTAAATCATCATTCTCGTCTTATTTCTTCATCTACTTTGAGATATTAACGTAGGTTCGCTTGCATGTATTCAAAGGGAGTTATGTCATGACACCTTGGATAATCCATTTGTAGCCCCTTATCTGCTATGTAGTAAACATCCCCTGTTACGTTGTCATTTATTCAAAAAAGTTTTATTTTTCAGGCACTTTATAATTACCATTATTCTGCTTTAGTAATGGCAGATGTCGACGACTATCCGTATCATTATCGACTTGAAATGGCTGCACCTGAAGGCAACCCTTATGAAGGGCATAATTTTGAAGTTAGCATTTTTCCCACCTGATTACCCTATGAATCCTCCTAAGGTAATATAATTAGCCTTCCAAGATTGTTGTTATACGTTCATTTTTTATGCTGAAGCATTTCAAATATTATTGTTATCTATTTATATAGGTTGCTTTAAAATTTGATAGGGACTTATTCCATCCCAACTTCACTAAAGCTGGCTCAATTAGGCTGGACTTCCTCCATGAAAACTAGAGCCATGCTATCAGATTTGTAAAGATTCTTGCACGTATATTGGGTTTGCTGCGTGTTCCAAACCCAGACGAGCCTCACCCGGATTGTGAGGGTGTTGCTCTGATTTGCAGGAATAATCCCCAACGCTTTGCAAACTATGCGAGGAAGATTATGGGTTGAAATACATTGGCCACATCTGCTTTTAATATTAATTTTTTATGTTTAAGTATTGGCCACTTATGCTAAGTAAAGTTTTATTATATTTTTAACTTGTCGTAAAGTTCCGAAACTACAACTAAGACTAATAAGCTGTGAATGTGAAGATTTCCGTTGATATCTTAAGTGTCAAAGCCTACCATAAAGAAACTTTCTTGAGCAGTTAAATGACATTTATGACGCGTTTAAAAGTATACTTGAGAAGATAGTTTAGGGCGAGAACCTCAATTTGTAAATAGTTTCGAACCTATACATGTTGGTTTCGATACTTTTAAACGGCAACTTAAACTTAAAACATTAGGAGACAATGTTATATTTCATTTTTTCCAAGAAAAGTTCGATATTGTAGATGCGAACATCGATACTCGTCGGATTACTGAAAATACACTTTTTGCGAGCAGTTAAATGACACATTCATGTTGACATTTTATATTTTATTTATCATCCAAATATTCAAATCCAACACACGCTATAATCTTGACGTTGGTGTATTGAAGGGGTATTAATTTTTATAAAAATGTGAAGAATAAATTTGGAAATATGAATATGAAATAAAAAGTATTTTTTACAAAAAAAATGAAAATTATATAGACATATTTTGTTTACTTTGTTAAATGTTGTGTTATTAAATTTAAAAATATGAATATGAAATAAATTTTATTTTCGGTAACTTCAATTGGCTCAATTAAGGAAGAAAATATTTTTTATAAATGAGTTGGTGTAATGAAGGAGTATTAATTACAAATAGGGAATGACTATTTTAACAACATTCACTGTATAAGCAAAGCTGAAGTGAAAAGATATATATATATATATATATATATATATATATATATATATATATATATATATATATATGGGAATGGTTTACACATATTTAAAAATGAACTTTAAAATTTGAGAAGAATCTTCGAAATATGGTAAGT
The DNA here is from genome assembly GCA_030270665.1 of Hibiscus trionum. Taxonomy (NCBI): domain Eukaryota; kingdom Viridiplantae; phylum Streptophyta; class Magnoliopsida; order Malvales; family Malvaceae; genus Hibiscus; species Hibiscus trionum. The sequence goes on from BSYR01000005.1 coordinate 29,868,085, forward strand.
ATAATGATATGAATAATCAAGCAATATTTTTTTGGCGTAATATGGTTGGAGGTGGTTATTGGGAAGGTGGTTCCCGCATGATGATGCCCTTGCCTTTGTCATGGGCGTACGTTGGTTTCTTCGCACGGTGAGAGGTGGCACCAACATCCGTATGTGGTTCTTGTCTCTTCGTGTTGGTGGTGATAGGTGCAGGTGCGAGGAGTTCAGTTGGTAGTGAGAGAAACTCTAGAGCAGACATAGTGCCTACATCATCAAGTTTTCGTATTCCCTTCATGACTTGGACCTGCTAGGGGAGCCATTTGGTCATTCTTTCAATAATCTGATCATTTCCCTATTCGTCGACTCTAGCCTTCTAGAATAGTGCTGTGATCAGATTGGAAAAAGGGCAAATTCTTGTACTTTTGTTTAGATGTTGCGCTGGCTACAATGCCTTCGTGAATGAACTCGTATGGATTTACTCCTCTATTATTGAGTATAGAGTGCAAGAGCATCAGACGACGGCATGAAACAGCCGATTGGTTCCTTGTGAGAAGGATGTGGTTGTTGATGAATTGCAACCAAAACTTTGACTCCGGTTTGAGTTCTTCTCATTTCATAGAGCTATTATTATCACCTAGGATAGTGCCGAGAATGCACAGGTCACGAAATATTTGCACGTATGTGTTGGCCATCGCAGTGGCGACAAATTCTTTATCTGTGCCACCGATTATGGATAAATTGTAGTGGTTTGCAATTACTTGAGCCGAGATTTCGATAATTTTCCCACGAACATAAACCCTTCCGTTGTCTAGGTATCCAATATGTGTGTAGAATTCATGTACCCAATCGACGTTAACTTGTCCTAGTTGACGGATGAAATCCTCCCAACCCTGTGTGGTGACGATAACATGTATGTCGGCCTCGAATTTATATCGGTAGTTTGGAGTGAACTCCAAACCTTCTTCCAAAATAAGTTCTTGTTGGACCAAACCTTCTTCCAGAGGTTTCTGTATTCGATTCAAGAGATGGTGGAGGAGAAGGAGAAGATAGAAGACTAGGGTTTCTCTCCATTCGAGGAGGATGTTGGTTGCGACGGGTTACTATGAGTTGGCGGACCATGATTTCTCTGTAAGAAGAAGGGAAGATGAGTCAAGGATGCGCAGATAAGTCAAGAATGCATTTTATATTTAAAAGGAAAAGATAATGAAGGGATGGAAAGCCAGAAGATTAGAGTAATTTGGAGAAACTGTCAATGAAAAGCCATCGAATTGAATATTGGGAACATGCATATTTTCAAATGGAATGACGTGCCAAATTAATTTCTCACTGGCGCATTCTTCGCCCTAATTGCTAATATGATGCCGTGTTATATTTATGGCACCGTTTTGTATCCCAACTTAAAAGACAGAGTGGGAACCATAAATTTTACGTAGTTTCGAACCTATTGTAATCACTAATTTTATCATATTTTTTGTTATTATTATTATTATTATTATTTTAAGTTTTATTTTTATTATTAATTATTATTATTATTATTAAATCCTAAAACAAAAAGATCTTAAATTAAATAAAAGCCTAGTTTTATTTAAGTCTATTATTCTATTAAATAAATAGTCCACTTACAATGTAAAACCTAAAAAAACAGATATTGCACATGTCATGCCTGTTTTGAGCCCTGCAATTTAAACCTAAAATCCTAACATTTCTAAAACCCTAATATCTTTTTTTCCTTGTGCACAGCCCATCTTGGACCGTTAGATTGGGAGACTGATCGTATAGTTAAGATTAAGCCTAGCCATGGTTCCTTGGCTCCCACGCGCAAGTGGCCTCCACCCCCGACGTTTCATCTCCCACGCTGCCTCGCACCCGAGCTGCTCGTATCTCCACCGTCCATGTGGCCTCACCATTGGCAATTGCTCGTACGACCACCGACTCTCCAACCACCGCATGCAAAAAGGAAAGAAAGGTATGGGATTTTAGAAAACGAAACAAGAAACCCAAACAGTAGAGATTAAGTATCTTTTTTTTTATTATTTGGCAATGTAAAACGAATATATATATTTGGGAAAAATCTATTGTAAAGGGGGAGATTACAATCAATAAAAAATAAAAAAAACCTCAAGCAATTTCAGAGGTAAAAAAAATTAATCTCAGCTCATATATTTCAAATATGAAAAAGGGAAAAATGTTACCTTTCTCTGCTCTCGGACCACTATCGTTGCATGCAACAGTTGAGGGAGAGTCACTAAGGAATGACTCGAACTTTTCTTATCCCTTTCTTTGATTTAAAATCCTAGATTTGTGTTTAATTTTTGGGGGTTTAATACAATAAAAGAGGTTTTTTAGACTCGGTTTCAGATTCAAAAAGAAGAAAAAGGATTTTGGGTTTATTTTTCTCAGATTCCAGTGCCGGCGATGATGACGCTCCACAGAATCTGAGGATCTTTGGCGGAGATGAAAAATGTTTGAGAGAGTTTATAAAAAAGGAGGGCTTTGATTGTTTTTAGAGAAGAGACTGAAATGAGGTTTGTTTTTATTTTATTTTTGGTATTTATACATGGTAGACTCGATATCCTTCAACTGAATTGCTTGCCAAGTGTGGATAGGATTGATTTTTGGGTGTTTTTGGTGGAAGCAAAATATGGACAAATAGACAAAGGATTTATAGTTGTTCAAGCTTCTAACAAGCTCTACATCCACTACCTTAGCTCCCACTAAGGATTTTCAAACCAATTTCACTAGAAATTCTTCCCCTTTTCTAGGCTTAGGAGGTAACCTTTACAACCTAGACTCACTCACCAAGTCTAGCAACCAAAGCTCACAAACCGAGCTTTGGGAACACTCTTGAACAAAAGAAAATCTAGCAAACTTGAAATCCCTCTAAAAGATTCTTGTTTGCACTAATTAAGCACTCACCCAAGCTTAAACACTTGAGCAAATGTAACAATGTAAGCTCACAAGTGTTGTCTATACAAAGAATGATAATTTAAGCCATAAGACAAATTTTCTTCATAATGTTGTTGACTTGTAGATCATTAGTCTTCCATAGATTCTTGGAGGTCCCTTTTATACTCTCAAATGAGCTTCTAGCCGTTGAAGATCGTTGAGATTGAATTGGAGCTGTTTGGGCTGATTTTTATGGTGATTTCCCAATTCTGGTGCAAGGTGTATCGATACGCGGGGTACTTGTATCGATATGGTTCCTTTGGGAAAGAGCCGTTGTGCATCCCTCAGCTGATGCGTATTAATACGCTTCTGAGCGTATCGGTACGACATGCACTATAAAAATCCATTGGGGTCGTTCGAAATAGCCGTTGTAATGAAAACACAGGGTATCAGTACACTTTATAGTGTATCGATACGACCCTACTCTGTATCGACACAGACAAGCCTTATTGGTACGAGTTTGGCTACTAGAATTTTCCTGTAGCTGAAACCCTAAAACATATCAATACAGTGTATACCGTATCTGTATGGTGGCTTGAAAAACAAATGATTGACTACTTTAAAGACATTTTAAATCGTTCCAAAGCCTTGTAAAATTCATCAAACATAGTTTCAAGTTGTTTGGACTTATTAACATTTTGAAACCTTTTCAATTTAGTCAAAAACAAATTTTCTATTATTATATCAAAACAAACATCTCAACAATATCCCTTTTTGATATAATAAAACCAAGTTGAAAAATTGTTTGTGATTCACCATCTTAGTATTTAAAATTTGAATAATAGTTTTTAAAATTTAGAACTAGTTAAAGTTCCCCCTTATTCACTTGAAAAATCAAAATTTCAAACCATTTCTCCTCCTTTTTGTTATATCAAAAAGAAATTTTGAAACATTAAGTTCAAAATAACAAATGAGGTAAGATAAAATTTTGACAAAACGAAAAAAATTGGTTTTAAAATGGATCCCCCTTACTCAAGCATCAGTAAGTGTTAGGCTAACAATTATGATAAACTAGTTGAATTAAAAATAAATAAATCACATTAAAAAGAAATTCAACTAATTTTACCACACTTGAATCAAAGGGAGGATGTGAAGCCTTCCTTCTTAAAGTGCTTTCTTTGTGTGTATGGAGCTCCCCCTCAATAGTGTACTTTGTTTATCATTCTCCATCACACCTAAAACAAGACAATCAAGTAATTATTTGTATCCAAATTGCTTTGGATCTATAAGCGTTGGTAGCACATAATTTAGTCCCCTTAGGAATCCATTTTACTTGAAGTAGTTAGTCCTTTTGGGACCAAAATACTTCTAAAACATTTTTCATTAAAAAATATAGGGGCATTAGATCGTCTAACGTAAAAATTTGATTTTCCCAAATTGTTTTTCTTTTGAAGTTCATTGGAAATCAAATATTTTTCTTTCTTAAGATCATCAACTTGCTTTTGATGATCTAATTCCATCGTTTGAGGCAATTCTTATAAATTTGAAACTTTAAGCTCAAAATCTTTGATTTTTGCTTCAAACTCTAAATTGGTTTTTAAAAGAAAATCATTTTCGATTTTCAATTTTGAAATCAACTTTTTTGTTTTTTTGAAAATGAAGCATTGAATTCAAAAACCAATTCATCATAGGCTTCTTGTAACTCATCAAATGAATAAGAATTTGAACTAGATGAGTTAGAAGTCACCTTATCCTCTTGGAGGGCCATAAGGCATAGATGGGCTACATCATTTTCATCGGTGGAGTCTTTATCAATCGATGTAGGCACATACACCTTCTTTGAAGAAGATCCCTTTTTTTTGAAGCGTGGGCAATCATATTTGGTGTGCCTCGTCTCCTTGCATTTATGACTCTTTTGGGGATCCTTCATCTTCTTCTTCGATTCATGCTTGGAATTTTCAATTTTGCTCTTCATGAACCAGATGACCTTTGTAGGGCGTGTAGGTGTTCCTTTTTTGTGAGAGCGTAAGTGCACACTCCTACCAAGTTATAGTATATAAGATGTCGAATCCCACGAGGATTGGAATAGTTCCTTCGAGTGTGTATCTGAGCAAGAAATTTCAAAGCACAATTAATTTCAGGTTCGGTTAAAGGAATAAAACTAAAAACACAATTAATTAAATTAGGGGAGATCATAGTGATAGAATGGGCCAGGTAATTGCTGCTCAGTAGTGTGTAGACTGCATTACATAGGTTAAGGTTGGATTGCGCTGCCACGATATGCTGCCTCGGTGGGTATGGCGGGCGACAGCTACGACCCTGTCACGTGGCCGTAGCGGGTCATACCACTGCATGAGTGTACTGTCTCGGCAGGTGGAATGGAAATAAGTCCTGGCGGCAATTCTGGCAGATACTCCAAGTTCGGCAGGATAGTCGACAATGATCCCTCCTATTTGTAAGTTAGGATGATCGAGAGCTAACGTGATGTAGGCAATACCTAGCAATCTCAACGTAAACCTAACACATGCTAGTCAACTCGGTTTGTAATCCCTCTTAACCGCTGAAACTTGTGGACTGGTGTAGAACCAAGTTAGTCACGCCTCAGCACGTTGTGACCGTACTTAACCCTTTCGTGAGCCTTCCACTTTCGTGCCCGATGTTGCGTGTAAAAGTGTCTATCGCAATGTAGTGCAAGTGTACACGACGCAAGTAGTAAAGTGATACTAGAGTATCGGATATCGTCTCCACAGGGACTGGGCTAACCCTTTCCTTTGTTATCTGCACAAGGGGAAAAGAAATAGTTTAAATTATTTGTCACGAAATAATAAAGAATACTTAAATAAAATAGTAAAGATATCAAGATAGAGTGAATGGGCTGGTATTGAATTGCTCAGTAGTGCAGGTATTGTATTGCTTAGGAACTCCAGTTCTGTCGTCACGCCTGTCGCCGACAGCACCTGTCGCGGCAGCTGTCCGTTGGTCGTCGCGGCAGTAAACACACCAACTCAGTACGTTCAAGTTTGGCAAGAATCCCAGATCTGCCTTGGCCTATCCCTAGGTCCAAGTCTGTCGATGATCACATCTTTGATGATACCTCCCGACGTGAATCGAAGGATGAACACCGATGTGTATGAATTCTTCCTTAGCCACTTAACCTTGCCCTATCCCTAGGCACAAGATAGTTCAACTATAAACTAGAGTACTTGCTCTTATTTCTTTCGTATACTTAACTCTCCCGATGCTAAGTAAATAGATAACCTCACAATGCTCTCCCGATGCTCTTGCAAGATGTTAATAACCAAAATAAGAGAACTTGAAGTTTATTTTATTGAACTTGAAAAATCCTAAAACAAAACAACCCTTGCAACTACTTTACAAAACAACCCATGGCCCTAGGGGGAATTTAGAACATGTCGGTGACAAGTAAACGACGGGTAAACGGCGGAGGGATTTGGTTATCAGTTATGGGGTATTGGGTGTTGGATGATCTCCTAGGTTAAAATCTATGCCCTTATATAAGCTTTGGGCTCAAGTATTCTAAGTTAACAAGGATTACAACTTTAATTAAAAGTAAGATTCTAATAAAGACTTAATCTCCAAGTATCCTACTTTTCAGCCGCCTCCTTGTTTCTTGGGATTTCTTCTCCTTGAGCTTTGGCTTGTCATATCTTTTGATCCGGGGCTTGGAAAAATATATGGTTTTCACACAACAGACGAGCATAATTTTCTCTATCTATCGAGGTCCACTTTGTTTTTCCTCTCCATAAAGTTGCTGTCACCTTGCTGTCACGACAGGTCCATGACAGCTTCGTCTTCTTCGTCTGCTTGTCCAGTTCAACTTTCCTGCTTCTCTGCCCTGCGCCTGCCTTCACCGTCTACGACGGCGGCAACCTGCCAATAACAGCCATTTTTAGTAGAATCTGTGCCATTTATATATTTGTGATGTTTTGCTGAAAACTAACCTAAATGCAATGAAATGATGCTTGAATGCAGCAGAAATATGGGTTAAAAAGGGTGTAAATAATAGAACTTTTAGACACTCAACACACCCCCAAACTCAAGTTTTTGCTTGTCCTCAAGCAATTAAGACTTAAAAGAAAAATGAAAATTTTTGTGTTGGCCTTCAAACAGTGAACTGTCCCTTACCCGTCGCTCATTCTCTATGGCGGCAGCAACCTGTCGGAAAGATTAGGATCTGTCCAGAATCTCCCTATAGTCCTTGTGCAGTGTGTGCATGCTTGTGAACAGTTATATGCTAAGATTATCTTAGTTTCACTAGAATATTCAACTTTTTAACTCGAATTTTATGCCAAAGTTTATTTTCTTGAAGACACATTTTCATGCTTCTTTTTCTTCTATTTTCGAGCTAAATTTTTCTAGAGCCAGTTTTGGGCACCTCTAGTTAGCTTCCTAGAGCCGGTTTCGGGCACCTCTAGGTTTTTGAGTTTCTTTTGCTAAACTTCTTTCCTAGAGCCAGTGTTAGGCACCTCTAGGGGCTATTCAAGTACTAAGCATCCTATTCTAGTTTGGCTAAAAGACATCTAAGCAGTATAACAGTCACAAAGGTGTTTAAGTTTTTCAGAACTATAGAAAGGCTCTAAACTTCTCCTTAAACTGTCCTAAAGATGCTGCCACGACAAAGCTGTCATGACAAGTAAGTTTACTTCACAGTTTTAAGCCAACAGTTTAATCTTTTCTGATTTTTTTTTGAACTTGAATAAAAGACAAAACAATTAATTAAAGACGTACTAAGACTCCATTACTATGGAGGGTGCCACCCCCAAACTCGAGGGTTGCATTGCCCTCAATGCAAAATGACAGATAAAGATGAAGACAGGTACATCACAAAATAAGGATAAAACAGCAGCAAGAAAAGAAAAATAAAGACTTAAATTTTAATCGCTGTCCTTGCTGCTGTTGCTGACACGGATTTGACGGCGGCGTCTGGGCTGTGAAGGAGGCTGGGCAGGTTGCTCCACGAGCGGGATGTCGGAGCTGCTGCCGCTATCCCACGTGCTGCTAGTGGTGGTGCTGGCCTTGGGTATCAGCTTTCTGTCTGCCACGTGCTTCTGCCTCTTGACAGGCGTAAACTCCCTCTCCAAATTCCTCCTAATAGGAGGTTCCTCCTTGCTGCCAGCTGCGGCTGGCCGCTTCGTTCCACGTACGGGGCTGTCGACCGGAGGACTCGCAGCTGCCGTCGGGGCAGGTGATGGGGTGGAAGCAGTAGAGTGGGAATGTGGGGAAGCAGGTGGTGTGGGTGTGTGGACAGGGGTGGGGATGCGGAAATAGTGGGCAGGAAAAGTAGGGAAAATAACATCGGGATAATTTAAAGTGTTGGTAATAAAGTTTACCGTCGAGTTGGTGAAATCCCGGATGAAGGTCATCAGTCCCATTTGTCTCTCTTCCACCCGTTGTATCGCAGCAAAGATGTGGGCAGACTGGTCTGTCGGGGTGGCGGCGGCGGCAGGTTCAGGGGCAGGCTCCTCGGATGATTCTGCTGGGGAGCCGGCTGGGTGCCGTTCTGCTGTCGATGGCAGCATAGAACTCTCAGACTAATGTATCATTCAGTTCTGCGGGTTGTGCTGCGAACTGTTCCCATAGCAAATTCCTTATCGCCCTAGCAATGAATGGCCGGAGTCCCATGTTGGGTGCCTTTCGGATGTAAATGAAACCCCTTTCCTCCCACAATTCTTTGGTTGCGAAGGGCGATGCTGCTGCTGAAGAAGAGGCTGAGGCAGCACTGCGGCGGGTCTGTCTAGACGACATATTAGTTGCAAGGGTTGTGAAAATAAAGAAAGCAAATAAAACGAGAGGAGAAGGCAAGTAAGAATAAGCAGAAGTGAGGGAAATGAAAATGGGAACGGGGTTTTATAGCGGTCGAGTTGCTGCCCATTTAATGCCGTAACGGCAGGCACGAATAACGGGGCGACTAATGAGATTTGGCGTGCCTGACACGTCTGCCACGCATTTATGCGTCTGTTACGCGTCTGTCACACGCTTCTGCGTCTGCCGTGACAGTCTGTTGACAGCCTGTCTTGTCCGTGTCTGCGGCGGCAGCTGGAACGACAGGCTTCAATAAATGGGCTCTGTTGGGCTGATGGATGGATGGTGGGCTTGGGTCACTTCTCCTTTTCTTCTTGACTCCTTTATTTCCTAAAAACAGAAATTATAAAAACATTATTTGAATAAAATAAACCTAATTTCCTAATAAATAGTAAATAATAAAAATAAATAGAAAGAAAAATTAGGTTAAATTAGGGATGCCAAGTAGGGCATCTCCTAAGGTAACCACTTCCTGCATTCCTGGGGCTTCAGTCCCTTGATAATGCTTGAGGCGTCGTTTCCGGTACTTCTTGAAGTCCCTCCATCTGGTGATTATTCTCATGGTGGGGGCTCCTTTCTTTCTCTTCCTTTTGTAGTCCATGAAGTCCTCCCTTCTTGGTAATGTTTCTGAGGGCATGAATATAGGATTAGAAAAAATCAAATTGACATTCGGCCACAAACTTACCTTGTTTTCGTTGAATAATGTTGTGGTTGAATGTAGCCTTTGCTGTCCTGTCTGCTGCTGCGGCAGTCAGTTATTTTGACAGTTCTTTATCAGGTTACTTTGCAGGTCAATGGGACATTGGTAAGTGCCATCACTCATTATACTAAATTCTGTTGACCACTCGTAGATCTCCATCAGTAGAGACTTTGATGATTCTATGTGCACCGGCTTTGGTTCCTCTAATACCTTTGATGTAGTTGCTACTTCAGCATCAGTTGCTGCCAAGGCGGCAGTTGCTGCCGAGGCGGCAGTTTCTGCCGAGGCAGCAGTTTCTGCCGAGGCGGCAGTTTCCGCTTTGACTAGGGTTTCTGCCTCAGAAGTGGTTGCTGTCGTGACATTCTCTTGAATTTCACTCAGCGTTGTCGCGGTGTTGCTCCATTCCGGCTCCTTGATCATTGCCATGGCAAGTTGTTGCTTAGACTCATCATATGTTTGGTATTCCTTCACATGGGCATCCTCGTCATCTTGCCTCGGGATTTCAGGTTCAGTCGTGGCATGAATGAGGACTGGTCTGCTCAAGAGTTCATCCATCTTGGCGATACTTGCGTTCGTAGAGGCTGACACTTTTTGAGTGAGTGCCAAGAAGGCTTGCAGTGTGTCTTCTAAGGATTTTGACTGCTCTTGAGGATGATGACATTGCCAGGGCAGGTCGGGTTCTGTAGCAAAACTGTTATGGTATAAAAAATTTTGTGGGTTTTGATCGTACCATAAAAAATTTTGCTGCTGCGGCATCGGCATTTGCTGCCCCTGTTGCTGCCACGGCTGCTGCCCTGGCAGCATGTCTTTACGGTAATTGCAAGAACTTTCCCACATCAACTCTCGAATGGTTTTTCCTGGCATGTTGATGCCCTTGAACCTCTATTTTCACCTGAGTTTTTTTGTTAAAAAAATAAAAAAAAATAAATAAAATAAATAAAAAAATAAATAAAAATAAAAGAAAAGTGCAGAAGCTAGGGTAAGAGTGTGTTGCCAATCCCCGGCAACGGCGCCAAAAACTTGTTGCGTGTAAAAGTGTCTATCGCAATGTAGTGCAAGTGTACACGACGCAAGTAGTAAAGTGATACTAGAGTATCGGATATCGTCTCCACAGGGACTGGGCTAACCCTTTTCTTTGCTATCTGCACAAAGGGAAAAGAAATAGTTTAAATTATTTGTCATGAAATAATAAAGAATACTTAAATAAAATAGTAAAGATATCAAGATAGAGTGAATGGGCTGGTATTGAATTGCTCAGTAGTGCAGGTATTGTATTGCTTAGGAACTCCAGTTCTGTCGTCACGCCTGTCGCCGACAGCACCTGTCGCGGCAGCAAACACACCAACTCAGTACGTTCAAGTTTGGCAAGAATCCAAGATCTGCCTTGGCCTATCCCTAGGTCCAGGTCTGTCGATGATCACGTCTTTGATGATACCTCCCGGCGTGAATCGAAGGATGAACACCGATGTGTATGAATTCTTCCTTAGCCACTTAACCTTGCCCTATCCCTAGGCACAAGATAGTTCAACTATAAACTAGAGAACTTGCTCTTATTTCTTTCGTATACTTAACTCTCCCGATGCTCTTGCAAGATGTTAATAACCAAAATAAGAGAACTTGAAGTTTATTTTATTGAACTTGGAAAATCATAAAACAAAACAACCCTTGCAACTACTTTACAAAACAACCCGTGGCCCTAGGGGGAATTTAGAACATGTCGGTGACGGGTAAACGACGGGTAAACGGCGGAGGGATTTGGTTATCGGTTATGGGGTATTGGGTGTTGGGTGATCTCCTAGGTTAAAATCTATGCCCTTATATAAGCTTTGGGCTCAAGTATTCTAAGGTAACAAGGATTACAACTTTAATTAAAAGTAAGATTCTAATAAAGGCTTAATCTCCAAGTATCCTACTTTTCAGCCGCCTCCTTGTTTCTTGGGATTTCTTCTCCTTGAGCTTTGGCTTGTCATATCTTTTGATCCGGGGCTTGGAAAAATATATGGTTTTCACACGACAGACGAGCATAATTTTCTCTATCTATCGAGGTCCACTTTGTTTTTCCTCTCCATAAAGTTGATGTCACCTTGCTGTCACGACAGGTCCATGACAGCTTCGTCTTCTTCGTCTGCTTGTCCAGTTCAGCTTTCCTGCTTCTCTGCCCTGCGCCTGCCTTCACCGTCTACGACGGCGGCAACCTGCCAAAAACAGCCATTTTTAGTAGAATCTGTGCCTTTTATATATTTGTGATGTTTTGCTGAAAACTAACCTAAATGCAATGAAATGATGCTTGAATGCAGCAGAAATATGGGTTAAAAAGGGTGTAAATAATAGAACTTTTAGACACTCAACACCCGACAAATGGATTCTCTCAACTGACTGGTGTAGAATAATTGAAAGAATGAAGAGCAATGGATTAAGAAAACTTGGAATATTTTTAATGAAAAACAACTCAAAACCTAATACAACTATTTCTCACAACTACTTTACAAGCAAAAACCTAAACCATAGGGAGTTTAGAAGATAGCCGACTCCCTCTCTTTAACTCTCTCAATCTCTATTTTTCTCTATCGATCTCTCTGCCTTTATACCCTCACATACATGGGTATATATAGGGCTTGGCCTAAGGTTAAGTCCTCCTTGGAGTAGAAGTCTTCATTGATGATAAAATAGATTTAATATTTAATGCTTCATTCAATTCTGACTTAAATATGGACTTCTTTGGATGTTTACTTGTTCAGCAAGTAAGTATAAGCCACCTTGCTTATCGATCTTCAATCAGCTCTATACACCGCTCTATGCCTCAGAAAAATGCAAGATTGGGCTCAATGGACTCAGAAAAATGTCCTCTATCAAACGATACCCATCTTGACTATGTCGGCGCATTTCTGTCTAGGCGGCATTCGGCGGCGGCGGCGTCCTTGGAGGCGGCAACGTCTTTGGCGACTACTGGAACTACTTCAGTATAGCTCCTCCTGCTCCCTGCTTTCCTTTCCTTTCTTCCTCTGATCAGCAACCAACACCTGAAATAGAAAACTAACTAAAACAATACCTTTTCTCTACCAAATATAAGATATTCAATAAAAGCAATGTAAAAGAAGAAATACTGTTATAATGCATGATATGCAGCTAATTATGCCTAACTAAGCTTAAGAATAGCAATAATGAGGGCAAGAATATGCATAAAATATAGAACTTCTCGACACTCTACACAACCCCAAACACGAACTATTTATTGTCCTCAAGCAAAGCAACCGAACTAATAAATCTGCCCTTGTACATAAATAAAAAAGAAAACCTAGTTTTTAACTTGGTTTCATACCTCTAGCCGTGGCACCTATATTAGTTTAGTGAGAGGGAATAACATGAAATAACTTAGAATTTTAATTCTAGTGCCAGTGCAGTGTGTGCAGGTCTGTGTACATGCTGAATATGCTAAGTATACTAAGTAAACAAAGAATGCTGTAAACGTTAAAGAAAAAGGATATAAAGTTGCTGCTTTGGCAGCACAGTTAAGCACTTCTTTTCTTCCTTTTTCTGATCATGACTTTTAAGGGCTTCAACTCATCACAACTACTCTCTAGGTCTGAAGCTAAGATAGGAGCATACTACGGAACTCTGAACCCTTTGAGTAGAGTCATCTCGTGAACGCTTTCATTCACTCATGCTAATTTGTCTGTCACTTTAAAGAATTTCATATACATGGACTTTGATAGCAGTAGAGTGTCCTTGCTCATGATCCTTCCTAGAGCTTGTTCCGGGCACCTCTAGGGCATTCAGCCTTTTTTATTGTTTTACGGCCGTGGCAGCATTGCCTTTTATTTTACTTTGCTGCCCTGTGCTGTCGCGACGGCATACCTGCATCCAATATAAGAATTTTCATTAAGTTTAAGCAGGAAATGTACACTTAGAACTCAAACAATATTCAACACTTAACAGAAGTGTAATAAAAGTTTGGCAACTAAAAAACAAATTCTAAGGTGTTTTTCATGCTTTTTCCCAAGATTAAGTTCAATTTTAAGTGTGGTGCAAAAATAGAATCGGTTAACTATCATAGGCACAAGTTATTTAACCCAAATTTCCAATTTTCATTAAGTACTAGGCATATGCAACTACATGCTTAACAAAATAACATGAGGACTAACCCCCCAAACTCAAGGCGGGCACTGCCCTCAATGCCTTACACAAAATATAATCTAAACAGAAAAACATAAAATAAAGAAGAAAAAATAAAGAAAATAATGGTGCTAGAAGCTGCTCGAGTTGTCTTTTAACTCGGTAGACTTGGAGGAAGATGATAGGACTAGGCGGTAGGTAATTTGGCAGCGAGGCTATGCTTCTAGCCGTGAGCTAGCTGGACTCTGATTGGATTGGGTCTCTTTGGTTGTTGCTCCAGTTCAGTCTCTAGCCTTTCATCCTCTGGTTCGGCAGCCATCACGTGCCTCTTTTCTTTTCTTTGTTGCCTCGGCCAGCTCTGCATTACCGGAGGAATCAGACACCTCCTCGTCAAGGAAATTGGTGGCCTGGGCTGTATCCTCTACTGTCGTCTTTGCCGCTTGGGCAACTATCCTTGTTTACTCCTCATATTTCTTGGAGGCTTGCCTTTTATAGTAGGGTCTGAATCTAGATAAGTAGTTGTGAGACGGACTAAATAAAAATAATATAACTAAAAATAAAATCTGGTCCTAAACTTATTAAGATCTATTCCTAAAGAAAACTTTAAAGATGTGGACAAACTAAAATTATGTTACAGTGGGTTCGTTTCTGGTACTTCTTATAGTCCACTCGCACCCTCCATCGAGTGACTATTCTTATGGGGAAGTCTTTCTTCCTCGTTCCCTTGTAATCCATGCGAATCCTCCACCTTGTTTCTTTTTCTGAAGGCATAAACATGTGATTAGTTAAAATTATACCACTATCAAACCATGTACTTACCTTATCTTTGTCCTGATTTGTTATGGTGGAGGATGGTTTTTGCTGCCAAGGCAACTGTTCAGGCGGCCAACTGTCGGGGCAGTAGTCTGTCATAATGTGGTTCAGGTCAAGGAAAAACTCGGCAGATTGAAGGGCTTCATCATCCATAACACTGTGTTCTTCAGGTCCCTTGAACATCTCCATCGGTAGAGATTGTGATGGCTTTAGATCTGCCAGCATTGGCTCCTCTTGATATACATATTCCATAGTTGCCGAGATTTCTACCGAGGCAGGCAGCGCTGCTGAGGCCTCTGTCGTGGCGAGCATAGGTACCGAGACTGCCGCTGAGGCGTGCAAGGTTGTCGGAAAACTGCTCTGTGCTGTTTCCTCAATCATTGCTAGGGCAATTTCTCGCATAGGCTTATCATGTGTTGGGCAGTGTTCTTCATCCTCTAGTTGTTCCTCACACATCAGAGAACTTTCTTTGCATATTTCTTTGTCCTCTTGCCTTGGGACATCACTATCCCTAGGACTGACTTGTTGGTGATCAATGGTTGCCAAGGCAGAAGTTGCTGGGACATTTTCTTCGTTCATGGCATATGTGGATGTGTTCAATCGACCTGCTGTATCCCATAAGGTTGAATCCCACTGGGTCATACTTGTATCCATTTTCTGTGAAAGCCTTGGAGTGGATTCAATAAAGGATGCAGTACTAGCCATGAAAACTTGAAGCATGTCCTCCAAGGTTTGTAATTGTTCTTGCGGAGGACTACACTGCCAGGGTATATCTGCCGCTATGGCAACACAATTGTCATGGTAAATTTTTTTGAGGTTGTTGATCATACCATGAAAAATTCTGCTACGGCGTCAGATACTACGGCAGGTGCATCTTCTGTACCAGTTGCTGCTGTGGCTTCTCCTGCTGTTGGTCCCATATGTCTCCTCCGATAAGTAAAGGGTAATTTTTGAACACATGATTTCCCTCACATAGATTGCAAGAATTTTCCAACATCAACTCTCGAGTGGTTTCTCTTGATTGCTCTTGAAGCTGACCACCTTGCCCTAGCATGTTTGTTTCTGCAGCAAAATTGTTATGGTAAATTTTTTTGACAATTTTGATCATACCATGAAAAATTTTGTTGTTGAGGAAGCGGCGTTTGCTGTCTTGTCTGCTGCCATGGCAGCAACTGCTACTGCATCATCTGCTGTTCATGTTCAAACATCAGCTCTCGTATAGTTTTCCTCGACATTGTGATGCCCTTGGACTTGTAGCGTACCTGAATTTTTTTTTGTTTTTTATATACTAAAGAAAAAAATTAAAAACTTGAAATTTAAATGCAATTAAATAAAGAGTGTAGAAAACAAACCGAAGTCGCTATTGCCAATCCCCGACAACGGTGCCAAAAACTTGTAGGGTGTGTAGGTGTTCCTTTTTTTGTGAGAGCGTAAGTGCACACTCCTGCCAAGTTATAGTATATAAGATGTCGAATTCCATGAGGATTGGAATAGTCCCTTTGAGTGTGTATCTGTGCAAGAAATTTAAAAGCACAATTAATTTCAGGTTTGGTTAAAGGAATAAAACTAAAAACACAATTAATTAAAGTAGGGGAGATCATAGTGATAGAATGGGCTATGTAATTGCTGCTCAGTAGTGTGTAGAATGCATTGCATAGGTTAAGGTTGGATTGCGCTGCCACGATATGTTGCCTCGGTGGGTATGGCGGGCGGCAGCTACGACCCTGTCACGCGGCCGCAGCGGGTCACTGCCACTGCAGGAGTGTACTGTCTCGGCGGGTGGAATGGAAATAAGTCCTGGCGGCAAGTTTGGTAGATACTCTAAGTTCGGAAGGATAGTCGACACTGATCCCTCCTATTTCTAGGTTAGGATGCTCGAGAGCTAACTTGATGTAGGCAATACCTAGCAATCTCAGCGTAAACCTAACACTGGCTGGTCAACTAAGTTTTTAATCCCTCTTAGCCGATGAAACTTGTGGACTGGTGTAGAACAAAGTTAGTCACGCCTCAGCACGTTGTTACCGTACTTAACCCTTTCGTGAGCCTTGCACTTTCGTGCCCGACAAATGGATTCTCTCAACTAACTGGTGTAAAATAATTGAAAGAATGAAGAGCAATGGGTTAAGCAAACTTGGAATATTTTATTAAAAAACAACTCAAAACCTAATACAATTGTTTCTCACAACTACATTACAAGCAAATACCTAAACCCTAGGGAGTTTAGAACATAGCCGACTCCCTCTCTCTATCTCTATTTTTCTCTATCGATCTCTCTGCCCCTATACCCTCACATACATGGGTATATATAGGGCTTGGCCTAAGGTTAAGTCCTCCTTGGAGTAGAAGTCTTCATTGATGATAAAATAGATTTAATATTTAATGCGTCATTCAATTCTGACTTAAATATGGACTCCTTTGGATGTTTACTTGTTCAGCAAGTAAGTATAAGCCACCTTGCTTATCGATCTTCAATCAGCTCTATACACCGCTCTATGCCTCAGAAAAATGCAAGATTGGGCTCAATGGACTCAGAAAAATGTCCTCTATCAAACGATACCCATCTTGACTATGTCGGCGTATTTTCGTCTGAGCGACATTCTACGGCGACGATGGCATTCTGCAGCGGCGACGTCTTTGGCGGCTACTAGAACTGCTTCAGCACAGCTCCTTCTGCTCCCTGCTTTCATGTCCTCTCTTCCTCTGATCAACAACCATCACCTGAAATAGAAAACTAACTAAAACAGTACCTTTTCTCTACCAAATATAAGATATTCAATAAAAGCGTGATAAAAGAAGAAATAATGTTATAATGCATGATATGAAGCTAATTATTCCTAACTAAGCTTAAGAACAACAATAATGAGGGCAGGAATGTGCATAAAATATAGAACTTCTGGACACTCTACAACCTTCTTGAAGAGATGAACCGTCTCTTCATCTTCACTTTCCTCCTCACTTGATTCTTCATGTTGGCATGTAGAGGATGGAAGAGCAATGAAATTCACATCAATTCCTTGCTCCTTGATCTTCTTCTCCTTCTCCCTCTTTAAGGGTGAAGACATCATTTCATGGGTGAGCAAAGATCCAACGAGCTCGTCAAGCTTAAGCTCCTTCAGGTTCTTTGCTTCTACAGTGGCCGTCTTTTTTGACTCCCATGATTTGGGAAGTGAGTAAATCAACTTTCGAACGAGTTTGTCTTCCGAAATCTCCTCTCTAAAACCTTTGAGTTGGTTGACGATTGTGGAGAAACGGTCAAACATCCTCTTGATGTGTTCATCCGGGTCTATCTTGAAGTTTTCATATTCGAGGTTGAGTAGACCAATCTTTGTTTCCTTCACCTCGTTTGTACCTTTATGGATCACTTCATGTTTGTCCCAAACCTCATTGGCATCTTCATAAGAAGAAACTTTTGCGTATTCATCGGGGCCCAATGCACACAATAGAATGTGCAAGGCTTTGCAATTTAGCTCCATCTTCTTCTTTTCATCCGCACTCCAATCTTGCATTCTTCGTTGTGATATGAACATCCCTTCTTCAACAATGTCCCAAAGATGATAGTTTTTTCCCTTGATGAAGTACATCATCCTATTATTCCAATAAGCATAATTCTCACCGTTGAAGAATGATGGCTTGCCTATTGATTGCGCCATTTATCACCGGTTGATTATTTGTTGATTAAGCTTGCCGGATCTTCTCAATAGCATAATTCTTGCCATTTATCACAGAGTATCGCTACGCTTCATAACGTATCAATACGACCTTACTCTATCTCGATACAGACAAGCTGTATCGATACGAGTTTTGGCTACTGGAATTTTCCTATAGTTGAAACCCTAAAGCGTATCGATACAGTGTATACCTTATCGATACGGTGGCTTGAAAAACAAAGGTTTGACTACTTTAAAGATATTTTAAATCATTTGAAAGCCTTGTAAAATTCATCAAATATATTTTCAAGTTATTTGGACTTATTAAAATTTTGAAACATTTTTCAATTTAGTCCAAAACAATTTTTTATTATTATATTAAAACAAACATCTCAACAACATACCTTTAAAATTTGTTAATTGGAAACATTTAAATCCCCCCGCCCAAGGGAAATGCTTTCTGCGGTCCTTGCATTTTTTAAAACGTTTTAATTTCTACCTTTTTGTTATGATTTTGGTCCGAAAACCAGTGGGTTAATTACCCGTCCAACCATATTCCTTTGTTTATTTCATTCAATTTAATCCATATTTATGTTCTATTTTTTATATTTACGTGTTGTTATTTTTATTGTCTTGCATATATTAAACGAATTTAGTTAAATTAATAACCAAAAAATAACCAAAAAATAAATATTAACCCACGAATTTAGTTAAATTAATAACCAAAAAATAACCAAAAAATAACCATATTCCACTACATAGATTGTGACATATCCAATATCAGTCTTTATAGTGTACTTAGTTACGACACACGTTTGACCGTATCAAAATATGTCACTCACGATGTTGAAATAATGATGATCTCAAGTCTGATGATCATACATGTAGTTATCACTATGAGCAATGTTGTTACTGTCATATAATAATCAAAGAAACATGCTCATAGCGGGTCAGTCCAGTATGTCGTTCTCTAATACATACTTATGTATTGATTTTGACATCTCCATGTCAATGACACCACATTGTCATCAATCAACTACATATTAGTCTTAATGCATTATTGTTGTTTGTACCCACAATAATACTCGACTAAGGACACTTTAGAGTAACCATATTATTCTAAGGACTTTATTATAATCCAGTTTATTTATGCACGCAGAATTGTAATTAAAAATAATAATAACAATGTCTCTTTATGAATAATTAAGGTAAAAACAAATGTCATTTTCTGTAACCCCCATAGCCCGGCCTAGACGCCCGACCCGAACTAAGAAGATTACACGGGGAAAACTAAAGTCAACTCGTAAAAGTCAACCTCGATTAACGACCTTTTTTCTTTTTTCTTTTCTAGATGCACATTATTATCCTATGTGATCAACAAAGCGGTTAGGCAAAAATGGCACAGTGATCGGAGTTCGATTAGGGGTTCAATTGCATTCATTTGACTTTTAGGGACTAATTTATAAATTTCAGGAATTACAAGGACTATCCAGTTTTTAAAGTTACCAATCCAAAATTAATCATATAACATGCCAGCGTGTCAAATCTCATCTCAAATGGACCACCCAAACTCAACCAATTGAACAATTAAGACTCAGGGACCAAAACGTAAGAAACAAGAACTCGAAACAATTCAAATTCAGCATCCAACGGTCAAGTGTTTCGGAACACGAAACAAGAACGGCCGTTTCGAAACAAGGATGACCGTTTTGATACGCGGGGGCGTTCCGAAACCTTAAGGAACCCGTTTCGGTACGTTGGTTCACAGTGACGAAATGTTCCGGAATGTGTCTTCATTTTCCAAGACACCATGGTCATTACAGGCCTCTGTTCCAAAACGCTTGGGCCTGCAACCTCCCAATTTGCTGGTTTTTAAGCAAGTTTTCATCTCCGGAACCACTCCGACACTTGTTCCAACTCACATACAACATGGATAAACATCAAGGACCATCCATATGAAGCATGAGCTATATCATAGAATCATTCATGCAAGCTATAGGACTATAGGAATGCTTCCTAGATGTCAAAACAACAAAAAGGTTAAAAACCACATTCAAGCTCAAACCAGAACTCAATGGCCATTTACAAATCTGAATAAGCAAACTAAACATGCTCAAGGTGTTTAACATCACCAAATATAACCAAGAGTAGAAATCCCTCTCATTGCCTCTTATTACACTAAGGTAAAATCACGTACATTGCTTAGTCAAAAATGCTTGGATTCCACTTACTTTCTTGCTGCCACAAATGTTTAATTCTCTGCATTGATGAAACAAATGAGCGTAAGCATAAAGCTTAGTGAGGGTCGCTAAAGCTAAACGTTCATCAATGCATTTTATAAAACCAACATATTATCATTTGCAAACTCATGCCTTCCTTTAAATCATGCTCTCTAAAGCAGCAATACACTTTTAAATCACATTCTTATAGCATCATTAAAAAATCAACAAAATCCTTTGTTCATGCTTAAACCAACCATCACATGCATTCTAGTATAATTTCCAAGCATCTCATGCTTAATCTTTAATCATCAACATTATATTGGCTCGCAAGTGATCAATCTCAAACCATATCATAACCAAAACAAAAGACACAATCGGATACGCGGATTACAAGCGTGTTCCCACACGCTTCATGCACACTATCGGACTACACAAGGCTCACACACGGTATTAGACCATCAACCGTTGTGACACTCGTGGTGGAGTTTAACGGTACAATCACAACCCTTCAACACCACTCATCGGTAGTTGTATAATTCCACTAACGAGAGTACAGGACTCAAAACACAAGATTCACCCACGGGATTAAACCATCCACCGTTGTGATCTTAACCTCAATCGTTAGGGTACTTGGATGGAGTATACAGTACAATCACAACCCCTCGACATCCAAGGCGACTT
The DNA here is from genome assembly GCA_030270665.1 of Hibiscus trionum. NCBI lineage: Eukaryota > Viridiplantae > Streptophyta > Magnoliopsida > Malvales > Malvaceae > Hibiscus > Hibiscus trionum. Next base: position 29,888,949 of record BSYR01000005.1, read on the forward strand.
TATTCACGGTGCACCCAATCCTATATCCGATTAAAGTAACCACAAACCATTTCCATCACTTGCTAGTATAATCATTTAACATCATTATTCCACTGTTTTACAAGCATAAATCACAATGCCATTTTCACAAGCATAAACATGCTTAAACTCAAATGTTTACATTTCATAAATCCAAGGATCACCTACCAAGTGCATCCTTAACAAAATGGAATTAAACACCAGCATTATCAATGCTCAAAACATGCTTTAAAACAGTAAATAAAACCACACTTAATTCAAGTGCATTTTCTAACAAAAGCATAGCACATTCCGAGAGAGACTTTTGAATCACTTACTCTTGAGCTTAGCTAAGTGTTTCAAACTTACACTAAGCTCCCAAGACCACGCTCAAAGCGTTACAAAGCTGGAAAATCCATTTCCACTCACCGATACGTGAAACCTTGCTTGCCGACGTGAAAATCACCCTTCCGAAGCCTCCAAAAATGCTTCGTTCACTTTTGGATCAAGATCCCCTGTTTTTGGAGCATCAAAACAGAGATCCAAATGCATTAAAATGCATTTCAACACCAGCAACTAAAAACAAACCCGCTGCTCATTAAAACTACACCAATTTACCCATCCGAAACAACCGAAAACTCAATCGATTGCTTCCTAAACCAAGCCCAGCCAACATACATCACTTTCAAACATTTATAAACATCAAAACACATCTAAAACCAAACTAAACCCATCCTTATACCTCCAGCAAGCATAACTTAATCATTTCACTTCAAAAACCCAACTAAAAGCATCAAGAAACTCAAGGATCTCAAGGATTTCGGGATTCATATTATCAAAACCCTTTTTCAACACAACAACCAACTCAAAACTCAATTAAAACCAATCAGCCAAACAGAGCTCATCAATACCAATCCGAAAATCAAGATTTAAATTAGAATTTTGCAAGATTTTGATCTTAAATCAAAACTATTTTCAAAACTCAGCCAAAAACAACATTTAGAAGTCAAAGATCTTGGGAATTTCAATAGAGAACCTAGATTGAAGGTTGAGAACGAGATTTACCTCCAATTCTTGCCTTCCTCAATGATTGACAAGTTTTTTTCCTTAACGAATCTTGAAGAATTTGAAGAGAACTCTTTAAATTTGTTTAGAAATCAAAGGGAGAGTGTTTGGGAGAATAGAAATCTGGAGAAAATAGTTGGGAAATGGTTTTGCTGAAATGAAAGTTAGTTACGTGAAATGAAATCTCAATTTCCTAATTAACCCATTTCAATTAAATAAAATCATTTCTATTTTAATTATCTAAAACCCTTTAAAACACATGTCAATTTAAGGAAGGTGTAATTGCACCATAGCTCCCTAAAGATTCTAAGATTTTGACTCCTTTTTGAAATTTTCCACAGTTTGAAACTTTACATTTTGGTCACTACCCAAAATGTACCACTTCCGAAGCTTTTTTTGTAAAATTGATTTGACCAATCTCTTAAACATGATTTTAGAGGATTTTAGCATTTTTACCATATTTTTATCCTTTCTCGATTCTTGATTTCCCTAAACCTCCTAAAATAATTCGAACCGTTTTCGACCGGTCTGATCCGATGTCTAAAACATCTAGGCCTAAAACCAGGGCGTTACAACTCTCTCCCACTTAGGAAATTTCGTCCTCGAAATTTTACCTGAAGGAAAAAGGTGCGGAAACTACTTTAGCATGCCCGCTCTGCTTTCCGAAGTGGCCTCCTCAACTCCTCGGTGTCTCCACAACACCTTCACAAGCTCCATCGTCTTGCCACGAAGAACTTTGCTGCTCACATCCAGAATCCTCATCGGTTCCTCATCATAAGACAGATCCGGATTCAAATCTACCTCCTCAACATGCATTACATGCGAAGGATTCGATCTGTACCTTCGCAACATCGAGACATGAAACATATCATGAATCTTTTCCAGCTCAGGAGGCAACCTCAACTGATACGCCACAGGACCAATACGCTCCACAACCTCATATGGACCAATAAACCTCGGGCTAAGCTTACTCTTACGCCCAAACCTCATCACCTTCTTCCAAGGCGAAACCTTTAAGAACACACGTTCACCAACTGCGAACTCAATCTCCTTACGCTTTAGATCTTCGTAAGACTTTTGCCGATATGATGCTGCCTTCAAACGCTCACAAATGAGCTTTACCTTCTCGGTGGTTCCTTTTAGCATAGCCGGCATCGAAATCAACTTTTGCCCAACTTCTTCCCAACAAAGAAGGGTTCTACATTTTCTCTCATACAAAGCCTCGTATGGAGCCGTTTGAATACTTTCCTGGTAACTATTGTTATACGCAAACTTAACCAACGGCAAGTGCTTCTCCCAAGAACCCTGAAAATATGTAACGCAACATCATAAACATGTCCTCAAGCACCTGGATCACACGTTCCGACTGTCCATCCGTCTGATGATGATAATAAGTACTGAAATTCAACATTGTACCCAAGGCTTGATACAATCATTACCAAAACCGTGATGTAAACCTCGGATCCCTATCCGACACTATGAACTTTGGCACCCCGTGCAACCGCACAATCTCAGCAATATACAGCTCTTCCAGCTTATCCAAGGTATACGTAGTATGCACAGGCAAGAAATGTGCACACTTCGTAAGGCGATCAACAATCACCCAAACCGAATTCTTTCTCGATGGTGACAAAGGCAAACCAGACACAAAATCCATGGTAATCCTTTCCCACTTCCATTCCGGGATTCTCAAAGGTTGCAACAACCCCGAAGGTACCTGATGTTCAGCCTTCACTCGCTGACACACCATACACTTACTAACGAATTCAGCAACATCCTTTTTCAACCCCACCCAGTAGTACTCATCTTTCAAATCACGATACATCTTTGTACTACCATGGTGCATAGCAAAAGGACTACTATGAGCTTCAGTCAGAATAGTGTGCCTCAACTCAACATCATCTGGCACCACTATTCGACTCCCAAAACACAGAACACCATCATCATTAAAACTGAAGTCTGAAGGCTTACCCTCCGCAATGTCCTGAACATGAGGGACAAGAGAATCATCTAGCAACTGTTTGTCTTTGATCAACTGGATCAGGGATGGTTTCACTTGCAATTCAGCAACAAGACCACCATCCCGCGATATGCTCAAGTGAGCAAACATCGCCCTCAACTCCACAACCACTTTTCTGCTCAAAGCATCGACCAAAACATTGGCCTTTCCCGGGTGATACTCGATCGACATATCATAATCCTTAAGAAACTCCACTCAACGACGTTGTCTAAGATTCAACTCCTTCTGAGACATAAGATACTTTAAGCTCTTATGATCCGTGAACACTACACACTTCTCGCCATACAGATAATGCCTCCAAATCTGAAAGGCAAACACAACAACCGCAAGCTCAAGATCATGACTAGGGTAGTTCGCTCATGCACCTTCAACTGCCTAGGTGCATATGTTACTAACTTACCCTCCTACACCAGCACACAACCCAAACCAACAATGGACGCATCACTGTAGACCACAAACTCCTTACCAGATTCAGGTTGAATCAGAACAGGAGCTTGCGTCAAAGCTTCCTTCATCTTCTCAAAAGCTTGATGCCTCGCATCCGTCCACTCAAAGCGAACATTTTTCTGCAACAATTTGGTCAAAGGTGCAACAATCTTTGAGAAACCCTCGACAAACCTACGGTAATATCCACCCAAACCAAAAAAACTTCGCACCTCCGTCACCGACTTAGGCACCTTCCAGCTCATCACTGCCTCAACCTTATGTGGATCAACACGAATACCCTCAGCCGATACAACATACCCAAGGAAGACTACTTCCTTAAGCCAAAACCCACACTTACTTAGCTTGGCATACAACTGGTTCTCCAACAATGCTTGCAAAACTATTCTTAGATGTCTATCATGATCCTCCTCGGTACGTGAGTACAAAAGGATATCATCGATGAACACCACCACAAACTGATCCAAGAACTCATGGAACACATGATTCATCATGTCCATGAAAGTAGCAGGTGCGTTGGTCAAACAAAACGACATCACTAAGAACTCGTAATGCTCGTGCCTTGTCCGAAAAGCCGTCTTAGGTACGTCCACATCCTTCACCTTCAACTGGTAATACCCTGACCTTAAGTCTATCTTAGAAAACAATGAGGCTCCTCAAAACTGATCAAAGAAATCATCAATCCTTGGCAAAGGGTATTTGTTCTTGATCGTCAACTTGTTCAGTTGCCGATAATCTATACACATCCGCATTGTCCCATCTTCCTTCTTTACAAACAAGACTGGCGCACCCCAAGGTGAAATACTCGGCCGGATAAACCTTCTATCAAGCAACTCCTGAAGTTGCGTCTTCAACTCTTTCAACTCGTTATGTGTCATGCGATAGGGAGCGATAGAGACCGGAGTCGTATTCTCATACAACTCGATATCAAACTCAACTTCTCTATTTGGTGGCAACCCAAGCAATTCTTCCGGAAAGGCACCCGGAAAATCGCATATGGTTCTGAAGTCCTGCACACGTACATCCTTTGTACCAGGATTCATCACGTAAGCAAGATAAGCATCACAACCCATCCTTAGCATACGACTTGCTTCTATAGCCGAAACAACATTAGACAAGAATTTCACATTTTTGCCTACTACCACCACTTCATAATCATCCGCAAGCTTTAAGGTGATTCGCTTAACCTCAAAGTCAACCACTACCCTATGCTCAGATAGCCAATCAATACCAAGGATCACGTCAAAACCATAAAAGGGTAACTCTATCAAATCCACAAGAAAAACATGACCCTGAACAGATAAGGGACACCTCCGATACAACTTCCTAGTGACTACAGTCTCACCAAAAGAACTAGTCACTTGTATTCCTACCTCAAGCAACTCAACAGGTATATCAAGAAAATGTGCATGCTCACTCAAGATATAAGAATGTGTGGACCCAGAATCAATCAAAGCCAACATTGATAAAGACTGGAGTACAAAGGTACCTGCGATGACATCGGTATCGTTCCGCTCCTCGCGCTGAGCATAGACCCTCATAGGACCGCCTCCTTCAGGCCGAACTGCTACAACATGAGCAAAGTCTCGCTGCCCCTCATCTCTTCTCTGGAATTTCCCTCGGTCGCGCCCATGGCCTCTCTGAGGTGCAGCCACAGTAGGTGCACGTCCCTGGCCTCCACCAGCCAACAGAGGACACTCACGCCTCATATGATCCGCCAAACCACAGTTCTAGCAAGAATTCCCTGTTACCGCAATAGAAGCCTGGACCTCTCTAGCTCCACGTGGACAATCTCGCCGCAGATGACCCCGAGAACCACACATCCAGCACGTGTTTTGTTCTGCCCTCATCCGGTCTCCCTGAGTCGGTGCACCATGTCCAACATTACCTCGCATAGCAGCATGCTGATATCTCCTATCTCGACCTCTCTTGTTCCGTCCACCACCGGAACTAGACTCAGCTGCTCTCTTTCCAAAGCTAGAACCACCTCTACAATATGACAGACCCAAATTCTGCTCGATGTCCTTAGCTCGACATACAAGCACATCCAAATCTATGTAGTCTGTAACCAACATATAAGTCTTGAATTCCTGCACCAGCCCATACCAGAAGTGATCGCAACGATTCCTTTCGCTCGACATCAACTCAGGGGTGTACTGGCTCAGACGTACGAACTAGACCTCGTACTCAGCCACAGAAAGGTTTCCCTGAACAAGCGACATAAACTTGCACTTCTTTTCATCCAGATATCTCACACCGAGATACTTCCTCCTAAAGGAACCTCGAAAGAACTCCCAATCTACCTCATTGGGCTCCATACCAGCGGTGGTAGTTGTCCACCAACTATAAGCGTCACCCTGGAGCAAAGAAACTGCGCACCCCAGCTTGCGCACATCACTACATCCCATATGATCCATGATACGGATCATGCTAGCCAACCATGCTTTCGACTCCTCAGGAGTCATACCTTAGAACTCCACAGCTCCTAAACTCCTCAGCCTTTCTAAAGGCAAACCCATCTGCCCAGCAGCAGGGGCCTGAACATGCGCTCCAGCTACCACAGCCTGAAACGCTCCGGTGATCGCCTGAACCAATGGCGTTAGATCACCCAATCCTGGACCAGCTTGTCCTTGTTGCTCCGGCTCTCCACCCCTAGGTGGTGGCAGAGGTAAAGTTTCATCAGCTGGGTTCTCAACCTCTTGATTACTTTGATTGCCCTGCTCAGCCGCAGGCACAATCGTGTTCAACCTAAGCTCTCTCCTCGGACCCATTGTGTTATTTTTAACAAAGCATAACAACAAAAACAAATCAAACCATGATTTAGGCCAGCCTCAAGCAAGGATCCAAGTTCACAAAAACATTTAGCTAGTGTAATAAGGCAATGCGCACCCCGATTTCCCTCAGGCATAACATAACATACAATAACATTTAATAATCAATATGCTTTTCACCATCCGAAATCAGCATGCATCATTGTCACATTATCATCATACAATCATATCTAACTTACATATGATTCATAACAATCAAGCATGGCATAAGTTCCAACATTCAACCAAAATCATGCTGTTAAAAACAACATATATCAAAACATGCCAATTTCACTTACCATCATCACCAATTCTTTTGTAACCTGGCTCTAATACCAACAAATGTAAGCCCCTTAGCCCGGCCTAGACGCCCGACCCGAACTAAGAAGATTACACGGGGAAAACTGAAGTCAACTCGAAAAAGTCAACCTCGATTAACGACCTTTTTTATTTTATCTTTTCTAGATGCATATTGTTATCCTATGTGATCAAAAAAGTGGTTAGGCGAAAACAGCAAAGTTATCAGAGTTCGATTAGGAGTTTAATTGCATTCATTTGACTTTTAGGGACTAATGTATAAATTTCAAGAATTACAAGGACTATCAAGTTTTTAAAGTTACCAATCCAAAATTAATCATATAACATGCCAACGTGTCAAATCTCATCTCAAACGGACCATCCAAACTTAACCAATTGAACAATCAAGACTCAGGGACCAAAACATAAGAAACAAGAACTCGAAACAATTCAAATTCAGCATCCAACGGTCAAGTGTTTCAGAATAGGAAACCCTGTATCAGAACGACCGTTTCGAAACAAGGATGACCGTTTCGATACGCGAGGGTGTTCCGAAACCTTAAGGAACACGTTTCGGTACGTTGGTTCACAGTGGCAAAATGTTCTGGAACGTGTCTTCCTATTCCGAGACACCATGGTCATTACAGGCCTCCATTCTGAAACGGACAAGGGCGTTCCGAAACGCCTAGGCTTGCAACTTCCCAATTTGCTGGTTTTTAACCAATAGTAGAAATCCCTCCCATTGCCTCTTATTACACTAAGGTAAAACCACGTACATTGCTTAGTCAAAAATGTTTGGATTCCACTTGCTTTCTTGCTGCCACAAATGCTTAATTCTCTGCATTGATGAAACAAATGAGCGCAAGCATAAAGCTTAGTGAGGGTCGCTAAAGCCAAACGTTCATCAATGCATTTTATAAAACCAACATATCATCATTTGCAAACTCATGCCTTCCTTTAAATCATGCTCTCTAAAGCATCAATGCACTTTTAAATCACATGCTCATAGCATCATTAAACAATCAACAAAATCCTTTGTTCATGCTTAAACCAAGCATCACATGCATTCTAGCATAATTTCCAAGCATCTCATGCTTAATCTTTAATCATCAACATTATATTGGCTCGCAAGTGATCAATCTCAAACCATATCATAACCACAACAAAAGACACAATCGGATACGCAGATTACAAGCGTTGTCCCACACGCTTCATACACACTATCGGACTACACAAGGCTCACACACGGTATTAGACTATCAACCGTTGTGATACCCGTGGTGGAGTTTAACGGTACAATCACAACCCCTCAACACCACTCATCGGTAGTTGTATAATTCTACTAACGAGAGTACGAGACTCAAAACACAAGATTCACCCACGAGATTAAACCATCCACCGTTGTGATCTTAACCTCAATCGTTAGGGTACTTGGATGGAGTATACGGTACAGTCACAACCCCTCGACATCCAAGGCGACTTTATTCACAGTGCACCCAATCCTATAGCCGGCTAACTATATCTGATTAAAGTAACCACAAATCATTTCCATCACTTGCCAATATAATCATTTAACATCATTATTCCACTTTTTACAAGCATAAATCACAATGCCATTTTCACAAGCATAAACATGCTTAAACTCAAATGCATACATTTCATAAATCCAAGGATCACCTACCAAGTTCATCCTTAACAAAATAGCATTAAACACCAGCATTATCAATGCTTAAAACATGCTTTAAAACATTAAATAAAACTACACTTAATTCAAGTGCATTTTCTAACAAAAGCATAACACATTTCGAGAGAGACTTTTGAATCACTTACTCTTGAGCTTAGCTAAGTGTTTCAAACTTACACTAAGCTCCCAAGACTATGCTCAAAGCGTTACAAAGCTGGAAAATCCATTTCCACTCACCGATACGCAAAAATCACCCTTTCGAAGCCTCCAAAAAATGCTTCGTTCACTTCTGGATCAAGATCCCCTGTTTTTGGAGCATCAAAACAGAGATCCAAATGCATTAAAATGCATTTCAACACCAGCAACTAAACACAAACCCGTTGCTCATCAAAACTACACCAATTTACCCATCCGAAACAACCAAAAACTCAATCGATTGCTTCCTAAACCAAACCCAGCCAACATACATCACTTTCAAACATTTATAAACATCAAAACACATCTAAAAACATCCTAAACCCATCCTTATACCTCCAACAAGCATAACTTCATCATTTTACCTCAAAAACCCAACTAAAACCATCAAGAAACTCAAGCATTTCGGGATTCATATTATCAAAACCCTTTTTCAACATAACAACCAACTCAAAACTCAATTAAAACCAATCCAAACAGAGCTCATCAATACCTATCCGAAAATCAAGATTAAATCATAATTTTGCAAGATTTTGATCTTAAATCAAAACTATTATCAAAACTCATTCAAAACAACATTTAGAAGTCAAAGATCTTGGGAATTTCAATAAAGAACCTAGATTGAAGGTTGAGAACGAGATTTACGTCCAATCCTTGCCTTTCTCAATGATTGACAAGATTTTTCCTTAACAAATCTTGAAGAATTTGAAGAGAACTCTTGAAATTTATTTAGAAATCAAAGGGAGAGTGTTTGGGAGAAAAGAAATATGGAGAAAAGAGTTGGGAAAATGGTTTTACTGAAATGAAAGTTAATTACGTGAAATGAAATCTCAATTTCCCAATTAACCCATTTTAATTAAATAAAATCATTTCTATTTTAATTATCTAAAACCCTTTTAAAATGCATGTCAATTTAAGGAAGGTGTAATTGCACCATAGCTCCCTAATGATTCTAAGATTTTGACTCCTTTTTGAAATTTTGAAATTTTCCACAGTTTGAAACTTTACATTTTGGTCACTACCCAAAATGTACCACTTCTGAAGCTCTTTTTGTAAAATTGATTTGATCAATCTCTTAAACATGATTTTAGAGGAATTTAGCAATTTTTACCATATTTTTATCCATTTCCAATCCTTGATTTCCCTAAACCTCTTAATACAATTTGAACTGTTTCCGACCGGTCCGATCCGATGTCTAAAACATCTAAGCCCAAAACTAGGGCGTTACATTTGCAATCATCTTATGATTGGTCTTTGGGCATACTCTAACAATCTCCCACTAGCAATAAGACCAATCACTCATGTATCTAATACCAAGTGACTTAGTGTGACGATCATGCTTCTGCTGCATCAGAGGCTTTGTCCGTGGATCGACAATGTTATCATCTGTTGGTACTCTACATATTTTCACATCTCCTCAATCTATATTTTTTCAAATGAGATGGTAACACCTAAGTATGTGATTGGATCGTTGGTGAGATTTGGGTTCTTTTTCTTGAGTGATGATTAAGTTGTTATGACAATGTAGATTTATTCTAACGACCTGAATTTTGGGCCTTGCGAATTTGAGCCTCGGACCCAATTTAATTGGGCCTTATGTTGGGCAGCCCAAATTAAGGATAGTTTGATTTGGGCTTTGTGATATATTAAGGATATATTATATGGGAGAATAATTTAAAAGAAAAGAAAAGAAAAAAGGGTTTTAAATTGAAAGGTGGCTGGTGATTTGATGGGGAGAGAGAACAAAAGATGGGAGGATAAGATTTTTTGAAAATGAGAGAGAAAACATGAGAATAGTGGGGGAAATGGAGTTTAAGTCTCGATCTACCGCCACGGGAGCCGCCGTGGCTCTCACCGCCGGCATCATAAGCTCTACCTCAATGAGAGGAGTCCGACGGTGGTCCTCCCATTGCCTAAGGCGACGCCATTCGTTAGGGTGGGGGAAAGGAAAGTGCGGCCTTGTTAGAAACACCACGTTTTGGCCATCTCCACCGCGAGCCGTCACCACCACTAGAACCACCGCCTCGAGGATAGACAACTGTTGAGTGTGTAAAAGTTTTATTATTTACACCCTTTTTAACCCATATTTCTGCTGCATTCAAGCATTATTCATTGCATTTAGGTCAGTTTACAGCAAAACATCACAAATATATTAAAGGCACAGATTCTACTAAAAATGGATGTTTTTGCAGGTATCCGCCATAGCTGACGGAGAAGGCAGGCGCTGGGCAGAGAAGCAGAAGAGCTGAACTGGACAAGCAGACAAAGAGAACGATGCTGCCATGGTGCCGCCGTGACAGCATGGTGACAGCAGTTCTGTGGAGAAAAAAAGCGAAATGGACCTCGATAGATAGAGAAAATTCTGCCCGTCTGTCGTGTGAAAACCATATATTTTTCCAAGCCCCGGATCAAAAGATATGTCAAGCCCAAAGTTCAAGGAGAGAAAATCCCAAGAAACAAGGAGGACGGCTGGAAAGTAGATTCCTTGAAGATTAAGTCTTTATTAGAATCATACTTTTAATTAAAGTTGTAATCCTTGTTAACTTAGAATACTTGAGCCCAAAGCTTATATAAGGGCATGTATTTTAACTTAGGAGAGAGATCTCATATCCCATAGCCGATTACCCCATAACCGACAACCAAAAACCCCTCCGCCGTTTACCCGCCGTCGATATGTTCTAAAACCCCCCTAGGGCCACGGGTTGATTTGTAAAGTAGTTGCAAGGGTTGCTTTTGTTTTAGGAATTTTTAGTTCAATAAAATAAACTTCAAGTTCTCTTATTTTGGTTATTAATATCTTGCAAGAGCATCGGGAGAGCATTGTGAGGTTATCTATTTACTTAGCATCGGGAGAGTTAAGTATACGAAAGAAATAAGAGCAAGTTCTCTAGTTTATAGTTGAACTATCTCGTGCCTAGGGATAGGGCGAGGTTAAGTGGCTAAAGAAGAATTCATACACATCGGTGTTCATCCTTCGATTCACGCCGGGAGGTATCATCAAGACGTGATCATCGACAGACTTGGACCTAGGGATAGGCCAAGGCATATCTGGGATTCTTGCTAAACTTGAAGTACTGAGTTGGTGTGTTTGCTGCCGCGACGATCAACGGACTGTTGCCGCGACAGGTGCTGCCGCGACGGGCGCGGCGACAGAACTGGATTTCCTAGGCATTGCAATACCTGCACTACTGAGCAATTCAATACCAGCCCATTCTCTCTATCTTAATATCTCAATTCTTTTATTTACGTTTACTTTATTACTCTCGTGACAACTTTCTTAAAATATTTCCCTTGCTTTCGTGCAGTAAACTAAGGTGAAGCTATTAGCCCAATCCCTGTGGAGACGATATCCGATACTTCGTATCACTTTACTACTTGCGTCGTGTACACTTGCACTACCATTGCGATAGACTATTTTACACGCAACAAGTTTTTGGCGCCGTTGCCGGGGATTGGCAACATAACTCTACCTTTCTTTTATTGCACTTTTCGTTTTTATTTTTATTTTTATTATTTTTATTTTTCTATTTTTCTGTGGTGCATTCAACTCTTGCTTTTCACAAGGTTTCTTGTTTATGCGCAGATCGAATCGAGGTAAAGATCCTGAATATCAATTAGATCCGGAAATCGAACGTTCCTTCAATCTCAAGAAACAACTTCGTCACCTTCTAGCCAGGAACGAGTACCTTGAAGAACAGCTAGAGAAGATGGCCCACGTTGAAAACGACCCGCCTGTCGGCGACCCGCCCGCCGCCGCCGGACGACGGTCCTGTCGTGACTACATGTTGAACGATCATGTAGAGCTGGAAACCACGCTGCCGGACATAGATGTTGATAACTTCGAGCTGTAACCTGTCATGTTTAGTATGATCAACAATGCCGGGCAGTTTAGTGGTGCTGTTACAGAAGATGCTAGGGAGCATCTCAAAACGTTCCAGGAGATCTGTGGTTCGTTTAGACTACCAGGAGTTAATCCGGAGATACTGAGGCTTCGGTTATTCCCCCATTCATTGAGGGACAGAGCAAAAACTTGGTGGAATAAACTTACGTCGGGTTCAATTAGAACTTGGGCAGATTTATCTCGTGAATTTTTATCTCGTTTTAATCCTTCGCATTTATCTGAGCGATTACATAATGAAATTGCTACTTTTCAACAGGAAGATGACGAGCCGATGCACGAGGCCTGGGACAGATTTACTACTCTTCTACGGAACTGCCCAATGCATGGATTCCCCGTCTGGAATCAGGTAACAAAGTTTTATAATGCTGCCAACTTACAAACTCGTATTCGAATTGATTCAGCAGCAAACGGACTATTATTGGATAAAGACCCGGAAGAGGCAATGCTAGTTTTGAAAAATCTGGCTAAGAATGAGGAGCAGTTTCCGACAGCAAGAAGAAGGGGTAAACGAGTACTAGCTGTCAAGGACTATGAGGCCGACAGCACGTTGAAATCACAGGTGGCATTTGTGACATTTGTGAGGGAAATCATAGTTCGGAGGAATGTCCAATACAGTTAGAAGAGGGAAAATATGTTGGAAATTACAACAAGCCGAACTACAACAACAACAACTATAATCCCAATTGGAGGAAGGATCTTAAATTTTCTTGGAGCAATCCAAACAATACCCTGAATCCCCAAGCACACAATCAGAATCAGGGAGGACCTAGATTGTTGACGCGACAGCAACTGCCACCGCAACTGCCGCCGCAGCAGCAACAGCAGCCACCAGCTGCCACGAGCAGTATACTGGAACAGACTCTGGCCACTTTCATGTCTCAGACAGGTACTTATATTGAGAATATGAATCAGTTTGTCAAGAAAACGGAGACATTCATGGATAAAACAGAGATGCGGATAACAAATCATGAAGCTACTCTGAGATCTTTGGAGACACAAATGGGTCAGGTTTCCCAACATATTAAGCCGAGGCAGACTGGAGGATTCCCTAGTAATACTGAAAATGCTAGGCAGCCCACAAATGAGCAATGTAAGGCCATTACTACTAAGAGTGGGAAGAAACTACCAGGGCCAGAAAAGGAAGCTGAATCAGTAAGAAAACCAGCTTTGGACAAACCTGCCGAGGAAGCTGCCCCGACAGGTAACAAACAGCCTGCTGCCGATGAGCCTGTCACGACAGTAGAAGCGACAGAGGAGAAAAATGATGAACCCAAACCTCCTCAGATTCGTATGCAGTGGGAAGGACTTATTGCTGATTATCGTCCCCCACCTCCTTTTCCTCAACGGATACAGCAAGCTAAGCAAGAATCTCAACTTAAAAAGATTTATGATATTTTTAAGCAGGTTCATATTAATATTCCGCTGTTAGATGCCGTTAGGGAGATGCCCGGTTACGCCAAATTTCTCAAAGATGTCATGTCAAATAAATATAAACTGGGGGAATTTGAAACGGTAAGGATGGCAGATGGTTGCATGAGTATTCTTCATTGGCAGCCACCCCAGAAAAAGAAGGATCTGGGGAGCTTCATCATACCTTGTGTAATCGGAGATAAATACGTGGGTAAGGCACTTTGTGATCTTGGTGCTAGTATTAATTTAATGCCAAAATCTGTTTTTCAGAAATTAGGTATTGGAAAGGCGCGGCCCACGACAGTAATCCTGCAGCTTGCAGACCGCTCTTACGTTCATCCAGAAGGAAAAATCGAAGATATTCTGGTAAGAGTGGATAAATTTATTTTTCCTGCTGACTTTCTTGTTTTAGATTGTGAAGCAGACGAAAACGCACCAATCATCCTTGGGCGACCCTTTTTAGCCACGGGAAGATCACTGATTGATGTGGAAAAAGGAGAACTCACCATGAGAGTGAATGACCAAGAGATTAAGTTGAATGTTCTCCAAGCAATGAAGCATGCTGATGCAGACGAGGAATGCAAGGCTATCACTGAAGTTATCCTTGATCAACCCTGCATCTGGTCGGGCTGTCACGACATAAAAATCGGGCACTGCTGCGGCAGCCACCTACAGGGCTGTCACAACAGCACTGTCGACAGTAACTCCTCTGACTCCGATACATCTGATACTGAAGATCAGGAGGAGGTAAACTGGATAGGTGATCGTCCAGGTAAGTTATTCGAACCTTTGAATTACACTTCGGATAACCATGCAATCCAAAAGCCATCTACTGTTGAACCACCTGCCTTAGAACTAAAGCCCCTGCCAGGGCAGCTAAAATATGCTTTTCTTGGTTCAAATGATACGTTACCCGTAATCATCTCTTCTAAGCTGCCACAGGAACAGGAACGACAGCTAGTAGGTATGCTGCGGCAGCACAAGAAGGCAATTGGATGGACGATAGCTGATATTCAAGGCATTAGTCCGGCGTTATGCATGCACAAAATCCTTTTAGAGGAAGATCATAAGCCGACTATAGATGCTCAAAGGCGGCTAAACCATGCGATGAAAGAGGTGGTCCGTAAAGAGATAATCAAATGGTTAGATGCTGGTATTATTTACGCCATCTTTGACAGCAAATGGGTGAGCCCGGTGCAATGCGTTCCCAAGAAAGGAGGAATGACCGTGGTGACCAATGAAAACAACGAGTTAATCCCAACTAGGACTGTGACCGGTTGGAGGGTTTGTATGGACTATCGGAAGCTTAACAAAGCTACCCGAAAGGACCACTTTCCTTTACCCTTTATTGATCAAATGCTTGATAGATTAGCGGGTAAACCTTACTATTGTTTTCTTGATGGTTATTCAGGTTATAATCAAATTGCTATCGCACCGGAGGATCAAGAAAAAACGACCTTCACATGCCCCTATGGAACGTATGCTTTTAGGAGAATGCCGTTTGGATTATGCAATGCACCCGCCACCTTCCAAAGGTGCATGATGGCTATATTCTCCAATATGGTGGAGGACTTCCTTGAGATATTTATGGATGATTTTTCAGTCTTTGGAGACGATTTTGAGAGCTGCCTCGGCAATCTACAAAAGGTACTTGAAAGATGTGAAAAAGCAAACCTCGTATTGAATTGGGAAAAATGCCACTTTATGGTGGATGAAGGGATAGTCCTTGGCCATAAGATTAGCTGCCGTGGCATAGAAGTCGACAGGGCCAAAATAGAAGTGATTGAAAAACTGCCGCCGCCGACCACAGTCAAGGGCATTAGAAGTTTCTTAGGGCATGCTGGTTTTTATAGAAGATTCATTGCAAATTTCTCAAAAATCACCAAGCCCTTATGTCATCTTTTGGAGCAGAACCGACCCTTTGACTTTAATGATGAATGTACTGAAGCATTCAAGGTTCTGAAGGAAAAGCTGGTAACAGCCCCAATAGTACAGCCACCAGACTGGACACAGCCATTTGAGATTATGTGTGATGCTAGTGACTATGCTGTCGGGGCAGCACTTGGGCAGCGTAGAGATAAGCTATTTCATGTCATATATTATGCCAGCAAGACACTGAATGACGCCCAAGTGAACTACACCACCACAGAAAAGGAGTTATTAGCTGTGGTGTTCTCCATCGACAAGTTTCGTTCTTACATCCTTGGGACGAAAGTAATAGTGCACACAGACCATTCTGCCCTGAAGTATTTGTTCGCAAAGAAGGATGCAAAGCCTAGATTGATACGGTGGATCCTGCTATTGCAAGAGTTCGACCTTGAAATCAATGACAAAAAAGGGACAGAAAATCAGGTGGCAGATCACTTGTCAAGATTGGAGAAGGGACAGAGTCTGCCAATAGATGAGACAAACATATTGGAGACCTTCCCAGATGAGCAGCTCTTTGCTGCCGCAGTCGCTGCCGCAACAGCCATGGCAGCAGGTAAGTCTTCTGAACTTCCCTGGTATGCTGATTTCGTTAATTTTATAGTTAGCGGAATACTTCCTTCTGATCTTAATTATCAAGCTAGGAAGAGGTTCCAAAATGATGTTAGGCATTATTATTGGGACGAACCTCTTCTTTTCAAACTATGTGCAGATCAAGTTATAAGGAGGTGTGTACCACAAGAAGAGCAAGAAGACATTCTCCATCACTGCCATGCTTCACAATATGGAGGTCACTTAGGAGGCAACAAAACTGCTGCCAAGGTGCTGCAGTCAGGGTTCTACTGGCCGACACTGTATAAAGATGCACAGGACTTCTACAAGAACTGTGACAGGTGCCAGCGGACAGGTAACATCTCGAGGAGAAACGAGATGCCACTGCAGAACATTCTAGAAGTCGAGATCTTCGTCGTTTGGGGGATTGATTTTATAGGACCTTTTCCATCTTCATGTGGAAATCTATACATCCTCCTAGCAGTGGATTATGTCTCTAAGTGGGTTGAAGCTATCGCTACCCAAAGGAATGATGCCAAGACAGTCCAAAAATTTCTACACAAAAACATCTTTTCTAGGTTTGGCATCCCTAAGGCAATTATCAGTGATGAAGGGAGACATTTTGGCAATAGGGTTATTGCTGCCGCCTTGAAGAAATATGGTGTCAAGCATCGAATCGCGACAGCATACCACCCACAGACCAATGGACAAGCTGAGATATCCAATAGGGAAGTTAAGAACATTCTTGAGAAGATGGTTAAGCCAACTAGGAAAGACTAGTCTTTACTCTTCAATGATGCATTATGGGCATATAGGACAGCTTTTAAGACTCCATTGGGCATGTCTCCATACCGATTGATTTATGGGAAAACCTGTCATCTTCCTGTCGAGATAGAGCACAGGGCATACTGGGCAATCAAGGCAGTGAATATGAACTTGGACAAGGCAGGCCAGAAAAGGCTGTTAGATCTGAACGAGATTGACGAAATAAGAACAATGGCCTACGACAATGCAAGAATTTACAAGGAGAAAACTAAGAAGTGGCATGATAGGAAGTTGCTGCCACGACAGTTCTTCCCAGGGCAGCTTGTATTGTTGTTCAATTCTAGACTGAAACTCTTCCCAGGGAAGCTAAAATCTAGATGGTCTGGCCCATTCCAAGTCGTACAAGTTTTTCCGCATGGTGCCATCACAATCCGATCATTAAAAGACGGGCACCAATTCAAAGTCAACGGACAGCGCCTCAAGCATTATCAGGGGACTGAAGCCCCAGGAATACAGGGAGTGGTTACCTTAGGAGTTGCCCCAAAAGGCATCCCTAATTTAACCTAAATTTTAATTTTATTTATTTCTATTATTTATTATTAGGAAATTAGGTTTATTCGAATAATGTTTTTATGTTTTCTGTTTTTAGGAAATAAAGGAGTCAAGAAGAATAGGAGAAGTGACCCAAGCCCACCATCCATCCATCAGCCCAACAAAGCCCAATATTGAAGCCTGTCGTTCCAGCTGCCGCCGCAGACACGGATAAGACAGGCTGTCATCAGACTGTCACTCCAGACGCAGAAACGTGTGACAGACGCGTAACAGACGCATAAATACGTGTCAGACGCGTCAGATACGCTAAAGCTCAACAGTCGCTCCGTTATTCACGCCTGCCATTACAGCATTAAACGGGCAACAACTCTTCTTCTATAAAACCCCGTTTCATTTTCATTTTCATCCACTTCTGCTTTTCTTACTTGCTCTCCCCCTTTAGTTTTCATTTGCTTTCTTTTACTTTCAACAACCCTTGCAACTAACATGTCTTCTAGAAGAACCCGCCGCAGTGCTGCTTCAAATTCTCCACTGACAGCAACTCCTCCACCATCCTTTGCAACAAGAGATATATGGGAAGAACGAGGCTTCATCTACGCTCCAAAAGCAGTCAATATGGGCCTCAAGCCTTTCATCGCAAGGACGATTAGAGCCCTCTTGCGGGAAACATTCGCAGAGCAACCAGCAGAGATGAATGAGACACTGGTAAGGGAATTCTATGCTGCCATCGGCAGCAGGACGACAACAGCAGTGACTGTCCGAGGGACAGAAGTGCAGTTCACAGCCGAGCGCATAAACTCTTTCTATGGCCTTCATTTCGGCCCCAACGATGATGCTCACCAGCAGTTCCTGGACACCCTCGACACCGCGGCCTTCGATGCTGTCATAGCAGAAGTGACAGAAGAATGAACTGAATGGAACACGAGCAAGAAAAATCCAAACACCGTAAGAAGGGGGCAGCTGCTTCTAGAAGCCAAATTATGGAACGCTTTCATCAAGAAACGGATTCTGTCGTCCTCCCATCATACCACAGTGGACCAGCAGAGGCTAGCCCTAATCCACTCAATCATGAACAACCGGCCCATAAATGTGGGACGCTACATGAGGGAGAGTATCTTAGACTGCACGCACAGATCAACAGCCCTCCTCTGCCTGCCCTTCCTGATTACATCCCTCTGCCGCCGCTTTGCCGTACCAGAAGCCACCACCGATCGACTAGTGAAGGGACGGGGCTGGACAGATAAGAATATTATCAGCCTCATGGAGCTGACAGTAGCAACCCCCATCTCTTCCGTCAACCCTAATGCCGCCCTAGCAGAATCATCTGAGGAGCCCAACACTGAACCTGCCACAGCAGCTGCTCCGACAGACACATACACTCAAATCCTTGCTGCCATTCAGAGGGTGGAAGACAGACAGCTGGGTCTGATGACATTCATCATGGATTTTGCCAACTCCACGGTACATTTCATTAACCATACTTTAAATTATCCCGATGTTGTCTTTCCCACCTTCCCCGCCCACTATTTCACCGTCCCCACCCCCGCCCACACACCTACACCTGCTGCCACACCTCATACACAATCTGCTGCCTCCACCCCATCACCTGCCCCGACGGCATCCGGCAGCCCTCAGGTCGACATATCCGCCCGAGGGATGAAGCGACCGCCATCGGATGACATTGATGCCTTCGTCGCTGGTTTTTCTTCTTCCTCTGTCTGGGCTGAAAGCGAGGCAGAACCATCCATTCGAAGGAACCTGGAGAAAGAATTCACGCCTGTCAAGAGGCAGAAAAAGATGGCCAACAAAAAGCTTATGGCAAAGGCCAGCACCACCACCAGCAGCAGCAGCACTTGGGACAGCGGCAGCAGCTCTGACATCCAGGTCATAGAGCAACCAGTCCAGCCTGCCCCACAGCCCAGAATCCACCGCCAAATCTGCCTCAGCAGCAGCAGTGAAGACAGCGCTTAAAAATTTAAGTTTCTTATTTTCTTATTGCTGCTTGCTATTTATATATTTTGTGATGTACTGCATTCATTTATTTTGCTTTTTATCTTGTCATTTGCATTGAGGGCAATACAACCCTTGAGTTTGGGGGTGGCAACCCTCCATATTAATGGAGTCCAAGTACATCTTTAGTTAAATTGTTGTGTCTTTTACTTAGTTTATTTTCGTCAAAAAAAAGATGAAAATATTGGAAATTTTGGCTGAAAACTGTGAACTGAACTTACCTGTCGTGACAGCTCCGTAGTGACAGCAACTTTAGGATAGTTTTAGGAGAAGTTTAGAGCCTTTCTATAGTTCTGAAAACTTAAACACCATTTGTGACTGTTATACTGCTTAGACTTCTTTTAGCCAAACTAGAATAGGAAGCTTAGCACTTAAATAGCCCCCAGAGGTGCCTAACACTGGCTCTAGGAAAGAAGTTTAGCAAAAGAAACTCAATAGCCCTAGAGGTGCCCGAAACCGGCTCTAGTGAAACTTTAGCTAAAAAAATAAAAAAAACAAGTCAAAACAGAAAATCAAAGAAGCATGAAAATGTGCCTTCAAAAAAGATAAACTTTGGCATAAAAATTCGAGTTAAGAGTTAAATATTCTAGTGAAACTAAGAGAGTCTTGGCATATAACTGTTCACAAGCATGCACACACTGCACGAGAACTATAGTGAGATTCCGGACAGATCCTAAATTATCCGACAGGTTGCTGCCGTCACAGGAAACGAACGACGGGTAAGGGAAAGTCCACTGTTTGAAAGCCAAAACAAAAATATTTCATTTTTCTTTTAGGTCTTAGTTGCTTGAGGGCAAGCAAAAACTTGAGTTTGGGGGTGTGTAAAAGTTCTATTATTTACACCCCTTTTAACCCATATTTCTGCTGCATTCAAGCATTATTCATTGCATTTAGGTCAGTTTACTGCAAAACATCACAAATATATTAAAGGCACAGATTCTACTAAAAATGGCTATTTTTGCAGGTATCCGCCATAACTGACGGAGAAGGCAGGCGCTGGGCAGAGAAGCAGAAGAGCTGAACTGGACAAGCAGACAAAGAGAACGATACTGCCATGGTGCCGCCGTGACAGCATGGTGACAGCAGTTCTGTGGAGAGAAAAAGCGAAATGGACCTCGATAGATAGAGAAAATTCTGCTCGTCTGTCGTGTGAAAACCATATATTTTTCCAAGCCCCGGATCAAAAGATATGTCAAGCCCAAAGTTCAAGGAGAGAAAATCCCAAGAAACAAGGAGGACGGCTGGAAAGTAGATTCCTTGAAGATTAAATCTTTATTAGAATCATACTTTTAATTAAAGTTGTAATCCTTGTTAACTTAGAATACTTGAGCCCAAAGCTTATATAAGGGCATGTATTTTAACCTAGGAGAGAGATCTCATATCCCATAGCCGATTACCCCATAACCGACAACCAAAAACCCCTCCGCCGTTTACCCGCCGTCGATATGTTCTAAAACCCCCTTAGGGCCACGAGTTGATTTGTAAAGTAGTTGCAAGGGTTGCTTTTGTTTTAGGAATTTTCAGTTCAATAAAATAAACTTCAAGTTCTCTTATTTTGGTTATTAATATCTTGCAAGAGCATCGGGAGAGCATTGTGAGGTTATCTATTTACTTAGCATCGGGAGAGTTAAGTATACGAAAGAAATAAGAGCAAGTTCTCTAGTTTATAGTTGAACTATCTCGTGCCTATGGATAGGGCGAGGTTAAGTGGCTAAAGAAGAATTCATACACATCGGTGTTCATCCTTCGATTCACGCCGGGAGGTATCATCAAGACGTGATCATCGACAGACTTGGACCTAGGGATAGGCCAAGGCATATCTGGGATTCTTGCCAAACTTGAAGTACTGAGTTGGTGTGTTTGCTGCTGCGACGATCAGTGGACTGCTGCCGCGACAGGTGCTGCCGCGACGGGCGCGACGACAGAACTGGATTTCCTAGGCATTGCAATACCTGCACTACTGAGCAATTCAATACCAGCCCATTCTCTCTATCTTAATATCTCAATTCTTTTATTTACGTTTACTTTATTACTCTCATGACAACTTTCTTAAAATATTTCCCTTGCTTTCGTGTAGTAAACTAAGGTGAAGCTATTAGCCCAATCCCTGTGGAGACGATATCTGATACTTCGTATCACTTTACTACTTGCGTCGTGTACACTTGCACTACCATTGTGATAGAATATTTTACACGCAACAACAACCAATAAATTTTGGTCACCAACCGCTGTCGGAGGATGCCTCACGCGCCCACACGTGCTACCGGCGAGTGTGGGCATGGTACAACCCAAGCAGGTGCACCATGTTGCGGTGCACCACACCACATCGGATCAGCTACCCCAGGTGCACATGCTCTTGCTCGTACTAGATCATGCACCTAAGGTGCACCGAGTTTATCATGCTCTCGCTCGCACCAGATCCCACGCCTAGGGAGGCACACTGCTTACCATGAACCTGACCACACCAGATCACCATGGTTGACCGGGCTGTTGACCGATCGTTGACTTTTTTTGGGGGACCCTACCCAGGGGTTTCTCAACGTTCTGAATCCAATGGCACAATTCGTTTTGCTAAATTCGAACCTGGTAAGTTGTTTTTATGCGTTTGAACTTTTATTTTGATTAGGGGATGCATGAATTAATGTAGCTTCATATTTTTTGGCATACGAGGATTGTTCGAGTTTGGATATTGGGTCAAGTGGAATATTCAGAAAGCTTGGATAAGGATTGTAATAATATCAGCATAAGGTTAGTACACCTCGAACTCATGTTGCTTCATGAGCATTATAAGTGTAATTGCTTTGCTTGTTAGTTGTTGCAAAATAGGTTGATGATAGATAAACATGAGTAGAGACCGATTGTAACACCCCGGTTTTGGGCTTAGAAGTTTTGGGCGTTGACCGGTTCGGTCAAAGTGCTGATCGAATATATAAGAGTGAATTTAGGAAAGCCTAGTTCGGGTTGCATTAAAAATATGGAAAAATGTTCTAAAATCATCTTTTAATATATATATGTGAACTGTGAAATCAATTTT
Source organism: Hibiscus trionum (assembly GCA_030270665.1). Lineage (NCBI taxonomy): Eukaryota > Viridiplantae > Streptophyta > Magnoliopsida > Malvales > Malvaceae > Hibiscus > Hibiscus trionum. Next base: position 29,911,611 of record BSYR01000005.1, read on the forward strand.
GGAAAATGAGGTTTGGAAGGTTGACATTTTGGCTAGTGACCAAAATGTAATTTTTGAAAGTTGCGGGACAGTTTTATAAAGGATTGAAACTTTGAATCTTTAAGGAGCTATTATTCCAAAAAGGATTTCTCCAGATTTTTCTAAGATATTTTAAGGCTTTATTCTGATTTTTAAAGATTAAGAAAAGGAGGGAAATCATTTTAACCAATTTCCTAACTAATTTTCCATTTTCTCTCAATTTCTCTTTTCTCTCATTTTCTCTCAACCCAAACAAAATTCTCCAGATTTCTTTCTCTGATTTTGGCATCTAAATCTCTCATTTCAACTCTCATTTGATTCCTAATCATCTCATCATCAAAACCTCTCAATTTACAAGTTGTTTCATCAAGCTTTTTGGCTCTAAAAAGGAGAAATTCAAGTTTGGAGGTAAGAACGTCCTTCTCCTCTGAACTTCAAGTTCTTTATTGAAATTCCCAAGTTCTCAATCCTTGATTTATGATTTGTTAATGGTTTTTCAAATGAGATCTTGATTTTTGGCTAAAATGCAAGATTTGGTGATTTTGGTGGAATTTTCGTGTGATCTGTTTGGGCAGTGTTTTGAAGTGTCAAAATGATGTTAAATGAATGCTAAGTTGATTAGAAATTGATGTTTAACTAATGCAATCCCGGATAGGTTGAATTTCCTAAGTTTTGCTTGAGTTTTTGGTTGTTTTTGGAGTGTTTTTGGTGATCTGTTATACCTGGAGGTATAAGGATGTGTTTGTAATCATTTTGGATGTTAATTGATGTATAAAAATGGTTAGAAGTGATGGATCTTGGCTGGGTTAAGTTTTGGTAATGTTTGGAGGTGTTTTCGGTTGTGTTTGGTGGCCGAATTGTTGGATTTGTGTTGAGCAGCGAGTTTGGTTGTGTGGCTGCTGTTCTTAATGCATAATGATGCATTAATGTGCTGTTTTTGTGTGCTTGAAACAGGGGAGTTTGATCCTTGAGCTTTGAAGGTGTTTGCGGAAGGTTTCGGAAGCTTGGAAGGCTTGTTGGCTAGTCTTGTTTGGTTATCGGTGAGTGAAGTTGGGTTTTCGGCTTTTAAACAAAGGTTTGAAGGTTTTGGGAGCTTAGTTTAAGTCTAAACAACTTTGCTAAGCTCAAGAGTAAGTAAATGGATTTCTTACTTGAGTTGTGATATGAATTGGCTTTTTAAGCAATGGTGGTTGATGATTGAAATGCATGTGTTTTGCATGGTTTATATTCTGTTTTGAAAGCATGTTTAGGCATGGTTTAATGATGGTTTTGAAAGCCATATGTGAAGGATGTTCAAGGTAGGAGATCCTTGGTTTTATACATTGAAAATGTGGTTTTGATGCATGGTGTTGCATGTTGTGCAATGGCTTTGTATAATGCTTGAAAACAGTGAATTTATGTTGTTAAATGATGGTTTTTGCACATTGGTTATGCATGTGAATCATTTGATTAATGTGGTAATGGTTTTGCATATTGGTTATGCATGTGAAACATTGGACTAATGTGGTAAGGTGGTTATATTGGCAAGTGGTGTAAGTGGTTCTTGGTTCTTTGATCGGATATAGTTAGCCGGCTATAGGATTGGGTGCACCGTGAATAAAGTCGCCTTGGAGGTGGAGTGGTCAAGAGTGGACCGGATAAGCTCCCTTCAAGTTTCCTAACGAGATGAGGTCATAGTGGAGGTTGTTGCCCACTCGAGGACCTTGGTTATTTGAGGTCATAATGGAGGTGTTGCCCATTCGAGGACCTTGGTTGAGCAAAGGTTATATGGAGGTGTTGTCCATATGTGAGAACCTTGTGCTTGTTGAGATCACAATGGCAGTGTTAAGCCCATGTGTGGATCTTGTGTAGGGTGTCCCGGATCTCGTTAGATGATATTCTACAACTACCAATCGGTTATGCAAAGGTTGTATGGTGGTTAAAAGTCCATACGGGAGAACCTTGTGCATGTCAAGGTTGTATGGTGGTTGAAAGTCCATACATGGGAACCTTGAGGAAAAGCTAAGGTTGTGTGGTGTTTAAAAGTCCATACATGGGAACCTTAGGATGTTGAGGTCAAATGGAGGTTGTTGCCCATTTGGGAGACCTTGGATTGGGTAGGGTGTAGGGAGCGTAGGGACAACGCTTGGAATCCGCGTATCCGATTAGATGTTGAGTTGAAAGGTGGATGTGATTGATCACTTGAATGCCAATATGATGTTCTTGGACTTAAAGAAGCATGGGATGCTTGAAATGATGCATGGTTGCATGTGAAGCATGAGTTGCTTGAAAAGATGCATTGTTGCATGAAAGGTGTATGATGCATGTGAATGCATGTTTACTTGTTAGGTTGAACAAGTGTTGATTATCATTTGGTAAATGATGTATGTGAGCATGAATATCTTTAATGCATTGAAGTCTTGTAGGACTTGTTTTAAAAAGGTATGTGATTATGTTAGTATGGTTTATATGTTGCCTTGGTTAAATGTATGTGATGGATTACTTGTGTAATGATTTTTAAAAGGATTCTTGTTTGAAATGGCTTTCAAGTTTAAGAAAGGTATGTTGTGAAATGGAAGTGTTTTCCATGGTTTTGTTTTAGCTTTGCATATGGTGTTTATGCATGGTTGATGCTTGTTGTTGAAAAGGATTTCAAACATGGTTTTGGTAAACAAATCGGGTTTGTTTTACAAGTGTTTTATGACCCGCTGCATTGATGGTGTTTTGGTTTTGAGCATTCCTCGCTAAGCATTATGTGCTTACGCTCTTTTTGTCCATCAATGCAGATCTTTGAAGTTTGGACAGCAAGGAGCAAGGGATTCAAGGTGGACTCCAAGTGAGATGTATGTCTCGGTGAATAGCTATAGTTAATAAAGGCAATGGGGGTAGAATCTCTTGGGATTTTTGTGTATGTGCTCGTTTATGTTGATCAAGGATGTTTTAATGATGTTAATGTTGTTGGACCATGATTTGGCTTAATTGAGATTGTTTTGGAAGGTTTGTGCCTAAATGGTTGCTTGTGTAGGAAGCATGTCTATAGATTTGGGGCTTTTTGCTTATGATGTGTTTCTGATGAATTGTTGATGCAAGCATGTCTCGTTTTTGTTGAATTGCATGTTGGTAAAGTTTGGTGGCTTTTGGAGCATGTTTGGATGGTCAATTGTGTGTTTGAGTGAGCAAAATGCAGCTTTCTGGGCTAGGCGTTTCGGAACAGGTGACACCGTTTCGGAACGGGTGCCCTGCATGAACCCAGGCGTCCGAAACGGGTGCTACCGTTTCGGAACGGTTTGGCTACTGCCAGACCCTCGTTGTGGTACGCGTTGCGGAACGGCCCCGCGTTTCGAAACGGGCTGTCTCCCGTTTCGGAACGGTTGACCGTTGGGGGCTGACAGTGGCAGTTATGTGTTTCAAAAAGTTTGCATTTTGGTCCTGAATCTTGTTTGTGCAATTGTATGAGTTTGGGATGTCCGTTTGAGCTGAAATTTGGCCGAGATGCATGAAACATGATTAATTTTAAGTTGGTAACTTAAAATCTGGTTAAGGCCTCAAAGTTATCAGAAATTACAATTTGGTCCCTAAAGTTGTAATGTATTCAATTGGGTCCCTGTTTGATCTCTGATGTTTGTGATCTTTGAGCATGTTGATTGTGTGATCACATATAAGGTTAATGTGCATCTAGACAAGATTAAAAATAAAAAAAGGGTCGTTAATCAAGGTTGACTTTCGGGTTGACTTTGGTTTTCCCCGTGTGACTTTCTTAATTCGGGTCAACCGTCTAGGCCGGGTTAAGGGGGTTATATTTGGTGGTATCAGAGCTGAGTTGCGAATGTTTGGGGAAAACGGTAAGATGTTGTGATGTGTGTTTGATGTTACCTTGTTGTGTGGATGAAAGTGGGTTGAATGTTGGTTGAAACATGTGTTTTTGGGCAAATTGTTGATGTTTTGATCAAGTTGCTGATGTTTCGAGCATGCTTTGTGTTTATGAATCATTGTTGAATTAATGTGGATATGTGTTGATGTTGTGAGCTGGTGTTATGCTTGATGGAAGTGTAAGGTGTATGTTATGTTGCTAGTATGCTGTGGCAAGTGGATGTTGTTTGATGTAAGCATGATCAAAGTATTTTGTTTGATATGCTTGATGTTGTGATATCCATGTTGTGTTGACTGTTATGTCATGTAAAGGGGAGGATTTGGGATACCCATTGCCTTATTAATATAGCTATTGTGTTATTTTGGAGTTGGAATTTGAATCCTTGCTAATGCTGGTCTAACTGGTTTGTTTGTTTGTTGTGATTGTATGTTTGTTGTTGTTAGTGGTATGGCAAAGTCAATGGAGGATTGGCGAATGAGGGAGATGGTTGCTGCCTTGGGGCGGGTTGTTAAGGCAAGGAATTCACCCTTTGGTAGAGGTGTTTTGTCTCAGTCTTCTGTGCCTAGTGTTGAGGTGGTAAGGCAAGGGAAAGAAGCTAGTTCTGCGGTGAAGAGTTCATCACCTGTTGAGCAGGAGGTGTTGGGAACATCTCAGGCTATGGTTGAGGTAGAGTCAGTAGATGTGCTGGCTGTGGGATGTGAGGGTTTGCCGAAGCAGTATTTGCTTGATTTGGGTGCTGTGGAGTATCATGGTACTTCCCCGGAGATGTTTGAGGCCTGGTTGGCCAGTGTGGTTCTGATGTTGGATCGGGAAGGCTGTGATTATGCCTGTAAGCTGGGGAGTGTTGTTTCTTTGATGTTGGAAGATGTGAGTGCCTGGTGGACATCTGTGGCAGTTGCGTCACATATCCATGATATTGATTGGGATTTCTTTGTATCTGCTTTTTATGAAAGGTATCTTGGAAGGAAGTTCCTAAGGGTTAAGCAAGGCGCGGGTGGTGCTGTTGTTGAGCAAGTATTGCTTGAGCAAGGAGTGGAAGCTCAGTCATCTGTGTGTGACCATTGTGAAAGGCAACATGTTGGAAATTGTTGGGGCGCAGGTGTTTGTTGGAATTGTGGTTCCAAAGTACATGTTAAGCGTGATTGTCCTCATGGAGTGAAGTTAGCTTTGGTGTTAGCCAAAGGGTTTCAGAAAGGTCGTGGGCACGGCCGAGGCAAGGTTCAGAAGTGGCTGAAAGAGCAGAAAGTTGTGAAGGGTGTGAGGAAGGAGAATTGCTGGAAATGTGGGTCTGCTGGACACATGAGGCGTGATTGTTTGATGATGGCTCGGAATAGCCAAGGTTCTTTACCGCAAGGAGTTGGTGGTGGCCCTAGTGTGTTAGCTGGTGCTGCAGTGGTGTGGCAGGAGGGTGGTGGTTCCGCAAGGAAGAGAGCTCGTCTGATGAAGCTTCAGGGAGGTGTTGTGTTTCCAGGTAACCTTGTTTAGTAATCTTTGCTCTAGTTGCCTTAGTTTGGTTTCTGTTGGTTTTCCTTGCGTGGTAAGTTAGTCTTGTTGCTAGCTTGTTGGGGTTTTTAGTTATGGTTTGGATGTCTTGGGTGTGAAGAAGGCTTGGTAAGTATCTTGTAGTTAATGGTTGTTGGTATGGTGGAGTTAGATGAGTTAGAAGTGAGGTAGGAGGTTGTTCTTAGACGGATTTGAGGATGTTATTGGAGGGTGTGAATTGGCATTCATGCACAGTTAAAATCATTGTTATATACTATATTATATATGTTGGTCTATGTATACATGTGGCATGACATTAGAGGTTTTGCATACATGTACATCAGGCATTGATAGGGCATGTTGGTGATCATGCATACGATGTTCACACTCGCTAATAACTAATCGAATCTGTTAGTGTGTTGGATTAGGTTGGATGATGGGTTTTTAGAGGTTGTTTTGGTGCTGGGTGAGAGTTAGTAGTGGGGTATATCAAGCTAGTTGCTAGTGAAAGTGAGAGTGGTGTAGCTGCTGGTAGAAGGATAGTGTTTGATGCTTAAGGAGTTTAGTGGTTTGGTGTTGGACGGTATCGGTTGAGTTTAGAATCGGTTTAGTGGTTTGAATAGCTAAGCGGAAGGGGTAGTTCCTTGGTGCTAAGTGATGTTGCAGCTTAGTGGTTGTGTTCCCAAGTACTGAAGTAGCTTAGCTTTTAAGTTGTTGTGGAAGAGTTGTGTTTGTAAGTGCTGGTTCTTAGTAACCTTTGAGGAGTTAAGAAGATGGTTTGTATGTTTAAGCTGGGCGATGTTTTAGTATGGTAAGTGTTATGGTTGAAGTTTGAAGTGGAAGGTCAATGAAAGATTGATGTTTTTGTTGGTTGTTTGGGTTCTTGTGAGAATTGGTTGGTGGTGTGTGGAACGGCTGACGGAGTCAAGTTGGGATTGTGATGTAATTCTTGGAATCTGGGTGAGTATTCCTGATGAGCTGTTATGGTAATGTTAGCAACAGTTGTGAGGTTTTATCAGTTTTCGTTGAGGAGTTTGAGTAAGCAGTTGATGCTTAAGGATTTTTGCTTGTTGGGAAATTCTTGGAAGAGGTTTGGGAGTTTGCAAGGGTTTTAGAAGCAGAGAAGGTTGCTTAGTGGCTGGATTGGGTTGGCTGTTGTCTTTGTGTAAACAGGTTTTGGGTATGGTGTATTGCAGTGATGTCTGCTGTAAGAGCTGAAGTTCTTCAGGATGATGTTGGGACTGTGTACAGTCCGGTTATGTGAAAGGTTAAGTTGTGGCTATCTTTGTGTATTCTGGATTCTGTGAACAGCATGTGGTGGTGCTAGGTTTGGTGGAGGTTTTGTGTGGAAAGTGTTCAGTGTTGGTTGAGGCTTTTGTGTTGCCTTGTGTGTTGGTTTGGGAAGGTTGTGGTTTTCTTTCGCCGGTTAAATTTCGAGGACGAAATTTCCTAAGGAGGGGAGAGTTGTAACACCCCGGTTTTGGGCTTAGAAGTTTTGGGCGTTGACCGGTTCGGTCAAAGTGCTGATCGAATATATAAGAGTGAATTTAGGAAAGCCTAGTTCGGGTTGCATTAAAAATATGGAAAAATGTTCTAAAATCATCTTTTAATATATATATGTGAACTGTGAAATCAATTTTGGAAAATGAGGTTTGGAAGGTTGACATTTTGGCTAGTGACCAAAATGTAATTTTTGAAAGTTGCGGGACAGTTTTATAAAGGATTGAAACTTTGAATCTTTAAGGAGCTATTATTCCAAAAAGGATTTCTCCAGATTTTTCTAAGATATTTTAAGGCTTTATTCTGATTTTTAAAGATTAAGAAAAGGAGGGAAATCATTTTAACCAATTTCCTAACTAATTTTCCATTTTCTCTCAATTTCTCTTTTCTCTCATTTTCTCTCAACCCAAACAAAATTCTCCAGATTTCTTTCTCTGATTTTGGCATCTAAATCTCTCATTTCAACTCTCATTTGATTCCTAATCATCTCATCATCAAAACCTCTCAATTTACAAGTTGTTTCATCAAGCTTTTTGGCTCTAAAAAGGAGAAATTCAAGTTTGAAGGCTGTGATTATGCCTGTAAGCTGGGGAGTGTTGTTTCTTTGATGTTGGAAGATGTGAGTGCCTGGTGGACATCTGTGGCAGTTGCGTCACATATCCATGATATTGATTGGGATTTCTTTGTATCTGCTTTTTATGAAAGGTATCTTGGAAGGAAGTTCCTAAGGGTTAAGCAAGGCGCGGGTGGTGCTGTTGTTGAGCAAGTATTGCTTGAGCAAGGAGTGGAAGCTCAGTCATCTGTGTGTGACCATTGTGAAAGGCAACATGTTGGAAATTGTTGGGGCGCAGGTGTTTGTTGGAATTGTGGTTCCAAAGTACATGTTAAGCGTGATTGTCCTCATGGAGTGAAGTTAGCTTTGGTGTTAGCCAAAGGGTTTCAGAAAGGTCGTGGGCACGGCCGAGGCAAGGTTCAGAAGTGGCTGAAAGAGCAGAAAGTTGTGAAGGGTGTGAGGAAGGAGAATTGCTGGAAATGTGGGTCTGCTGGACACATGAGGCGTGATTGTTTGATGATGGCTCGGAATAGCCAAGGTTCTTTACCGCAAGGAGTTGGTGGTGGCCCTAGTGTGTTAGCTGGTGCTGCAGTGGTGTGGCAGGAGGGTGGTGGTTCCGCAAGGAAGAGAGCTCGTCTGATGAAGCTTCAGGGAGGTGTTGTGTTTCCAGGTAACCTTGTTTAGTAATCTTTGCTCTAGTTGCCTTAGTTTGGTTTCTGTTGGTTTTCCTTGCGTGGTAAGTTAGTCTTGTTGCTAGCTTGTTGGGGTTTTTAGTTATGGTTTGGATGTCTTGGGTGTGAAGAAGGCTTGGTAAGTATCTTGTAGTTAATGGTTGTTGGTATGGTGGAGTTAGATGAGTTAGAAGTGAGGTAGGAGGTTGTTCTTAGACAGATTTGAGGATGTTATTGGAGGGTGTGAATTGGCATTCATGCACAGTTAAAATCATTGTTATATACTATATTATATATGTTGGTCTATGCATACATGTGGCATGACATTAGAGGTTTTGCATACATGTACATCAGGCATTGATAGGGCATGTTGGTGATCATGCATACGATGTTCACACTCGCTAATAACTAATCGAATCTGTTAGTGTGTTGGATTAGGTTGGATGATGGGTTTTTAGAGGTTGTTTTGGTGCTGGGTGAGAGTTAGTAGTGGGGTATATCAAGCTAGTTGCTAGTGAAAGTGAGAGTGGTGTAGCTGCTGGTAGAAGGATAGTGTTTGATGCTTAAGGAGTTTAGTGGTTTGGTGTTGGACGGTATCGGTTGAGTTTAGAATCGGTTTAGTGGTTTGAATAGCTAAGCGGAAGGGGTAGTTCCTTGGTGCTAAGTGATGTTGCAGCTTAGTAGTTGTGTTCCCAAGTACTGAAGTAGCTTAGCTTTTAAGTTGTTGTGGAAGAGTTGTGTTTGTAAGTGCTGGTTCTTAGTAACCTTTGAGGAGTTAAGAAGATGGTTTGTATGTTTAAGCTGGGCGATGTTTTAGTATGGTAAGTGTTATGGTTGAAGTTTGAAGTGGAAGGTCAATGAAAGATTGATGTTTTTGTTGGTTGTTTGGGTTCTTGTGAGAATTGGTTGGTGGTGTGTGGAACGGCTGACGGAGTCAAGTTGGGATTGTGATGTAATTCTTGGAATCTGGGTGAGTATTCCTGATGAGCTGTTATGGTAATGTTAGCAACAGTTGTGAGGTTTTATCAGTTTTCGTTGAGGAGTTTGAGTAAGCAGTTGATGCTTAAGGATTTTTGCTTGTTGGGAAATTCTTGGAAGAGGTTTGGGAGTTTGCAAGGGTTTTAGAAGCAGAGAAGGTTGCTTAGTGGCTGGATTGGGTTGGCTGTTGTCTTTGTGTAAACAGGTTTTGGGTATGGTGTATTGCAGTGATGTCTGCTGTAAGAGCTGAAGTTCTTCAGGATGATGTTGGGACTGTGTACAGTCCGGTTATGTGAAAGGTTAAGTTGTGGCTATCTTTGTGTATTCTGGATTCTGTGAACAGCATGTGGTGGTGCTAGGTTTGGTGGAGGTTTTGTGTGGAAAGTGTTGAGTGTTGGTTGAGGCTTTTGTGTTGCCTTGTGTGTTGGTTTGGGAAGGTTGTGGTTTTCTTTCGCCGGTTAAATTTCGAGGACGAAATTTCCTAAGGAGGGGAGAGTTGTAACACCCCGGTTTTGGGCTTAGAAGTTTTGGGCGTTGACCGGTTCGGTCAAAGTGCTGATCGAATATATAAGAGTGAATTTAGGAAAGCCTAGTTCGGGTTGCATTAAAAATATGGAAAAATGTTCTAAAATCATCTTTTAATATATATATGTGAACTGTGAAATCAATTTTGGAAAATGAGGTTTGGAAGGTTGACATTTTGGCTAGTGACCAAAATGTAATTTTTGAAAGTTGCGGGACAGTTTTATAAAGGATTGAAACTTTGAATCTTTAAGGAGCTATTATTCCAAAAAGGATTTCTCCAGATTTTTCTAAGATATTTTAAGGCTTTATTCTGATTTTTAAAGATTAAGAAAAGGAGGGAAATCATTTTAACCAATTTCCTAACTAATTTTCCATTTTCTCTCAATTTCTCTTTTCTCTCATTTTCTCTCAACCCAAACAAAATTCTCCAGATTTCTTTCTCTGATTTTGGCATCTAAATCTCTCATTTCAACTCTCATTTGATTCCTAATCATCTCATCATCAAAACCTCTCAATTTACAAGTTGTTTCATCAAGCTTTTTGGCTCTAAAAAGGAGAAATTCAAGTTTGAAGGCTGTGATTATGCCTGTAAGCTGGGGAGTGTTGTTTCTTTGATGTTGGAAGATGTGAGTGCCTGGTGGACATCTGTGGCAGTTGCGTCACATATCCATGATATTGATTGGGATTTCTTTGTATCTGCTTTTTATGAAAGGTATCTTGGAAGGAAGTTCCTAAGGGTTAAGCAAGGCGCGGGTGGTGCTGTTGTTGAGCAAGTATTGCTTGAGCAAGGAGTGGAAGCTCAGTCATCTGTGTGTGACCATTGTGAAAGGCAACATGTTGGAAATTGTTGGGGCGCAGGTGTTTGTTGGAATTGTGGTTCCAAAGTACATGTTAAGCGTGATTGTCCTCATGGAGTGAAGTTAGCTTTGGTGTTAGCCAAAGGGTTTCAGAAAGGTCGTGGGCACGGCCGAGGCAAGGTTCAGAAGTGGCTGAAAGAGCAGAAAGTTGTGAAGGGTGTGAGGAAGGAGAATTGCTGGAAATGTGGGTCTGCTGGACACATGAGGCGTGATTGTTTGATGATGGCTCGGAATAGCCAAGGTTCTTTACCGCAAGGAGTTGGTGGTGGCCCTAGTGTGTTAGCTGGTGCTGCAGTGGTGTGGCAGGAGGGTGGTGGTTCCGCAAGGAAGAGAGCTCGTCTGATGAAGCTTCAGGGAGGTGTTGTGTTTCCAGGTAACCTTGTTTAGTAATCTTTGCTCTAGTTGCCTTAGTTTGGTTTCTGTTGGTTTTCCTTGCGTGGTAAGTTAGTCTTGTTGCTAGCTTGTTGGGGTTTTTAGTTATGGTTTGGATGTCTTGGGTGTGAAGAAGGCTTGGTAAGTATCTTGTAGTTAATGGTTGTTGGTATGGTGGAGTTAGATGAGTTAGAAGTGAGGTAGGAGGTTGTTCTTAGACGGATTTGAGGATGTTATTGGAGGGTGTGAATTGGCATTCATGCACAGTTAAAATCATTGTTATATACTATATTATATATGTTGGTCTATGTATACATGTGGCATGACATTAGAGGTTTTGCATACATGTACATCAGGCATTGATAGGGCATGTTGGTGATCATGCATACGATGTTCACACTCGCTAATAACTAATCGAATCTGTTAGTGTGTTGGATTAGGTTGGATGATGGGTTTTTAGAGGTTGTTTTGGTGCTGGGTGAGAGTTAGTAGTGGGGTATATCAAGCTAGTTGCTAGTGAAAGTGAGAGTGGTGTAGCTGCTGGTAGAAGGATAGTGTTTGATGCTTAAGGAGTTTAGTGGTTTGGTGTTGGACGGTATCGGTTGAGTTTAGAATCGGTTTAGTGGTTTGAATAGCTAAGCGGAAGGGGTAGTTCCTTGGTGCTAAGTGATGTTGCAGCTTAGTGGTTGTGTTCCCAAGTACTGAAGTAGCTTAGCTTTTAAGTTGTTGTGGAAGAGTTGTGTTTGTAAGTGCTGGTTCTTAGTAACCTTTGAGGAGTTAAGAAGATGGTTTGTATGTTTAAGCTGGGCGATGTTTTAGTATGGTAAGTGTTATGGTTGAAGTTTGAAGTGGAAGGTCAATGAAAGATTGATGTTTTTGTTGGTTGTTTGGGTTCTTGTGAGAATTGGTTGGTGGTGTGTGGAACGGCTGACGGAGTCAAGTTGGGATTGTGATGTAATTCTTGGAATCTGGGTGAGTATTCCTGATGAGCTGTTATGGTAATGTTAGCAACAGTTGTGAGGTTTTATCAGTTTTCATTGAGGAGTTTGAGTAAGCAGTTGATGCTTAAGGATTTTTGCTTGTTGGGAAATTCTTGGAAGAGGTTTGGGAGTTTGCAAGGGTTTTAGAAGCAGAGAAGGTTGCTTAGTGGCTGGATTGGGTTGGCTGTTGTCTTTGTGTAAACAGGTTTTGGGTATGGTGTATTGCAGTGATGTCTGCTGTAAGAGCTGAAGTTCTTCAGGATGATGTTGGGACTGTGTACAGTCCGGTTATGTGAAAGGTTAAGTTGTGGCTATCTTTGTGTATTCTGGATTCTGTGAACAGCATGTGGTGGTGCTAGGTTTGGTGGAGGTTTTGTGTGGAAAGTGTTCAGTGTTGGTTGAGGCTTTTGTGTTGCCTTGTGTGTTGGTTTGGGAAGGTTGTGGTTTTCTTTCGCCGGTTAAATTTCGAGGACGAAATTTCCTAAGGAGGGGAGAGTTGTAACACCCCGGTTTTGGGCTTAGAAGTTTTGGGCGTTGACCGGTTCGGTCAAAGTGCTGATCGAATATATAAGAGTGAATTTAGGAAAGCCTAGTTCGGGTTGCATTAAAAATATGGAAAAATGTTCTAAAATCATCTTTTAATATATATATGTGAACTGTGAAATCAATTTTGGAAAATGAGGTTTGGAAGGTTGACATTTTGGCTAGTGACCAAAATGTAATTTTTGAAAGTTGCGGGACAGTTTTATAAAGGATTGAAACTTTGAATCTTTAAGGAGCTATTATTCCAAAAAGGATTTCTCCAGATTTTTCTAAGATATTTTAAGGCTTTATTCTGATTTTTAAAGATTAAGAAAAGGAGGGAAATCATTTTAACCAATTTCCTAACTAATTTTCCATTTTCTCTCAATTTCTCTTTTCTCTCATTTTCTCTCAACCCAAACAAAATTCTCCAGATTTCTTTCTCTGATTTTGGCATCTAAATCTCTCATTTCAACTCTCATTTGATTCCTAATCATCTCATCATCAAAACCTCTCAATTTACAAGTTGTTTCATCAAGCTTTTTGGCTCTAAAAAGGAGAAATTCAAGTTTGGAGGTAAGAACGTCCTTCTCCTCTGAACTTCAAGTTCTTTATTGAAATTCCCAAGTTCTCAATCCTTGATTTATGATTTGTTAATGGTTTTTCAAATGAGATCTTGATTTTTGGCTAAAATGCAAGATTTGGTGATTTTGGTGGAATTTTCGTGTGATCTGTTTGGGCAGTGTTTTGAAGTGTCAAAATGATGTTAAATGAATGCTAAGTTGATTAGAAATTGATGTTTAACTAATGCAATCCCGGATAGGTTGAATTTCCTAAGTTTTGCTTGAGTTTTTGGTTGTTTTTGGAGTGTTTTTGGTGATCTGTTATACCTGGAGGTATAAGGATGTGTTTGTAATCATTTTGGATGTTAATTGATGTATAAAAATGGTTAGAAGTGATGGATCTTGGCTGGGTTAAGTTTTGGTAATGTTTGGAGGTGTTTTCGGTTGTGTTTGGTGGCCGAATTGTTGGATTTGTGTTGAGCAGCGAGTTTGGTTGTGTGGCTGCTGTTCTTAATGCATAATGATGCATTAATGTGCTGTTTTTGTGTGCTTGAAACAGGGGAGTTTGATCCTTGAGCTTTGAAGGTGTTTGCGGAAGGTTTCGGAAGCTTGGAAGGCTTGTTGGCTAGTCTTGTTTGGTTATCGGTGAGTGAAGTTGGGTTTTCGGCTTTTAAACAAAGGTTTGAAGGTTTTGGGAGCTTAGTTTAAGTCTAAACAACTTTGCTAAGCTCAAGAGTAAGTAAATGGATTTCTTACTTGAGTTGTGAAATGAATTGGCTTTTTAAGCAATGGTGGTTGATGATTGAAATGCATGTGTTTTGCATGGTTTATATTCTGTTTTGAAAGCATGTTTAGGCATGGTTTAATGCTGGTTTTGAAAGCCATATGTGAAGGATGTTCAAGGTAGGAGATCCTTGGTTTTATACATTGAAAATGTGGTTTTGATGCATGGTGTTGCATGTTGTGCAATGGCTTTGTATAATGCTTGAAAACAGTGAATTTATGTTGTTAAATGATGGTTTTTGCACATTGGTTATGCATGTGAATCATTTGATTAATGTGGTAATGGTTTTGCATATTGGTTATGCATGTGAAACATTGGACTAATGTGGTAAGGTGGTTATATTGGCAAGTGGTGTAAGTGGTTCTTGGTTCTTTGATCGGATATAGTTAGCCGGCTATAGGATTGGGTGCACCGTGAATAAAGTCGCCTTGGAGGTGGAGTGGTCAAGAGTGGACCGGATAAGCTCCCTTCAAGTTTCCTAACGAGATGAGGTCATAGTGGAGGTTGTTGCCCACTCGAGGACCTTGGTTATTTGAGGTCATAATGGAGGTGTTGCCCATTCGAGGACCTTGGTTGAGCAAAGGTTATATGGAGGTGTTGTCCATATGTGAGAACCTTGTGCTTGTTGAGATCACAATGGCAGTGTTAAGCCCATGTGTGGATCTTGTGTAGGGTGTCCCGGATCTCGTTAGATGATATTCTACAACTACCAATCGGTTATGCAAAGGTTGTATGGTGGTTAAAAGTCCATACGGGAGAACCTTGTGCATGTCAAGGTTGTATGGTGGTTGAAAGTCCATACATGGGAACCTTGAGGAAAAGCTAAGGTTGTGTGGTGTTTAAAAGTCCATACATGGGAACCTTAGGATGTTGAGGTCAAATGGAGGTTGTTGCCCATTTGGGAGACCTTGGATTGGGTAGGGTGTAGGGAGCGTAGGGACAACGCTTGGAATCCGCGTATCCGATTAGATGTTGAGTTGAAAGGTGGATGTGATTGATCACTTGAATGCCAATATGATGTTCTTGGACTTAAAGAAGCATGGGATGCTTGAAATGATGCATGGTTGCATGTGAAGCATGAGTTGCTTGAAAAGATGCATTGTTGCATGAAAGGTGTATGATGCATGTGAATGCATGTTTACTTGTTAGGTTGAACAAGTGTTGATTATCATTTGGTAAATGATGTATGTGAGCATGAATATCTTTAATGCATTGAAGTCTTGTAGGACTTGTTTTAAAAAGGTATGTGATTATGTTAGTATGGTTTATATGTTGCCTTGGTTAAATGTATGTGATGGATTACTTGTGTAATGATTTTTAAAAGGATTCTTGTTTGAAATGGCTTTCAAGTTTAAGAAAGGTATGTTGTGAAATGGAAGTGTTTTCCATGGTTTTGTTTTAGCTTTGCATATGGTGTTTATGCATGGTTGATGCTTGTTGTTGAAAAGGATTTCAAACATGGTTTTGGTAAACAAATCGGGTTTGTTTTACAAGTGTTTTATGACCCGCTGCATTGATGGTGTTTTGGTTTTGAGCATTCCTCGCTAAGCATTATGTGCTTACGCTCTTTTTGTCCATCAATGCAGATCTTTGAAGTTTGGACAGCAAGGAGCAAGGGATTCAAGGTGGACTCCAAGTGAGATGTATGTCTCGGTGAATAGCTATAGTTAATAAAGGCAATGGGGGTAGAATCTCTTGGGATTTTTGTGTATGTGCTCGTTTATGTTGATCAAGGATGTTTTAATGATGTTAATGTTGTTGGACCATGATTTGGCTTAATTGAGATTGTTTTGGAAGGTTTGTGCCTAAATGGTTGCTTGTGTAGGAAGCATGTCTATAGATTTGGGGCTTTTTGCTTATGATGTGTTTCTGATGAATTGTTGATGCAAGCATGTCTCGTTTTTGTTGAATTGCATGTTGGTAAAGTTTGGTGGCTTTTGGAGCATGTTTGGATGGTCAATTGTGTGTTTGAGTGAGCAAAATGCAGCTTTCTGGGCTAGGCGTTTCGGAACAGGTGACACCGTTTCGGAACGGGTGCCCTGCATGAACCCAGGCGTCCGAAACGGGTGCTACCGTTTCGGAACGGTTTGGCTACTGCCAGACCCCCGTTGCGGTACGTGTTGCGGAACGGCCCCGCGTTTCGAAACGGGCTGTCTCCCGTTTCGGAACGGTTGACCGTTGGGGGCTGACAGTGGCAGTTATGTGTTTCAAAAAGTTTGCATTTTGGTCCTGAATCTTGTTTGTGCAATTGTATGAGTTTGGGATGTCCGTTTGAGCTGAAATTTGGCCGAGATGCATGAAACATGATTAATTTTAAGTTGGTAACTTAAAATCTGGTTAAGGCCTCAAAGTTATCAGAAATTACAATTTGGTCCCTAAAGTTGTAATGTGTTCAATTGGGTCCCTGTTTGATCTCTGATGTTTGTGATCTTTGAGCATGTTGATTGTGTGATCACATATAAGGTTAATGTGCATCTAGACAAGATTAAAAATAAAAAAAGGGTCGTTAATCAAGGTTGACTTTCGGGTTGACTTTGGTTTTCCCCGTGTGACTTTCTTAATTCGGGTCAACCGTCTAGGCCGGGTTAAGGGGGTTACACCGATATTATGAGGTTCGATAATTATGAAATGTATGATGATATCGTGATTATGATATGACACGTGGGTATTTTAGAGAGACCACTTAGGGTCGTTCGTGATGCTTGTATGATTAATTGTTGATTATTTGGTTGATTGAGATGTTTGTTTTGCTTTGTATGTTATTCGAATAGATTGATGGGATTTGACGAGAATCATGCTTAAGGGTTAATTACTCAAATAAATATAAATGAAGCTGGTAATTAATATTAATTGATTAAATGCGGTAGTAAACCATCTTCAATAACTCTTATAAGCTTTAGGGATCGAGAAAGCTTCGTAAGCTCGTAATGCAAGTTAAGAATGGAAACTAGTGTGAATATTAACAATGGAATGATACCTTGATTAAATGTGATAACATGGATTAATGGTATTAATAAATGAGATTAATTATATATGGGCCTAATGAGTAATAAATCGGTAAACGTTGAGTGACTTGTTGTAATAGCAATCATAGGGGTCCTTGGTGGGTCGTGTGTTGTTACGTGCCAGGTAGGGGCACTCGTGTGTGGTTGAGTCACCATTGATTGATGGGTAATATAATAATAGAATTATACCTTGACAAATAAAATGACAAGGATTAATGGAGGCAAGAAATTATATTAACTTATGTACTTCTCCATAATGTATTAACAACTTGGTAAGGTGAACAAGGTGAGAATAAAACGAGAATAAAATGAGTTTAAGCCTTGTGGAAACTACGTGATGGTAAAGCCAAGTGTAATTGTTATATTTTGTTATTAAATCTATGTGAACATTGTTGATGGGATCCGGATGCCCAATGTGTGATCCGAGGCTATGTGATTCCGGACCACGTGTGTTTTGGAGTGCTTGATCCAAGGCTTAATGGGACTAGATCACACTCGAGTTGTTTTGGGGTGCTTGACCCGAGGCTTAGTGATTTCCGGATCACACCCGAATATTTTGGTAGTTTGATCTGAGGCTTAGTGATGATCGAGTCTCTCCCGAGTGTGAGTTCCGAGCTAGGTGACACCGGGCCACACTTAAAGTGATGCTATGTGAAACATTGATATGTTGATTGTTAGGTGAGCCATGAACTCGTTTAGTGCCATGTGTTTAGGTGATTAGTGGTAGTGCCACATGTTTATTTATCTCTCCTTATTGCTCGTACTAGCTTGCATGCTTATGTTTATGATTAGCGTGAAGTATAGTAGAGTAGATGTGTACCACTGAGCTTTGTAAGCTCAATGCTCGGAATCGTTGTTTCCATGCATATGTTGATCGTGGGATCGAGAAGCATTATCAGTATGATATTCCAGCATGTTGAGGT
This sequence comes from Hibiscus trionum, assembly GCA_030270665.1. Lineage (NCBI taxonomy): Eukaryota > Viridiplantae > Streptophyta > Magnoliopsida > Malvales > Malvaceae > Hibiscus > Hibiscus trionum. The sequence continues at coordinate 29,929,194 of BSYR01000005.1, forward strand.
CTTCGAAGTATTGTACTTGTGTGTTTAGTGGGCTATGTATCCATAAGACCTTACATGGTCAAGCTTGTATTTTTTTTTTTGAGATTGTATTAATTAAATCAAATGTTTTAAATTAAATTGGAGCTCATTTGTATCGTTTTGATTTTTTAACTATAATTTATTTGTTGACTTTAAATGTTTTGGAAATAACTTGTTTGGGTTAAACCAGTTGAGAAATTTTATGGATTTGGGTTGGACTTGAGGCCCAAATATGATATCCGGGTTGAGGGTGTTACATTTAGTGGTATCAGAGCTTAGGTTTAGCCGGCTCTAGGAAAACCTGGGGTAGTATAGGTGTTTTAGTAAGGTGTCTAGTGAATACAAGCCCTTAAATTAAGTTCGTACTCCTTAAGACTAGTATCGTGATCGTGCATCCAATGTTGCGACGATAAAATGGTTACGATCGTGGCCAAGAGGGCCAAGTTAAGTGTGTTGAGCCGCTCATGGAAGCGATTCCTGGGGCGAGGATGCCCCAGAATATTGAGATACGAGTTAGTTGAATGATGCCGGAGTTGAGAATGTGTTCTCCTCTCACCACCTAAATAGTGTCTGTTTGTGTTGTTATCGTTTCAAATTCTTCGTGTACGTTATAAGAGTTTGTTGCAAGGAATCTTCATCATTATTCGTGAATAACGGTTGTGAGGCGGGTTTGGATAAATTGCTTTCGAAATCAATCAGTGGATACATGATGGTTAGAGGACCCTTTTGTTCGCTTAAAACTGGGCCTTGTTGATACTTGGAGAATATCATCACCCTTTTTAGAGGCATTCCTCGGAGACAGTGGATTCAGGATCCACTTGTTCGTTAGAGTATGGACGAATTTAGACGTTCTATAGGTTTGAGAGAGCTACCTTCTTGAGAGTTGTTACATTTTGGAAATTGCTTTAGGTTAATCAAGCGTGATGCTAGCCCGTAATTTCGAAGGTTGTATCTGAGGCTTTGATACCTCAAGCGAACCTAGCCTTTGGTAATGAGGATGTTGAATCGGTGCCCTTCTATCGGGATTTTTGTGGTGGTTGTTAGTAGAATGACACAACGGGTTTGTGAGGCATGTATGATTGTTCAATAGATGCCAATGTGCGCAGTTCGACGCTCGAGAGATTTGGATCGCTAGAGCGTTTGTTTATGCTTTTTGGAGGAGTCGTCGGGACTTTTTCATTGTCAAGGAAGTGCGAAGGTTTTGGGGTAAGGCCGAGTGAGACGTCGGTGCCCATCGCCCTTGTTAGAGGACACTGACCTAATTGAGAAAGTAGGAGGTTATGTTGCGAAGGCGCAACCCGAACGAGTTTCTTTTGTCTAAGTGTTTCACATAAGGAAGAACCAGGTTTGTTTGCTCGCACGTAGTTTACTCGTGGAGGTGATGTTTAAATTGTTGATAGCTTGTTAAGTAACAATGGGGGATTGTTGTGTGTCTCCTAAGGTGGATGACTCATGTAATTGTTTGCGATGTGCCGTGTGCTTTCTCATATTAGTTGAGACTAAGATTGTTATGATTACTGTGTTAAAGGCTTATAGTTTTGAAGTGAATTTAGGGAATGGTAATTTCTCTCTTTTAAATGTGACGTGGTAACGGTGGATGCTTATAGTGACGTTTGAGGTGTTTCAGCTATGATAAGGTGGGAATTGTGGACACATTAATTATTCACACCATGTTGTCTCTTGAATATAAATTTGATGCTTTGTGTGACACGTGTGAATAATTAAGGAATACATAAGGACGAGAGTTGTCAAGATAATTACCATAATGACCTTATGTGTGAGAAAGAATAATTAATGTGTAATCAGTCAAGGAAGAAAGGGTTAAGACTTCATAAATGCTTTTATTTGTAAAACGGTTTCCTTGGAAGGAGCTGAGGAGAATTGGTAGAGATTTGAGTTGTATGAGACCGTTATGTTGTGACAGTGGTGTTTGACTGATTAAAGTTGAGTAAGATTTCGAGACCTCAAGGATGTTTTGTTGTATCATCATGGCTGCATTTTTGTGTTAGAAGAGAGAAGTGGATGATTACCCCAACAGTGTGAAGTTTTGGGTACTTGATCTTTAAGAGGATTGAATTTTGGATAACGAAGCGAGTTGGAGTAGTTGAGAATTGTGGATCGTACGATCGATCACCACCTAAGTAAAGTAAGCCTTTTAAGTGATAGATTGTACGGAGTTAGTTCAGGTTAGTGTATCATGTTTCCCATGTGGGGCGATCAAGGATTTTTAGCGATGGTTGTGTAAGAGAGTACTAATACTAGCTTTATGCGGTATCGGTGTAACCCCTTAAACCCTGCCTAGAAGAAAATATCGAATTTAGGAAGTTACGGTTGAAAATTTTTGCCCTCAAGAAAACCAATTTTGAAAATTATGTTTAAATCCATTTTAAAGTAATATATAACAATAATTTATTAAATCACTTGAAATAAATAAAATATAAATCTCATAATTAATATTCGAATGTTTAAATAAAATTTATGAAATAAAATCATAGTAAAAGATTTCTAGAAAAATAATTCCAAAACATATTTATTCTCAAAGTATGAAATTACATCAATTTCTCAAAATAAATAAATGATAATAATCTGAATAACTAAAAATAGTTTCGTACTGAATAATAAAATAACCGGATAAAATATGAGATCCTCCAATTACCGATTCACCTATGGTCTGAGTATCTGAAAGAAAGACTAAGGGGGAGTAAGCTAAAGAGCTTACTGTATCTCTAAAGTGCAAGAAAATCATAGTCGTAAAAACATAGTAATATTTTCTTAGAATTCTTTAAAACATAAAACAAATGGTACAATATCACAAGCATAATGCAATGCACCCAACTACGTCCCCCAAAAATGAGGAAGGTTCCCATAACCTCCTCCCTACGTTCGCCAATCCGAAGTGGAATTCAACCCGAAGGGTGAAACCACTGAACTTCCTCCGTACAAATCCCAACCCATGCTCATACATATATGATGTTTAAAAATCAAATTTCATAAATAAAGTTCCATGAATCTGATATTCCATAAACATACTTCATAAACCATAGTCCATAAATCCATAGCGCATAGTTCCATAAATCCGATGTTTCATAAATCAAATGTTCATAATTCATAATCAAAACAAATTCTGAAATCGTATGCATATGATGTCAACCATACAAGCCATAATACATATAAGTAATCACACAAGAGGTAAAACACCAACACATGGAAAAATAGTATATAATTTAATTATAGCACCAGAAGAAAATACACCTCACAACAATAAAGCTTTAACGACGAACAAAGGGCGGTTGCGGCTTCAATGTAAGGTGATGGCAGCGTCAATCCGAGAGGAATTCATAAAACATGGGAATAACTAAGAGCGGTAGCACTTTAAAACTTAAGGCTTATGTTTATTTCTGTATGTAATAACTATGACTATATATATATATAGTTGAGCGGTGGTAATCTAAACAAATTAGGTTAAGTAGTAGTGGTAGTGGTAGTGGTAGTGGTAGTGGTAATGGTGGTAGTGGTGGTAGTGGTAGTATTGGTAGTGGTAGTAGTAGTGGTAGTAGTAGTAGTAGTAGTAGTAGTAGTAGTAGCAGCAGGAGTAGCAGTAGTAGTAGTAGCAGCAATAGCAGTAGCAGTAGTAGTAGCAGCAATAGTAGCAGCAGCATGAGTAGCAATAGCAGTAGTAGCAGCAGTAGCAGCAGCACCAGCAGTAGTAGTAGTAGTTTGAAAAGGGAATTTTTCGAATCTAAGGTTTATAATTTGGGCATGATTTTTAGGGTGTTACAATTGGTGCTTGTTTCTTTTGGGTGTCGGGACTGATCGGTCAGTACCAGTGCCCATGTGTTTTGTTGGTTAAGCTTCAAGTTGAGGACTAAGTAACTTTGGAACCCGTGAGAAGTAGCTTTAGAGAAAGACATGTCAGGGCAAATGATTCTTCCTTGATGGTAAAGTGGTCAGAGTATAGTAAATCTTGAGAACAACAATTGGTACCAAACTTTCGCCGTGTTTTTTGAGAAACAATGTGGAGTCGTGTGTTTGAGTTAGAGATAAGAGGTTGACTAGCCGTCAGTTGGGAGATTAACATTGAGTTTGTTAGAGTTTTTTTGATGCCTCAATGTTCCTCAGTGGAAATTAAATGGATGACCGTGGATTTTGTAAAGGGTTGAGAGCGCATAGTTTTAATGAGATTTGTTTGAGTAATGATATAGTCCTTGTTATGCATCGTTTGATATTTTTGGCAATGCGAGATCTAGATAGAAAGTCTGCTTGGTTTGTTTGTGGGTTGGGTTGTACGACACTACAGTGTGTACATGTTACCTTTTTGGGTACGAGATTCGAGGGTTGTGTTGAAACCTTATCCCTTGTTGGGATTTCATGTGTTGACGGATCCGAGTGAGGGTATAGATGACATGTTTTCAGGATACGTTACCGTTTGAAGTGTGAGACCCTTGCACGAACCGAGTTAAGGGGAGCTACGTTAGTTGCTGATATGAGTTTTCATACCGAGTTTAAGGTAAACGCTTAGGGAGAGGTGAGACACCGTTATTTTCATGAGTCTTGCGCCGAGCAAGCAATGTTTAAGATATGGGGTGCCCTTAGAGTTAGAGTCTCCTTCAGGAGTCGCCATGATATGAAATCTTTTTTTTTGTAACGATTGTCCAACCTCTTGTCCCTTTAGATCATACATAGTGATGAAAGGATTTTGTTGTGCAACAATCTCTTGGGATCTACATCATAAGTTAAGTTTCTTTGATGGAATATTTGTGTGACACTTTGGTCAAGGTACCGTTGGGTTTGTTCTATGGCTTGGGTTATGCACCGAACAATTATGGATCTCTTTAGAGGAAATGGCCAGTTGAAATGGGGTGTGCCGAGTGAGGATGAAATTCTTCTAAGCGAAAGGATCAGTTTAGATAATGTTTGTATCGTAGAAAACAATGTTTATATTGATAAGTGTTGTGAGAAATCAGACTAGCACAACGTGAGATGTTTTTTAACGTTGGAGAGTTATAAAAGTTTTTGCACCTTCTATGGTTTACCGATATAAATTTCGAGTATGAAATTTCTTTTGAGAAGGGGGGGTTGTAACGACCCAAATTTTGGGCCTTGCAAAATTGGGCCTTGGACCCAATTTAATTGGGCCTTATGTTAGGTAGCTCAAATTAAGGATAGCTGGATTTGGGCTTTATGATATATTAATGAGATATTATATGGGAGAATAATTTTTAAAAAGGAAAAGAAAAGAAAGGGGGTTTTAAATTGAAAGGTGGTTGTTGATTTGATGGGGAGAGAAAAAAGATGGGGGGATAAGATATTTTGAAAGGGAGAGAGAGATAAGAAAAGAAAAGTGGGGGAAATAGAGTTTGAGTCTTGATCTACCGCCACTGGAGCCGTTGTGGCTCCCATCGTCGGCACCATAAGCTCCAGCTCGACCAGAGGAGTCCGACGGTGGTCCTCCCGTCGCCTAAGCCGCCGTCGTTCATTGGGGTGGGGGAAAGGAAGGTGTGGCCTTGTTAAAAACATCGCGTTTTGGATATCTCCACCATGAGCCGTCACCACCACTAGAACCACCGCCTCGAGGACAGGCGGCCAGTAAATTTTTGTTGCCAACTGCCGTCAGAGGATGCCGCACGCGCCCCCACGCGCCACCAGTGAGTGTGGGCATGGTTCAGCCCAGGCGGGTGCACCATGCCACACCGGATCAGCTACCCCGGGTGCACATGCTCCTGCTCACACCATATCATGCATTTAGGGTGCAACGAGTTTATCATGCTCTCACCCGCACTAAATCCCGTGCCTAGGGGTGCACACTACTAACCATGCACTTGACCACACCAGATCACCAGGGTTGACCGGGTCGTTGGCCGACCGTTGACTTTTTATGTGGGACCCTACCCAGGGGTTTCTCGATGTGCCGAATCCAATGGCACATTTCGTTTTGCAAATTTCGAACCCAGTAAGCTATTTTTATGCGTTTTACCTTTTGTTTTGATTAGAGGATTGTAGAGCGTTTAGGTGTTCTCCATTTATGAGCGCAAGTGCACACTCTTGTCAAGTTATAGTATAAAAGATATCGTCTCCCACAGGGATTGGAGCAGTTCCTATGAATGGTTTCCTGCACAAAGATTTAGTAAATGCGCAATTAAATCTCATGATGTGGAAATATAAAAACACAAGTAAAGATAAATATAGTGATGAGAGATATGATAGAGAGAGATTTGGGCGATAAGCTGGGTAAGACTGGTGCAGCTTAGTAGCGTGTGGACTGCATTGTAAAGTCTGAGTATGTTTTGCGCTACCAAGAGTTGCTACCTCGGCGGGAATGGCGGGCAGCAAACTACGACCCTGTCACGGGGCCGCAGCAGGTCACTGCCACTGCAGTGGTGTGTACTGTCTCGGTAGGTGGAACGGAAAGAAGTCATGGCGGCTTGTCTGGCAGACACTCTAAGTTCGGAAGGATAGTCGACAGTGATCCCTCCTATTTCTAGGTTAGGATGCTCGAGATGCTAACTTGAAGACTAGCGTGGAACCAAATTAGTCAACCCGGTTGGTACTCCCTTTTAGCCGCTGAAACTTGTGGACTAGTGTGGAACCAAGTTAGTCACACCTTTGTGAGTTGTGACCGTGCTTAACCCTTTCGTGAGCCTTGCACTTTCGTGCCCAAAAAATGGATTTTCTCTTCAACTGACTGGTGTAGACTAATTGAATGAACAATGAACATAGATTAAGCAAACTTAGAATTTTATTGAAAATAACTCAAAGCTATTGTAATCACCTATTTTGTTCGGGTGTTAACCTGTCTTTCTTTTTTAAATAATAATGGGCTTTACATATTGTGATAAAAAATAAAAAATAAAAAACAGTATATATATTATTACTATTAGAGTATCTATTATTACTATTTACTATTATTTATACTATTATCGTATACTAGTATTATCTATTACATTATTATTTTTGTTGCTTATTATCCACCAATATTATCATAATTATTATAATATATTACTATCCATTATCATTATTATAATTATTACTATATTATCATTATAGTTATTAATATTATTACCGTATATTATTATTATTATTATTATTATTATTATTATTATTATTATTATTATTATTATTATTATCATCAAAATAAATCTGAAAACCAAAAACTAATATATAATAAAACAAGCCCAAAAGTTTATCTATTGCAGATTAAAATTCAAAACCCAAAAATTTACAAGGCCCATTGGCCCAAATAAGTAGACCCTAGTCTGATAGACAAAAACCCTAACATCCTCTCTTATGCTTTGCAGCCGCTCAATCCCAGCCGTTAGATCTGGGATAGATCTAACGGTCCAGATCTGACTTCAGCAGAAACCCTAGCCGACCCCCTACTCAAGCCTCAGCGCCACCTCGTATCCACCGTTAGATCGGGAGCGCATCAGACGGGCGAGATCAACGCGGAGAAGCTTCCAGAGCACCCGCGCGTCCGCGTCCTTTAAGCTCCCATGCGCGCGTGCATCACACACTGCCCCTTTCGAATCCCTCAGCCATCCAGATTTCGCCGACGGTCAGGATTACTCCATGATGCCGATCAGTTGTCCACCAAGCTCTGGTCCCCCCTCGTACGAGCCTCACATGCACACCAAAGAAAAGCAAACATCAGAAAAGGCCAAACGCAACCAAAAAACAGAATCACAAAAAAGGCAACAACAGAAATCGCAGATGAATACCAACAAAAATTATCAGCAACCAATAGCAGTTTTTTTAGAGAATTAAATGTAATTAGAAAAAGAAAAAAAATGTAATTATCGGGTTACATAAACCCGAAACCAGTGAATAAAAAAATGAGGAGAACAAGTTGTAATCGAGAGAAAAATTCAGAGAAATCAATACAAGCCACCTCAAGTTTACAGAGGTATATCAGTGTCTCTTTTAGTTTCAAAACAAAAAAATATATAATAAAAATAGAAAGCTGGTTTTTTTACATTCGTTTCGAATCATCTCTTTTTCATTTTTCGCTCTTCTTCACTGGCGATAAGCCGTCCAGACCCTTTCGGGGCCATGAATGGTGAGCCATTCAAGTTGATAACCCAAAAAAGGGGGAATCGGAAGAGGTTTTGGGATCTGGTTTTGGGTTTTAAAACAAAAAAAAACAGAAAGGGTTTTTGGGTTTTTGGTTTCACGAACGGAGAATTTTGGCTTGGGTTTTCGGAGAGTAAAAAGGGGAATTCAAACGTTTTTTAGGGTTTTGGCGCCGACACCGGCGACCAGAGCGGTGACGGCGCCATAAGAGAAACAGAGAAAGGGGTGAGTCTCTCTCTAGTTTAGGGTTTGCGAAAGTGAAAAGGGATTAAGACGTGTTTAATGTGGCTTATATACTGTTTTTTATTTTAAAATAGGTTTAATAGCGTTTTAAGCCCCTCAGCGTACTTTTATTACGCGTGTAGGGGCTTCCGCGTTCTTAAATCTCGTTCTAGGCCCCTTCTTTGTTTTGAGTTTTTTCAATCTCGTCCCAAATTTGGTCTCAGTCGATTTTTGAGTGGGAAAATTATTATTTTGGTCCTTGGGGCTTTTCACATCTTTTTGATATGGTCCCCTTAGTGTTTTAATTATTTTTTCCTTAATGGGTTTATTATCATTGTGGTCCCTGTCAGTTTGCATTTTATTTATTTACCTTGCATATTATTTTGGTTATATTATGTTGTTATTCATGCATTTTTGCCCTTTTAATACATGTTTGCATCGAATATATGTTATTTTGCATATTGTTTATGTTTATTTAATGTGCATACATAATATGTGGTTTTTTAATATGTGTGTGTGGTATGTGTTTTTAGCTAGTTTTATGTCATTCGAATATATACACGTGACATGCATTTTAAATGGCCATCATATGACTTGTGATACATTGATGTGCATAATAATTAATTTTAATTTTAAAAAAGAGATACTTATTAATTCGTGTATTCGAGTCGAAATATCCTAGCTTATTGGATATTCCTCGGATATTCGGATTCATTCGAATCGTCTAAAGGTAAATTCGTAATTAAAACGAACAAGACCATGACATCATTTTTTATTTGTTTGCATCATGCATAAGGGTGACGTACGTGATCTGAACCCTAAACTAACACGGCAGTCAGACTTATATGATGTCAGTTTAGTCTTTGGTCCGGTGTACCGTCACCCTTTTTAATTAAATGACCAATCAATTTGAGACCACCAATTTGAAAAAGCTCGTATAAATTAAGTCCAATTTTCAATTAAGAACCCCTAATTAAAGTCGTTTTAAATTTCGAATAATTTCCATCAATTTAAAAGCAACAATTGTTTTGGTACCGATTTTCGGGCGTGATGGGGGTGCTAACCCTTCCCCACACGTAACCAACTCCCGAACCATTTCAAATTAATCTCTGGTTTAGTTTTTTACGGTGTCCGGCCTACCTCAGTGGCCGGTGGCGACCCCAACCAAAAATATTTTTTAAAGGTTTTTTTCTAAAGCTCAAATTTTTAAAATCCCCTTTTAATTAAATGTTCCAAAAAGCGGGGACGCTTAGAAAATAAAATAAAAAGCTCATCACTGCGTGGAGACTCCACTGGGTCTAATTTTGTTTCAAAACAAAAAGAGAGTTAAGCCAAAAATAACAAATGTTGCTTTTGATGATGGAAATTTTTTAAATTTAATTTGACTTTAGAGAAGTGGTTCTTTCTTGAAAATGGGACTTGAATTATACGAGCTTCGATAATTGGTGGTCTTTAAATTAATTTTTCATTTAATTTCAAAGGAATCACCGACATGTGTTGCATCACGATCATTAAGCTCTATACCCGAGCTTCGTCCCTTAAGTGGGAGTGAAACACCCATACCCACGTGAGCATCCCTCCACGGGTCGGTAAATCACTTCCGTAATCCACGCCTTTGACACGTGAGCAACCTTCCACGTCACTAGGTCGTGCTTTCCCTCGAACCGAAACCAATTCACAAGCTTGTAATGGGCCAGAATTGGGGTTCTTGTTACCTTAGTAGGTGATAAGATAGGTTCGGGTACCCTTGTTATAACTGAACCACATGTGTAAGAACCTAGGGAGCCCACCCCGATTAGAGCCATGCAGATAACCATAGAATTAGAATTCATGCTAATAGGTTTTGCATTGTTAATATGCTTTGGTGTGTTTTTCAGTTGTTTGTTGTATTCAGTATTCATTATTGTTGTTACTAATCCAGTTGCCTTTTTGTCTTGTTTTGCTTATTTGTGCATATTCACCGCATTTTCATACGAAGTGTTGATTGGAGAACAGTCTAAAGTTGAAAATTTTCACAACGGGAGAAAAGGGTCCATAGCAATGGAGTTTCTGGAACCCTAGTTTAAAGAGGGGACGAGCAAAATTTATTGAAAATCGTACCCTATGTATTTATTTCCTTGCCTCGTTGTAACAAGACTTGATCTCCGTTATGAAAAAGTTGTTCAATGAGGATGTTCGTCGAATCAGCATTTCCTTGCATTCGATTGTGTTTTTTAATTTGTTTCCTTTAATCATTTGTTTCTGTCATGCATACGATATATCATGCATTACATCATTAAGTCATGAGATTAATTGCTCGGGGTCATGGTAGTATTTGTGACTATCGAAGATTCCGCATCCACACTTTACTCGTCTCCAAAGAAAGAAAATGGAGGAGAGTTTTGCTAAGTTAGAAGCCGATTTAAGAGGTTAGTTGGAGCGAGCTCAGCAAGAATTAAGGGACACCATCATCAAGTCCAAACAAGATATGATGAACGAGATATCTCAGTTGCTGCAAGCCAATCTTAAAGGAAAGGGTGTTGTTGGAAACCCTAGTCAGGATAAGGGAGACCCCTCGTATTCCCCTGGTTTTGTCACCAATACCCCTAAGCCTTCGCAAGGAGCGGCTACTCAAGGAGATGGGGCAACATCGCATCAAGCGGGTGCCTCTACCCATGCTCCATCAGGTCTGATCTTTAACCATGCGGAGAATGTCGGGGATAGTGTCCCGGACTTGGATGAGATCGAGGATTTGAACAAGGTCAAGGAAGAGTTCTCGAAGCAGCTAGAAGAGACCCGGAAGGACCTCGAGGAGAAATTCCAAACAAAAGAGCGAGAAGAGGGGCCATACGGGATGAATGCTAGAGATCCCAGTTTAGTTCCAGATCTGGTAATCCCGCCTAAGTTCAAGACCCCGAAGTTTGAGAAGTTTGACGGGACGACTTGCTCTACTGCCCACATAACCATGTTTTGTAGAAAGATGACGAGTTTCATCGACAATTAGAGGTTGCTAATTCACTGCTTTCAAGACAGCTTAGCAGGACCCGCGGTGAGGTGGTACAATCAGTTAACTCATGCTCAGATTAGGTCTTGGAAGGATTTGGCCAAGGCTTTCACGGATCAGTATAGGCACATAACCGATATGGTCCCAAACCGACTCATGCTGCAAGGTTTGGAGCAAAGGCACAATGAGAGCCTCCGTGAATACGCCCAGCGTTGGCGAGATGTGGCAGCACAGGTTCAACCCTCACTCTGTGAGAATGAGATCTCCTTTATGTTTGCCGATACTTTGAAAGGAACCCTCTATGACCGCATGATAAGAAACCCTATCGGTAATTTTTCGGACATGGTTATGACTGGTGAACGTATCGAGGCAGCTATCAAGAGTGGTAGAATCGATGGAAGAGAGAATGCCCGAAAGCAGTTTAAGAAGAAAGATCATGAGTTGAACAACACTAGTATCTTCGAGCCTTCCAAGCACCTCACAATCTCACCGCCTCAAGCCGCAGTCGAGAATTTGCAAGGCTCAAATAGAAGAGAGAATATGGCTCCCAAGGAGGAACAAGAGAGAATGACCTTCACCCCTCCACCTATACCATACAGAGAGGTGTACAAACACCTATACGAGGCTGATCTGGTCCGCCCGTATCATGTTACTCCCTTCCAGCCGCCTTACCCTCCATGGTATGATGAGAAGGCACATTGTGAGTATCACGACGGAGTACCGGGACACACGATAGAAAATTGCACAGCGTTCAAGAAGCTCGTGCAAAACATGATTAACACTGGGGTCTTCAAGTTAGAGAAACCCAATGTGACGACCAATCTGCTTCCGAACCATAGAGGTCGAGGCGTGAATGCTCTCGAAGAGGTAGGCACAAAGAAAGTGAGGATGGAAGTGTCGGAAATCAGGTCCCCCATGAGTTGGGTGTACGAACAGCTGTGCAAGGTAGGCTTGATCGAGAATGGTCCGAAGGGAGTGTGTGTCGGTCATGAATCCTTTTGTGAGTACCATCAGACTGCGGGGCATGAGATTCAGAGTTGTCCAGAATTCAAGGAGTTGGTTAAGGAATTAATGGACAATAAGGAGATTAAGTTTCTCGAGGAAGCTTAAGGGGTGGGATGGATGGCCAGCTTAACAGTAGTCAAGCGTTTTATTCATCCGAGTTTACTTGTTTTCATTCCATTGCATTTTAATCTTTTCTTTGAAGTGATGTGTGGAATCCACTTTGCTACCCTTTGCCCGAAGGTAGCAAAGATCTTTTTGTAAAGGCCTAAGACTGCATGTTTTTTTTTAATTTCAATGAAAGGATGCACTATGTTTTGTGTTTCAATTGCCTTTTCATTTTGTGTGTATATATTTGTCTATTGAGTCCCCGTATATCAATTGCACAAGGGACATTGACCTTGACCCCAAAGGTTGACTTCGAGCCGCCTTTGTCTAGTGGAAATCGAAAGCTTTAAAGATGATGAATATGTGGCTTACACTCCAAGTTAATTTGGTCATCTAATTAAGTACACATAAAATTAAGGCCTTCAGGAGAATAACCGGAAATCTTCCGTACTGAAAAAAAAAAGAGAAAAAGAAAGAAAAAATAAAAAAAGGGAAAAGAAAAAAGAGAAAAAGAAAAGACAAAAGAGAGAGAATAATAAAAGCGTAACAAAAGCACTCCAATGTTCGAAGCCTGGTAATAGGCATTTTTGGATACGAGTGTGGAATTTTTGGGGCACTCCGCTGTAGCAAAAAGACCAATAAGGTTGCTATGCACCATTCACTTTAGCTACATGAGTGATGGTAATATTTTCAAATCATGACAATGCTGAGTAGCTCGGGGTTTTGTTGTTTGCTCAATCATTTATTTCGAGCCAAAGGAATGTGATGAGTTAACTTCCCAAAAATCATAAAGAATTGATAAAGGCGAAGCCTATAGAAGATAAGCCTAAATGATTAAAAAACTGAAATAACTCGGAGAGTATGTCACATTTTCAGACATCAGCTCAGCTTTCGAGGTCTCCTAGACACATGATGCTTGAGGCAATCCTTGGTAAGCCATAGTAGTGTCGTTCGTGCACTTGATATTCGGGGTATTTAATCTGGCTTAATGTATCCATAATTTGAAAAGAAAGTCTAGTTTTTGAAAACGCATCTCATGTTGAAATTAGAAGATGCAATCTAAATCTTTTTGTGAACACAAAATTTCCTTTCATTGCTTCAAGGAAAAAGTTTAGAATGCAATGCCATGAATACAAATGGTAGCTCACCAGTGGCCATGGTGAGGACAGTAGTAAGTTTCCACAAACTACAGTTCAGGAGCTTAAAGCGAAGTTTTGTCGAAATACCTTGATTGGTTCAGAAAATAAAAGTGGACCATAATGAACTTAAGAGAAGAGTTCAGGGACTTGGGGGCATGTAGCTACCCCTAATGTTGAGAAGAGAGAAAATTTGTCGTGTTAAGTAAAGATGAAGAGAATGGTTGAAGACCCAGCTTGAATAGGGGGCAATGTTTTGAGAACGAGCACTGCGAAAAGTGTTATATCCAGTCTGGCCAGTGGAAGTAAGCAGTCATCTTTCGAGAATAGACCAAAAGATTGAGATTTGGAAGAGATGAGAAAGCCAAAAGAGACTAAGAAGAAGAAGAAGAAGGTCAAGATCGGCCAACCAAGATAGTGGAAGCATCCGAGCATTTTGATGTCACAATTCATGCATCATTTGTAGTTAGGCGTCCCTAGGATTAGGGGCATGCTAACTCACATCATCATATCATTTTTACCTACATGTGACAAGTATATTAAAGCTTTTCCAGTAAAAGAGAGCTTGCATATCCGTTCGGGCATGAGGAGAATGGAACCCGCCTATCCGTTTGGGCTTTTGGAGAATGGAACTCGCCTATTCGTTCGGGCTTTTGGAGAATGGAACACGCATATCCGTTCAGGCTTTTGGATAATGGAATCCGCCTATCCGTTTAGGCTTTTGGAGAATGGAACCCACCTATCTGTTCGGGCTTTTGGAGAACGGAATCCGCCTATCCGTTCAGGCTTTTGGAGAATGGAACCCGCCTATCCGTTCAGGCTTTTAGAGAATGGAATCCGCCTATCCATTCGGGCTTTTAGAGAATGGAACCCGCCTATCCGTTCGACCTTTTGGAGAATAGAACCCGCCTATCCGTTCGGGCTTTTGAAGAATGGAAGCTGCCTATCCGTTCAGGCTTTTGGAGAATGGAAGCCGCCTATCTGTTCGGGCTTTTGGAGAGTGGAACCCGCCTATCCGTTCGGACTTTTGGAGAATGGAACCCGCCTATCCGTTCGGGCTTTTGGAGAATGGAACCCGCCTATTCGTTCGGGCTTTTGGAGAATGGAACTCGCCTATCTGTTCGGGCTTTTGGGGAATGGAACCCACCTATCCGTTCGGGCTTTTAGAGAATGGAACCTGCCTACCTGTTCGGGCTTTTGGAGAATGGAACCCGCCTACCCGTTCGGGCTTTTGGAGAATGGAATCCGCCTATTCGTTTGGACTTTTGGAGAATGGAATCCGCCTATCCGTTTGGGCACTTTGAGATTGAAGCTTTTATTGTTCGGACCTCGAAGGTTTGAAGAATGTTGAAATGAGAAAGACAGCTTCAAGCCTCTGCGACCGTTGCATTTTCCCGTACCGACTTCTGAACCGCCAGTAGTTCAAGTGCATGGTGACTCGGGATCCAAACAGGGAAGTCGGACAAAATTGGTGCTTATGGCCTTTGCTTTATTCTTGTTCCACAAGTATAAGCAAAGGGGGCAGCTCTAATCAACTATTTTTTTCCGGGTGTTAAACCGTCTTTCTTTTTTAAAATAATAATGGTCTTTACATATTGTGATAAAAAAATAAAAAAAATAAAAGTAGTATATATATTATTACTATTAGAGTATCTATTATTACTATTTACTATTATTTATACTATTATCGTATACTAGTATTGTCTATTACATTATTATTTTTGTTGCTTATTATCCACCAATATTATCATAATTATTATCCTATATTACTATCCATTATCATTATTATAATTATTACTATATTATCATTATAGTTATTAATATTATTATCGTATATTATTATTATTATTATTATTATTATTATTATTATTATTATTATTATTATCTTTTATTATTAATATTATTATTATCATCAAAATAAATCTGAAAACCAAAAACTAATATATAATAAAGCCCGATATTAATAAAACAAGCCCAAAGTTTATCTATTGCAGATTAAAATTCAAAACACAAAAATTTACAATCCCGTTGGCCCAAATAAGTAGACCCTAATCTGATAGACAAAAACCCTAAAATCCTCTCTTATGCCTTGCAGCCGCCCAATCCCAGCCGTTAGATCTGGGATAGATCTAACGGTCCAGATCTGACTTCAGCTGAAACCCTAGCCGGCCCCCTCCTCAAGCCTTAGCGCCGCCTCGTATCCACCGTTGGATCGGGAGCGCATCGGACGGTCGAGATCAACATGGAGAAGCTTTCAGAGCCCCCACGCGTTCGCGTCCCTTCAGCTCCCATGCGCGCGTGCATCACACGCTGGCCCTTTCGAATCCCTCAGCCGTCCAGATTTCGCCAACGTCAGGATTACTCCACGATGCCGATCCATTGTCTGGTAAGCTCTGGTCCCCCCTCGTACGAGCCTCACATGCACACCAAAGAAAAGAAAACATCAGAAAAGGCCAAACGCAACCAAAAAATAGAATCACAGAGAGGCAACAACGGAAATCGCAGTTGAATACCAACAAAAATTATCAGCAACCAATAGCAGTTTTTTTAGAGAATTAAATGTAATTAGAAAAAGCAAAAAATGTAATTATCGGGCTATATAAACCCGAAACCAGTGAATAAAAAAGGAGGAGAACAAGTTGTATTCGAGAGAAAAATTCAGAGAAATCAATACAAGCCACCTCAAGTTTACAGAGGTATATCAGTGTCTCTTTCAGTTTCGAAACAAAAAATATATAATAAAAATAGAAAGCTGGTTTTTTTACCTTCATTTCGAATCACCTCCTCTTTGTTTTTCGCTCTTCTTCACTGGCGATAAGCAGTCCGGCCCCTTTCGGGGCCATGAATGGTGAGCCATTGAAGTTGTAACCCAAAAAAGGGGGGAATCGGGAGAGGTTTTGGGATCTGGTTTTGGGTTTTAAAACAAAAAAATAGAAAGGGTTTTTGGGTTTTTGGTTTCACGAACGGAGAATTTCGGCTTGGGTTTTCGGAGAGTAAAAAAGGGGGATTCCAAACGTTTTTTTAGGGTTCTGGCGCCGACATCGGCGACCGGAGCGGTGACGGCGTCGGAAGAGAAACAGAGAAAGGGGTGAGTCTCTCTCTGGTTTAGGGTTTGCGAAAGTGAAAAGGGATTAAGATGTGTTTAATGTGGCTTATATACTGTTTTTTTATTTTAAAATAGGTTTAATGGCGTTTTAAGCCCCTCTTCGTATTGTTATTACGCGTGCAGGGGCTTCCGCGTTCTTAAATCTCGTTCTAGGCCCCTCCTTTGTTGTGAGTTTTTCCAATCTCATCCCAAATTTGGTCTCAATCGATTTTTGAGTGGGAAAATTATTGTTTTGGTCCTTGGGGCTTTCCAAATCTTTTTGATTTGGTCCCCTTCGTGTTTTAATTATTTTTTCCTTAATGGGTTTATTATCATTACAGTCCCTGTTAGTTTGCATTTTATTTATTTACCTTTGCATATTATTTTGGTTATATTATGTTGTTATTCATGCATTTTTGCCTTTTTAATACATGTTTGCATCGAATATATGTTATTTTGCATATTGTTTATGTTTATTTAATGTGCATACATAATATGTGGTTTTTTTAATATGTGCGTGTGGTATGTGTTTTAGCTAGTTTTATGTCATTTGAATACATACACGTGACATGCATTTTAAATGGCCATCATATGACTTGTGATACATTGATGTGCATAATAATTAATTTTAATTATAAAAAAGGAGATACTTATTAATTCGTTTATTCGAGTCGAAATATCCTAGCTTATTGGATATTCCTCATATATTCGGATTAATTCAAATCGTCTAAAGGTAAATTCGTAATTAAAACGAACGAGACCATGACATCATTTTTTATTTGTTTGCATCATGCATAAAGGTGACGTACGGGATCCAAACCCTAAACTAACACGGCAGTCAGACTTATATGATGTCAGTTTAGTCTTTGGTCCGGTGTACCGTCATCCTTTTTAATTAAATGACGAATCAATTCGAGACCACCAATTTGAAAAAGCTCGTATAAATTAAGTCCAATTTTCAATTAAGACCCCCTAATTAAAGTTGTTTTAAATTTCGAATAATTTCCATCAATTTAAAAGCAACATTTGTTTTGGTACCGATTTCTGGGCGTGATGGAGGTGCTAACTCTTCCCCACACGTAACCAACTCCCGAACCCTTCCAAATGAATCTTTGGTTTAGTTTTTTATGGTGTCCAGCCTACCTCAGTGGCCGGTGACGACTCAAACCAAAATGATTTTTTTAAGGTTTTTTTTAAAGCTCGAATTTTTAAATCCCCTTTTAATTAAATGTTCCAAAAAGCGGGGACGCTTAGAAAAGAAAAAAAAAACCTCATCACAGCTATACAAACGTTTCCCTCAAATTACCTTACATACACCCGTCAAAACCCTAGGAGAGTTGGGCTGCGACCCCCAACAACTCCAACCTATCTAGCTATCTCCCCATCTATCATGTCTTGATGTGCAATATGCGAGATGCTATCCGAGATGCCCCTATACCCTTACATTCATTGGGTATATATAGGGCTCATGGCCTAAGTTTGAATCCTCCTTGAAGTAGGAGTTCTAAAAGTAAATTACATTAAATACAGACTCCTTTATACTTTAAATGCAGACTCCTTGGACGTTGCCTTCTTCTTCAAGTAAGGATAAGTGCTCCTACTTACCGGTCTTGAATCAATTCTACCAGCCGCTACAAGCTTCAGAAAATTGCAAAACTAGGCTCATTGGGCTTAGGAAATTGCCCTCTTGAAATCGCGACCCATCTTGGCTAAGTCGGTGTAACTCCTGCCCGGGCGGCATTTGGCGGCAAAACTGCTTTGGCAATGTCCTTGGCGGCATCTTGAGCTGCTTCAGTACAGCTCCTTTGGTTCCATCCTTCTTGTCTGGTCTTGTCCTTTCCTCTCCTCTCCTAGCTATAGCACCTGAAAATATAAACTAAACTAAAATAATAACTTTTCTCAACCAAACATAAAATATTAAATAAAAGTATGGTACAAGAGGAGATACTGTTATAATGCATGCAATGCACCTAAACATTCCTAAATGAGCTTAAGAACAACAATAATAAGGGCAGGAATGTGTACAAAATGTAGAACTTATGGACACTCTACACACCCCCAAACTCGAACTATTGCTTGTCCTCAAGCAATGCAACCTAACAAGTAAATTTGCCCTTAGCACAAAATTAATAGAAACAATAGCCTTTAACTTGATTTCTTACCTCAAGGCTGTGGCACCTATTTAATGTTAGTGAAAGGGAATGGCATGAAATAACTTAGATTAATTTTTCTTAATGCCATTGCAGTGTGTGCAGGTCTGTGTTCGTGCTAAACATGCTAAAGTTACCAAGTTAACAAAGTATGCCTAAAATAATTAAGTTACTAGAAAGGATACGAGTTGCTGCCTTGGCAGCACAGTTGGGCACTTTTGTTTTCTTTTTCCGATCATGGCTTAAGGGTTTCAGCTCATCACAACTATTCTCAGGGTTTGAAGCTAAGATAGGTGCACTCTATAAAAGTTCTGAACCCTTTGAATAGAGTCATCACGTGAAGACTTTCATTCACTCTTGCTAATTTGTCCGTCACTTGGCTTAGATTCATGGACTTTGATAGCAGCGGAGTGTCCTTGCTCATGATCCTTCCTAGAGCCTGTTTCGAGCACCTCTAAGGTATTTAGTCTTTCTACCTAGAGCCTGTTTCGGGCACCTCTAGGTTTTTCATTTTCTTTGTTGTGCTGCCCTGTGCTGCCGTGGCGGCATACTTGTATTCAATCAAAAAACTTTTATTAAGTAAGGCAGGCAGTGTTAAACTCAAACTTAATCAAAATTTAGCATTTAACAGACAAGTGTATAGATGATTGGTAAAAAGAAAAAATTTCTAAGGTATTTCTCATGCTTCTTCCCATAGTTAGGTATAAAAAAAGTTTTTAGAATGGTGCGAATATAAGTAATCGGCTAAGCTATCATAGGCACAAGTTTTGAACTAAAGATTTCTATTTCATTATGTGCTTAGGGGGCTGAATTTACAAATGCAACTAAATGCTATGAACCTAAAACAAAGAGGACTAATTCCCCCCAAACTCAAGGTTGGCATTGTCCTCAATGCCTCTACAAAACAATAATTAAAAAGAACATAAAAATAGAAAAAGAACAGAAATGTAAAAAAGAAAATAAAATAAAATAGAAAAATTAAAAAGAAAAGAAAAGAAAAATAATTAGTGCTATAGGCTGGGGGAGTTCCCCTCTGTTGCTGCTGCGTCAGCGGAAGATTCTGAGGAGGCAGGCAGGACGAGGCGGCGCGTAGCGGATGGTCTTTCTACTGGGCTCTTCTTCGAGCTACGCGGCGGCTGGATGCGGCTGGGGTGGCTTTCTTGGTTTGTCTTTCAGCTTCTCCACCCCTGGGATCTGCTGCTGGTCGTCAAGGGAGTCTGAAATCTCCATGTCTGAGTAGTCGGTGTCCTTGGTAGCGGTCATTTTGGCTACTGGGGAGGCAGCAGTGGTCTCTTCCTCTTTCTCTGATTCAGATGAGGAAGAGAGGTCGTATGGTTGGAGAGGTTCTTCTCTTGGGGCGGCGGTGCAGCCCTTCAATGTCGCCGGCAGCTGGTCTTGGGGTGATCTGGATTGGCTTGGAAGCTGCTAACTCTGTCGGAAAGGCGGACAACGTTGGTCCGGCGTCCTGGTATTTGTCCAGCAGGTAGGCCACAAAGGCCTCTTGTACGTCTGCTGCATATTTGGTGAATATCACATGTTTGTGCTCAATCCTCTGGCAGCTTTCCACTAGGTTGGCAGTAGGGGGATTGTGGCAGACGGGAGGGCAGCATCAGTACTGCATGCTGCGTCTTGGGTGGCGGCAGCTTGGGACAGCAGCTGGGCGGTGGAAGGTGTGTCTAGCTTCGCGCTATGCATCATCTGTTGGCGTACCCTTCTTGTCCATCCTTCCTTGGCAGGAAGAATCTTGTCTTTTGGGTGCAGCGGCACGCTAAAATTGGCACACAGACCAGTGATGAGTGCAGGGAAGAAGAGTGGACCTTTGACGGTTGGCTTTTTTGCGTGGGCGTAGATCTCTTTTATTATTACTTCGCCAACGTTGATCTGCCGCCCCTACATAATACTGCTGATAAGGGCGAGCCGCGACCTGTTTACTGTCGATCCGTGCGAGGCTAGCATCAGGCGGTGCTGGAAAAAGTAACTCCAAAAGGTGGCCTCTAGCAGCAAATCTCGGCGATTGACTAACCCATTGGTTTTGCCTGTCAGCCATTTGGTGTTTGGCTTACAGAGCTCCTTTTTGATCTTGTTGTAGTCAGCCCCTGTCAGATATGATTCCCACTCTCCGTGCAGGTCACCGCTGATCTCTATGCTGTAAAAGTTGTTGATCATGTTAGCAGTGAACTTGACACCTTCTCCCCGGACGTAAACGAAAAGGCTCTCTGAGTTTGGCCGGTGGGTGTAAAACTCTCGCACATGGTTGATGTTAATCCCTTCTGGCTGTTGTGCGAATTAGTCCTAGCCCATATTGTGGATCCTCTCAAACAGGAAAGGTTCCAACCCAAAATCACCATCAGGTTGGGTGAATTGGAAGCCCATCTCTTCCCATAGTTGCCTTTCTTTGTAGAACTTGTTGTAGGTCTCCTCGACAGTAGGTTTCAAGAACCTCTTGTATGTAGTTTTGGAGGTGGCAACGGGTTGCTGTGTTAAGGCCATAGTTAGTGGGACGATTGTTTATCCTAAAGAAAGCAAAAAAGAATGTGAAAGAAACTAAAACAAAGAAATATTGTAAGCAAAGATTGTAGAAGGAATTCAGAGTAAAGTGGGAGTAAAGTGAAGAACGGAGTGGGAGAATAATTTTCCTTATATAGTCGTTTCTCTCCACTGCCTTGGCGGTCACGCTGTCAACGGGCGGCGATTATTGCAGTGCGAATAACGGTGTTCTAGCCGTTATGTAGATATTCGTTCCGCTCGCTGGGGCAATTATAGCCGTTGCGGCTAGCTGTTATAAAGCCACTAGCTGTTATGCCTATCTGCCTTGGCCGCTAGTTGGGCCTCTAATCCTAATGCTTAAAAATAAATTAAAAAATTAAAATAAAAATAATAATTAAGTTATGTTGGGCTGCGCTTTTCCCAAGCATAACCACTTCATGAGGGTCTTTGTGTTTGGCTAGACGTCTGGGCATGTCCTTCCCCTCCTCAGGTGGATGTTGCTGCAAACCTTGCTGCCATGGCGAGACATACACCAAGAAAACAAATAGGCCTTTTTTTCAAGCAAATAAATAAAAAGAGATTTAATGTGCAAAAACTAAATAGGAGTGCAGAAATTCAAACGTAGTTGCTTTTGTCAATCCCCGACAACGGCGCCAAAAACTTGTAGAGAGTTTAGGTGTTCTCCATTTATGAGCGCAAGTGCACACTCTTGTCAAGTTATAATATAAAAGATATCGTCTCCCACAGGGATTGGAGCAGTTCCTATGAATGGTTTCCTGTACAAAGATTTAGTAAATGCGCAATTAAATCTCATGATGTGGAAATATAAAAACACAACTAAAGATAAAGATAGTGATGAGAGAGATGATAGGGAGAGATTTGGGTGATAAGCTGGGTAAGACCGGTGCAGCTTAGTAGCGTGTGGACTACATAGTAAAGTCTGAGTATGTTTTGCTCTGCCAAGAGTTGATGCCTCGCCGGGAATGGCAGACGGCAAACTATGACCCTGTTACGCGGCCGCAGCAGGTCACTGCCACTGCAGGGGTGTGTACTGTCTCGGCAGGTGGAACGGAAAGAAGTCTTGGCGGCTTGTCTGGCAGACATTCTAAGTTCGACAGGATAGTCGAAAGTGATCCCTCATATTTCTAGGTTAGGATGCTCGAGATGCTAACTTGAGGACTAGTGTGGTACCAAATTAGTCAACCCGGTTGGTACTCCTTTTTAGCCGCTGAAACTTGTGGACTAGTGTGGAACCAAGTTAGTCACACCATTGTGAGTTGTGATCGTGCTTAACCCTTTCGTGAGCCTTGCACTTTCGTGCCCGACAAATGGGTTTTCTCTTCAACTGACTGGTGTAGACTAATTGAACGAACAAGGAACATAAATTAAGCAAACTTAGAATTTTATTGAAAATAACTCAAAGCTATACAATCGTTTCCCTCAAACTACCTTACATACACGCATCAAAACCCTAGGAGAGTTGGGCCGCGACCCCCAACAACTCCAACCTATCTAGCTATCTCCCCATCTATCCTCTCTTGATATGCAATATGCGAGATGCTATCCGAGATGCCCCTATACCCTTACATTCATTAGGTATATATAGAGCTCATGGCCTAAGTTTGAGTCCTCCTTGAAGTAGGAGTTCTAAAAGTAAATTACATTAAATACAGACTCCTTTATACTTTAAATACAAACTCTTTGGATGTTGCCTTCTTCCGCAAGTAAGGATAAGTGCTCCTACTTATCGGTCTTGAATCAGCTCTATTGACCGCTACAGGCTTCATAAAATTGCAAGACTGGGCTCATTGGGCTTAGGAAATTACCCTCTTGAAATCGCGACCCATCTTTACTAAGTCGGTGTAACTCCTGCTCGGGCGGCATTTGGCGGCAAAACTGCTTCGGCAGCGTCCTTGGCGGCATCTTGAGATGCTTCAGTACAACTCCTTTGGTTCCAGCCTTCTTGTCCGATCTTGTCTTTTCCTCTCCTCTTCTAGCTATAGCACCTGAAAATATAAATTAAACTAAAACAGTAACTTTCTCAACCAAACATAAAATATTCAATAAAAGTATGGTATAGGAGGAGCTACTGTTATAATTCATGAAATGCACCTAAACATGCCTAAATGAGCTTAAGAACAGCTACAATAAGGGAAGGAATGTGTACACAATGTAGAACTTATGGACACTCTACAAGGATGCATGAATTAATATAGTTTCGTATTCTTTGGAATACGAGGATTGTTCGGATTTGGATATCAGGTCAAGTGGAATATTGGGGAAGCTTGGATAAGGATTGTAACGATATCAGCATAAGGTTAGTACACCTTGAACTCATGTTGCTTCATGAGCATTATTAGCGTAATTGCCTTGCTTGTTAGTGGTTGCAAAATAGGTTGATGATAGATAAGTATGAGTAGAGACCGATATTATAAGGTTCGATAATTATGAAATGTATGATGATTTCTTGACTATGATATGACACGTGGATAATTTAGAGAGACTGTAACCCCCTTAGCCTGGCCTAGACGTTTGACCCGAACTACGAAGATTACACGAGGAAAACCAAAGTCAACCCGAAAGTCAACCTTGATTAACGACCCTTTTTTTCTTTCTATCTTCTATAGATGCTCAATATTAGCCTATATTATTAGCAAAACATTTCGGCGGAAATGACACAGCGAACGGAACTCAGTTAGGGGTTTAATTGAAAGATTTAGACTTTTAGGGACCAAAACGTAAATTTTGGAAATTACAAGGACTTTGCAGATTTTAAATTTACCAATATGCAATTAATCATATTTCATGCATCTCTGTCAAAAATCAACTTAATTAGACATTCCAAACTCAACCAATTGCATCCACAAACATCAAGGACTAAATTGTAAGAAACGAGCGCTTGAAACAATTCAAAATGCAGTTCAACGTCTGGTGTTTCGAAACGCTGACCCTTGTATCGAAACGGCCGTTTCGAAACTAAGTTGAACTTTTCGGTACTCGGGTGCGTTCCGAGACCCGTATCGGAACATGGCTCTCCAGTAGCTAAAGTGTTCCGAAACACTATGGCCATTTCAGGCCCCTGTTCTGAAACAGTTAAGGGTGTTTCGATACACCCTGCCCTGCAACTATATAATTTTCTGGTTTTTCACAACTTTACACATTCAAACACATCCCAAATCATACCATAACACACCAACAACATGATTAAACATCAAAGAACATTATTATGAAGCTTAAGCTAAAACATGGCATCAAACATAGGATCATTGAGTCTATAGGCATGCTCCCTAGCTATAAAAGCCATATAAAGCCACAAACTACAAACTAAACCATATAGGCCATTTAAAAACTTCAAAAACTATATTAAACTTTCCACAAACATAGGGAGTTCAAAACACATCTCCCAAAACCAATCATAGCTCCCCATTGCCAAATATCAATACTAAAGCTTACGAAAACATCACCGTACATGAGCTTCTCATTTCCTTGGATGACCTTAGCCTCCTTGTTGCCCAAAACCATTTCAATTATCTACATTGTTGGAAAAAGAGAGCGTAAGAACATTTGCTTAGTGAGGCAAGCTCTAAGAAAACCAACACAACAATGCATCATCAAAACTCTATCTCGAAAACCATTTTCTACAACATGCTCTTTTTATCTCATGCTTGAAAACCATTTCAAAGCAACTCTCCTTTTGAAAACACATGTACCTTTATTCTGTCGCATACATTAAACCAATGCAAATCTCATGGCAAGGCCATACACATGCTTAATGAAAATAATATCATTTCATACCATAAATCTCATATGCATTTCTCATAGCATAAATCATTTCAACACTTGGTACATGTGAATCAAATACAATTTCATATATTGGCATTTCATATTACATCTTTACTCGGATATGCAGATTAGCTTGACTTGAGGTCAAGTTCTACCCCGGTTGAATCTCACATCACCGAACTCTCATGGCGGTATCTCTCTTCGCCATAAAGCTTGGGTATTTCACCAAGTCCTACCCCGATGGAATCTCTCATCATCGGATTCTCAATTTGGATCGGGATGGCACTACCCCCATTGCCCGACTCCAAAGAGCACGTACAAATTTTTAGTTTATAGTGCACTCTCATCCTATTGGTCGACCAATTATATCCGATAATTATCTCATCTTTTATGCCAATATATTATATCAAAAACATCATCTCACCTACTATTTTGATGCAACATTTCTCAAATCCTTATCATCTCATTTCAAAACCATAATTCATGCTTTGCATTAAATCAAAATCTCAAAACTCTTTAATACAACATGTTATCTCAAGAAATCTCTACAAAGCATCATCTCATGCTACAAACCATGCCAAAAATAGTAGAAATTTGTCTATCTCAAAACAAGAGCATGTAAAAGCATTTAGGGGCATCAACCACAAATATTTGAGAGCAAATCAAGCTGTTGAGTTGTGTGGGGCTCGATTCGTTCAACCGATGTAGGTCACCAAGTGGTGGAGAGGTGGATTTTTGGGTGGAAGGGTTGTGGAAGCTAAAAAGATAATTGATACAATGATTTATAGTGGTTCAACCTTCTAACCATGGTCTACATCCACTACCTTAGCTCCCCACTAAGGATTTCCAATCA
The DNA here is from genome assembly GCA_030270665.1 of Hibiscus trionum. NCBI lineage: Eukaryota > Viridiplantae > Streptophyta > Magnoliopsida > Malvales > Malvaceae > Hibiscus > Hibiscus trionum. The sequence continues at coordinate 29,955,088 of BSYR01000005.1, forward strand.
ATCCACTATTGATTCGTCCCCTTTTCTAGGCTTAGGAGGTAACCCTTATACACAATCAAGCTTTCTACCCAAAGCCTTGATTGAAACCCTCTCTTACAAAGAGAAACAATAAGCAAACGTAAAACCCTCTAATAGGTGTTTGTTTGCACAATTAAGCACTCACCCAAAACATAAAACACTTGAGCAAATTTTGACAATTCTGGCTCACTAGTGTTTGTCTATACAATAAATGACAATTTAAGCTCTAAGACAATTCTTGATCATTTGATGTTTGAAAATATGAGCATTAGCCTTTACTTGATGCTTGAAGGTCCCTTTAATACTCCTTGATGAGTTTGTAGCTGTTACTAGCCGTTGGGACTGAATTTGAGCCGTTGAGGACTTTAATTCCCACCATAAATGCAGTTCTGCAGCTCCCCATTTCGAAACGCTCAAACCCGTTTCGAAACACCCTTTAAGTAGAAAGAGCTGTTGCAGTCTGACTTGGACCCGTATCGAAACGCTTTTGTCCATTTCGAAACACCCGTTTCGAAACGCCTAGTCCCGTATCGAAACGACCTGCATTTAAATGCTAGTTGGGAAATAGCCGTTGGGGTTTATGACCGTTGTGGTCAGTGCCACGTGGGCGTATCGAAACGGCATAGCCCGTTTCGAAATGCTGGGCAAAAATCCTTTTCCAGGGTAAGCCCGTTTCGATACTTGTATCGAAACACTTTTGCTACTGGAATGCACCGTATCGAAACGCCCTAAGGTGTTTCGAAACGCCTGGACAGTTTTGTGAAGTTTGGCTTTGAAAAACATGTAAAACCTTTTAAAAACATCCCTAAACATAGTTTCAAGTTATTTGGACTTTGGAAATTGTTTTAAATACTTTTTAAATCAGTCCAAAACATTTTTCAATTATTATATCAAAACATTAGTTCTGCAATCTCCCCCTTTTTTATATAATAAAACTATCTTGAAAATTTGTCTGGGATTCTCCCCCTTTAACTTTAAAAATGTGAATGAGAGATAAAAGATATGAAATCAAATAAAGCTCCCCCTTATTCATTTGAAAATTCAATTTTTCAAACCATTTCTCCCCCTTTTTGTTATATCAAAAAGAATTTAAAACATTAAGTTCAAAATAACAATAGAGGTAAAAATTGACAAAAATAAGAGTTTGATTTTAAAATGGCTCCCCCTTACTCAAAGCATCATCAAAGATGTTAGTCCAACATATATGATCATCTAGTTGAAATAAATAAAAGTAAAACAAATAAACACAAAAACAACTAGATTTTACCACACTTGAACTCAATGGAGGATGTGAAGCCTTCCTTCTTCAAGTGTTCTTCCTTGTGTGCATGGAGCTCCCCCTTAATGTTTGACTTGTTGAACATCTCCATCACACCTAGCAAAAGACAATCAAGTGACTTTCGGTATCCAAATTGCTTTGGATCCTTGAACGTTAGTAGCACAAATTTTAGTCCCCTTTGGAATCCATTTTTCAATGTCATCCTTTTTAGTTGAAGTGGTAAGTCCTTTTGGGACCCCAAACACTTCTAAAACATTTTCCTTTTACAAATCTAGGGGCACTAGATTGTCTAACATAAAAATTTGATTTTCCAAAATTATTTTTCTTTTCAAGTTCTTTGGAAATCAAATCTTTTTCTTCTTGAACTTTTTGAAGCAAATTTTGTAAATCAAAACATTTAAATTCAAACTCTTCGAGTTTTGCTTCAAGTTCAAGTTTGGTTTTAGAAATCAAATCATTTTGAATTTTCAACTTTGAAATCAATTTATTGTTTTTCAAAATGTGATTTTTAAAGTCTAAAACCAAATCATCATAGGCATCTTGTAATTCATCAAAAGAATAAGAACATGAAGTAGATGAATTAGAAGTTACCCTTGAATCTTCTTCGATGGCCATAAGGCAATGGTTGGCTTGTTCATCGTCGGTGGAGTCCTCATTACTCCAAGTAGCCACATGTGTCTTCTTCTTATGGCTTGAAGTGCTTGCCCTCTCCTTTTTCTTGGAATCACGTTCAAGCTCCCTCAAAGCTTTCTTCATGAACGGGGCACACTTCTTGAAGAGATGAACTATCTCTTCATCTTCATCCTCCTCTTCACTTGAATAGACATGATGGCAAGTGGAGGACTTGAGAGCCATGGCACTTGCATTAATGCCTAGCCCTTTGATTTTCTTCTCTCCCATAGCTCTAATTTCTTCCCTCTTTTTCTCATCTTCTTTGTTCTTCTTCATGATTTGATGAGTAAGGAGTGACCCCATGAGTTCATCAAGCTTCAAAGTCTTCAAATTTTTGGCTTCGATGATGGCGGTCCTCTTTGAGTCCCAAGACTCGGGAAGTGAGTAGATGAGCTTTCGAACAAGCTTTTCCTCCGGGATGGCTTCTCCATAGCCTTTGAGACCATTGGTGATAGTGGAGAACCTATCAAACATCTTCTCGATGTTTTCTTCCGGATCCATTTTGAAGTTCTCATACTCTAAGGTTAGGAGCCCAATCTTGGTCTTCTTGACTTCATTGGTTCCCTCGTATGTGACTTCAAGCTTGTCTCATTCCTCCTTGGCACTCTCACAAGAAGACATCTTCTCATAGATGGTTGGGCCAAAAGCACAAAATAAGATGTACAAGGCTTTGCAATTAAGCTCCATCTTCTTGCGATCGTCGGCACTCCACTCCGCTTTGCTTCTTTGAGGCACGAATGGACCATCTTCAACTATATCTCATAGTTTGTAATCTCTATATTTGATGAAGAACTTCATCTTTGTCTTCCAATGGGCATAGTGGGTTCCGTCAAAGAAAGGCAGTTTGTCGATTGATTGTGCCATTTGAGCCGGTTGATGAAATAGTGATCGAGCTTGCCGGATCTTCTCAATAGGATGTGAATCCTCCTCAATTGAGCCAAGCTCTGATACCAATTGTTGAGTTGTGTGGGGCTCGATTCGTTCAACCGATGTAGCTCACCAAGTGGTGGAGAGGTGGATTTTTGGGTGGAAGGGTTGTGGAAGCTAAAAAGATAATTGACACAATGATTTATAGTGGTTCAACCTTCTAACCAAGGTCTACATCCACTACCTTAGCTCCCCACTAAGGATTTCCAATCAATCCACTATTGATTCGTCCCCTTTTCTAGGCTTAGGAGGTAACCCTTATACACAATCAAGCTTTCTACCCAAAGCCTTGATTGAAACCCTCTCTTACAAAGAGAAACAAGAAGCAAACTTAAAACCCTCTAATAGGTGTTTGTTTGCACAATTAAGCACTCACCCAAAACCTAAAACACTTGAGCAAATTTTGACAATTTTGGTTCACTAGTGTTTGTCTATACAATAAATGACAATTTAAGCTCTAAGAAAATTCTTGATCATTTGATGTTTGAAAATATGAGCATTAGCCTTTACTTGATGCTTGGAGGTCCCTTTTATACTCATTGATGAGTTTGTAGTCGTTACTAGCCGTTGGGATTGAATTTGAGCCGTTGAGGACTTTAATTCCCACCATAAATGCAGTTCTGCAGCTCCCCGTTTCAAAACACTCGAACCCGTTTCGAAACACCCTTTAAGTAGAAAGAGTCGTTGCAGTCTGACATTGACCCGTATCGAAACGCTTTTGTCCGTTTCGAAACACCCGTTTTGAAACGCCTAGTCCCGTATCGAAACGACCTGTATTTAAATGTTAGTTGGGAAATAGCCGTTGGGGTTTATGACCGTTGTGGTCAGTGCCACGTGGGCGTATCGAAACGGCATAGCCCGTTTTGAAACGCTGGGCAAAAATCCTTATCCAGGGTAAGCCCGTTTCGATACTTGTATCGAAACACTTTTGCTACTAGGATGCACCGTATCGAAACGCCCTAAGGTGTTTCGAAATGCCTGGACAGTTTTGTGAAGTTTGGCTTTGAAAAACATGTAAAACCTTTTAAAAACATCCCTAAACATAGTTTCAAGTTATTTGGACTTTGGAAATTGTTTTAAATACTTTTTAAATCAGTCTAAAACATTTTTCAATTATTATATCAAAACATTAGTTCTACACAAGCCATACTTACTTTCGGACTTAGGATGGTGTTTCAAACCAATCCTAAATCCCCAAACCTTGTTTCTTTGTCCCTCAAGGACTCCTAAAACCATTCGCACTCATCGATTACGTTTCGCTTGCTTGCCGAAACGATATCTAAGCTTCCGGCACTTTCGGATCAACACCAAAAGCGTTCGAAGATGTCTCCCTTGTTTATTTTACATAAGAGCATAGGATTAATGCATCATCATGCATTGAAATCACCAGCCATTCAAACAAACTTGCTGCTCTACTCAAAAGCACCATTTCGGCTACCCAAAACAACCGAAATCACCTCCAAACTTTCCCAAAACAAAGCCCAGCCAAGATCTATCAATTCTAATCATTTCTAAACCTCAATCAACACCAAAAATCACCATAAACACGTCATTATATCTCCAGCAACAACAGAACACCAAGAACACTCCAAAAACTACAATTCTAGCATGTAAAACTTAGGAATCCAAACCTATTCAGGATTTGTTTGATAAAACCTCATTTATAACATCAATTATCACCCAAAATACATTAGAAATCAACCTCAAAACAGAGCCCAAACAAGAGTTACAAAAATCATCAAGATCTCACCAAGAATCTTGAGTTTTACCACAATTTCATGTTTCTAACATTAAAGCAACTCAAAAATCATTAACAAAGGATTGATAACTTGGGAATTTTAGTAAAGAACTGATTATTAGAGGAGAATGATGAAGCTTACCTCTAATGGCTGATTTCTCCTAAATTTGGGCAAGATTTCTTGAAAATCCAAAGTAAAAACAAAAGGTTTTGATGAGGTAAAGATTAGGAATCCTTAGGAGAATGAAATCTCAGCAAAAGAGATGAAAATCAAAAGTTAATTGATGAAGGAAATGTGTTTGGCTGAGTGGAAGTTGAGAGAAAATGAAATGAGAGAAAAACCAACGTAAGGTAGTTATGAAAAAGTCAACTTAGATTTTCTTTTAAATTCTCCTTAATTCCTTAATTAAAATATTATTAAAAATTCCCAAATTAAAGAGAAATCTGATGAAAAACATTTTGGTAAAATTAGCTCCTTAAAGATTCAAAGTTTCAATCCTTTACAAAACTGTCACTAGTCAACTTTTGTAAAAACTACAATTTTCTCACTACACCGAAATGTAGTATTTCCAAATCACATTTTGTAAAATTGTTTTCACCATAACCTTTAATATAATAAATGTAGATTTTTAGATATTTTTCCATATTTTTAAAGCATCCCGAACTAGGTGTTCCCTAAACCTCCCACAAAGATTCGAATCGTTCTCGCCCGGCTCGATTCAACCTCTAAAACATCTAGGTCCAAAACCAGGGCGTTACAACTCTCCCCCACTTAAGAAATTTCATCCTCGAAATTTACCTGGAGGAAAAAGGTAAGGAAATTGCTTCTTCATGTCATCCTTCCTTTCCCACAGGGCTTCCTCAACACCACGATGTCTCCACAAGACTTTGACCAGCTCAATGGCCTTAGCCCGAAGAATCTTACTATCCGAATACAGGATCTTAACGGGTTCTTCATCATACGTCAAGTTTGGGTTCAGCTCAACCTCTTCCACAGGCATAACATGTGACGGATCCGATCTATACCTCCGAAGCATAGGTACATGAAACACATTATGTATCTTTTCTAACTCTTGAGGTAGTCTCAGCTTGTAGGCAACATGACCCACACATTCTATCACCTCATATGGTCCAATGAACCTTGGACTCAACTTGCCCTTTCGGCCAAATCTCATCACCTTCTTCCAAGGTGAAACTTTCAAAAACACATGCTCGCCCACAGTAAATTCTATCTCCTTACGCTTCAAATCCGCGTAAGACTTTTGCCGGTCTGATGTTGCTTTCAAACGCTCACAAATGAGCTTCACCTTCTCGGTGGTTCCTTTCAACAGAGCTGGCATCGAGACCAACTTTTGTCTCGTTTCAGCCCAACAAAGAGGAGTTCTGCACTTCCTCCCGTATAATGCCTCATAAGGTGTCGTTTGAATACTTGCCTGGTAACTGTTATTATAAGCAAACTCCACCAAAGGCAAGTGCTTCTCCCAGGAGCCTTGAAACTCAATAACACAGCACCTCAACGTATCCTGAAGCACTTGGATAACACGTTCCGAATGTCCATCCGTCTGCGGATGATAGGAAGTACTGAAATTCAGCCGCGTACCCAATGCTTGATGTAAACACTCCCAAAATCTTGCGGTGAACCTCAGATCTCTATCCAACACTATAGATTTTGGTACTCCATGCAATCGTACAATCTAAGCAATGTACAACTCTGCAAGCTTATCCAGGTGTACGTAGTATGCACAGGCAAGAAATGCGCACACTTCGTAAGGCGATCCACATTCACCCAAACAGAATTCTTCTTTGATGGTGATAACGGTAAACCAGACACAAAGTCCATAGTGATCCTCTCCCATTTCCATTCTGGGATCCTCAACGGCTGCAACAACCATGAAGGAAATTGATGCCCAGCCTTAACCCGCTGACAAACCATGCATTTGCTAACAAACTCAGTGACATCTTTCTTCAATCCCACCCAGTAGTACTCATCCTTCAAATCACGGTACATCTTTGTATTACAAGGGTGTATAGCAAAAGGACTACTATGAGCTTCAGTCAGAATAGTGCGCCTCAACTCAACATCATTCGGCACCACTATCCGATTCCCAAAACATAAAACACCATCATCATTGAAACAGAAATCCGAAGGCCTACCTTCAACGATATCCTGAACATGTGGCACTAAAGAATCATCCAACAGTTGTTTATCCTTAATCAACTGAACTAGAGATGGTTTCACTTGTAATTCAGCAACAAGACCACCATCTCGCAATATGCTCAAGCTAGCAAACATCGCCCTTAATTCTACCGCCACTTTCCTACTCAAAGCATCGGCCACAACATTGGCCTTCCCTGGATGATACTCGATCGTTAGATCGTAATCCTTAAGCAACTCCACCCAACGTCGTTGCCTAAGATTTAACTCCTTCTGAGACATCGGGTACTTCAAACTTTTATGATTCGTGTACACAGTACACTTCTCACCATAGAGATAATGTCTCTAAATCTTTAAAGCAAAAATCACCGCTGTCAGCTCAATGTCATGCGTAAGGTAATTGCGCTCATGCACTTTCAACTGTCGCGATGCATAGGCCACTACTCTACCCTCTTGCATCAACATACACCCCAAACCAACATAGGATGCGTCACTATACACCACAAACTCTTTTCATGTCTCAGGTTGAACCAAGATAGGAGCTTGCGTCAAAGCTGCCTTTAGCTTCTCAAAAGCTTGTTGTCTCGCTTTCGTCCACTCGTACTTAACATCCTTTTGTAATAATTTCGTCAAAGGGGCAGCAACCTTAGAAAATCCATCCACGAACCTTCGGTAGTAACCCGCCAACCCAAGGAAACTACGAACTTCATGAACAGACGTAGGAGGCTTCCAATTCACCACCGCCTCGATCTTATGAGGATCAACACGAATCCCTTCAGTCGAAACCACATGGCCAAGAAAAACAACCTCCTTTAGCCAAAATTCACACATACTTAGCTTAGCATAAAGCTGATTTTCTAACAGCGGTTGCAAAACGACCCTCAAATGTTCTTCATGCGCCTCCTCGGTACGAGAGTACACAAGGATATCATCGATGACACCACAACGAACTTATCTAAGAATTCATGAAACATCATGTTCATCATATCCATGAAAGCAGCAGGAGCATTCGTCAATCCGAACGGCATCACTAGAAATTCATAATGCCCATATCTCGTTCGGAAGGCGGTTTTCGGCACATCCACATCCTTCACCTTTAATTGATAATATCCTGACCGCAAATCTATCTTTGAAAACACAGCCGCTCCTCGAAACTGGTCGAAGAGGTCATCAATCCTCGGCAGAGGATACTTGTTCTTGATAGTCAACTTATTCAGCTGACGATAATCAATGCACATCCTCATCATGCCATCTTTCTTTTTAACAAACAAGACCGGTGCACCCCAAGGTGACACACTTGGCCGAATAAAGCCTCGGTCAAGCAACTCTTGAAGTTGCGTCTTCAACTCCTTCAACTTCTTGGGTGCCATGCGATAGGGAGCAATGGACACTGAAGTTGTGTTCTCATACAACTCAATTCCAACTTCAACCTCTCGACTAGGCGGCAAACCTGGTAATTCCTCCGAAAACACTCCAGGAAATTCACACATGGTCCTTATATCTTGTACACGAGCCTCCTTTGTACTAGGATTCATAACAAAGGCTAGATAACCCTCGCATCCCTGACGCAACATCCGGCTTGCTTCAAGCGTCGTCACCACATTAGATAGGAACTTCACATTTTCTCCCACCACCACAACCTCATAATCATTTGCAAGTTTCAGAAAAACTCGCTTGCTTTCAAAATCCACAACGGCCCTATGCTCAACAAGCCAATCCATACCAAGGATTACATCGAATCCATAGAACGGCAATTCCATAAGATCAACTAGAAATACATGCTCTTGCACCTTTAAGGGGCATCTCCTATACAACCTCCTTGTTACAACCATCTCACCAAAGGAACTAGTCATACGCATACCCACATCCAAAGTCTCAACAGGCAAACCAAGCATTTGAGCATGTTCACGCAATATGTACGAGTGTGTAGATCCAGAATCAATCAAAGAAAGTAATGACAAGGATTGCAAAGTAAAGGTACCTGGGATCACGTCCGTGTCATTCCTCCCTTCTCTATAGGAATACACTCTAGCCTGGACACCACATTCAGGCTGAACAGCCACCACATGCGCTACATTCCTTACACCTTCATCACTGCGCTAGAAGTTGCCATGGCCGCACCCACGGCCTCTCTGTGGCTCAACTGCTCTCACCGGAGCCTGACCCTCTCTCATCGGTTGCGGACAATCCCTCTTTATGTGCCCACGATTGCCGCAATTCCAGCAAGTACCAAGATTGCCCCAACACTCACCAATGTGCCTTCTACCACACCGATTGCACTCAGGAGTCCGTAAGAAAGCATTCAGTCCTTGTTGACCTCTTCCAGGGTTGCCACCCTTGCGCCTAGCATCCGCATGTGACCTTATATCCTTATGTATCTTGTACCGATCTCTACCAAGATCATGTTCTGCAGGTCGCTTCCCTGAGCTAGATCCTCTCGCTCGACTTGCCAGACCAAGATTTAGCTCAATGTCCTTGGCTCTAGTGACCAAGATATCAAAATCAGTATAGTCTGCTGTGAGCATATAGGTTTTCACATCAGCCACCAGCCCATAACGGAATCGTTCACATCTTTCTTGCTCGCTAGGAATCAGCTCGGGTGCATATTGGCTGAGGCGTACAAATTGCACCTCATATTCCGCCACTGTCATACTCCCTTGCACTAGGGACATGAACTCCCTCTTTTTCTCATCCAGGTAGCGGACTCCCAAATACTTTCGCTTGAACGCATTCAAGAAGAATGTCCAAGTCACCTCATCATCATCCAACCCCGCTATTGTGGTTGTCCACCATGTATATGCATCACCTTGCAAAAAAAACACAATACATCCCAACTTCTAAGTATTGTTGCAGTTCAACTACCCAAGTATCCTCTTGGTACTTTCTAACCAAGACTCAGAACCTTCCGGGGTCAGCCCCCTGAACTAAGTCCCTCCCAGACTGCGGAGTCGTTCCAACGGCAACCTCACATTAGCACCATCTTGAGGTGTAGCCCCATGAGCTCTAGATAATGCTGCCTGAAAAGCTACAGCAATAGCTTGAATCAACACAGACATATGAGGAGCAGCTTGCCCCTGAACTCCCTCGGGTCCAGCAACCCTTGCACCAGCTCTCGCAGCACCGGGATCCCCAACTATACCCCAAACATAGCATAGCATCACAAATTCATCTCATTAGAACTAAACATCAACAATCATACACCATGTTTTCACCAAAAAGTCATAACCATTCATACTCACACCCATTAACCACTTACCAAGCCCCAAATATTCGCTAACCTGGCTCTGATACCAACAAATGTAACCCCCTTAGCCCGGCCTAGACGTTTGACCCGAACTACGAAGATTACACAGGCAAAACCAAAGTCAAACCGAAAGTCAACCTTGATTAACGACCCTTTTTTCTTTTTATCTTCTCTAGATGCTCAATATTAGCCTAAATGATTAGCAAAACATTTCAGCGGAAACGACACAGCGAACGGAACTCATTTAGGGGTTTAATTGAAAGATTTAGACTTTCAGGGACCAAAACGTAAATTTTGGAAATTACGAGGACTTTGCAGATTTCAAATTTACCAATATGAAATTAATCATATTTCATGAATCTCTGTCAAAAATCAACTTAATTAGACATTCCAAACTCAACCAATTGCATCCACAAACATCAAGGACTAAATTGTAAGAAACGAGCACTTGAAACAATTCAAAATGCAGTTCAACGGTCTGGTGTTTCGAAACGCTGACCCTTGTATCGAAATGGTCGTTTCGAAAGAGAGTTGACCGTTTCGGTACTCGGGTGCGTTCCGAGACCCGTATCGGAACATGGCTCTCTAGTAGCTAAAGTGTTCCGAAACACTCTTACCCGTTCTGAAACACTATGGCCATTTCAGGTCCCTGTTCCGAAACAGTTAAGGGTGTTTCGATACACCCTGCCCTGCAACTATATAATTTTCTAGTTTTTCACAACTTTACACATTCAAACACATCCCAAATCATACCATAACACACCAACAACATGATTAAACATCAAAGAACATTATTATGAAGCTTAAGCTAAAACATTGCATCAAACATAGGATCATTGAGTCTATAGGCATGCTCCCTAGCCATAAAAGCCATATAAAGCCACAAACTACAAACTAAACCATATAGGCCATTTGCAAACTTCAAAAACCATATTAAACTTGCCACAAACATAGGGAGTTCAAAACACATCACCCAAAACCAACCATAGGTCCCCATTGCCAAATATCAATACTAAAGCTTGCAAAAACATCACCGTACATGAGCTTCTCACTTCCTTGGATGACCTTAGCCTCCTTGCTACCCAAAACTGTTTCAATTATCTGCATTGTTGGTAAAAGAGAGCGTAAGCACATTTTCTTAGTGAGGCAAGCTCTAAGAAAACACAACAATGCATCGTCAAAACTCTATCTCGAAAACCATTTTCTACAATATGCTCTTTTTATCTCATGCTTGAAAACCATTTCGTAGCAACTCTCCTTTTGAAAACACATGTACCTTTATTCTATCTCATGTATTAAACCAATGCAAATCTCATGGCAAGGCCATACACATGCTTAATGAAAACAATAGCATTTCATACCATAAATCTCATATGCATTTCTCATAGCATAAATCATTTCAACACTTGGTACATGTGAATCAAATACAATTTCATATATTGGCATTTCATATTACATCTTTACTCGGATATACAGATTAGCTTGACTCGAGGTCAAGTCCTACCCCAGTGGAATCTCACATCACCGAACTCTCATGGCGGTATCTCTCTTCGCCATAAAGCTTGGGTATTTCACCAAGTCCTACCCCGATGGAATCTCTCATCATCGGATTCTCACTTTGGATCGGGATGGCACTACCCCAATTGCCCGACTCCAAAGAGCAGGTACGAATTTTTAGTTTATAGTGCACTCTCATCCTATTGGTCGACCAATTATATCTGGTAATTATCTCATCTTTTATGACAATATATTATATCAAAAACATCATCTCACCTACTGTTTTGATGCAACATTTCTCAAATCTTTATCATCTCATTTCAAAACCATAATTCATTATTTGCATTAAATCAAAATCTCAAAACTCTTTAATACAACATGTTATCTCAAGAAATCTCTACAAAGCATCATATCATGCTACAAATCATGCCAAAAATAGTAGGAATTTATCTATCTCAAAACAAGAGCTTGTAAAAGCATTTATGGGCATCAACCACATATTTGAGAGCAAATCTAGCCATACTTACTTCCGGACTTAGGATGGTGTTTCAAACCAATCCTAAATCCCCAAACCTTGTTTCTTTGTCCCTCATGGACTCCTAAAACCATTCGCACTCACCGATTACATTTGTCTTGCTTGCTGAAACGATATCTAAGCTTCCGGCACTTCTGGATCAACACCAAAAGCGTTCGAAGATGTATCCCATGTTTATTACACATAAGAGCAGGCGATTAATGCATCATCATGCATTGAAATCACCAGCCACTCAAACAAACTCCCTGCTCTACACAAAAGCACCATTTCGGCTACCCAAAACAACCGAAATCACCTCCAAACTTTCCCAAAACAAAGCCCAGCAAAGATCTATCAATTCTAATATTTTTAAACCTCAATCAACACCAAAAATCACCATAAACACATCCTTATATCTCCAGCAACAACAGAACACCAAGAACACTCCAAAAACCACAATTATAGCATGTAAAACTTAGGAATCCAAACCTATTCGGGATTTGTTTAATAAAACCTCATTTATAACATCAATTATCTCCCAAAATAAATTAGAAATCAACCTCAAAACAGAGCCCAAACAAGAGTTACGAAAATCATCAAGATCTCACCAAGAATCTTGAGTTTTACCACAATTTCATGTTTCTAACATTAAAGCAACTCAAAAATCATTAACAGAGGATTGATAACTTGGGAATTTCAGTAAAGAACTGATCATTAGAGGAGAAGGATGAAGCTTACTTCTAATGGCTGAATTCTCCTCAATTTGGGCAATATTTCTTGAAAATCCAAAGTAAAAACAAAAGTTTTTGATGAGATAAAGATTAGGAATCCTTAGGAGAATGAAATCTCAGCAAAAGAGATGAAAATCAAAGGTTAATTGGTGAAGGAAGTGTGTTTGGCTGAGTGGAAGTTGAGAGAAAATGAAATGAGAGAAAAACCAACGTAAGGTAGCTAAGAAAAAGTCAACTTAGATTTTCTTTTTAATTCTCATTAATTCCTTAATTAAAACATTATTAAAAACTCCCAAATTAAAGAGAAATCTGATGAAAAAAAATTTGGTAAAATTAGCTCCTTAAAGATTCAAAGTTTCAATCCTTTACAAAACAGTCACTAGTCAACTTTTGTAAAAACTGCAATTTGGTCACTACACCGAAATGTAGTATTTCCAAAACTCATTTTGTAAAATTGTTTTCACCATAACCTTTAATATAATAAATGAATATTTTTCAGATATTTTTGCATATTTTTAAAGCATCCCGAACTAGGTGTTCCCTAAACCTCCTTTAAAGATTCGAACCGTTCTCGCATGGCCCGATTCAACCTCTAAAACATCTAGGCCCAAACTTAGGGCGTTACAAAGACCGCTTAGGGTCGTTCGTGATGCTCGTATGATTAATTGTTGATTGTTTGGTTGGTTGAGATGATTGTGTTGCCTTGTATGTTATTCGAATAGATTGATGGGATTTGACGAGAATCATGCTTAAGGGTTAATTATTCAAATAAATAGCAATGAAGCCGATAATTAATATTAATTATTTAAATGTGGTAGTAAACCAACTTTAATGACTCTCATAAGCTTTAGGGATCGAGAAAGCTTCGTAAGCTCGTAATGCAAGTTAAGAATGGAAACTGGTGTAAATATTAACAATGGAATGATACCTTGATTAAATGTGATAGCATGGATTAATGGTATTAATGAATGAGATTAATTATATATGGGCCTAATGAGTAATAAATCGGTAAACGTTGAGTGACTTGATGTAATAGCAATCATAGGGGTCCTTGGTGGGTCGTGTGTTGTTACGTGCTAGGTAGGGGCACTTGTGTGTGGTTGAGTCGCCATTAATTGATGGGTAATATAATAATGGAATAATGCCTTGACAAATAAGATGACGAGGATTAATGGAGGTAAGAAATGGTATTAACTTGTGTACTTCTCCATAATGTATTAACAACTTGGTAAGGTGAACAAGGTGAGAATAAAATGAGTTTAAGCCTTGTGGAAACTACGTGATGGTAAAGCCAAATGTAATGGTTATATTTTGTTATTAAATCTATGTGAATATTGTTGATGGGATTCGGATGCCCAATGTGTGATCCGAGGCTATGTGATTCTAGACCACATGTGTTTTGGAGTGCTTGATCTGAAGCTTAGTGGGATCGGATCACACTCAAGTTGTTTTGGGGTGCTTGATCCAAGACTTAGTGATTTCCGGATCACACTGGAGTGTGTTTGAGAGTTCGATTTGAGGCTTAGTGATGACCGGGTCTCTCCCGAGTGTGAGATTCGAGCTAGGTGACAACGGGTCACACTTAAAGTGATGATATATGAAACATTGATATGTTGATTGTTAAGTAGCCATGAACTCGTTTAATTCTATGTGTTTAGGTGAATAGTGGTAGTGCCACATGTTTATTTATCTCTCCTTATTGCTCATACTAGCTTGCATGCTTATGTTTATGATTAGCATGAAGTATAGTAGAGTAGATGTGTACCACGAAGCTTTGTAAGCTCAGTGCTCGGAATCATTGTTTCTGTGCGTAGGTTGATCGTGGGATCAAGGAGCATTATCAGTATGATTTTCCAGCATGTGGAGGTCTTCGGAGTACGGTACTTGTGTGTTTAGTGGGCTATGTATCCATAAGACCTTACGTGGTCGAGCTTGTATTTCTTATTTTTTTAGATTGTATTAATCAAATCAAATGTTTGAAATGTTTTTAATTAAATTGGAGCTCATTTTTATCATTTTGATTTTTTAACTATATTTTATTTGTTGACTTTAAATGTTTTGGGAATAACTTGTTTGGGTTAAACCAATTGAGAAATTTTATGGATTTGGGTTGGACTTGAGGCCCAAATATGACATCCAGGTTGAGGGTGTTACATTTAGTGATATCAGAGCTTAGGTTTAATCGGTTCTAGGAAACCCTGGGTGGTATAGGTGATTTAGTAAGGTGTCTAGTGAATACAAGCCCTTAAATTAAGTTCGTACTCCTTAAGACTAGAATCGTGATGGTGCATCCAATGTTGCGACGATAAAATGGTTACTATCGTGGCCAATAGGGCCAAGTTAAGTGTGTGGAATCTTACTCATGCGCTCTCTTTCTTGAGGCTTTGAAGGACTCATTTCCTTCGATAGTGAAATACCATGTCTCATAGGTAAGTATCCCTTTTTTAGATTCTTTCATACTTAATCTTTTTAGTACTTTATCTATGTATGTATTTTGACTTAGTCCTATGAGTCGTCTTGATTTATCTTTATAGATCTTGGCCCCTGATATGTAGGTTGTTTCACCCAAGTCTTTCATAGAAAAACATTTTTCTAACCAAGTCTTTACAGACTTTAAGTTAGGTATGTCATTTCCTATTATCAGTATGTCATCCACATACATTACCAAGAATATGACAGTGCTCCCACTAATTTTCTTGAAAACACATGGCTCATCTTCATTTTTTATAAAAACTAAACTCTTTGGTTGCATCATTAAAACGAAGATTCCAAATTTGAGAAGCTTGCTTCAATCCATAAATGGACCTTTATAGCTTGCATATTTTTTCAGCATCTTTTGGATCGATAAAACCTTTATGTTGTGGCATTTAGACACCCTCATTTGGTTTTTCCATTAAGAAAAGTGGTTTTATCTTCCATTTGCGGGAAGATGGTGAAAAATATAGTTTTGAAAGTTTGGGGGTTAAATTAGAAATTAATTTTTTTTAATTAATGGAGGTTAACGGTCAAGGGACCAAAATAGACACGATTCAAAATGTAAGTGGCAAGAATGATCTTTTTTGAATTCGGGTGACCAAAATAGAACAAACCACAAACAAAAGGGACCATGGGTGAATATTACCCATAAAATTAAGATGGTGTCAATTTTGTTCAATTTAGTCCATAAAATTATATTTCAATCCAAATTTGACCTATATTTATTTTTAAATTTTGTAATTTAGTCCAAATCTTATAATGTTTCTAATTTACTTCAAAATGTATAAATAATTATAAGAATTCTCAAACTACGAGACCCGACCTATAGTCCATCCGAACCTAAATTAACTTGTTGCTTAACTGATTCAAACTCGAACCATTTTTTGCCTGAACATAAACTAGAACATGAACATTAGGAATAAATGTTACATTTTAGGTTTAAAGTGGCCTAAATTATAAATTAAAT
Organism: Hibiscus trionum; assembly: GCA_030270665.1. NCBI lineage: Eukaryota > Viridiplantae > Streptophyta > Magnoliopsida > Malvales > Malvaceae > Hibiscus > Hibiscus trionum. The sequence continues at coordinate 29,971,305 of BSYR01000005.1, forward strand.
AATTAATGAACATAAAGTCGAAAATGAAAAGTTCAAGGTGTAATTTTTACGAGCAGAGTCTCTAAGTAAAGGTAAACTTAAACTGAAATCATTAGGAATACATGTTACATTTTAGGTATGAAATGGGAAGTGTTAAGTGTGCAAAAGTTTTATTTTTATGACCCTTTTTACTCATATTATTGTTAGACTTAGGCGCATATTAGTTGCATTTATAGTCATTCATGCATATTTGCATTGTTCCCTTTGTGGTTATGCTTGATTTCATGTTTTGGTTAGTTTTGGTGGAAAAATAGTACTGCTGGAGGTTGTTTTGTGTACAGGATTCATTATCTGGGCAAGCTGGAAGTTGCCGAGGCAATTAAGGATAAGATGAAGTGGCAGCCGATTTGATGACTGGATAAATCTAACATGTTCAAGATAGATGACGTGGAGCAAATGAGTTGGAGTTCCATGCAGAGATCAAAAGGAGATTAAATTCCAAGAGTTTTATGAGGAGATTTTGGAGGAATAAAAATATAATAAAAGAAATAAATTTCTTTTAAGATATTTAATTCCAACTTAACTTCCTTCTCAAGAAAGACTTTGACCTAGTTATCTCATATATAAAGAAGGCCAAGCCTCCTACTTCAACATGTTCGGTTAGAGAGAATCTGAGAGAGAGGCTGAACCGATTTCATCTTCTTCTTCTTTTGTTTCAATTTTGTTTATGATTGGAAACTTTTGTTTTGAGTTTATTTTAAACCCAACCGTGAACTAAAACTATTTGGCTTGGGTTATTGTGTTTTTGTGGTTGTGAAAACGATTGGGTTTATTTTAGGTATTTGACTTTGCAATTTTAATTCAAGGTTAGCTCATTCTTGGTTCTTAATTTTGTTTACGGGCAAATTGGGAGAGAATCTCGTGAATTCATCCATTTATCTAATATCGAGAGAGTTAGATTCAAGAAACGAATGAACATGGTCTTTATTCAATCAAACGATGCTGAAGACTAATTCGACTCAGGGCTAAGTTACAAATTTCAACGGCTAAAAGGAGCGCAAGATCGGTTATTGTCCACCCTTGGTTCACGCAGAGATGTATTATCAAGGCATGCACAATTAACTAGTGTTTCGAATTAGGGAAAAGGAGAAACCATTGAAGAACGCTTCGCCGAACCTTGAAGGTTGTCACCCAGTTGCCCAGGCATTCACTCCATTCCCACATTGCCCAGGCAGTCGCTTCACCAGTTGCCCAGGCAATACGACTGTTGCCAATTGCCAAGGCAATTGAGTCACTTTTGCACTCAATTACCAAGACGATCCATTCAATTATCACTCCTCAAACTCATGATAACCCACCCTATTCTCTCTTATTTGATTACATCTCTCTTTTATTCAATTGCTCTTTATTTTACTTGTTGATTAGAGCTCCTACAATCACCAAATTGTGTTTTTATTTTCAGTGCGAGAAATTAGATTATCGAAGTAGCACCAATCCCTGTGGAGACAATATCTTTCTATACTATAACTTGCGACGTGTACACTTGCACCAATTGCGTAGCACTTATTACGTGCAACAAGTTTTTGGCGCCATTGCCGGGGATTGGCAATGGCGACTTTGTTTTTATTTTCTTGCACCTCTATTTCTATTATTCAGTTTCAAAGGGTAACAAATTTTTTTTTTGCATTGGTGTATGACGAGGGCAAGACCGACAACTCCAGAATATCCCCTTGATCTAGAAATTGAACGTACCTTCCAGAGACTCAGACGAAGACTGATAGCAGCAATGGCTGACTCACCTGCTATCCGGAACGACAATGTGAAAGCCAATGACAATCAGAATGCCACAGCAGGAGGTCGAGTACCCGCCCCACCAATTCTTGCATAGAACCGAATCGTTCCAGATTATTTAGAGGAAGATCTCAACTGCCTAAATCCAGGAGTTGTCACACATGAAATTGAAGCTTCCCACTTCGAATTAAAGACAGTAATGTTCAATATGATCAATCCAATCGGTCAATTTGGCAGATCGACAACTGAAGATGCCAGATAACATCTCAAATCTTTCCTGTAGATTTGCAATTCATTCAAATTACAAGGAGCCCATGAGGATGTTTTGAGGCTAAAATTATTCCCTTATTCACTGAGGGATGGGGCGAAATCGTGGTTAAATAGTATTCCATCCGGATCATAATGCCCGTAGCGTGTCCGGAAAGCTGTTTTGAACACATCAAAATCCTTAACCTTGAGTTGGTAATAACCAGATCTAAGGTTTATCTTAGAAAATACCGTAGCTCCCCGGAATTGATCAAAGAGATCATCAATAGGAGGAAGGGGATACTTATTCTTGATCATCAGCTTATTCAGCTTCCGATAATCGAAACAAAGCCGAAGTGTCCCATCCTTCTTCTTCACAAACAGGATAGGAGCTCCCCACGGTGAAACACTAGGCCGAATGAACCCTCTGTCCAACAACTCTTGCAACTGCTCCTTCAACTCTTTCAACTCCTTCGGTGCCATCCAGAAAGGAGCCATAGACACAAGAGCTGAACTCGGGTAAACCTCAATGCCAAACTCAACCTCAGCGCGCTTCGGCGGCACAACAAGCAATTCTTCCGGGAATACATTCGGAAAGTCTCTCACAACCTGAATCTTATCCATCCCAGCATCAGACTGTCTCGGATCAAGAATGTAAGCAAGATAGGCAATGGACCCCTTCTTGATCATCTTCTCAACCTTGAGAGCTGATACAACATTAGATAGATAACCTCTACGCTCCCCAACAAGGACTACGTCACGATCAGCAGAAGTCCTCAGAGCTGCCCTCTTTTATTCACAATCTAAAGTGACTCGGTGAGAGGATAACCAGTCTATACCGAGAATGAGATCAAATTCCCCAAATGGTAACTCCATCAAATCAGCTGAAAAGACCTCTCCATGAAGCTCGAGAGGACAATTCTTGTACACTTTGGTAACCTCAATAGGAGTACCCACCGGACTGTGCACGGTGACAACATTATCGATATTCTCAACCAGAATTTCAAGACTCCCAGATACAGAACTCGTAACATATGAATGAGTCGAACCATTATCAAGTAGAGCAAAATAAGAAATAGAATGGATAGAAAAATTACCGGTAATAACATTTGGTTTATCGCGATCCTCATGTCTCTTGGTAGAATAGAACAACCCTGGTTGTCTCGCCCCATAACCAGTTGATCCTCTACTCTGAGCATGTCTACCCCTACAAGCGGTACTCGAAGCAGCAGATCTACCATGTCCCCTACCTCTGGCAAGAGTCTGTACATATACCTGAGATTGACTCGGAGCATAAGATGATGGAGGCAAAATCAGACATTCCCTAAAAAGATGCTCAAAAGATCCACACCGGAAACAAGCCCCAAACTACCTCCTACACTCACCCGGACGCCACTTTTTGCGGAAGGAACACTGTGGCACCTCACGAGTACTAGTCGAACCTCCAGCAATAACGATCAGAACAGTTGAAGTCATTGGTCTAGCTCTGGAATAACCCTGATGATCAGACTCGTCTCTGGCTCTCTTTCTAGACTAATTACCCTGACTGTGCTAAATTGTTGCAGTTGACTGCCTCCTACCTCTATCAGTACCATACAACTCAAGTAGCTTCAACTCTGCCTCATTCCGCTTAGTTGTCCTAGCTCGCTTGGTGATCTCTTTATACTCAATCTCCATATGTAGAGCCACATCCGTCTTAATCGAAAGACACAACCCTTTCAAAAACCAATCACATTTCTCCTTTTTTGTAGTCACCAGCCCCAGAACATACTGAATCAGTCTCATAAACTCAATCTCATAATCATTCACAATCATGCCGTTCTAATTCAGATTCTTGAAATCGTCTCGGCACTGTAACACCCTCTTACCGGTCTGGTCGAGAACCAGGTCGAAACGTGTTACCGATGAGTAATACGGTGATCGGTGCGATGAATTCCATTTTTTATTTCCAACACATAAGCAATGTTACACAAACAAAACATTACCAATATACATTTAATCCAATTCTTTCACAAGAAGGCCACATTAAACCATTTAGGACCAACCTATAGCCTTTACAAGTTTTAGGGACAAATCTCCAAAGCTGAAAAATAAAAGGTCTCTTAATGCAACAGACATTAACACTATGTAATTCAGTGCATTACCATCCGGCTTGTAAATATTCATACAATTTGGAGATCATTAACCCATCCAATTTAACCTTACCAATTTCAGTGACTAAATTATAAAGCTAACAACATGTTCAATGAGTTATTAACGAACTTATCTAACTTTGTATCGGAACACCCCAAGCTATTTCGAAACGGGTGGACGTTGATCAACTTATGTTGACTTTTCCCTTTAAACCGTATCAATACAGGCTTGACCCATATCGAAACGGATTGACCAATTTTGACTTTGACTCGCTTCGATACGCTATGAACCCGTATCGAAACGTTGGTCTCTAGAGACAAAATGTTCCAAAACAGCTCAATTCCATTTCGATACATCCTTATCCTTAGGTTCAATATTGTACACCCGTATCGAAATGCCATCACCCCTTTTGATACGATCTAGCCTGTAGTGACAGATTTTTGCTGGTTTTTATTTGATTTAACCTATCGAACGATGTCCAAATGCAACGAAACTTTACACGCAATATTTCAATGGTATAAACTACCAGCATGCCAAATTTCATGACCATATGAATATGTTTGCTATGATTTTACCTTTTTGAGCTATGTATGCAATTTCTATCAATTTTAAACTTCACCAAAAGGCCATAAAAAGCTATATAACTCATTACATCTTAAGCAATACACCAACATATCAAAATAGGCACAAATGACTAGTTCGACTACTTTGCCACCTTCCTAGGAGTTTATAAGACAAAAACACATTACTTGTGGCTGATAGTGACTTGTCTTGCTTGTCGATCCAATCCTCCGACCCACAAACCTTCTTAACCTGAAACATGTATGAGATGAGACACGTTAGGCATACTTTGCCTAGTGAGGTAGTCATAAACAATATGAATAACAACAATGCCATGAATCTTCTTAATCAATATCTCATGCCAACAATATCAATGTTATACAATAATATGCAATGTATAAACATGTTCATTTCATTCTTTAATCCTTGGATTGAATAAAGATCATGGATACGTGAATTCCTACGCCTCGCCAAGTCAATGAATGGTCTACTCTCTTTGCCTCGCCAATATGACCAATATCCATACACATCCCTCCGGCTTGCCAAATCAATATAGGCCGTAGCCTTAGGATCGTAGTCCACCCGTACACTGAGCTCGTGAATTCTATGGCATGACAATTTATATCCAATGTCCATTCCAATCCAAGGCTGCAATGTTCATATCCATTTTAATAGCTAATAGTATTCCGATGTCCGATCATTTCAATATTACCAATGACAAATATATGTATATCATCATCAATATTTCATAATTCAATGTCAATAACAATGTCCAATGATCTCAATACAATAGTTCGATGACAACGACTATATCAATGACAATACACCATGATCATAACAATGACTATATCCAATGCTCAATAACAACTTACCGACACTTACCAAAGTGTCTGATTTACCATCCAATGCAATTTCTTCAACAACAATGTTAGCGATGCAATCTAAAATATCAAATAATGATCCGGGAAGGCCTTTCGCCTGACCCCGAGACTCCGACTACACTCACCTTGATACTCCGAAGCTTTCAAGGCTCTTGGATGACAATTCCTTTGTTCCTAGCTTGAGATGGAGACGGTGAAACCTCTTTCTCCAATCCTTGAGCTAAAAGGTCAATAGTAAACTATTAGGATCGATATTTCGATATCAAAATCAATATATCAAGATCAAAATCGATATCCGACTTCAATATAAACACTAACGATAAAATATCCATGGATGGTCAAAACCCTAGCTTGGAATTATACTCAATATATCCATGGAATTCAATAATCGATTGAGGATTATAGCTTACCCGATCGATAGCAACAATTCGATAACAATAAATCGAAGAAAAACATAGCTCGAAGCTAGCTCCAATGGAGGTGCTTGCTTAAGTAGAAGATGATGAAGATGAAGAAATAGAGAGGTGCTTGGTCAATGAAATTTTCGAGTAAGCTTCATCTATAATATTTACTATGTTTTATTAGGATGGTTTTCCTTCCTTTGAAGGAAACTCTCCTGAGCATCCCACATATGTGATTTATAATTGGGGAGGGGCTAATCACAAGATTAGTCCCTCAACTTTCGATCTCTTAAGCCTTTATCCCTCAACTTCCAATTCTCACAATTTGGCCATTAAGCAAATTTTGATATTATTCATTAGTGTCCTTATTCAATAAATTGACTCAATGAAAGTCCAAGTCAATATAGTTGTCTGCATAAGTAGGGTCGATACAATATTTAGACTTTTCCAATGTGAGGTTTCTGATCACCGGAACCCAATTCCGACTAGACCAGATTTTGGGACGTTACAACTCTCCCCCCTTAAGAAAAATTCATCCTCAAATTTTTACCTGAACTAAAAAGATGCGGAGATTGTTGTCTCATGGTCTCTTTAGGTTCCCAAGTGGCTTCTTTAACGGTGTGGCTCCTCCAGAGCACTTTAACCAACGGTAGTATATCGTTGTGAAGCCTCTTGACTTCTCTAGCAAGAATTTGAACTGGTTCTTCCTCGTAAGATAGATTTAGTCGAAGTTCTACAAGCTCAGGTTCCACAATGTGTGAGGGATCAGATCGATACTTACGAAGCATCGATACATGAAAGACGTCGTGGATCTTACTCAATTCTGAGGGTAGCAATAGCCGATATGCCACTCGACCAATCTTTTCAATGATTTCAAAAGGTCCAATGAATCGAGGAATCAATTTCCCCTTTCTGCCAAATCGTAAGACTTTCTTCCACGGTGATACTTTGAAGAAGGCCTTCTCACCAACTTCGTATTCAATGTCTCTTCTTTAAGATCAGCGTAAGCTTGTTGTCGATCAAAGGCAGCCTTTAAACGATCATAGACAATGGTGATCCATTCTTCAGTCTCCCGAAGCAAGTTAGGGCCTAACATCTTGCCCTTGCCAAGCTCCGACCAACACAATGGAGTTCTACATCGTCTACCATACAATGCCACATATGGGGCCATTTGAATGGATGCTTGGTAGCTTTTATTGTAGGAAAATTCAACAAGAGGCAATAATTTCTCCCAAGTCCCACCAAAGTCAATAATGCATGCCCGAAGCATGTCTTCCAAGATCTGTATAAAAATATTCGGTGACAATGCAGATTTCTATGATTTCAAAGGACAAATTGTTCAATGATTTACCTAGATTACCCTTTCTGACTAACCGTCAGTTTGAGGGTGAAAGGTTGTGCTAAGATTAACTATGGTGCCCAAAGCTACTTGTAAGGTTCTCCAAAACCGAGATGCAAATCGGGGATCTCGGTCGGAGATAATAGACTTAGGTACTCCGTGGAGTCGGATTACTTCCTTGATATACAAGTCAGCTAGTTTAGGAAGACTGTAGTCCATTCTACCCGGTACAAAATGAGCTGACTTTGTGAAATGATCTACAATGACTCATATAGCATCATGTTTTGCAGGGGTCAACGGTAAACCACTAACAAAGTCCATAGTTATCTTTTTCCCATTTCCATTTTGGTGGATCGATAAGTTGTAATAGTCCAGTAGGAGCACAATGTTCTGCCTTAACACGTTGGCACGTGAGACACTTGGAAATGTAATCAACTATGGCCTGCTTCATGTCTGGCCACCAATAGAGTTCGTGTAGATCTTTATACATCTTTACAGATCCAAGTTGAACAGAGAAAGAACTCGAATGGGCTTCTGAAAGGATATCAGTGCGAAGAGATTCATCATTAGGTACACAAACTCGATTATGGAAACATAAGAGTCCTTTAGAATTAATTCTGAAGTCAGGGTTGTCTGATAGCTTAGAGACAACGGCTTGAAGCTCAGGGTCTTGCTCTTGCAATTCCCTGATTCGTGAGACGATGGTAGACTGAACTTGGAGCTCAGCTACAAGACAATAATGCTTCCGAAGTCGGAAGTGAGAGTTAATTTCTCAAGGGGCTACATAATAGCAACATTACGATAAGTTAATGTACTTCACAATACATAAAACTTCAAGTCTATTGTCAAAGCTTACCAGGCAAAGGTTTGCGGCTGAGTGCATCAGCTACAACATTGGCCTTGCCTGAATGGTAATCAATGATCAAGTCATAATCTTTAAGGAGTTCCATCCACCTCCGTTGTTGAAGATTTAACTCCTTCTGGGTCAACAAATATTTGAGACTTTTATGGTCGATGAAGAGATAACATTTCTCCCCGTAGAGATAATGCCTCCAGATTTTTAATGCAAAGACAAACGTAGCCAATTCAAGGTCGTGTGTAGGATAATTCATTTTGTGCGGCATAAGTTGTCTCGAAGAATAAGAAATAACTTTGCCTCATTGCATCAAAATACATCCTAACCCAAGATGCGATGCATCATTGTATACAGTATAGTCCTTTCCAGACTCAGGCTAGGTCAAGACAGGTGCATGGGTCAGAACTTGTTTCAACTGATCAAAACTTCGTTGTTGGGCCTCGGTCCAAACAAAAGGAGTTTCTTTCCTTAATAATTTGGTTAAAGGAGCAACTATCATAGAAAATCCTTTCACAAATCTGCGGTAATAGCCAGCAAGCCCAAGGAAGCTTCTGACTTCACCAATGTTCTTCGGTGGATGCCATTCTACAATGGCTTGAATTTTCTTCGAGTCTACTTGAATGCCCGAAGCCGACACCATATGCTCCAGAAAGGCAACTTCGGTGAGCCAAAACTCACACTTAGAGAGCTTCACGTATAATTGTTTCTCTCTTAGAATCTGAAGTACAATGCGAAAATGATCTTGATGATCTACTTAATTCTTGGAATAGATCAAGATGTCATCTATAAACACCACTACGAATTTAACAAGATAGGGTCTAAATACCCGATTCATCAAATCCATAAAAGTTGTTGGTGCATTAGTTAGCCTAAAAGGCATCACTAAGAATTTGTAGTGTCCATATCTTGTACGGAAAGCAGTCTTTGGCACATCGCACTCTTTAACTCTCATTTGAGAGTAGCCCGACCTTAAGTCGATCTTGGAAAACACAAAGACATCCTTTAATTGATCGAACAGGTCGTCTATTCTAGGCAACGAATATTTATTCTTGATGGTTACTTTATTCAATTGTTTGTAGTCGATGCACAAACGCATAGAACCATCCTTCTTCTTAACAAAGAGAACCAGAGCTCCCCAAGGTGAAGAGCTCAGTTGAATGAAACCCTTGCTCAACAAGTCTTGAATCTGAGCCTTTAATTCTTTCAACTCCACGGCTGCCATTCGATATGGTGCAATGGTAACTGGAGCAGTCCCAGGTTGTACCTCAAAGCCAAATTCCCCTTCACGGGTTGGGGGAAATCCTGAAATTTCATCAGGAAAAACATCAGGAAATTCACATACGGTGTCAATGTCCAGTAGTTGCGGCTCACTTTTGGTTTCCAATGACAAAACATACAGCGATAGGTTCCTCGCATTCATCGGTACAACACTTTCTTTACCCAAACCCCCAAGATACAATTTTATTTTACAACAATCTACCCATGCTTGATGTTCACTAAGCCAATCTAAACCTAGGATAACGTCGAATTCATGGATCAGTAGCCAACAAATTGGCCGAAAAAGGAATCCCTTGAATCATTAAGGGACAATTCTTGCATACTACCCTCGCGGTGACACAATCTCCTAGGGGATTAGTTATAGAAATTCTCGATACTATTGGTTCAGAAGACATGTTATGCATTTTAACTACATTGGTACTTATGAAAGAGTGAGTAGAGCCAGGGTCAATCAATGCATATAAAGGATGCGAATATAACTCAATGGTACCTGCAATAACATCAAGTTCATCCTCTTCTTCCCTGCCCCTCACATGGTACATTTGAACATGAGCCTTCGGATCTTGTTTGTGAAAGGGCTTCCCTGGACAACTCGATTGTCCAAAAGTCCTCGATGATCCATGCTTCAATCCCTTACCCCGGAAGGATTGAGAAGGCGAAGCAACAGTAGTCGGTGTGACCACAGATTTGGTTGCATTCATAGAACAGTCATGAATGAAGTGACCTTGCTCACCACAATAATAACAAGCTCTAGTCTGCTTACGACATTGTCCCACCGGATGCTTGTTTTGACAATAATTACACAATGGCTGGTTGCCTCGGTTTGAACCTCCAGTACTATCAACAGACGCTGCTTTGGAAAAATACTGCGTCACAAACTGAGGTCTCTCAATATTCCCGGAACGGGAAGGCTGTGGGTAGACATTCTGCTTGGGGCCTCGATATATCATCTTCTTGTTCCATCTTAGAGGTCGCGAATCATCCCTGAACTTCTTCTCAAATTTTCCAAACCCACCGGCTCGTTGAGCTCTCTGGGCATCTTCGGTGGCCTTGACTCGGTTCACCAAATCCTAAAAGCTGGTGATACCAAGGGTCATAAACATAGGTCGTAATTCATCACTAAGGCCAACTATGAACATTCTGCACTTATCTTCCTCTTTCTTTATAAACTCTGCTCTGTATTGGCAATATTTACAGAAATCATGGATATATTGCTCGATAGATCACCCTCCTTGCCTCAAGTGAAGGAAGGTGTTTCGCCTTTCCGCGAGATAATACTCACTGATGTATTTATTTCAGAATTCTCGAAGAAAGAACTCCCAGGTAACCGATTCTTCAGGAGCTGTGAGAATAGTAGTTTCCCACCACATAAGAGCTTCATCGATCAACAATGCAATAGCACATTCCAACTTGTTTTCATCCGAACATTGCAGCTGTTTATTTAAGATATGTAGCGTGTTGTCCAACCAATATTCGACAATTTCAGGATTATCATCATCCTGTCTGATGAAAGAGTAGGCTTGGAGCGAAGCCAACTTGTCCACAAGGGCTCGGACATACTGGACAACATGAGGGGTAGGTTGAATTGATGGTGTTGCTTGCATTGCATCCATAAACTGTTTGAGCATGTTAGCCATGTTCTAGTAGCATTGAGCCTGAGCGACAGGTGCTACAGGCTCAGTACCTTGAACATGAGGGTCATGTGGTTGCGGTGGATTCTGAGGATTTCCTCCTCTTTTCTCTTCGACATGTGTCGAGGAGCCAGTAGCGAGCTCATCAATATTAGCTTCGTTTGTCTCAGACATATCTATATGAAAGATCGGATTAGTCGACAAGTCACAATATACACAATATAAAACTCCTACATGGAAAAGTAACACAATAGCAATGCAATAAACTTCAGTTTAGTCCTAGAATCGACTAAACTCTAGCTCTGATACCACAAATGTAACACCCCCTTACCGGCCTAGTCGAGAACCGGGTCGGAGCGTGTTACCGATGAGTAATACGGGGATCGGTGCGATGAATTCCAATTTTTATTTCCAACGCATAAGAAATGTTACACAAACAAAACATTACCAATATACATTTAATCCAATTCTTTCACAAGAAGGCCACATTAAACCATTTAGGACCAATATATAGCCTTTACAAGTTTTAGGGACTAATCTGCAAAGCCGACAAATAAAAGGTCTCTTAATGCAACAGACATTAACACTATGTAATTCAGTGCATTACCATTCGGCCTGTAAATTTTCATACAATTTGGAGATCATTAACCCATCCAATTTAACCTTACCAATTTCAGTGACTAAATTATAAAGCTAACAACATGTTCAATGAGTTTTTAACGAACTTATCTAACCCTGTATCGGAACACCCCAAGCTGTTTCAAAACGGGTGGACGTTGATCAACTTATGTTGACTTTTCCCTTTAGACCGTATCGTACAGGCTTGACCCGTATCGAAACGGATTGACCACTTTTAACTTTGACTCGTTTCGATACGCTATGAACCCGTATCGAAACCTTGGTCGCCAGAGACAAAATTTTCCGAAACGGCTCAATTTCGTTTCATTACATCCTTACCCTTAGGTTCAATATTGTACACCCGTATTGAAACGCCATCACCCGTTTCGATACGGTCTGGCCTGTAGTGACAGATTTTTACTGGTTTTTATTCGATTTAACTTATCGAACGATTTCCAAATGCAACGAAACTTTACACACAATATTTCAATGGTATAAACTACTAGCATGCCAGATTCATAACCATATGAATATGTTTGCTATGTTTTTACCTTTTTGATCTATGTATGCAATTTCCATCCATTTTAAACTACACCAAAAAGCCATTTTAAGCTATATAACTCATTACATCTTAGGCAATACACCAACATATCAAAATAGGCACAAATGACTAGTCCGACTACTTTGCCACCTTCCTAGGAGTTTATAAGACAAAAACACATTACTTGGGGCTGGTAGTGACTTGTCGATCCGATCCTCCGACACACAAACCTTCTTAACGTGAAACATGCATGAGATGAGACACGTTAGGCATACTTTGCCTAGTGAGGTAATCATAAAAAATATGAATAACAACAATGTCATGAATCTTCTTAATCAATATCTCATGCCAACAATATCAATGTTATACAATAATATGCAATGTATAAACATGTTCATTTCATTCTTTAATCCTTGGATTGAATAAAGATCGTGGATACACGAATTCCTACGCCTTTCCAAGTCAATGAATGGTCTAGTCCCTCCGCCTCGCCAATATGACAAATATCCATACACATCCCTCCGGCTCGCCAAATCAATATAAGCCGTAGCCTTAGGACCGTAGTCCACCCGTACACTGAGCTCATGAATTATATGGCATACCAATTGTTTCCAATTTCCATTCCAATCCAAGGTTGCAATGTTCATATCCATTTCAATAACCAATAGTATTCTGATGTTCGATCATTTCAATATTACCAATGACAAATAAATGTATCTCATCATCAATATTTCATAATTCAATGTCAATAACAATGTCCAATGATCTCAATACAATAGTTCAATGACAACGACTATATCAATGACAATACACCATGACCATAACAATGACTATATGCAATGCTCAATAACAACTTACCGACACTTACCAAAGTGTTCGATTTACCATCCAATGCAATTTCTTCAACAACAATGTTAGCGATGCAATCCAAAATATCAAATAATGATCTGGAAAGGCCTTTCGCCTGACCCCGAGACTCCGACTACACTTACCTTGATACTCCAAAGCTTTCAAGGCTCTCGGATGACAATTCCTTTGTTCCTAGCTTGAGATGGAGACAATGAAACCTCTTCCTCCAATCCTTGAGCTAGAAAGTCAATAGAAAACTATTATGATCGATATTTCGATATCAAAATCAATATATCAAGATCAAAATCGATATCTGACTTCAATATAAACACTAACAATGAAATATCCATGGATGGTTAAAACCCTAGCTTGGAATTATACTCAATATATCCATGTAATTCAATAACCGATTGAGGATTATAGTTTACCCGATCGATAGAAACAATTCGATAACAATAAATCGAAGAAAAACAAAGCTCGAAGCTAGCTCCAATAGAGGTGTTTGCTTAGGTAGAAGATGGTGAAGATGAAGAAATAGAGAGGTGCTTGGTCAACGAAATTTTCGGGTAAGCTTCATCTATAATATTTTCTATGTTTTATTAGGATGGTTTTCCTTCCTTTGAAGGAAACTCTCCTGAGCACCCCACGTATGGGATTTATAATTGGGGAGGGGCTAATCACAAGATTAGTCCCTCAACTTTCGATCTCTAAAGCCTTTATCCCCCAACTTCCAATTCTCACAATTTGGCCATTAAGCAAATTTCGATATTATTCATTAGTGTCCTTATTCAATAAATTGACTCAATGAAAGTCCAAGTCAATATAGTTGACTGCATAAGTAGTGTCGATACAATATTTAGACTTTTCCAATGTGAGGTTTCTGATCACCAGAACCCAATTCTGACTAGATCGGATTTTGGGATGTTACATGCCCTTTGCTAGATACTCAGCCCCAACATATTGGTCACAAAAAGCCTGTCGAAAATAATCCCAAGAAATCTGACTAGCTGGAATAACATGCTCCTCAGCCTCCCACCAATTTTGAGCCTCACCCTACAATAGTGATACACCAGCTCTAAGCTTCCCGTCAGTAGGATAGTCCATCTCAACAAACAACCTCTGAAGCTTCTTCAACCCGTACTTAGCATCAGCCGGATCTGTACCCTTCTTCCCATCGAACATATTCATCCTGGCAGCCAAAAACTCGGTAGATATGGGTTTCCTGACACCCTTAGACAGTCGAATGTAACGGAGCAACTCCCTATGCACTGCAGCACTATCCAAGCCCGCAGTCTCATTGTCCTCAGAACCATGTGGCCCATCACTTTGTGTTCGCTGAGTTGGCTGATCTTCACCACCAGCACGTTGAGCCCTAATCTGTTGGGCCACAATCTGCTGGGCCTTGATCTGCTGAACTCTAGGCTGTTGATCCACGACATGCTCTTCCTCATTAACATCATGAATATTATCTTGATTCGGTGGCGCTCCCACAGACTGTGAAGCACCGCTCTCAGCTGCTGCAGTACGACCTCGACTATGCACTCCACCACGACCACGACCGGCCGCTAATCTAGAGCTCTTACGATACGGCATAGTAGTCTATCTACAAAAGTTAAAGAGTCCTGAGATCAGTTTCGGTACTTGGAGTTATATTCAAAATATATCAAAACTCTAAAAATATTTACTTTCCCCAAAAAAACCTATTTGCCCGAAAACATTAGCATAAAACCCAAAAATAATAAACTAAAATAAGGTAAATCTGTAAATCTGAAATGTCCATACTGAAAACTAAAATAAATCTGCTAAACTGTGGTCCTCCAAGTACCAAACTCCTTTGTCTGAGAATCTGAAATAGAAGCTAATGGGGAGTCGGCTATTAAGCTCAGTGTATCTCTAAAGTGCATAAGACAAAGTATCACAAGAATCATACAATCACATAGTCATTTCAACAGTCAATCAGATGCACATATATGCATAGCACGATGCACCTAATACTATGTCATGTACCCATCTACATCACTGTCCGAAGAGTAAGGTTCCCCTGAACCACTCTCTACATTGTCACCAAGTCCGAAGTGGAATTCAGCCCGAAGGGTGAAACCACTGATCTTCCCCGTACATTTCATCAACCCGGATGATATGACATGGAAATCCAATACTAATCCGAATGCAATTATAATAAATCCGAAAATACTTGAGCATTTAGTCCGACATATATTATTCAAATTCTGATGTATGATGCAAGGCAAGTCACACACAAAGCATATCAAACACAGATCAGATATCACACAACATCAAATAGATAATGTAGCACGGATAGAGAACACACCTCAGAAAGCTAACAACTCATCGTCGGGAGTGACGTCTCCCACGCCCAGATCTAGTAACGGGCTGAACAAGATCGACACCTACAAGGGTAACACTATGTAAGATTCCACTACTACTATGCCACAAGCTACTCTACAAAAGCCGATTAATTCACGTACGCGTGGAACTCGAAGGCTGAGATGCAGGAGGTCGTCCAGGCAGAGGAGGAGGAAGAATCTCAGTGTCTAAGTCTATGTCACCTAAACGCAAACGAAATCTGATTCAGAAACCAATTTACATAATTCTCAGCTGAGCATAAATTAATTAAAAAGGCCAAAAAAGCTGTTCGGGATCGAATTTGAAAAAATGGGCTGCGAATCTAGAACCGGAGCGTAAACAATGTAAAGGTTGACTTTGACCGAAAAAGTCAACGGCGGCGGTCAAAGTTAACGACGGTGGTCAATGGTCAAAGTCAACGACGGTGGTCAACGGTAAACTCCTGATGCCATCCTGTTAGGTCAACGCTGACATCAGTAGCTTACATCATCTCATGCATCAGTAGACGGCGTCATCCTAATGTCACCCTGTTTGGTCACACATTGGTCTGGTTCGGTTCGGCTACACTCCAATAGTTCGATCTGGTTCGAGTTAGGTCCAATGAACCGATCTGATTTGGCAACTTGGTCCGGTTCGGACCTTTCACACACTTGGCTCACCACAGATTTGGGCTTGAACCCAACTCACATAATGCAAGCCCGAACCCTATACCCCTCTTTGCACATATCTGGATATTAGGGTTTACAACCCTGACGGTGTGACTCACTAACGGCTACACCCCGACAACCAAAATCGACCCTTTTTCGGCCGATTTACCCAAATCCTAAACACCCCACACATAACCCACGCAACAAAACCATTATCTGAGGCTTACCCAAACAGATTCAGACGAGAGCAGGCGGAGGGGACGGCGGTGCACTGGGTTTTCGAATGGTTCTAACCATTTTTGGCGAAGGACGGCGGCGTAAGGAGAGTTTGAAGGTTGGGTTTGGTTCGGACGGGGAAGGGGAGACGGATGGTGGCCACCAATTGACGAACGGACGGCGACAATACCCTCGTCGGAGTGTGGACGGAAAAACGAAGGGTGGGGGTTTTGATTCCGAATGAAAACGAGAGAGAGGGAGGGATGCGTCTGGCAAAGATTTTTGGCAGATGAAAAGCCACATATGGGGTTTATACCCTAATTAGCGGGTAAATTACCAACTAAGGGTCTCAACAAGCCCCATTTTCTAGATTAACCCCACAAGTTCCGAATTATTCCAATTTAGCCCTTAAATCACATTAGGTTTCCTGATTAAAATTCTCAAAATTTAGGTTACGAATTAGAGATTTAACGAATTAGGTTTTTTTAAATTTTAGGGGAAAATTGGGGTGTTACAGTGTTTAACGATATACTCAGCTCTGATTAAGCTGGTTGACAAATCCCATTACATTTTGACATTTGTTCGAGGAACTAAGGGAAATATGATCACCAACACAAACATAAATTAGATTAAAAAGTTCGATATGAAATTAGATGCATGGTTCATTGCTACTAAGCTAAAGCTTAGTTCAGTTAAAATGAATAGAAGAAGAGTTTTTATCCGTAGTCTGTAGATATATCAGATGTGACGTTCAATTCCTCAATTATTTGTTTTTTCTCATGTCGTCTCTTGGAATTATGTACACAAATAACGTCTTCGTCTGCAGAAGGTGAAGAACCTCCTGGGATTCTTGATGAACTAACATCTTCATCAAAATTTACATATAACTCGATATTGGTACCCCTACACGGTTGTATCTCCTAAACATCTTGCTAAGGTCGCTTGCATTAAATATATGTAACATGTAATGGGCTTCAGGGCTGGGCTCATCGACGGGGATTGTGGCTTCCAATGAAAACAATTTCTTCCTTGTTGATTTGCTAACCTCTGTGAAAATCAACTCAAACAAATCATCCTTCTTGATTTTTTTATTGAATGAAGTGTAGGGGTATGTTCCTAAAATGAAAACAGTTTGCAGAAAATCTTGCTAGAATTTTTAATTAAGAATTTCTGCACAATATGGCAGTGTAGAAGTATTTATAGAAGATTTGTAAGGGTAAAATTAGGGTTCGACACCTAAAATATTATCGATAATTAGTTTGGGGTTTGACACCTAAAATATTATTGGTATTCAATTTGGGGTTCGACACCTAAAATATTATTGATAATTAGTTTGTGGTTTGAATCATAAAATGTCAATGAAATTCAGTTTGTGGTTTAACACTTAAAATGTTACCCAAAATGAGTTTCAGGTTCGACAATTAAAATGTTACAGGCAACGAGTTTGGTGTTCGTGACCTATAATGTCAACGAAAATCAGTTTTGTGTTTTGAATCCAAAATGTTAGCAGAAATTAGTTTGGGTTCCAGACCCTAAAATGTTAATGAAATTCAATTTCGTGATCGACACCTAAAATGTTACCTACATTTTAGTTTGACTCCAAAATGTTAATGAAATTCAGTTTCAGGATCAGCACCTAAAATGTTACCTACATTCAGTTTGGCGTTAGGGAACCTAAATTATTGCCAAGATGTTGAACTTTTTAAGTTAAGTAAAACATTTTATCCGCCACCTAAAATGTTACCAACAAACAGTTTCAGTAGTTAAGGAACCTAAAATATTAAGAACATAATTCACTTTCTAAGTTCAAAGGCAAACAATTAACTCTGCAACTAAAATGTTAGAAAAAAACTAATTTAGTGGTAAAATATTTCATTAGCCAACTGAAAATCTTAACCAAAACCTATTTGAATTGGTTGGTAACCTGCAGCACCACAGACCTACCTCCTTATCTCACAAAATATAATAATAATAATAATTATTATTATTATTATTATTATATTATTATTATTATATTTAGGGTAAACTACACCGGTGGTACCCTAACTATGCCTGTATTCCTACTTTGGTCCCAAAACTATGTTTTTCGGCAAAAGAGTCCCTTCCGTTACATAGTTTTCCTGTTTTGGTCCCCCGACGTTAAATAACTAACGGTTTTGCTGATGTGGCATTTTTTAATATTTTTTAAGGCTGACGTGGCATTTTTAAATATTTTTTTAATCATTTCTCTCTCCTCTTATATATTATTTTTATTTAATTTTATTCACCCAATCATGTTGTGACACATGTCACTACACTATTAGGTGAAAAAACCCCAAATATCCTAAAAATCGAAAGTGGTGCTGCTGGGATTCGAACCCAGGACTAGCAGCCCACCAAGCATGCGCTTGAACCATCTAAGCTAGGCTTGATACTTGATTCAAATCTACTAACACTTATATTTAAGCTGTACAAATTAACCCAAAAAAACCTAAAAACATAATTGGTGTTGCTGGGAATCGAACCCAAGACCACCAATGCATAAGGCATGCGCGTGAACCAACTATACTAGGCTGGTTAACTGATTTAAATCTACTAACATTTATATTTAAGTTGTACAAATTAACCCAAAAAAACCTAAAAACATATTTATTTATTATAAAATTAATATTTATTAATAATATAAGAGGAGAGAAATAATCAAAAAATATTAAACTAATGATATTTATTAATATTAATAATTGTTAAATTTTTACTTTACTATTACTGCAAGTCTTTTTATTTATTTTATAATAATATTTATTAATAATATTAATAATAATTGTTAAATATTTATTAATAATTGTTAAATATTTATTAATAATATTAATAATTGTTAAATTTTTATTTTACTATTACGGCAAGTATTTTTATTTATTTTATAATAATATTTATTAATAATATTAATAATAATTGTGAAATATTTATTAATAATATTAATAATTGTTAAATATTATTAATAAATATTATTATAAAAATAAATAAAAATACTTGCAGTAATAGTAAAGTAAAAATTTAACAATTATTAATATTAATAAATATCATTAGTTTAATATTTTTTGATTATTTCTCTCCTCTTATATTATTAATAAATATTAATTTTATAATAAATAAATATGTTTTTAGGTTTTTTTGGGTTAATTTGCACAGCGTAAATATAAATGTTAGTAGATTTAAATCAGTTAACCAGCCTAGCATAGTTGGTTCACGCGCATGCCTTATGCATTGGTGGTCTTGGGTTCGATTCCCAGTGACACCAATTATGTTTTTAGGTTTTTTTGGGTTAATTTGTACAGCTTAAATATAAGTGTTAGTAGATTTGAATCAAGTATCCAGCCTAGCTTAGATGGTTCAAGCGCATGCTTGGTGGGCTGTTGGTCCTGGGTTTGAATCCCAGCAGCACCACTTTCGATTTTTAGGATATTTGGGGTTTTTTTCACCTAATAGTTTAGTGACACGTGTCACAACATGATTGGGTGAATAAAATTAAATAAAAATAATATATAAGAGGAGAGAGAAATGATTAAAAAAATATTTAAAAATGCCACGTCAGCCTTAAAAAATATTAAAAAATGCCACATCAGCAAAACCGTTAGTTATTTAACGTCGGGGGACCAAAACAGAAAAACTATGTAACGGAAGGGACTCTTTTGCCGAAAAACATAGTTTTGGGACCAAAGTAGGAATACATGCATAGTTAGGGTACCACCGGTGTAGTTTACCCTTATATTTATTGTATTATTATTTGATTTTTTAAAAAAAATAAAAAAACTAAAAAAAAACGTAATTACCTCGCCATCTCTCCAACGACAGCAAACCACTGCCCGCATCGCCACCATTCCGCCATTTTCACGACGTCGGTGGGGGGATTTGATACACCCTGTCCTTTTTCTTTTCTTCCTCGCACAAAAATCAGAATCTTGTGTTCTGTATTCTCTAAGAAGAAAATTCCAAAATTCTCACTTCCTCTAAAAGATCAACCTTTCCCCCTTTCCCCCGATCATTTGGCCCTTTTTCCTGACAGCCAAACAGCTGAGGAAAAACCCCTGTCAATTATACTCTGTATTTTTTTTCATTTCTGAATCAGGGTTTCTGTTTTTCTCTACCACTGTTATTCCCAAAGAGGGTTTCAACAGTGAGAGCAATACGGGTAATAGATTAGCGAAGCGCTTCCGAATTCGCTCAGGTGAGATGGACTTGGGGTTTTCTATGGAAGTTTTTAGAAGATTCTAGTGTGTTGTATTAGATTTCAAGACTTTCTACTTGATAATTTGGTTTCGATTTCCCAAACTAGAGAGCGAAATTAGGTTTTAGGATGGTAGGTTGGTAACGATGGTGAGGCTTCTAGGACTGAGTCGTGGAGAATCGGATGAGTTACCTCGTGAAATCACCACCTCGAGGACTCCTCTAACAAGCGAGTCAGGTGAAAACGGGTGGCTCATCAGATTCTTTGACTCGGCGTTTTTCTGTGAGTGGATCGCCGTTAGCTATCTTTACAAGCATGATCATGCGGGGGTACGAGATTATCTCTGTAATAGGATGTACACGCTTCCATTATCTGGAATCGAAAGCTATCTCTTCCAGATTTGTTACATGATGGTACATAAGCCAAGCCCTTCATTGGATAAGTTCGTTATTGATATGTGCTCAAAATCACTGAAAATGGCAATGAAGGTGCATTGGTTTTTGTTGGCTGAGTTAGAGGATTCTGATGATAATGAAGGGATTAATAGGATTCAAGAAAAGTGTCAAATTGCTGCTACTTTGATGGGCGAGTGGTCTCCCCTTGTGCGGCCACCCAATGCAGGTTCAAGTCCAGGGAGTAAAAATCAAGTTTTGAATCGATTCCTCTCCTCGAAACAGCTGTTTTTGTCGTTGACTTCACCTTCTCCACAGAGATCAATATCATTGTCCTCCCCCACTTCAGGGAACCATTTGCAGGAAGATGGTAATCAGTTGTCCCCAGAGGATAATAAAATTTTTAAAAAGTTTATTCCGGGTCCTAAAGTCAGAGATGCTTTATTGTTTAGGAAGTCAGCTGAGAAGGATGAAGAGGAGAACGAAAAGGATGGGTTTTTCAAGAGGATTTTGAGGGACAGCAGAGGGGGAGAGGACGAGGAGTTAACATCTAGCTCAGATGGGTTCTTTAAGAGGCTTTTAAAGGATAGTAAAGGAGAGGAGGAAGAAATGACTTCTAGTTCTGAAGGGTTTTTTAAGAAATTGTTTCGAGATAGTAAGAGTGAATCTGATGATAAAATGGTTTCTAAGCCAGTAGAAGATGATGAGAAAGAGGGGTTCTTTAAGAAGTTATTTAAAGATAAATTTGAGGATAAGAAAGATGTAAATGATAGAATTGATGATGTACATATGGTGAGCTCTGCAGAAAAAGCTTCAAAATCAGGTGAAGATGATGATAAGGAGGGTTTCTTCCGGAAACTTTTCAAGGATAAATCTGAGGAAAAGAAAGACGGGAATGATAAGAATGATGATGTAAATGATAGGATTGATGATGTGCATATGGTGAACTCTGCAGAAAAAGCTTCAAAATCAGGTGAATATGATGAAAAGGAGGGTTTTTTCCGGAAACTTTTCAAGGATAAATCTGAGGAGAAGAAAGATGTGAATGATAAGAATGATGACGGCGAGGAAGAAGATTCTTCAGATTTCTCACTGTTCAGAAGACTGTTCAAAGTGCACCCTGAAGAGAATAAAACTAGTACCGCAAATGAATGCAGCATCAGTGACAGTTTGTTTGAGAGCAGTCCAGGGACTGAGAACTTCTTCCGCAAACTCTTTAGGGACCGAGATCGTTCAATCGAAGATTCAGAGCTGTTCAATTCAAAGAAACATAAAGAGGTTTGTTCACTTTTTTTGTTGACACGTTGTCTTCATTCTTTGAGGTCTGTTCATTTTTAGTCCTTTGGTTTCCTATATATGCACCCATGATACACCAACTTTCATTGTTACATTCTTACCATTTGTCCAAAATTCCTGAACTACACGTTCCCATCTGACTGGTTTAAACAATCCTCTCATCATCGTATGGATGGTCATTTATGAACTGTGTTTTTAATTTGATGCAATAGACATTGCAAAAGATAAATATCGGATTATTTGTTTTATGTTGGGGCTGCAATTGGAAAATAGAGCTTTTATGTTCTACCATTTGCTCTCTAGTTGCCAATCACTGCTGGAAATTGTGAAGGAATTAGTGCTCTTAATCATTATGAATCTTACCGTATGCTTATACGTGAATGGTGCTTCTTATGTATTATTAGTCTTTGTAGTTTTTCAACAGTTTTCCACTCATAATCCCTTGTGTTACAAGTCTTCATTCAACCTATTCTAACGTTTTTAAGGGCCTCTAAATCTTTCAAGTGGATGAAATTGGAGATCCTTTAGGCTAATAATCACTCCAGAGAATTCATACTTCAGAAACCCATTTTCTTTCATCTAGATATAAATGGCATGAACTTATCCTGCTTTGTTGTTTGATGAGACATCAAAAGCTGGAAGTTATCTAAAATTTATTTGGTTCTGTCCTGTTTAGCTTATTTGCCATTCCAGTGGTATGTAATCTAGTAATGTCATCCTGTCGAAAGGCTGATCAAAAACTGATCTTTTTATTATATTTCGACTGTTAAATTGCTACTGATTTACAGACTAAATATATAGACTTATGCCTTAGCTAAGGAAACTCCTAACTAGGAAAGAAACTAATTCTAGTAAAGAAATACAATCCCTTATAAATAGGGATTCTAATAAATAACAAAATATTTACAGATCTTCTGAACTTTTGGAAACAATCTCTGACACTCCCCCTCAAGCTGGGGCATGGATGTCCTCCATCCTCAGCTTGCTTGTTAACTTCTGAAAATCCTTGCCAAGTAAACCCTTGGTGAGAATATCTGCAATCTGATTACCAGTAGTCACATAAGGAGTACAAATCAAACCACTGTCGAGTTTCTCTTTTATAAAATGTCTGTCCACTTCAACATGCTTTGTTCTGTCATGTTGAACTGGATTATGAGCAATATTGATTGCTGATTTGTTATCACAGTACAACATCATTGGTCCATTCCATTCTACTTTCAAATCTTCTAGAATGATCTTCAGCCACAGTAACTCACAGATTCCTAAAGCCATAGCTCGAAATTCAGCTTCTGCACTGGATCTAGCTACCACGTTCTGTTTTTTGCTTCTCCAAGTAACCAAATTTCCTCCAAAAAAAGGTGCAGTAGCCTGAAGTTGATCTTCTGTCCATTCTGGAACCTGCATAGTCTGCATCTGTGTAGGCTTCCAGAGTCAGGTTTCCTCCTCTTCTAAACATGATTCCTTTACCTGGTGTACCTTTCAAGTATTGCAAGATTCGCATTACAGCTCTTAGGTGTGACTCCTTAGGATTGTGCATGAATTGGCTTACCACTCCAACAGCATATGCTATGTCTGGTCTGGTATGTGATAAATAAATAAGTCTTCCCACAAGTCTCTGAAATGAACCCCTATCAACTGCCATATCATCTTCATCTGAATCTCCAAGTTTGTGGTTAACTTCTATGGGCGTTTCTGCTGGTTTGCATCCAAGCTTTCCAGTTTCCTTTAAAAGATCCAGGGTATATTTTTGCTGTGATATAAAAATTCCCTGTTGTGAGTGTGCCACCTCAATACCCAGAAAATATTTTAATCTCCCAAGTTCCTTCACCTCAAACTCTTTTATAAGACACTTTTTCAGATTGATGATTCCTTCTGAATCATTACCTGTAACTATGATGTCGTCCACATAAACCAGTAGTATGGTTACTCCCCCTGAAGATGAATGCTTCACAAATAAGGTATGGTCACCTTGACTCTGTTTGAAACCCTGCCCTAACATTACCTTAGCAAATCTTCCAAACCAAGCTCTTGGGGACTGTTTTAATCCATATAGAGCCTTTTTTAACTTGCAAACTACCTGTCCAACAGTCGAATTAAACCCTGGTGGAACATCCATGTATACCTCTTCTTCGAGATCTCCATGCAAAAATGCATTTTTAATATCAAACTGCAGTAAATTCCATCCCTGGTTAGCTGCTAAGGAGAGTAGAACCCTCACTGTGTTCATCTTTGCAACAGGTGCAAATGTCTCCAGATAATCTATCCCATAGGTTTGCGAGTACCCCTTTGCCACCAACCTTGCTTTGTATCTTTCCAAGGAGCCATCTGATTTGTATTTTACAGTGTACACCCATCTACATCCCACTGTTTTTTTGTCTCCTGGCAGCTTTACTAAATCCCAGGTCTTATTCTTTTCCAGTGCATCCATTTCCTCCTGCATAGCCTTTTTCCAATTCTCATTATCTAATGCCTCGGCTACTGTTTTAGGGATGACAATATTGTTTAAGCTGGTAAGAAAGGTTCTGTGATTCGGGGACAAATTATTATAGGTCATAAACAAATATGAAGGGTGTTTAGTGGTGCAGGTTCTTTTTCCCTTTCTAATAGCAATAGGAAATTCAAAATCAGAATTAGAATTCATATCATTATGATCAGGATCAGTTTCAGAATGTACCTCAAAATTTATGGGAATGGGAGCAAGAGCAGGAGCAGGAGATGATTGAGTCTGCATAGGTATCTTCCTTCTCGAATATGTCTTTAGAGGACCAGTAGTTTCTTGAACATTTTGCTGAGAAATATTTCTGTTTGGTTGAGTTTGAGGACTATTGGGTTCTGTTTGTAAGGACTGTGAAGGCGGCTGGATTTCTGCAGAATGAGAAGGCTGGATTTCTGCAGAATGAGAAGGAGAAGGCTGGATTTTTGCAGAATGAGAAGGCTGGATTTTTGCAGAATGAGAAGGAGGTAGATCAATGAGGGACAAAGGTTGTTGCTGAAGTAAAAACAGATCTGCATCCTTATCTTCCCTAAAAGACATCTCCCCCTGAAGATAAGGAGCAGTGAAATAACTCTCTCTTTCAACAAAAGTAACATCAGCAGTAACATAGAACTTTCTAGTAGGTGGATGATAGCATTTGTAGCCTTTTTGAGTAGAGGAATACCCAAGAAAAATGCACTTTACTGCCCTAGGATCAAGCTTACCTCGGTTTGGAGAATGAAGATGAACAAAGGCAACACACCCAAACACTCTTGGCTGAAGGTTAAGAGATAGGTTCAAATGTGGGAAAAATTTTGTAAGGGTTTGAATAGGACTTTGGGATCCAAGGACTTTAGTGGGTAGTCTGTTCATCATAAATGTAGCTGTTAAGACAGCTTCCCCCCAGTATTTTTTGGGAACATTATTCTGAAATAAAAGGGCTCTGGTTATAGCAAGAATATGTCCAGTCTTCCTTTCTGAAATTCCATTCTGCTGGGGAGTGTTTACACAGGATGATTCATGTAAAATACCTTTTTCTAAGAGAAAAGGAGACAAGATTTGATTAAAATAATCCTTGGCATTATCTGATCTAATTCTTTTAATCTCGGTTCCAAGC
This sequence comes from Hibiscus trionum, assembly GCA_030270665.1. Lineage (NCBI taxonomy): Eukaryota > Viridiplantae > Streptophyta > Magnoliopsida > Malvales > Malvaceae > Hibiscus > Hibiscus trionum. The sequence goes on from BSYR01000005.1 coordinate 29,997,118, forward strand.
TGGGTTTTTATCATGGTGTAAAAGTTTTGAAAGGTCGATGCAACATCAGATTTCTGTTTTAACAAATAAATCCAAGTAACCCTAGTGTGATCATCTATAAAAGATACAAACCACCTTGCCCCAGTTATGTTAGGAACAGAAGAAGGTCCCGATACATCACTATGAATAAGACTAAAAGGAATATTGGTTCTATTATTACTTGCTGGAAAAGAGGAGCGTTTGTGTTTAGCAAGTTCACATACGTCACAATGTAATTCCTCAACATCTAAGGTTTTACATAAAGAAGGAAACATAGTCTTTAGAAGTTTAAAAGGTGGATGACCGAGGCGAAGATGATGGAGCCAGATTTGGTCTTTATTGTTTGTAGAATTAGATAAAAAAGATGAGGGTGGAGTGTTCAAGATTCTAACTTGTCCTCCAAGATTCTCAAGATAATAGAGTCCATTGATCTCCTTAGCACGCCCAATCATCTTCTTCGTTTCCTGCTCCTGGAAAAAACAGTGCGTAGAATGAAACAAAACACTGCAATTAGTATCCCTGACAAGTTTTGGTATTGAGATAAGGCTAGTAAATAATTTTGGAACATGTAGAACTTTTCTAAGCAAAATGTTTTTACTAATGGCAACATCTCCTTCACCAGCAACTGTTATCATGGTACCATCAGCAACTGTAATTTTCCTATTGCTAGGGCATGGTGTATAATTGAGAAAGTTGAGAGGGGAATTGGTCATGTGATCAGTTGCTCCTGAGTCTATTACCCAGGAGGTTTGATTAGGTATGGAGGATTCCAAGGCATTAGAGTTTTGAGAAGAGGAAGAGGATATACCTGAGAAAACCAGATTACCTGTACCAGCAATTGATGATTTTCCTAAGGACTCCAGTAGAATCTTCAACTTCCTCTTGAGTGAACTCTCCAGATTGTTCAGTGGATTCCTTGGCTACTTCTCTAGTTGCATGGGCTCTGCTCTGCGATCCTTCCCTTTCTATGAAGTTTTTGTTTGTGGACTGAGGCTTCCCATGTAACTTCCAACACCTCTCTCGAGTGTGTCGAGGTTTTTTGCAATACGTACACCACATGGAATCTCGATTCACTGCCCTTGTTGTTTCTGATTTTCTTTCAAAACTTTCCAAACGTGTTGGCTTTTCAGAAACTATTTGAGTCACTAGAGCCGAGCTTCCTACTTGATTATTTCCAATCATCATTACTTCTCTAAGGGAACGAGAAATCGAACAAATACTGTCTAACAGAACATTTAAAGCCTAAAGAAAAAGAGGCTCTGATACCATGTCGAAAGGCTGATCAAAAACTGATCTTTTTATTATATTTCGACTGTTAAATTGCTACTGATTTACAGACTAAATATATAGACTTATGCCTTAGCTAAGGAAACTCCTAACTAGGAAAGAAACTAATTCTAGTAAAGAAATACAATCCCTTATAAATAGGGATTCTAATAAATAACAAAATATTTACAGATCTTCTGAACTTTTGGAAACAATCTCTGACACATCCAATAAACTAAACCTCTTTTGATGAGGTAATGGTTGAGCACCATTGTCTGTGAGATTGGAATCTGAGTTAACAAATGTTAACTATTGCTATCTGTGTAGCTTTTCTCCTTAACATTGCATTGAATGTTAGTTAAATCTGTTCACGCACTGAATTGCACCTATTACTATTGGCACCGTAGAAAATTTCTCCACGTGAAGCTATTTTGTCATCCATAGAACTAGTGTGTCCTTTACTTGGTGTCCCATGAATGAAAGGATAACATCCCGGCTTGGTTTGAAATAGGATTATTAATTGGATTCTATCCATCCCACTGATATTTTTCTCATCTTCTAAACTTTTAGGATATGATTTATTATATTGTTTTTATCTATTTTTTCCTATATTATTTCTATTGTTTATGTCTCATGTACTGTAATCCCCCCCCCCCCTTTGACATTGTTATTTTTTCATTAAAAAACACTTAAACAAATAACAGCTTCCACTCTGTGAGCAACCTTTTTTTTATTACGTTAGTTTTCGGATACTTGATTGATCCAGGGAGCATTCTTCTTCTTCTTCTTGCTCTTCATTCTGTTAATTGTGTCTTTTGCAATTTGCCTGACATCTGATCCTAATCACCAGGGAGTGAAGCTTAATTGACCTTACGGGTGTAGTTTGGTTCATAAATAACTGCCTTGCTTTTTTAAAATTGAGGTTTAGGCATAAGGTTTATTGAATGCAGTTGGGAATGTATTTTGTAATGACCGTGAAGATTATTTGGGAGTTTTGAACACTGAACATACCCCTCTCTCACTAGACCTGCTTTGATATTAAGGGTTTTGATTCTTCCTTTTCTTTTGTTTGGTTATTGGTATGTATCCCCATGTGCTCGAGTTGCTTTTTAGAATATGTGGTTTTAAAATCTGGATGTCTTTTTCTTGATTAACACCTTGTAATATGTAATGATTAGAAAAGGTTGTGGAAACCTCTTAAGAACATAAGAGATGGATCTGTTTGTTTTGCTTTCTATTCTTTGAAATTGTTGAAAATTTGAAATCTGCATGATGTGACTGGAGATTATTTTGGCTTGGCTGAACCAACTTATATGCCTACTTAGAACTTGGGGGTAGATTATGCTTTTAATTGAGATCTAGAGCAGTGGGCTTGATGAAACAGATTCACATTGCTAAGGAAATAAAGTATAATCCCATGTATTAATTGATGAACTGAATAACATTGAAGAAGAGCATAAAGCTAAAGAATCCTAACATGTCTAACAAGAGCATTAAAATAAGTTTTTCCATGTATTTGGAGGGTCCTTGGAGGGTTATATCCTCTTACCCACATCCGGATGTGCATTTGACATGTGTGTCGGACGTGGGTACTTCAAGAAAAATGAAGAAGAGTTGGAGTGAAATAAAATGGACTATTATAATTAAATGATGAAATATATCATAAAGGAGATAGAAAGGTTTTTTATACTGAGAAAATTTCCTTCATTTTTTTGAAGGATTTGAAGCATGAGTTTTAATGGTTTCTTATGATTTTACTGCTCTTTATTTTTAATTATTAGTGTTTTTTGCTGGACTTGCTCGCGGGAATTTATGTTAATTTTCTGTCCCACAATTTTGCAGAAGCATCCTGGTTCACCTAAGCAACAGAATGATAGATCGAACTCCAAACCCCCGCTTCCAAATAATTCTGTATCTCAATTACGAAAAGGGGCTTATCATGATTCATTGGATTTTGTACTGTCATTATGTGACACATCATATGGCTTGGTGGATGTTTTTCCAATTGAAGATCGCAAAACTGCTCTTCGTGAGGTGGTTTGCCCATTTTAATGTTAACCAATGCTTCAATTAACTAGTTGAATACTCTTCTAGGATTGTTATCTGACATGTTAATTGTTCTTGTCATTTTTGCCTCTTAGTCACTTGCAGAGATTAATTTGCATCTATCTGAGGCCCAAAACAATGGAGGTACATATTTATTTATGATGAATTTGATCAAAGCAATGGCATTGATTGGCATTATTTATTATCTTTAATAAGTTTACTTATGATTCAACACAACCCGCAAAATCAGGACACGTGTCAATCAATAACGGGTTACGGATTTTTTTAATGCATCGACCTTAAAATAGTAACAGAATGAAATGATAAACACCAACTTTAGGCACCGAAGGCAAAAAAGCGGTATAGTTTGGGCACTTATTTTATAAGAAATCCCCATATTAGCGTTGTTAAATAGCTATGTCAAGTGAATTCTGTGGTTGGCTATTAGTTTGAAATATATTGACACCAATTGCAAAGTGATGTTATGCTTGCTCATCTGTTAATGAAATTTACTATGTAATGAGAATTTTTCTTTTTCATTTCTGTGATATTATGCCATTCAAACTTTTAAGGCTTTATTTTTGGCTATGATAAAATTTCCTAGTCATTAATCGGTAGTTGGCCTGCGTTTCCATTGTTACTTCTGATTTATTGAGTGAATTGGATTGTTTCTTGTAATATATTGCTCCATACCCTTATTTGAGTATCCATGGGAATACTTTTAGGAGTTTGCTTTCCAATGGGAAAAGGGATGTATCGTGTGGTTCATATTCCTGAAGATGAAGCTGTTCTTTTGAATTCTAGGGAAAAAGCACCTTACCTGATCTGCGTTGAAGTTTTGAAATGTGAATTCCCGAGGTAAGTTTTGAGTTTGTTGTCCATATGACCTATATGCAGTCTCGGTTTTTTCAATTAGCTCCAGAAAACATAACCTAAAGGAACTAAGTGCTGTTTCTGAATCCTTTTCTTGAATCTTATTTTAGCAGTAAAAAGGACACATCTAATGCTCAGAAACTTTCTGGAGGTGGAATCCCTTTAGCAAATGGTGACGCATTACTCCAAAAGCCGCCTCCATGGGCTTATCCTTTATGGACTGCTCAAGAGGCGTATCGTAATAGTAGTGATAGGATGTCAAGTTCCACTGCGCAAGCCATTGACCAAGCAATGACACATAAGTCTGATGCGAAAGTGAAATTTGTCAATGTGAGTTTCTCTGTAGAAAAGCAATCAATCAGCCAGTCAGGGAGTATTGATGCAGCTGGTCCACAGTGTGGTGTGAATCATTGCAATTTGAGTGCTGTTTCAGTTCAGGGTGGACTAGATTTAACTCAAAAAATAGAAGATGCTCATGCTATTGATATGGAGTGGGTAAGGGTGGTATTGACTGCAGAGCCTGGGCTCCGAATGGAAGATATTGAGGGACAGGGGCGACCACGTCGGAAGGAGCACCGTCGTGTTCCGAGTACTGTTGCCATAGAGGAAGTAAAGGTGGGCATCTGATTATAAACACTTGAAGCAGATGCCAGCATTCTATCATGGTTAAAATATTAAGTCTATAAACTTTTATGTGCATGTTTTTATGTAAATAAGGGTGGGTGTCTTATTTTGTTTGACATTATTTTTGCTAATGGTTAAGGTATTAACCTAGAGTTTTGTGTGTGCCTGGTTAGAGCATTTTCGGGGCTTGTCAATGCACAAATCTAGATATCTAAACTTGATCTGTCTTGGACTGTTCAGTTTTGTTAGGTTATGATTGTCTTCTTGTTTTGTAGATTCATAGTTAAGTCCTTGAAGTCTTAGAAGTGAGCAAGATTTTAACTATAGAATTATTTATGACACTTTTTAGCTTGTCTGATCTCATGGTGAATTATTGCCAATCTAGAGGTCCACTTGATACTGCATCCTAGTTTGACGTGAAAGCATGACCATTTCATCAGTGACATGTTTTACCTGGGAGCGTGCTATATACAATATTGTTCTTTTAGTCCTAGCTTTGGGTTTGTTAATTCTCTAGGATAGATTGGTTAAGTGCTTCTGTGAACTGAAGAATATGCATAAGGTATAATCTGTAAGTCGTTAAAATATGTTATAATATGCATGGCATATGCAAATAGTCTAGAAGGGGATTTTCCATTCCCATGTGCTGATATCAAGTTAAATATTGGGAGTTATTTTGCATTAGCTTGTAACAATTTAATCAAACATTGTCAAGGGTGTCTCTACTTATCATCATCATGGTTTCTCTTTTTTGTAAAAGTTTCTGTAGATGCTTATTTGCTTTAAAGACCATTTTAAGTGTTCTCAGAAGTATAAAGTTTCATAGAGGAAATGTTTTTGATTCAATCTTTTGGCTTATTTTAATTCGGAATGTGTTTCCCTTATAAATTTATTTACGTGTCCCATTTTAGATGCTACTACTGAAACATAAAATTGTTGTGCAGGCAGCTGCTGCGAAGGGAGAAGCTCCTCCTGGACTTCCTTTGAAAGGGGCTGGTCAGGATTCATCAGATGCACAACCAAGGGTAATATTGGTGAAACTGAAGATCTCTCTTTCTCTCTCACTTTTTTCTTTTCCTTGAAACTTTGTAAATTTCCACTAGGCCAATGGGGGTGTGCCTAAAGCTGGTGACGCATTATCTGGTGAACTTTGGGAGGTGAAGAAGGAGAGAATACGGAAAGCTTCGATATATGGGAAATTGCCTGGTTGGGACTTGCGTTCTGTAAGTTCAGTTCATAAGCAATTGCTCTTTTTGCTTCTATACTTCCCTTAGCATTGTAGTTGTATTTTCCTAATTAGTTGCACAATGGTTTTATTTCTGCATAAACCCCTTGGCAATTTTATTTGTATCATGCCTCCCCTGCAAGACTAACCAATAAGATATATACATGTCATCATATCATTACTTATCTTAATGCCAGTGTAACATATGTACATGTAATCATAGTGGTTAGTCTTGCAAGAGGGGCATAGTGCAAGTAAAATTGCTGAAGGGTTTAAGTGCAAATATAGAAGTTGTATAGATGTATTATGACTATCTTTTAATTTCTTTGATGAAATTTTGGCAAGTATATTAGGTACATGTTATCTTTTCTATGATCTCCCATTATTGTAGAGATAAATGTAGATATTATCCTAAAAGTTAGCTTAGAAGTTGTATAGATGTATTATGACTATCTTATCATTCGATAATATTATCTCTAGGAGTAGTTAGTTTTAAGCTAAACTCTTGTACTCTAAGCATATAGCACCTCCTGTGTAAGTTAATATTGAGTGAGAATTAATAAAATCAGTAGAGGATTCTACACTGGAATACTTATTATTCACAGACAGTAGCTTCTGTTGTGATGATATTTTCTTTTGAGATATTTTTGTCTTCTAGAGTTCCTTATAGTAATTTTTCTGTGGGGTATATATAGATTATAGACCATTTCTCCCTAATCCTCAGATATTTCAGATTTTACCATTATGGGTATAATTTTCTTCAGCATTTGTTGTACATTCTGTAAAGCAATGTTGTTTTTTCATTTGACTTGATGAGGTGGGTCCTTTGCCAAGGTTAAAGATTACTTTGTGGTGCTCATACTTTTTTTCTTAAAAAAAAAATCTACGGAAGTGGTACTTGACTTCTGCAATTACAGTCTGTTTCCCAAAATCATTTCTGTTGGGATGTTTGAAAAGTTTGTTCCCAATTGGACGCCAAATTCTAATCATTTTCTTCCAACTAAACCCTGTACTGTAACATTCATCTCTTGTTACAAAAGGAACCAAATAAATTCTTCCATTTATGAGGAATTGAACTAGAATATGTACATGTAATGGTTAGTATAATAAACATTTCAAAGAGGGAAACTTTTATAGGGACTAGGGAGTAGTTTCCATGAGATTTGTAAGAGAAAGGAGGAAGGTATTGTTTGGTTTTAAAAATGAAGAAATTTACTGGAAAAACTCTCTTAATTTCTATACAAGAGGTTACATTCTTATATACAGCTTATGTCCTTAACTTAGGTAACTTTTAAGCTAGGAAAGAGACTAATCTAGGAAACTTAAAATCCCCTAAAGTTAGGGATTGTAACTACTAACAAGGATCTACAAAATCCTATCTAAATATACATAGAATCTCTAATTTATGCGCATATTTCCTGACACTCCCCCTCAAGCTGGGGAATGGATGTCCTCCATTTTCAGCTTGCTAGTTAACCTCTGAAAAATCTTCCCAGGTAGCCCCTTGGTAAGAATATCTGCAACTTGATCTCCAGTTGATACATAGGGAGTACAAATTAGGCCACTGTCAAGTTTTTCTTTTATGAAGTGTCTATCCACTTCAACATGCTTTGTCCTGTCATGTTGAACTGGATTATGAGCAATATTAATTGCTGATTTATTGTCACAGTATAGTTTCATTGGACCTTCCCACTTGACCTTTAAATCTTCTAAGATAATCTTCAGCCACAATAATTCACAAATCCCAAGTGCCATGGCTCTAAACTCGGCTTCTGCGCTAGACCTGGCCACAACATTTTGTTTTTTGCTTCTCCAGGTTACTAAGTTTCCTCCTAGAAATGTACAGTAGCCTGATGTGGATCTTCTATCAACCAAGGACCCTGCATAATCTGCATCAGTATAGGCTTCCAATGTCAGATTTTCTCCCTTTTTAAATAAAACTCCTCTTCCTGGTGTGCCCTTTAGGTATTGTAAAATCTGAGTCACTGCTCTCAGATGTGATTCTTTAGGATTATGCATGAATTGGCTCACAACCCCAACTGCATAGGCAATGTCTGGTCTAGTGTGTGATAAATAGATCAACCTTCCCACAAGTCTCTGATATGAGCCTCTGTCCACTACTGCATCATTTGTTGCATCTCCAAGTTTGTGATTAACCTCTATTGGTGTCTCGGCTGGTCTGCACCCTAGTTTGCCAGTTTCTGTCAGCAAATCTAGAGTATATTTCTGTTGAGATATGAAGATTCCTTGCTGTGAATATGCAACTTCAATTCCAAGGAAGTATTTTAGTCTTCCAAGATCTTTGACTTCAAACTCCTTGATCAAACACCTCTTTAAGTTGTCAATTTCGTTCGAGTCATCCCCTGTGACTATGATGCCATCTACATAGACTATTAGGGCAGCAACTCCCCCTGAGGAATGTTTTACAAATAAAGTATGATCACCCTGACTTTGTCTGTAAACATCACCTTGGTAAACCTGCCAAACCAGGCTCTTGGGGATTGTTTTAGCCTGTACAAGGCCTTTTTCAATTTGCAAACTGTTTGTCCACAGTTTGGACTAAATCCAGGAGGAATGTCCATGTAAACTTCCTCTTCAAGATCACCATGCAAAAAGGCATTCTTGATGTCATACTGTTGTAATCTCCATCCTTGATTGGCAGCCAATGACAACAAGATCCTTACAGTATTCATCTTTGCAACAGGGGCAAAAGTTTCAAGGTAATCTATCCCATAGGTTTGGGAATACCCTTTAGCCACCAACCGTGCTTTATATCTCTCCAAGGAGCCATCTGATTTGTACTTCACTGTGAATATCCATCTACAACCCACTGTTTTCTTTCCTTCTGGCAGCTTCACCAAGTCCCACGTTTTGTTCTTTTCCAATGCTTCCATTTCAACTTTCATAGCACTCTTCCAATTCTCATTTTCTAAAGCCTCGGATACATTTTTAGGAATGGCAATGGAATTTAGGCTAGTAAGGAAGGCTTTATGTTTGGGAGACAAGTTTCTGTAGGATATGAACAAATAAAGAGGGTTTTTTGTGGTACAAGTTCTTTTCCCTTTTCTAATTGCAATAGGAAATTCAAAATCCCTATGATCAGAATCAAGATTAGTATTCTCAATATTATTTGAATCAAAGATAGGTGCAGTAATTACCTCAGTTTGTGGAGGAGACAAGGGTGATGATTGAGCATGCACTGGTCTCCTTTTCCTCGAGTAAGTTTGTAGAGGACTAGCAATATCTTGAATTCCAGTCTTAGGTGTGGTGGGTTCAGGTTGTTGTTGGTCAAAAGAAGGCTGAGGATCAAATTCACAAAGTGATTAAGTAAGATCAGGCTGGGATTGGGCAGGCTGGGCAGATTCAGAATCATTTTGGACAGATCCAGAATCATTTTGGACAGGCTGGGCAGATTCAGATTCATTTTGGAGAGATCCATAATTATTTTGAACAGGCTGGGCAGATTCAGAACCCTTTTTGATAGGCAAGGTGAGAGGTTGAAGAAGGAAATAATCTCTGTCCTTATCTTCTTTGAACAAAATCTCCCCCTGAAGATAATGTTGAGTAAAATAGTTTTCACTTTCAACAAAGGTGACATCAACAGAAGTAAAATGTTTCCGTGTAGGTGGATGATAGCACTTATACCCTTTTTGAGTAGACGAGTACCCTACAAAAATGCATTTCAATGCCCTTGGATCCAACTTACCCCTATTTTGAGAATGAATATGAACAAATGCAACACAACCAAACACTTCAGGCTTAAGGTGAAGTGAAGGGCTAAAGTTAGGATAGAAACTGTTTAGGACTTGAATAGGACTCTGAGAATTAAGAACTTGAGTTGGCAATCTGTTGAGAATATAGGTAGCAGTTAACACAGCTTCTCCCCAATATTGTTTAGGAACATTTTTTTGAAACAACAAGGCTCTTGTTATTTGGAGAACATGGCCATTCTTCCTTTCGGCTACACCATTCTGTTGAGGGGTGTTTACACAAGATGATTCATGAATGATTCCTTTTTCTTGGAAATAGGAAGATAGAACATGGTTAAAGTAGTCTTTAGCATTGTCTGACCTAAACCTTTTTATACCAGCCCCAAATTGGGTTTTAATCATGGTGTAAAAGGTTTTAAAAGTAGAACTAACATCAGATTTTTGTTTTAGAAGGAATATTCATGTTACCCGAGTGCAATCATCTATAAAAGAAACAAACCACCTAGCCCCAGTTATATTTTGAACAGTGGATGGTCCCCAAATATCACTATGAATGAGAGTAAAAGGTGTAGATGTCTTTTTATTACTTATGGGAAAAGAAGTACGTTTGTGTTTGGCAAGCTCACATATGTCACAATGAAACTCTTCATTATCTAAAGATTTGAACAAGGAAGGAAACATAAGCTTTAAAACTTTAAATGAAGGATGACCAAGGCGAAGGTGATGAAGCCATATCTGGTCTTTGGTGGTTTTAGATTCTGACACAAGAGAAAAAGATGGATGATTTGGATTACTGACTGGTCCACTAGAGTTTTCAAGATAATACAGTCCATTTTCTACTTTAGCATGCCCAATCATCCTCCTCGTTCCCTGTTCTTGAAAAACACATTGGGTAGGATAAAAAACAACACAACAATTAGTGTTTGATGATTTTTTGGATAGACAGGAGATTAGTGAACAGTTTAGGTACATGAAGGACATTTTTAAGTGTCAGGGTGTTACTTATAACAATATCTCTTTGACCAGCCACAGTTATCCTACTTCCATCTGCAACTGTTATCTTTTTATTACTAGGACAGGGTATATAATTGATAAAATGTAGAGAGGAATTGGTCATATGGTCTGTTGCTCCTGAGTCAATCACCCAAGAGCTTTGGGTAGGAAAATCCGAGACTTTAGATTTTTGAGAAGAGGATATACCTGAAAAAGGCAGACTACATGTACCTGTAGAGGAAGGTTTTTCCAGAGATCCAAGTAAACTTTTCAGTTTCTCTATCTCTTCCCTGTTGAACTCAAAGGGCTGTTATTGGGCATTCAACCTGTAGGCTGCCTGTATGCTTTGCAAGTCACTTATTTGACTTGAATGGCTCCCTCCACTCACTGTGACTCCTTGCACAGTCTCAATACTGCTTACATCGCCTCCCTCAACCATAGTTTTGCTAGGTTAACAGTGACTCTTCACTGAACACTCAAAGGAAGGATTTTTAAGGGAATAATCGAGACTGACAAAACTCAGAAAAGGATTAACAAGGCTCTGATACCATGTTAAAAATGAAGAAATTTACTGGAAAAACTCTCTTAATTTCTATACAAGAGGTTACATTCTTATATACAGCTTATGTCCTTAACTTAGGTAACTTTTAAGCTAGGAAAGAGACTAATCTAGGAAACTTAAAATCCCTTAAAGTTAGGGATTGTAACTACTAACAAGAATCTACAAAATCCTATCTAAATATACATAGAATCTCTAATTTATGCGCATATTTCCTGACATTTGGTGTGGTGATGAAAAGGAGAAAGAAACTGTTCATGTTGAAGTGAAGCAAGGGAGGAGGAGGTGTCACTGATTGGAAGAAAAGGGTTGGGGGAGAGACAGAGAGAGAAAGATGCTGCCTGCTAAAGGAAATGCCAATGTGAAAGTGGAAAAATGGAGATTTCTTAAGTGAAGAGTAAGTTGTCTTTGGTGTGACTGAAAATTGAAATGTCTTTAAAAATAAGAGAATATTGAAGACAATTTCTGGAAGCCATTTTACTTAACAATTTGACCTTTGAACAAGTTTAGGAAGAAGACTAATTCTTATTTTTTCTAATCTGAATACAGCCTTTTAAAGAAAAGCAGAAAAAATAAAAAAGGAAATAATCTCTAGAAATTAACCTATCCCTAAAAATTAGTAATTAGAATATAACTAATAGTACAAGGAAATTCCTAGAACTAAGGTAGAAAATCTGCTTAATTTAAGGGATTCCAACAACCTTAGTTCCATTTGTTTTCATTTAACTGCTGCCTTTAAACGGCACCATGTCACTAGCTAGCCCATTGATACAGCTGGTGGTAGAGATGCTTGTGTGATTGCAAGAAATAATTTATTGGTCCTACAAAAGATACTAGTCCTGAAGCTTAGAATCTGGTGCAGTATTATTTCAAGGGTGAGTCAGTTTACAACAAATTGGTGTTGGATTTGTGGGTAATTGTTCAACTAATTTTTGCATTATAGCTTTGACATGAACATTTTTATCCTTTTTCTATGTATTTGGTTAACTTTTTGGTTAATGTTATTTAATTCTGTACTATTTGTTTCTTCCTGTTATGTGCTATTTAGTTTAATTTAAGTAAATATGCCCCCTTTGCTATTTGTATCATGAAGGTTATTGTAAAGAGTGGGGATGATTGTAGGCAAGAGCATCTTGCTGTGCAGCTTATCTCTCATTTTTATGGTATGTCCCTTTATTACAATTTTTGTGCTTCTTTTATCCCAATATTCTTTGCCCGTTTGCTTTGTGTCCAATCTAGTTTCTGTGTAAGGTGCAACCTTTGGAGTCACGTTTTCTTTCTACATCATATGTTATCAGAAACGATATGAGAAAATGTCAAGGCAGTGAATATCATTTTTCCCCTCTAGAAAGTGAGACATAATTTTTCATGCACAAAGACTATTGAGAATGCATTATATTGGAATAAACTGTAAAAATTACATTCATAGTTGTATAATGTATATGTATTTTAAACATGACTTCAAACATTAGTGAACTTAGAACTGACTTATTGTTCCATTATCATAGTTGGTTGAAGTGTGTGTTTATGGTTTTAAACGGCAGATATATTCCAAGAAGCTGGTCTTCCTCTATGGTTGCGCCCTTACGAAGTTTTGGTTACATCTTCTTATACGGCTCTTATTGAAACAATTCCAGATACGGTAACATAAACTTTTGCTGTTCAACTGACTGGATTGTATCTGTGATGGAAACTCTGGCTGTTAAAATGGTAATAACTTTGCTGTTTTCTGCAGGCCTCTCTTCATTCTATCAAAAGTAGATATCCCAATCTATTAAGCTTACGCGAATTCTTTGCTGCTAAATATCAAGAATGTTCTCCTAGTTTTAAACTGGCACAGGTAATCTAGTAGCAAAGAGGCAGGTCTCTCTTGCTATTTTGTTTGTTATGGAAGTTCATTCTTAGGTTTCATATAATTGTCACATTTTACTAAATATTTTGGCTTTATATTTATGCTTTTAGGAGTGTGGTTGGACCATTAAGAGGAGTCAGAATTTGCTTCTCTCTTTTTACCCTGGGAAAAAATATTTTTCTGTATAAAAGTACTTTGATTGTAATGCTCTAGTAATTGAAAGGAATGTTGTTAAATAGGAGAATACAGGAACATTCTTTTCCACTTCTATACAATTTTAGAGTGTCTGTCTCATCGTGGACGATTTTCCTACTCTTTTTTAAGCTGCAGCGTGATTTACATTTTATGCTATTTTGAAGCTTTTTTTTCCGAGTTACGTAAGGGTTACTTTCATTCTGAACCAACCATCCTATGGTAACCAGTTCTCTGCAGTTTCTGAAAAATCTTGCTAGCCAATGGTAGTTACCTAGTAGTATATGTTGATTGCTTGATGTGCCGGGTTCTGATTTTTGCAAATTATCTTGATATTTGCAAGTAGGTGGATCACTCTTGTTGGCATCTTTAGTACTAAAATTTGTGATTGAGAGATACTTCTTGATCAACTGCACTGGTCAAATCCAAGCCTTATGTGATAATGGGATGTTGGAGCAAGATACTTTAGTTGCAGTGTTCTGTTGGATGCTAATCAATTGCATTTCTTTGGAAAGCTTTAATGTGTTTTTTGTTTTGTTTTGGGAAACATGAACGATTCTGTGGTTTTTTTATTTGGTTGAAATTACCGAGTTATATGAAGGGTATTCTGTTAACATGCTTTGTTATCTTGTGTGCTTATGTCTTGTATTTTATTACCTAAAGTTAATGAAATACTAGGATTCACTCTTTTTTGTTTTTTAGTGCTATCTGAATGCACTAGAACACGTTTGCAGTTTGCTATTTTTGGTTGTGCTCTTGAATTTTTTTTTGTGTGTGTGTTTTGTGATTGTGTTTACTTAATGTTTTAATCAGTCAAATTGTGATGTTATTTTGTCTATAGAAGGTGCTTAGTTTTACTTTTGTTGAATGTTTTTATTGCTCAAGTTAACGTTATTTTATTGCAGAGAAACTTTGTTGAAAGTATGGCTGGGTATTCCCTTGTGTGCTATCTTCTGCAAGTATGTATGGTTTTCTTTCGCTCTGTTTTATCAATTCAATGCACAAATTAAGTGATCATCATGGAATAGAACTTTTAAGAGGTTAAAGCAATAAATAAGATCAATTGAATTGTGTTGGTGGTTTTGTTCTGTACTGAAAGCTTATTATAACAGAATTTTATTCTTGGGGGTTATAAATTTGATGAGCTAGTATGTTATATACTCCTTTTTCATTTTTAATTTTCCAATTTATCCAAGTGTAGGTGAAGGATAGGCATAATGGAAATCTGCTACTGGATGAAGAAGGTCACATAATACATATAGATTTTGGCTTCATGCTCTCCAATTCACCTGGTGGTGTAAATTTTGAGAGTGCACCATTCAAATTAACCCGTGAACTTCTTGAGGTAAGTCTGCTGAACATGAGATTCTATCTTATAGCTCAATTTTTGTTGGTCCGACACTATTCTATCAGGTACTTCAGATTTTCTCTTAATGCTTAATCGTTGGGTATGCTAGGTCATGGATTCTGATGCTGAGGGAGTTCCGAGTGAATTTTTTGACTACTTTAAGGTATTTAAGCCCATTCTTTCTCCGTTTAAGCCTTTAAGGCCTGTGTGGGGTTTGTTCACCCTCTTACATAAGTTTGTGACGTTCCTCATGCACACGAACATGTAGCAAATTAGCAGTAGTTGTAAGATACTTGCTTACTGAGAATAAATGTAATGAAAACATGAAGTGAATGATAGACATAACCGATACTAAAAGACCATTATGTCAAGCTGTATGTAATACTATAATATTGTCTTATTTCATAGACCTTAAACCAAGTTGGTCTGTACGAACTGGAACTCCAGCTTTTAATTAGTAAATGTTCTTGTGCTAAATTGATGCTGATATCTTTAGCCCTTAAATTCAGGTATTATGCATCCAAGGGTTCCTAACCTGCCGTAAGCATGCAGAGCGTATAATTCTTCTTATTGAAATGTTGCAGGTAACCTGATATAGTTTATTACTGGTCATGCTACATTTGTTTTCATAATCATAACATGATGAGACCTGATTCTGGTAGTTCTCTACTGATGTTTGAAAGTTTTCGAAATGTCCCCTGGTTAACGTGCCTATGCTTGTTACCGTTGTTCTTGTAATAAGTACTTATAAATCATGATAATTAGAGAATGATGGAGTTGGGACAGCCTGTATTTCTCCAATGCTGTCAGTCAGTTCACTGAACCTGGTTTTATCTTGCTGATTAACACAATATATACAGTTAGGAAAAAGAAAAAGGTTGAGCTGCCTAGAAAGACATATTAGTAATATGTAAGGCTGGAGAAAGAGCATATATACTCAACATATTTCCATTGTTTGTGTTAAGGATTCTGGTTACCCATGCTTCAAAGGTGGCCCTCGAGCAATACAGAACTTACGAAAACGGTTCCACTTAAGTCTGACAGAAGAGGTTTGTTGTCTTAAGCTTTTTATCCATTTTTAATACTGCCCTGCATTTAATCTTGATGGTGGTTATCTGTTGGTTTCTTGCAGCAATGTGTGTCATTGGTGCTTTCCCTGATAAGCAGCAGTTTAGATGCATGGCGGACGCGGCAGTATGATTATTATCAAAGGGTTTTGAATGGAATATTGTGAATTCAGATTTGATTTGTTGCCCCATTGTTACATGTTTGCTAAAATCAGACTAGTGGAGATTTCCATAAGAAAAAGATACTCGTGTTATACAAGGATGGTTCGCTATGCAATGACTTGAAAGTTTTTCTACAAGAATTTTTTAAGAGGGGAAAGATGGTTCATACCAGTTTGTGGCCTGTCTTATCTTGGTTTGAGGAATTTGTAATGTATCGGCGTATATAAACACAGGAAGGCTAGCAGGCAAACTCTTCCATAGCGGAGCTCTCTTCTGGCTCTTGGTGATTAAATCACTAGGAGTTTCGACTAGAATGTGTCTACCCATCCTCGGACATCGCATACTGTACAGAGTGATTTGAACATGGACAAAAAACATCAAGGCAAAGAGATAGCTCTGAAATTAGGTCTTTACAGGTTGAAACAGCAGTTACTTGAAAACGTGCACCAGTTTGACAATAAAATGAAGATTGTGGTTTCATCAGGGTTTAGTTCATGGCGGGTGTAATTTCTCTTGCATATATAGTTTCTCAGCAAGTTGATTGTATCATATGAAATTATTCATCACATTTTCTTCAGTGTGGGGTTTGTTCATTATAAACACATAGCAGGGTTGTTTGCTTTGGTTATGTTTTATTTGAGTTGCTTGTATTCTTCTTCCACAGTTTCTAATTTATAATTTTGGATAATATTTCTTTCAAGTAAAAAAAAAAAACACTACAAATATGGTACAAATTTTACTTTTATTCAAGTGAAAAATAATCCAGTATTCAACACCCTTCCAAAGTTTTTATTTTATTTTAAACATACTACAAATATGTGTTTTAATTCATGTATTTGTAGATGAAGTTGTTCGTCTGAATATCTTAGAGTAAACATAAGTCATAAGGTTATCTGCCCATGTTAAACCTCTGTAATCTTCTGAACAACCTTCATAATCCCAAACCTATGTTTCCTTCTTTTTATGCATGTATTTGTTTTCAACTGCAATTTGAAATGTATTGACAAGCTATTTATTGATCCAAAAAACATCCAATCCTTGCAGAACGCGTCCTATGACAGCTCTATTAGTGTGTTATTCCTGTCTACGATTTTTGTCTGGGAGAGACGGGTTTGTTTCCTCGTTCTTATTTTCTTGCTCCAGACTCTGTTTTTTTTTTCTGGCTTCAAGATAAAATGAATGGGAATTTCAAGAATTTAGTCATTTTTAAGGTGTTGTTACTTGGTCTGCTTAAACGTTGAAACCCAAGGATTGTTGTTTACTATCAATCTAAAGTCATTTTCTACATCAAGCTGTAATCTGTTGCTTTAGTCATTTTTAAGGTGTTGTTACTTGGTCTGCTCAATTCTGCACACATAACCAACTCAAACGACATATTTAAACTTGTCTTCAAAGTGCTATACGCATCAGATAACTAGACAGCTTATTTGCAACCAAGAGATTCACCAACAATTCACCCTTGCTAAAAGAAAAAATGAAGCTTGATCCGTTTCCAATACTCAAACATACTACACATACATGGTTGATTTTTTGTGTGCATTCATTTGGTTTTCTACCTAAGCTTTGTGGCTTTGGGAAGCTTCATCAAATAAATTCCAATCATCCTGAAAGTAGAAGAATTGCCAGAGGAGACTGAAAATCCCTTGTCCTTTGCTTGTTGAAAAAACGGGAAATGCAATGTCCAAGTTGTTTAGAGGAATTTACAGTAACGCCATTGAAGTTGGCAATTTCTTTTTGTAACCAATATGAAGAGTAGCTTTTAAGCCTTATCATGTAGGAAACAAGAGTATTGACATTCGATGTGAATTGTTATCAAATATGTTTAAATATACACAGCCTATGTTAACTTTATGCACCTACAAATACATTCTCCTTACAGGTGTGAGCAGCAGAAAGTATAGTGAAGACCATGATATGGTAGGGGAGAACCAATGGATTTAATATATGCCTACATTTATGCATAATCTGTCTAATAAAGTACATTAAAATCATGATTGCCTCTTATCTGTGTTCTCATCATACATGAAAACCCTCTAAAACTGAGAACAAAAGGTGATATTATCTAAAATCTAATTCAGGGACAAAATAGGTAAGCTTCACGAAAGGGGGAGTTAAAGAAATTCAATTACCTATTAACTGCAGCATTATGCGATGCAACTGTAACTGAGTTGTGCATTTAGAACTTCGGGTCAATCAAATAGAAGCAAGGCGGCCACTGCTCAAGCTCGTATTCGGGGCACCTTCCATCGGGGTTTACCATTTTGTAACCACTCAATTGGGGGATCTCAGGAAACTGATAATATCATTTTGCAGACGGCAAGACAAATCAGGTCATGCCCATCTTTATATACCCTTTGGACTACATATACACTCATGGTATGGATTTTCATAGAATGATTCTTCAGTCCTGAAACGTTCTTTCCCTTTGGCTCCAGGTGAAGGACCTTTTCTTTTTCTTGGAGCTCCTTTTCTACAATGTAAACATAAACAATAGCGAAATTCATTAAAAAATAGCAATAAGATACCTTCAATCTTTAATTATGCATCCCTTAGCACTTAATTTGTACAAGTTTCCACATCCTAGTTGTGTTAGGGCCATCATAGAGGCATTGTACAAAGGGTCCATAATTCATGGAAAACAGATAATTGCTAGTTGCAACATAGCTACCTGTTTTTGTGCATCTGCCACACAAGTTCCGAGAACGAGGATGTTCTTATGTTTCCTCTTTCCAACTCATCAAAAAGCTTGACAAGTCCTTTCCTGTATGAAGTAGTAACAAACTTGAGATAAGAGTGTAAATTGCTTTAATAAGAATGATAGTTCTTTCGAGGAAAAAAAACACAAAAAAATGTTCTTACAGTGTGTCAATTTATATAAAGTATTTATAGCAAAAGAAGTTAAAAAACCATCATTAAAGTTGATATCACCTTGTATTAAGAGAACTAGACAAACAAACTAACAAGACAAGGCAAGACCTATGCTATTTTCCAAGAAAATGTTTTGTTACTGGAACCAAAAACAAAGTACTCAAACTTCATCCAAAGAGATGAATTCCTCTAAAAGACTCGACTGCTCGCTTCTCACATCTTTGTAAATTAAGAGTCGGAAAAATTAATTGGATGAATGAATTGCATTAAGTCACATCATGGCATAAAATGGTTCTGGGAATACTACATAAAAGCACAACATGTTGAGGAGATTAATGGTTTATGCCCTTACAGAAAAACTGTTCCTAAAAGAAACCAAATGGTATTTTCACTATTTGTAACCTGTCTGGGGAGATTGTCTTTCGATGGCCCAAGAATCTGCGGTGCCCCTCAATAGCTCGTGCCATGTTACCTGAATATGATGGAACAAACACATCACTTTCCAAAGAAACAATGTAATCTAGTGCAGCACTTTGAGTTGCATGCTTAGCAAATGCATTCAACTCTTCCTTTGTTGCCAGTTTCTCCTGTCATCAACAAAAGCACAAAGTCATGAAAGCACGACCCCTAATGGCAGATTATGCACATCAAACTATTTATAACAAGGAAAAATAACAATAGGAAACCTTGAAAACTAGATTTGGGAAATACGACTTAAGCTCTGAAAGGCGAGCATCACCACCATAAATTTCACCAGATGCAACATAAATTAGTGTTGATGGAGGATAACCAATAGCTCGAAGAAACATTCCCACTTCTTTGGGGGTTAGTGGACAAAATCCACCTTTTCGCTGTTCAGTAGGGTTTATATCTTTAACCTTCCAATGTTTTGTGTTCTCCCTGGAAAGATATTTAGAAAAATCAGTATAAGCTAAAAAAAACACGCCTAAGCACCCAAAAGACGACTTCTTTTGTGCTCAAATTGGTCAATTTAGTCACATTCTTCCCCAATTTTTAGTAAATTTAACTAACAACATAATTCAAAGCACATCAAGGATAAGGTGAAAAAACTACCCAACTTTTTCTAAAATTTCAAAGAATTTAATACAAAATTATGCTGTATATTGAGACTACTATCAGGACAGGTTACTTGGTAATGCATCTTGTTTCCAATAAGACAAATTAGTAATGAAAAGGATTCCTGTTAAGATTGGAAGTAAATGCATGAACACAAAGGATAGGTTCCCACCTCATTATTCTCAGCTCTTCAGATTCTGCATCAGTCAAACCAGATGTACAACCAGTAAAAGCAAGCATGTCTTTCTCATATCTTAAGTGAAGTGCAATGTATTTTCCACTCTGTGTTCTCAGACGATCCACCAGCTCCTGTGGTGTCACCGTCATGCATACTCAGAACATAATTTAAAAAGGAAGTCCCATACGATACCTCTTAAATCAATCAATTATGAAATAAAGCATGAATGCTTGTTCTGCTTATTATATACTAGCACTGCACAATGAATTGTTATAAGAACTTAAAACTTTTGCTGCATTTCAAAAGCTTCTTATGCCTTTTATTTCATGTGTGTAGGCAGTAAATTAACAGGGGCATAAACACCGAAGAGTAGCAATTCACCTTTCCTAAGCTCTCAATGGGGGGAGAGAAGCGGAGAGCATGGTACATAGCACGGCATCTCAACCTCTGTATGTCAAGAGGAAGATCATTGTTCGCGAGTCTAGAATCTGATTTAACAACATGGATAACCTGCAAATGTTTCTGGGTCAGCATCCTTGGATTAAATGTAACAGTCAATTATATTCTGAAAAAGCGTTAACTGAGACAGATTGCACACCGTCATCACTGCAGATCAATCACATCTAGGAAGGTACCTAAAACAGGCCACAACCAAAAACAAATACTGCCAACAAGTATATACCTGGTACTCGTTCCACAGCTGAGTCATTTCTTTGTAGTAACCCATGCTAGACCAGGAAGTAAAGTGCTTTCGAGCCCGAGGAACAAGTTCCAGTTCCTTTGGAAGCTGCTTAACAATCCTCACATCTTTTTGTAAAGTTGTTATGAAATGAAGCTCATCAAATATATCAGAAAACGCACTGTTCCATTAAAGATTGGAGACCTTAAGTAATTACAGAAACTAAATAAGACCAAAACAGTTAGACTTTGACGGAGTTGAGAGAGAAACAGATGAGAATACCTTGAGTCTTGCCAGAAGGATTGCTTATCCAGCTTTGGAATAACTAAGGTTGCATTCATTATGTGTGCCACAGCCACCATGTCTGATATCTACAAGAGAATGGTTACCAAAGTTTTGGCCAATGAACTGACAATGCAACATCCATGAAACTTGAAAGCAAACAATAATGGAACACAAGTTCAGGTCAGTCAAATAGGTTATGCATCGAGAGAAATTTTCTGTTAAAAGCTTAGGACAATGATAGTTATAGTTATAGACCCAAAGCCAACTTAAATGTGTAAAACCCGATATGCATATTACTCTTATAGTACTGAGCATCTAGTGCATAGCTCTGACCTAAAACATATCAGCAATAAAAACTTGTCAACCCTGGGAAAAAGAACTCCACTGGTTTCAACTGAAAATTCAATGATATGTGGCAAAAACCATCTTAACCACACAAGCAATTTTCTAATTCTATAAAATCATTCATCATAGAATGCGACCCTGAGTGTAATTAGACACATATATACGGAAAGAGCAGGCAAAAGCAAAAAAAGATATAAGAAAACATACACCAGTGCGCATTTGATTCAATCCTCCATTACAGTTTACTGTTAAATACCGGCCAGATCCTCGTGTACCTGACATAGCATTAAATGGAATTAGAGAAAACCAGAGTTATCGATTACAAAAACTAAAATTATGCGAGAATTTACCTTTATATCTGCGCTTTGGATGGGCACACGGACGTAAGCCACGGGTAGAAGGAGGATCCCAAAGTTCTTCATCAGTTTTCTGCATAACTCAAAAAAGATTTTCCAAAAATAAACTGTCCATTTAACAGTAAGAACAATGGTTGGATTGCTGCCAATTTGTTCAAATAGTGCAAAAACACAATGACCCATTTCACAGAAAGAATGACGGACCTGGACAGAGATAGGGTTGATTTGTTGTTGTTCAATGTTGCCAGCATTGAAGACAAAAAAGAAGATGGAGAAAGCAAAGAGCAAGAAAATGTAAAGAGCAATGGTCCTGGGAGATTGTTTCCTATAGATAGATTTGGTTTTCATAACAGACCATCCTCTATGGTTTACCATCCCAACCAGTAGATCTCCGCCTTCTCTTTCCGCCACCACCGCTGTTATATAATTTACACTCTGATTAATAGACCACAAATTCCAAGGAAACAAACTTAATTTAAGGTAAATTAATAGGAGCCATTACATAAGAGACGGTTCTAAGAAAATTGTTAACAACCGTGAAATTGGCTAACCAGAGAGATTCATGTAATGTAATCCATGGTTCTTATATTTAGGGAGGTGAAGCAAAACCGACTTGAGTTATAACTGTTTGTGACTGGGAGGATTGGTGATCCGAAATCGATTCAAGTTTAAAATGGTGTTAATCTGAACTTAAGTTGGATCTAGAAATTTTGGATCTGAACCCGACCTAAACCTGAATTCAACCTGAAAAATGTGATAATCGAACCCGACCTGCATCCGACCTGATATGAACACGAACCCGAGATTAACCTGGTAAATAACTGATATTACCCGACATGTTATCAACCGGACCTATTATGGACCTGATCTGTAATTGACTCAACATGTTAATGATCCGACTTGTTATGGAACAGATTTGATATTTACCAGACTTGGTATTTATCTCACTTGTAAGTCACAAATTTACAATTGATGAAATTGTAACTTGTAAGAATATGAATTCACTATATTAAAAATGTGAAAAAAATATATCTTCACAATTTAAGATATATGATCATTAAATTAATAAATTTATTTAGAATCATTAATTTATTTGTTATTGAAAATATAAATTATGATCACTAAATTAATAAATTTTTTTCTAGACAGATTATGAGAATTATATTAAAGTTTTAATTATAAATTTATAACCATTAAGTTAATAAATCTTTTAATCCTTAAAAACATTTAATTTTTAATTTTTTAATCTTGAACCGAAACCAAACCGAATTTCACTGGTTCAAATCAGACCATTTCATCAATTGTTATATTCTTTTAAATTATATATTTTCATATTACATTTTAAAGTAAAATAATTACAATTACAATGCAGATTTATTTGTGTGCTAAACTCGGAGATTTGGGCTGCAACCAAGATGCTCATTTCAGTGAAATGATAAGCGAATCAATTGAATCAACCATCCACGACAGCTGCAACAAGTAATTGCCATCATTCAAAAGCATACATACGAACTCAAGTTCGAAATTTAGAGACGATATTGTTAAGAGAATCAACTCCGAATCTTAAACAAAGGCGGTAAACTAGGAAACTGAAATTACCACATTAGATTTGTCTTGATGTTCAAAGCAAGAAAAATAAAAAAAACATTAACAATTCAACAAGCTCCAAAATCAGCTAAATGCTGGTATAAACATTCAGAAGAAATTAAGGGCCCATTCAGCTGAGACTTTTCATCGCAAATTTACTGTCAAACGGCCGTTTTCAGAGAAGCTGAGAAAACCAAGCGGAACTCCTGTTTGGGTGCTAAATCGGGAAAGGAAATGCACGTTCAGTGCACATAGTGCATGTTCGGCATTGCTTCTCCATTTGGCGCTCTAAGGCCCGTTGGATAAGCATTGTTGAACACAGCCTAATTCAATCTCTTAACGCACTATTGCAGTTATTGTAATCACTAATTTTATCTTGGGTAAACTCGTTTTTAGTTTCGCTTTTGTTAACGGGCTTATAATGGGCTGTTGTTTAATTATTAACTATATATGTGAGTGTATGTGGTTGTAGTTTAAAACCAAAAAAGCAAAAGATATTACTATTAATAGGTGTCATTTTTATATGTTTAATGTATGTATGCATGTTTTTATATATATGTAGTATGTGTAATATATATGTGTATGTTTATATATATTATATCTGATGCATGATTGTATGTATAATATGTATGTTGCTTGAATGTATTTATTATTATTTTAAGGTCATAAATATTTAAATGTGTATGTTGCATGTACATATGTATTATGTAATGTGTATGTTGCATGTACGTATGTATTATATAATATGTATTAATATTTGTATATTGTGTGTAAGTATGTATATATTATTATTATTATTATTATTATTATTATTATTATTATTATTATTATTATTATTAATGCTAGCATGGTTATATTATTATTATTATTATTATTATTATTATTATTATTATTATTATTATTATTATTATTATTGTATTTTGTTATTAGTATTAAGTATTATTATTATTATTTGTTATGAATATTTATCTATGTGGATGTCTATCATGATTAGAACTTTATCTAAGAAGTTTGATTTATTTATTATTAGGAATATTATCTCTATTAATTAGAGTTTAATGTATTATGTACTTCTTATGCCTATAAATAGATGATTCATTGAAGGCATTGTACACACAATTCTATATTTGAGAATAATACAAATCTCCCTCTTTCTCTCATCTCTTTGTTCTTCTCTTTGTTCTTATTATTGTTCTTTGTTATTTTATTCACAACACGTTATCAGCACAAGTTTGCTCGAAAGATATTGGTGCTCTTTGTTTGAATCCCAAAGTACTTACCGAAACTGTAACACCCGGGTCTAGGGGTCGGGTGAAAATAATATTAAAATAATGTTCGGGTTTCCCTTATCATTTTAAAAATTCATTTTTATATGTTGGATCAAATCTTAAATTAAAATTAAAACCCAAAACTCCATGGATTTTGAAATTAAGGAAGATGACCATTTTCATTAATGGCATTTTCATAATAAAGTAGACTTCTTTTAAAACCCCTTTTTAATTAAAAGAGAGTTGTCTTCTTCCTTCCCTATTTTTCATTTTTGAACGACAAAGAAGCTCTCTCCTCCCCCTTTCACTATTCCATCACCTAGCATCTTCATTTTGGCTCGGTTTTGAAAGGTAAATAAATCCCAATCTTGCTCTCATCTTCCTCTCTTTGAAAGTACAATTAGTTTTCATTTTGGTCCATGTTTTAAGAATTTGAGTTTTTGAGCTTTTAAGTTAAAAATCCAAACTTTGTTGTTCTATGTTGAAGTTTTTGATTCCTTGTTAGTATTTATGTTATTAGCAACACAAATGGTCCAACATATGTGATTTTTACTTGGTTTTATAAACATTCCCGGATTTGAGTTTTCATGGGGTTTTTGAAGGGTTTGGGAATGGATTTTGGGGTTGTTTTATGTGGAAATGTGATGGATGATGGTTAGACTATATGTAAGGGTTGTTTTGAAGGCTTTTGGGAGTAATTTAAGTGTTGGAATCATTGGATTTAGGGGGTACTTAGGGGCTGCTTGGGAATGTGGAATTTGGGGTTTTGTTTTAGTTGAAATCATGTGTCTTGTGCTTGGTTTGTGTTCTGGATTGACTACTTTGAAATGTGGAATGATTTGAGATTGTTTTGATTGTATTGGGATGATTAGAAGCAAGAATTTTGGTTGGTGAAGCTTCGGGGACGAATCCGGAAGTTTTGGAGTCTTGAGCTTAGTCTTTGGTCTTCTCTTGGGTAGCAACGGTGAGTAGAATTGTTAATCTTTGTTTTGTGCTCGATGTGGAACCTTTGGGGGTTTGGGTGGGACCTTGAGGGTTCACCTAAACCCGAGTGTAAGTTTCTACTCCTATGCTTTGTTATGAGTGGATGAATGGCTATGTGTTGTGATTTTCATGTGCATCTTGAGTTGTCTTATACAGTTGATAATGTGTAGTCGTGTTGAAGTCGAGCCTCACGTGATGGTTGTCTTAACTACGATGATGTGTAGTCCCACTGGTAGTGACTAGTAGGAAAGTACTTTGATGTGTAGTCCCATTGGAAAACTACTAGTCGAGATGGTGATGTGTAGTCCCACCGTGTGTGTATGTCGGTTGTGCATGTGTAAACCGTGTGTAGTTTGTTGAGAAAGTCATTCGTGCATCCATTGTTTTATTTCCATTTATGAAAAGTGTTTTGAAAACTGCATGTTTGTTGAATTGTAGAGCTTCTCTCACTAAGCTAGTTAGCTTATGCTCTCATCGTTTTCAACATGCAGATCGTTAGAGTTCGGGAGGCAAGTGGGCAAGGGAGGAGCCTTGGAGTTCTCAAGTCAGCTCAAGTATGATTTACATGTTTGTAATAATGCCTAGAAAATGGGGAATAGACTAGTAGGAGTTGGTGCCAAACTCCTTAGATGATTTGTGTTAGTTGAGCATGTTAAACTATTGATGTGTTATGTTTCGTCTCGTGGATTGTGGACCATGCCTATATTGCTGCTTAATTGTATGTGCCTAAGAGTGTATGAACTTGGCCTATGAATGCTCTATGTATGGTTACCATATGCATGATGCCTTATGAATGCTATGTATGCCTCCTTGGATGAATGGTTCTTGTTAGTTTCTTTTGAATCCTATGCTAGGTCTTGGTTGTAGAATGTTGTATGAATGCTTGTATGTGGCTAGGGAAGTCCGAAAATGCATTTAGAGTTGAGTTTCAAGTTGTTTTGCTGCAATTTGGTGTCTTGCAGTGCAGGGCGTATCGATACGCCTGAGGACCGTATCGATACGATCCTACACTTTGGGACACAGAATTGGCTAGGGGTACCGATACTCGGGGGTGTATCGATACGCCCAAAGCTTACTGGAATTCTGAGATTTTCACGAGTCTTTGGCGTATCGGTACGGGTTCTAGGCGTATCGGTACGGTTTCATCTCGTTGACCACAAGATGTTGACCGAGAAGGGCGTATCGATACGCTCAAGGGTTGTATCGATACGGTCTTTCTGTGTTGACTGGTGGCAGTTGACTTGGTCAAGACGTATCGATACCCTTGACATGTGTATCGATACGGCCTGCTCTGTAATGTAAAATGGGCTGTTTAACATGTTATTTTTGGGTTGAATGCTCTTACCTCATGATGTTTTCCGCTGTCGTGATCACTTAAGAAATATATGTTCCTTTAGACAAGATATAACAAAAAAAAAAGATAGGGTTGCTAACCGAAGGGGAGCCTTAGCCGGTTTCACTTCGGTTTTCTCCGTGTAGCCTACTCGGACCGGTCAGCCATCCAGACCGGGACGAGGGGATTACAGAAACAAATTTGATTCTACGTTGAACCGAAGATAAGTTTTTTTCCCCACATTTTTGTTATTGATTGCTTTTATCTTGATATTTTAACTTGATCTTTATTTTTGAAAAATTATGGTAACATGTTTTGAAGGCTTGAGCGAACCATGGAATCTCGTCCAATTACCCTGGTTCTTGTTGGTGATTCTCGAAAAGATTTCAATTTGATATTGGCGATCACATGTACCATATATTCAATATATTCAATTTAGCTCGGAAAGTCTAGTATGTTTTACTTATTTACATATAGATATAGTGATTGACTAATCACTCACAAATTAAGGTTGGTATATTTTAATATATTATTTAATTATTATTTCGATCTAATATTATATGATGTTTATTGGGCCAAGTTTATATATTTAACCTTCAGCGAAACCTTCAGGGAATGTACTTGGATAGGTGACGATTCAATCTCGAGTATCAATGCACTTGGTTATGGTGTTTTCCATTTTGATGTGAATTTGATCAAACATCATTCAACCATTTTGATCTTGAACCGATTGTGAAAATAGCTTGACAATTAGGGTTTTGAAAATTAAGTATTTTTGTCCATTTAGTTTGATCTTGAAAATTTAGGTTTTTCACATTAAATTGAATTTTCCTTTCTTTAATTTTGAAAACAATTTGGAGTCGCCGCTGATCACTTTAGTAGACCAGACACCATAAAACAACCAGAGATTCATTTTCTTAAAATCGAGTTCGAGAGTCGGTTACGTGTGGGGAAGGATTAGCACCCCACAAACGCCCGTTATCGGTACCTTTTAATTTTACGTGGCATTTTGGCATTTCGAATAACAATTTGAATTTATTTAGCCATAATTACTAATTGAATTTTAATTCCAAATGTATATATCCTCTTATAAGAAAATATATTTTTACTTGAATATGAGATTAGAAGTACCAAGTTGCTTTAGGACACTTCAATTGATATTCAAAAATATATTTTCAATATAAAAGGTTTTCATGTGTGACTAATTATTTTCTTGTTAATTTTAAGTTCTAACTTAAAAGACTCTAATTAATTGAGTTATTTAGACTATGAATATTATTAAATTTAGGGTATTTATGTAATAACACTCAATTGCTTGAGTACTATCCATATTAAACCCTAAATCGAATAATATTCCTAATTTATTTTGTAAATCTAATTATTAAAGTACTAGCCCTAATCAAGGCTTTAGTTTGACTAAGTCAATTTGTCATTTTCTAAGTTTAAATGAATATTAAATGTTCTACGTAAAAGTTCCCATGAATAACATCTCATTGCAATGAGACACTATCCAACTTAGAACTTCAAAGCTTCCTTTTTAATACTCATTCATTTTCTATAATTGTCTCTGCTAATTTAATTATTTGAATCTAATTAAAGAACCTAAATACTAAAGGCTTTAAACATTTAATATTTAATCTAGGTGACTAATTTGTCTAACAAATAAAACTATATGCTAATTTTAAAATATGCAACATACATATAAATTAAAGCAATTAAATTAACACTGAAATTAATGATGCAATTGAAAGAAATTAAAATCTTTAGACTTGATTTTATTACGAATGGTGACCAAATTGAAGTATAATTCAAACCTTGAGGGATCAAAACCGAAATTTGCCCATAGATCTTCAAAAGTCACGGATCTCCCGCCCGACCCGTTTGCCGATTTGTGGGTTGAGTCAACCCGGCACTAAAACGGTGTCGTTTGACTCGGGCTATAAAAGCCCCTGACCGAGTTAAAACGGTCATTTGTGATAACCCCCTATCTCTCTAAACTCTCCCTCCTTCAGAATTCTCTCAATTATAACAATCCAAAACCCAAAAATTCTCCTAAAACGGATTAAACCCTCCAGTCATCCCATGTTCATATCATATTCATCCACCTTTCCCTTTTTGATCCAACACGAACACCAAAACCCACCTAACTTATGTTTTTCCAAAATCAAACACTAAATTCTCCAAGAACTTAAACCCATGTTCATCCACCCTTTCACCTTCAATCCATCACCGACACTTGACAAGTCGTCGTTTAACCGGTCAAAAATAAATAAATATTTAACCTCTTTCAGCAATAAATAAAATAAAGAAATTAAGTTGATATAGGAGGGTCGATCCACAGGGAGATAGTCAGAATTCTTGACTTGAATTTGTCGGATTTGAATTCCCAGTAATATCTGTAAAAACAAAGAAATAAAAAGGGGGTGATATGATTTTGAGTGAAGTAATAAAATAAAATGCAAAAAATAATAAGAAAAGCCAAGTATGCAAATCAGCCTTGAACCAGCTCATTCAATTCTTTCGATCACTGAAATAGATTTTTATTTTGGGGATAATGTCGGTTACAGTCTGCGAGGCCCAACCCGTCGTAACTTGTTTCTCTCTCGAGTAACCAATCCTCCCAAGTCTATCTTCGAAAGATGGTTCTTAAATAAATCAACCACGTCTATCGCCGTTAAAGTATTTAGAATAAAAGCAGGAAAAAACCGACTCAGAAATTGTCTAAAAAATAGAATCGCTTCTGATTTTATCTTTCCTTAGCGGACCGCCGCTAAGAGTGTTCACAGGAAGTCGAAATTTGCCACAGGCCGATCCTTCCTCCCAACTTTGTTTTTAAACGATTTTAGACCAACGAGCTCTTTTTTATTTGAAAAACGGTTAAAAACCTTTAGTAAAGCCGATTGCCAAACTATCTAAGCAAAAAGATAAAAATGATTTCTCAAAAGAATTTAAGCAAGTTCAATTCTCACGAATCGAATTGACTTGGCTGGTTCTTGGCTTAAAAGATTTAGCTAAACGTGATATTGATTATCATGCTTAACTTGGTTTTGGAAAAGTAATTAAATAACATACAATAAACGAAACAAAGAAAATAAAAGAAAAGAACTTGGATTAAACTAAAAATGTATACAAAGATAAAAAAACTCAAAGCTAGAAGATGATCTTAAGCCTTCACCAAAGGTTGGTATTTATAGGCTTAGATTACAAGGATAAGAGATAAGAAGTAACAATTTAAATTCAAATGTTAATTAAAATTCAAAATAAAACTAAATGGATAAAACTGATAATCTGATCGGATCTTTTCTCGGAACATTCTAAGATCTTCTAGAAGTTGCCACGTCACTGCCACGTCAGACGCGTCGTGCCTGGTGTCGTGTCCATGTTGCCAGTCATGACAGAATATGTAAAAAAAACTGCAGAAATGCTCCCTTTTCAATGCTATTTCCAGAACTGGATCCCTGCACAAAATGTAACAAAAACATCATGTATTAAGCAGCAAGAAGTCCCAATAACTAGAAAAGTAGCATGTGAAATATGTCAAATTTGAGAACTCATCAACACTCTAAACCTTCTCTAATGTGTTTGTCGGCCACCCCAAATGACGTCGGTCACCGTTGGTCCCTCTTCAACCGTTTTTTACCTTATATCGACTACTACCTAAAATATTCGATCGCCATCTGGTTCTAGTCGGCCGCCGTCTGACGATTTTTGGTCGTTGTGTCAGAACCCTAAAAGCCCCCAAGCTTCAATTTTCTTTTCGATTTCCACCTCCTAAGCCCTAGATCTAAACCTGGCTCGAGGAGCTACCCATCTCCACCCACCTAAATCTAATCTAAGCCCGTTCTCGACCCTCTTCAACTCTGTTGATTCATTCTAGACTCACCGACGATCGAAAGCTAAATTCTGATCATTTTTCTTTTTATTTTGATTCTATTTTTTAAAATTTTATCTTGCCTTGATCTAATATTTTTTGTATTTATTGTAGAAAAATAAGAAAAGATGGCGAAATACCTCCACAGTGGCAGAAATGGCGATTCCGACGTTCGATAAACATCTCTGGTCATCTCTTCCGACATCGTATCAGCTTCTCCGACGTCTACTCAGGTCTCCAGTGTTCGTTCACGGGCGGTTCGGCTCCAGAGATGGTAACACACACTCTCTCCCATTTTTTATTATTATTTATTATAATTAGTTTTAATAATAAGTAATTATTAGTGGTAGTTAATCCCCTGACAGCTCTCTCTCTTATGCTATTTATAGGCTAGGCAAAATGATGTTATGTTGAAGGGAGAAAGCACATGATCCATGTGAAGCATGTCTGAGCCAATAAGACGTTGCCACGTATTCTGGTTTAGGCATGAAAGCTTGGATTAGCTGAAATTTTGTGTTTGTTGGGCTAATTTGAGCGGGAATGAGTTGTAAATTGGAATTTGGGCTTGTAATGGGCTATGAGTTTTTGTAATTGTAAAGTGGATTTTGAAATAGATTTCGAATTGCTATTTGAGACTTATTTATTTATTATTTATGGCTTTATTTATATAAAATTACTAATATTATAGTAATCTCAGACAATTACAACACGTGTCAGCATATTATTGTACTGCTTGGTTTAATCCTCCAATGCCGTTAAATGGTTTAAGTTTGACAATGTATTTGTACTACTTAGTTCAATTCAGTTGCCTTTTTACCATTGCTCATGTTTAGCGGGAGCTTCTGTCGTTAGGCAGCCTAAAATTAGGCTAAAAATAGGCACATGTGTATTATCGGTATTTGGTAGTTACATAATTTCTTACACTTGGTAACATAAATGCTTACTGTAATTGTAAGAAAAACGGTAGTTACACAAATGCTTCTCAGGGTAGGAAATTGTGTAACTATCTAAAATCTTAAAAAGGATTACTCTATATGTTACAAAACGCATGAGATATTCGATATCTGCACAATGTTTCACAATACCTACCTAAATCTTTACGTATGTTATAAGAATAAACGTAACTACGCAAAATATCACATCATATCTCTTAATCTTAAACCAACCAAACTTATGGTAAGAAATTGTATAACTACCTAAAATCTTAAAGGATTACTCTATATATTACAAATCGAATGAGATATTCGATACCTACACAATGTTTCACAAAACCTACAGAATTAATGTTTATGGAATTTCTATAGAAAAAGGTAACTACACAAACGCTTACTGGTTGACCATTTTAACCTTATACCATTTTTTCTTTTTTCTTTTTAAAATCTGACGGCCCAAATTTATTTTTATCCGATCTAAAGGTTATATCAATAAAGTATCAATACTGCCTAATTTTAGACTCCCCCATGTTCAGCCCTCGAGCTTCTCAATTCCTGCCATTTTTTCGTCTAATAGTAATAAAATCGTTTTTTAGAAGAAAAAAATAAAGATAAAATTAGTTTTATAACCCATTAATCTTTTTGAAATTTTATTATGTCTCCCTCAAAATTTTAATTTTATAATGGTCTCCTTTTATAAATTTTTAGTTCCGCCCTTGCACACTGATATGTTGTTGTAACTTGACTCTAGTGCTTTAGGAGCCCCCACCATTGTAGGAAAAGTCTTAGCATCGCAACATCCATGGATTTGGACCAGTAGCAGTAGCATGAATATAAACCAGCAAAGGTAGTGTGTTCAACCCGCTTAACTCAATACATGGAAATTTGCATCTTCATCGTCACTCCAACCTTATATTCATTCCATGCATTACTCATTATTCTTTCCCGTGTGGCCTAGCCTCTCTAGCATAAAATTACTGTTTTTTGCTACGACTGAGTGGAGGAATAGTGTTAATCTGAGTCGAGAGTAGCAATGGCATGGTGTACAAATCCAGACGTGAAAAAGTTGAAAATGGAGGGCATATAATAAAGATTGCATGTGCTGGTATCTCAAAACAGCCAAAATATAATAATGCTGCGGTTAGTGGAAAGGAGAAAAGAACAATGATTTCAATCCCATATTGACGTCAGTGTGTGAGAGTCGGGCAAACAAACTTTCCGGCCATTTTAGACCCTTATTATATATTCTACATGTGCCCTTTACGTAACTCCAGCTAACCGTTATGATCGTTCCCAACTTCGACTCAACAAAATCCTAACAAATCCATTTTTTTCATAATTTTTATATAGTTTTAGCTTACATGTCTATTATACTATAATTTAGATTTATTCATTACTAATATAAATGTCCTTAATACAAAAATAATTACATGTTGATATAGGGATAAATGATCAATCGGTAAGTACCTGATGATTAAAGCGCAAGTTGTTTTCCCCGGCGGCAGCAAAAGTAAATCCGGGGCCTGGCTGAGTCGTGATCAATGACGTCGAAACAAGAGGTCCATTTGGTTTAATTTGCCAGTGTATACCCCCAGGTGATTGCTGCTGATTAATATTATTATTATTATTATTATTATGAAATCTTCGTAACGCCCGAATCTGCCTCTTCAAGAACTTGACATAACGGACAGCTTCGTCGAGCATGGAAGCAGTGTCCATTTTGGTGCCTCCGGGGACAAGCCTTTGTAGAATCCTCATCTTCTCGCTAATCCTCTCTCGCCTGTGCCGCGCCGCCACGCTCTGTGGCTCGTCGCTCATCCTGACATTACGTCGCTTGGGCTTTCGGATAGTGGCTGGATCTATTTCCACCACAGGCTGCATCGCGGCCATCTTGTACAGCATTTCTTTCATGGCGCTTAACCCTTCTTCTTCTTCTGGCTCTTCTTCGTGATCTTCAACGAGGTGGGCAGTTGGGTGTTGAGGAGTGTAAACGGTTGTTGCATTGGCTATTGCGGCTGAGGGTGGCGTTTGAAATGGGTGGCTTGGCCACATCGGGTGCAAAGGGACTTGGTCGGGGAGGATATGATGTTTACCGGACATTTCAACATTCCACGTTTGGTTTGGAAGGAGCTTTGTTTGATTGATATCCATCTTTGGGCTTTTCTTTGTTCTAATGGGAATAAGAAGAGAGAGAACTCCTCATTGACTTGTCCACGTCGTTTGTAGTTATAATAAAAGTTTGGCTCAATGTCAAAATAAATGCCTAAACTATCTAAAAAATTTTAAGTGCTCAAACTATCATTTTTTACTCCTTTTAGGGTCAAACTGAAACACTTATTTTGATCAAAAAAGATAGTTTAGGCATCTACTTTGACAAAAAAATAATAGTTTGGGTACCTAAAAGGGGAAATGGGATATTGTGAAACCTATGTTTGATTTTGATATAATTAAATCGTTAATGATCAATTTGAAAAACTTAAAATTGTTTTATAAGTCTCTTAACAAGTCTTATATCACCAACACTTTAAAACTGATTTGAAAAACTCAAACTCAAAATATTTTCTAAGTGTTCTAAGGCCAAACTATTGAAAACCGTTCAGGTGTATCGATACGCTTCCAGCCGTATCGATACCTTTTTACAAAGTTGGCCACTGTCGGAACTCGTTTCGATACGCACTTAACCGTATCGAAACACCGTATCGAAACAGATTCAATCTGGATCGATACGCTCCTTTGTAAAAGTCTAAAAGAGTTTGAATGGCGTACCGATACGACTTCACCCGTATCGATACGGTTTTAACAAAATTTTAAATCCAAGTCGTTTTAAATATTTCGACCGTTGGTGTCAGTTGTTAGGTAACCAAATTTTAAATTGGTAGTTGACTCGTATCGATACGGTAAACCCTCGTATCGATACGGTAAACCCTCGTATCGAAACGGATATCGACAGTGAGTTATGTCGAGAAAAAGGTATCGATACAGTCTTAGCCGTTTCGATACCCCGTATCGATACGCCTATGTGCGTTTCGATACCCCCTATTTATTGTGCACAACGGCTCTTTCTTTTCTGAGACAGGTATCGATACGGCTTCTCGAGTACCGATACGGGTAGCTGCAGAAGTGCATTTATGGTGGTGAGAGAGGGTTCCAACGGCTCTATTCAATTCCCCAACCACCCAAACGACTAGAATTAATAGAGGATGTATAAATTGAAGCTCTTTGAAGGCCAGCAACAACTATTGCATTAAAGACAAACATTCAAGCAAAAATCCAACCTCAAGTGTGCTAAATTTCCAATCTCTTGTAATTCCCAAATTGTGTTGTATCCAATTCTTATTTTATCTTCAAATTTGGGTTGAGTGTTGTACTTCTAGGGACAAATTTGTATTTGAGAGATATACTTCTTGTCTAATTTCTTCTTTGATTATTGGTGAGGGTTTGGTCAAATTTTGGGTAGAAAATTTGACCGGTTGTGTAAAGGTTACCTCCTAAGCCTTGAAAAGGGGAAGAACAAATAGTGAATTGTTGAAATCCTTAGTGGTAGCTAAGGTAGTGGATGTAGAGTTCATTTGGAGAACTTGAACCACTCTAAAATCTCTTGTTCTTCATTTTTAAATTGCCCTTTCACTCCACAAAGATTTTAAATCCCAATTCACCCCCTCTTGGTCTTGATCATTCAATCGATCCACTCAACAATTGGTATCAGAGCCTACCTCTTTGAAGGATTCACAACCACAAGAGGAGTTCCTAGGAATAGTGAGATCAACAAAAAAATCAAGCCATGGCTTCTACCTCCGGTTCGGGCATGTATGAGTCTCAATCCACTACAAAGCCTCCCTTCTTCAACGGTGACAACTATTCTTTTTAGAAGAATAGAATGCGTCTCTTCATCAAGTCCAACGACTACTTAGTTTGGGATGTCATTGAAGATGGCCCTTATATTCCATTGAAGCAAGATAGTGAAGGCAAGATGGTTTTGAAGAAAAAGGTGGAGATGAGTGAGGAAGAAAGGAGAAAGATTCAAGTAAATGACAAAGCTCTCCACATGCTCTTTTGTTCATTCGGTCCGGACATCTATTCTAAAGTGTCATCTATTGAGAGTGCCAAAGAAGTGTGGGACACTCTTGAGACTACCTATGAGGGAACCAATGATGTCAAAGAAACTAAGATTGGAATTCTCAATCTTAGTTATAAAAATTTCAAGATGGAGCCCGATGAGACGGTGTCCAAGATGTTTGATCGTTTCTCCACAATAGTCAATGGGCTCAAAGGATTTGGAGAGATAATACCGGAAGAAAAGCTTGTCCGGAAGCTACTTTATTCACTTCCCGAATCTTGGGATGGGAAGAGAACCGCCATCATAGAGGCTAAAAATTTGAAGACTCTAAAGCTTGATGAGCTAGTGGATTCTCTACTCACTCATGAGATTATGAAACAATGAAGGGAAGAAGAGAAGAAGAAGGAAGAGAAGAGAGTAGAGAAGTTAGAAGTTGAAAAGAAGAAGAAGAAGATGGGAATAGCTCTTAAAGCTTCACTACTTGAGGAAAGCTCTTCTAGTGAGGAGGATGACCTTGAAGAATTGGCTATGATAGCCAAGAAGTTCTCTCGATTCATGAGGTCCAATCGTGGAAGAAAAATTCAAAGAAAGATGGACTTCAAAGGTAAGAACAAAGAAGAAGCAAGGGATCAAATCATTTGCTTTGAGTGAAATAAACCCGGTCACATACGTTCGGAGTGCCCTCAACTCAAGAAGAAGGGCTTTGAGAAGAAGAAGAAGCTCAAAGCCAAGCTTGCTACTTGGAGTGATGAGGAGTCATCGGAGGATGACGAACAAGAAGTGACCAACCTTTGCCTCATGGCACTTGAGGAAGATTCCTCCATGGTAACCTCTAACTCATCATCTTTAGATTTTACATATGATGAATTAAATGATGCATATGATGAGTTACAAGAGGTCTATGATGAATTAGTTGAGAAATATAAAGAGTCGGTCATTAGGAATAAGAAAATCATTTTGGAGCTAAATGAGAAAAAGGACTCACTCTCTCAAGCTAATTCAAAATTTGAGAAAAAGATATTAGGGTTGAAAGATGAACTTAAATTTTTTCAAGCTGAAAATGTTGATCTTAATAATCTTCTATCTCAATGCAATAGTGAACACCAAAAGGTGTTAGATGAGCTTAACAAGCTCAAGGAGTCCTTTAAAAATGTTGGTAGTATGAAGCATGAAATTGGTGAATCTTCTAAAACAAACCAACTTAAGAAAAAGACTTATAACTACAAACAAGGTAGTCTTCCTAGACATAGAAGGACTAAAAGAATTAGAAGTGTATGGGTTCCTAAGGAACTTGTAAAATCTAATAACATTATTGCTATGTCATCTTGGATCCCTAAAGGAACCAAGGTTTTGGGAGCTAACACTCATAGACCCAAAATGATTTGGGTACCAAAAACAAAAGCTTAATATCTTTGTTTGTAGGGGGAGCATTGCTACAAGGCCAAAGCACAAAGTCAAAACTCATGGTACCTTGATAGTGGATGCTCAAGGCATATGACCAGAGACAAGAGTAGATTCATGGATCTAAAGCCAAAAAGTGGAGGACTGGTGACATTTGGTGACAACTCCAAAGGCCACATTAAAGGTATTGGCTCCATAGGTAATCACTCTACTATTCTCATTGAAAATGTCTTGTATGTCGATGGTCTTAAACATAACTTGTTGAGCATAAGTCAATTGTGTGATAAAGGATTTAATGTTTTATTTGATAAAAATGGATGCAAAATTGTAGACATTAAATCTAATAATATTATGTTCATAGGTCATCGCATAGGGAACATATACATGGTGCATCTAGATGACATTCATACATCTCATGCATGCTTAGTAGCACAAAATGAAAATGATGCATGGTTGTGGCATAGGAAACTAGGACATGCTAGCATTAGTGTTTTAGAAAAACTAGTTTCCCTTGATCTAGTTAGAGGTTTACCCAAGATAAAATTTTCAAATGATAAAATTTGTGATGCATGCTCTAAGGGTAAACAACATAAGTCTTCCTTTAAGTCCATTAATGATGTTTCTACAAGTAGATGTCTACAACTAATCCATATGGATTTATTTGGGCCAATTAGGACTATGAGCTTGGGTGGTAAGTCTTATGCATTTGTACTTGTTGATGATTTTTCTAGATTTACTTGGGTTCTATTTTTAAGTACTAAAGATGAGGCTTTGGAAAAATTCATCACATTTTCAAAACTAACCCAAAATGATCTTGATCTTAGAATTTCACATATTAGAAGTGATCATGGAACCGAGTTTCAAAATTTAGGGTTTGAAGACTTTTTAAATGAAAATGGTATTAGCCACAATTTTTCGGCTCCTCGAACTCCTCAACAAAATGGGGTAGTTGAGAGGAAAAATAGAACTTTGCAAGAAATGGCTAGAACTATGCTTTGTGAAAACAATTTACCTAAATACTTTTGGGCGGAAGCCACAAACACCGCTTGCTATATTGTCAATCGAGTAATGATTAGGCCAATTTTAAAGAAAACACCTTATGAGATTTTAAAATCTAAAAAGCCTAACATTAGTTATTTTCACCCTTTTGGTTGCAAGTGTTTTGTTTTAAATAATGGAAAAGACAACTTAGGTAAATTTGATGCAAAAAGTGATGAAGCTATTTTCATAGGATATTCTTTAACCTCTAAAGGCTATCGAGTATTTAACAAGAGAACTTTAGTAGTAGAAGAGTCTATACATGTTGTATTCGATGATAACCTCCTTCCAAGGAAGGATTCTTGTGATGATGATGATGTAGGAATCATAAATGCCTTTGATGGAGGACAAACTTCAAAGGAGGATGAGATTCCAACAACAAAAGAAGAGGACACACAAGATCCACCTCTTGAAGCCTTGAAGGACATGTCTCTTGAGGAAAAAGAAGTGAGCTACCCAAGAGAGTTCA
Organism: Hibiscus trionum; assembly: GCA_030270665.1. Classification (NCBI taxonomy): domain Eukaryota; kingdom Viridiplantae; phylum Streptophyta; class Magnoliopsida; order Malvales; family Malvaceae; genus Hibiscus; species Hibiscus trionum. Next base: position 30,035,781 of record BSYR01000005.1, read on the forward strand.
ACTATGTCAAAGATGGTGAAATCTTGGGTGATCCATCCAAGGGGGTAACCACTCGATCTTCTCTTAAATTAATGAATCATGTTGCATTTATCTCATGCATAGAGCCTAAGAATATAAAAGAAGCATTGAAAGATGATTTTTGGATTATGGCTATGCAAGAAGAGTTAAATCAATTTGAGAGAAGTAACGTTTGGACATTAGTTGATAGGCCTAGTAATCAATCTACCATAGGAACTAAATGAGTCTTTAGGAACAAGCTAGATGAGAGTGGTAACATTGTGAGAAATAAAGCTAGACTTGTAGCACAAGGTTACACTCAAGAAGAGGGAATAGATTTTGATGAAACCTATGCTCCCGTAGCTAGAATGGAAGCCATTAGGATGTTACTTGCATATGCATGTTATCATAATTTCAAGCTTTTTCAAATGGATGTTAAAAGCGCGTTTTTAAATGGTTTTATAAATGAAGAAGTGTATGTAGAACAACCACCGGGTTTTGAAGACTCAAAATTTCCAAATCATGTTTTCAAACTCACTAAAGCTCTCTATGGTTTAAAACAAGCTCCTAGAGCTTGGTATGAAAGACTTTCAAACTTTTTGATTGAAAAAGGTAAGGTGGACACTACACTTTTTATAAAAATGTATAAAAATGACATCTTGGTAGTTCAAATCTATGTTGATGATATTATTTTTGGTTCTACTAACGAATGTCATTGTCAAGAGTTTGCTAAGCTAATGCAAGGTGAATTCGAGATGAGCATGATGGGGGAGCTCTCATTCTTTTTGGGACTCTAAATCAAGCAAAAGAAGGATGACACCTTCATCAATCAAGCAAAGTACATAAAGGATATGCTCAAGAAGTTTGGCTTGGAGAATGCAAAGCCTCAAGCCACACCTATGAGCTCTTCTACAAAGCTTGACAAAGATGAAGGGTTAAATTTATATTCTAAAGGGTTTTAAATGTATGAGTTATATTTATATACACAATGTAACATGAAATAGTTATGATATTTTAAAGGGTTAAATTTATTTTTAATTAAAAATAGAGCTTTAAGTTTTAGGATGCTAGGGTTAGGGATTTAAGTTTTAGATTTTAGATTTTATAACTTAAATATGAAGGGTGTGTAAATTTTTTACACAACTTGTGTATCAAAATATAACTCATAAACCCTAAACCTAAAACTCTAAATCATAAGCATAAAACCGTAAACTCTAAACTATAAACTCTAAATCCTTAAACCGTAAAATATAAAACTATAAACTCTAACCACAAACCCCTAAGTCCTTATAATTTAATTACATTAAATTGATAGAACAGAACTTTTTAAGAATGTAATTATTACATGTATTAGATTCTATTAAAAAAACAAATAAGCATTAATTATAAAATTTTTACCAGTCTTATTATAGCCCTAGGGGTTATCAATAACAAACCCTATTTTAAACAACTAAAGATACTATGAAATATGACAAAAATATTATACCATCAACTGAATGTATAATGTAATGTGTTAAATTTAAGGGTAAACTACATAAATGATCATCTTATTATTGCAAAAGTTTCGATCTGACCACATTACTTTTTTTCGTCACAATTAAACCACCAAACTATTTAAATGGTATCAATGTGACCACCAGCCGTTAAAGGTTAACGGAAGGGTGACGTGGCAGTTAAAAAAATAAGGGTATAATTACGCATTTAGTCCTCGTTACTTATAAACTCTATCAATTTAGTCCTAATTTTAATTTAATAAAATAAATTAATTACGTGTCAACACCTTATTGGAGGAATTTAATTATTTATATTTAATTAAATTATTTTATTTTTCTTCTCTAATAAGGAGGTGACACGTGTCACCACTATTTAGAGGAAAAAAATTCAATTTGCACAAACATGCTAATGGTGGGAATTGAACCCGCATATGGGTGATTTAGAAGAAATGGCTTGGCCACTGCACTAAGCATGTATTTGTGCTAAAAATAACCCTTTTATATATATGTTTTATTCGAGTTCTGTTGAGAATGTTGTACACCGACGCTATCTTCCTCAATTTCCATACGCCGACACTATCCTTTTAAATATATCAGATTCAACATCTCAGAAAGGGAGGTGGCACGCTACTTTATGTGCCTTCTGGGGTGTACTTAACCGACAGTTTCAATCTTATTAGCCATATGACTCTTTTTTTGGCTCAAGGTGCTGTTATCAAAGCTACCCAGGTACCTTCTAGTTAATACTCAAAATCTAAAATGGTAATGAAAGATGTAATCTGGGTTTTTATTATGATAATAATTGTAAGGTTGATTCTTTTTCAAGACTGCAAGTCTTTTTTTTCTTTCCCTTTTCTTTTCCCTCTAAAGATTTGGGTTTTGGTTGCTTTATAGACAGATAATGGTGTAATTTGTATGATGGGAATTGAACCCGCGTATGGAAATTGAAGAGGATAGCGTCGGCGTACAACATTCTCAACGGAACTCGAATAGAACATATATTTAAAAGGGTTATTTTTAGCACAAATACATACTTGGTGCAGTGGCTAAGCCTCTATTTTTAAATCACCCATACGTAGGTTCGATTCCCACCATTGTCATGTTTGTGCAAATTGAATTTTTCTCCTCTAAATGGTGGTGACACATGTCACCTCCTTATTGGAGGAGAAAAATAAAATAATTTAATTAAATATAAATAATTAAATTCCTCCAATCTAATTAAATAATTAGTTTATTTTATTAAATTAAAATTAAGACTAAATTGATAGAGTTTATAAGTAACGATGACTAAATGTGTAATTATACCCTTATTTTTTTAATTGCCACATCACCCTTCCGTTAACCTTTAACGGCTGGTGGTCACATTGATATCATTTAAATAATTTGGTGGCTTAATTGTGACGAAAAAAAGTAATGTGGTCAGATCGCAACTTTTGTAATAGTAAGGTGGTCATTTATGTAGTTTATCTTAAATTTAACTATATATTATTTTGTCAAATTTAACTATCACATTAAATAAAAGAACACAACGTGAAATTCAGATATCAAATATATAATATTTGTTAAATTTTAATATTGAATTGAAAAAATAACACAAATATTACATTATTTAAATACTAATAAATTTGATAAAAATAACACATTTTTTTATTAAGTAGTGAGACAACTACATTCTCAAGGCTAATGTAAGGATTTTAACACATACAAGATGAGATAACATAAGCATCATTGACCAATCACTCAATTAATGGATCTAAAAAAACAACACTCGTTTGATGCTTCTATGGGTAGGGGTGTAAATGAACTGAACTTGAACGAACAAAGCTCTGTTCGTGTTCGTTTATTTATGTTTGAAGGTGTTCGTGTTCTTTCGTTTAGCGTGCGAACATGTTTGTTTATCGTTCGTGAACATGTTCGTTTATATGTCCGCTAAAATGGTGAAATTATAGCATTAGTCCTTAAGCTCCTTTGGCTTCACAGTTTGAACTCAAAAGGTCATCGCGTGTTCAATTTAGTCCCTACCTTCACCAATATTTAAAATGTGAAAATAAAAGGAAAAGGGGAATCGGGTAAAGAGTCGATACACGAGCTTGTTCGTGAACAGAAATGAACCGAACACATGTTTGTTCGTGTTCATTCGTTTGTTAAACGAACATAAAATTTTGTTCACGCTCGTTTATTTAGCTTAATAAACGAACATAACGAATGTTATACGAACAATTCGTCGAACGCTCTGTTTATCTACACCTCAGTCTGTGGGTCAAATATTAGTTATTTTACTAGTCACTTGATATCAAGTTCCGAATTGAATATTTGATGTATTATTGCTGTCATACTAGTTTTATATATTATCAATAAATCACAATGTACCATTTTATTAATGAATAAATTTACACACATCCAACTCCAATGGTCCTAAATTAATGGTTGAGATTAATTTTTTTCTTTTTTAAAAAAAATTTGCACATATCTAATTTTTAATCTCAACAATGAATTTACATTCATTCAATGGTTTTAACTAAATGTATAACTAAAAAAATACATAGAGTAAGAGAACCATATCCATGTATTATATAAAGACTTATAAAACTTTTGTTTTTTTATTAATAGATAGCTCATAAACTATACAATTTAAATATGTATACATTATAGCCTTGTTTGGTAAAGAGAGGTTTGGACAAAAATTAGAGGTTTGAGGCATAATTAGAGGTTTGACCAATTAAATCCGTTAATATTGTTGTTTGGTAAATAGCAGATTGAAAGAGCAGATTGTGGTGAAACCGCTAATTTTAAAAAGGCTCATAATATGAACTTTTTGAGATTAGAGGTTTGATATTAGAGTTGTAAAGACTCTTTTACCCTTACCAATTACCAAAAATCTCAAAATAACCTAAATTAAATATTTCTCACCCTATTTATAAGTTAATCCTATTTACTTTTTTTTCCTTTTTATTATCACATATTTATATGTGTATTTAAATTTATTAATTAATTAAATTATATTAAAATAATTATATAAATAATAAATTAATATATAAATCATTTGAATATGTTTAGAAAAATATTGAAAATAATTTTATAGATCTAATTAATAATAATTAGATACAAAATATTGATAACTAATAAACTATTGAAACAAGTATTGAATATAATCATGTCCTTATATGTCATTTTGCTTATTTAAATAATCTAACAGCTATCAGCTATCAATTAATTTTACCAAACACTTTTATACAATCAGCTAATATAATCCGCTAGTCAAATCAGCTAATGCAATCAGCTATCAGCTAATGTAATCCGCTATATGCTACCAGCTATCCGCTAATTGCCAAACATAGCCATAATATTAAGGCCCTGTTTGGTAAATAGCGGTTTGGGCAAAAATTATAGGTTTGAGGTATAATTAGAGGTTTGACTAGTCAAATCCGCTAATATTGATGTTTGGTAAATAGCGGATTGAAAGAGCGGATTGTGGTGAAAAAGCTAATTTTGAAAAAGCTCCTAATATGAGCTTTTTGAGATTAGAGGTTTGATATTAGAGTTGTAATTACTCTTTTACCCTTAACAATTACCAAAAATTTCCAAATAACCTAAATTAAATAACAATATTTTTTTAATATAAATAATAACATATTAAATATTGGACTTATTTGTTGTTACTACTAATTTATATGGTGACATTTGTAAGTTAATTCTATTTTTTATTATCCCATATTTATATGTGCATATAAAAATTTAATAATTATATAAATAATAAATTAATATATAAATATTTTAAATATGTTTAGGAAATTTATATTAAAAAAATAATTTTTACAAATCTAATTAATATTTATTAGATACAAAATATTAATAACTGATAAATTATTCAAACAAGTATTAAATATAAGCATGTCCTTATATGTCATTTTGCTTGTTTAAATAATCAAACAACTATCAGCTATCAGCTAATTTTGCCAAACACTTTTATACAATCAGCTAATACAATCCGCTAATCAAATAAGCTAATGCAATCAGCTATCAGCTAATGTAATCCGCTATCAGCTATCAGCTATCCGCTAATTGCCAAACAGGGCCTAAATATAAATTATTAGATCAATATAATATAACATTTGTAATACATAGTCACGATTGAACTATGAGGGGGCAAGTTGATTAACTTTGGAATAAATATGGTTCTAAAAAGTAATTAAATCATAAAAATTAAAGAAATTAAGGTTTACTTTCACTAATTTTAAAATGGAAGGGTCTTAAAAGTGATTAAACTAGAAAAAAAATGAGGAGTCAAAGCTTAATTTCATTAATTTTAACTTAAAGGGTCTTAAAAAATAATAAATCAAAAAAAATAGGAAGGCAAAAACTTAATTCTAATGATTTTAAAACTACCAGTGACCTAAAAACAATTAGATCATTCAAGGTTGGGCGCAATTGTCTCTCCCACCTTTCATTTCATGTAACTCTATCGCTATTTATAATTATTTTAAGGTTGCTTGTACAATTATTTGTTTACTATGTACTAAATAACAATTTTTTTATTAAAATGTCATCTTCATTTTAAATGTTTTTGGTGTTAACTACTTATCTGATTTTAAATTTCAAATTAAGAATAAAACAAAAAGATTTTAAATTTTCCTCCTTAGTCTTACATTGTTTTCTTTATTTCCTTCTGAAAAGGACTTGATTTGTTGAAAAATATCATGCCTACAAACAGTGTCTCTTCAGAAACCTATTAATTATAATAAAAATATTTCATGAACGGGTGGTTCCTATGCTTTTAGTTTAAACTTGCAGATTAAACAGTAAACATAGGTTGATTTGTAAGTAAATCTGTGGTGTAAATACTAAATAGTGTTGAAATAAGGTATACATTAAGTATTGTCGTAAACCCAACATGAAATATATATTAAAAAAGCAATTCGAGTTTTCATCGTTATTCCTTAAAAGGCCGATCGAAGGCAAAGAAGCTGTATTGATAGGGCCTAAACTGGTGTTACATTCCTGCACCAGTGAAGCAGAAAGATTTGTAGTTAGTTTAGCTACAGAATTGGAATATATGTGAACATGAAGGATATAAATATGGCACACACTAACCTAGCTTAATTTTCTAGATAATACACGCCTCCTCCGTGTGTCTTTGATTTCTAGAAATGGAATACACGTTGATTCAGATTGCAGAAACTTCCATGCATACCAAATTTACTAACTCAAATGATAATATTGGAGGACAAAATACTTCTGTTAGGAAGAATAAAATCAGATTGTAGCTGAAGAATAGACTAAGAAAATTGAGGGCGGAAAGGGGATAAAGAGTAGAAGAAACTTAAATACCACAATCCCACTTCGTTACGAAAGGAGAAGGTTCACCCAAGCTGCTTATATAAATAAAGACCCATATCAACAACTTAGACGTACGGAGCCGTGCGGTGAGCACAGAGCCAACTATTCTTTCGCCTTTTACTAAAGAATACATAGCCTATTTTTGGAGGGCCGTTCTTTAGAGAATTGGCCCAACAATTTATAGTCTAATTTTTGCATGGCGTTGATGTTCGCGTGCTTCTATTATTTAGGGCTCTGCCGAATTCGATCTGCCTGATAAATTTATAGCTAAATTTAATTTAATGCCATGAAAATATATTTTCTGTGAATTTATAATAAATCAAATTAAATAAAGCTTAAATGTAATGAAATAGATTGACTCTTTTTTTAAAATTATGGGACCAAATTTTATTAACTTGAATTTAAAAAGTTAATAAAATTAGATTTTTTCTTCCTGCCTCAATTTTGAGTTATTCGAGCTCAATTTTGAGTTATTAGAGTTGATGAGTTTAATTTTATCATTCGAACTTTTTTCGAGTCGAGTCAAGTTTTTGAGTTTCTATAAAAATTTAATTGTAATTATTTATCACGTTATAATACGATTTGATTTCAATTTAATTGTAATATTTTTTTAATATGTGGCAATATTTTTTTCACATTTTTAACATGATAAATAACTACAATTAAATTTTTATAGGAACTTGAAAACTCGACTCGAATCGAAAAAATTTCAAATAATTTTTGAGTTGCAAAATATGACGCGTTAACTCAAATAACTCGAACTTTTTTGACTCGACTCGATTGAACGCTCACCCTTAAGTAATAATATGCCTATTTAATTTACCATAAACTCATGGTGCTAACTTTTTAACGCCCACTTGACCGTCATTCACTAAATTCACATATTTGTAGTTGGATCATCCTAAACCTCGTTTTTTTTTTATAAAAGTTATTGATATATAGACTTAATAAACATTATACAAAAATTGTAACCCCTAAACTCGGTCTAGAAAAAAAGACTGAATTTAGGAAGTCATGTTTGAAAACTTTACCTTCAAGTAATAAATTTTAGGTTTAAATCATTTATAAAACAATTTATTTATTAATTAACGATAAATATCGTAAATATCACAATTATTTTCAAAAACTCAAATGTTATAAAAATATTCTAATCATTTAATAAATATCTAAAATAAAATCTGTAAATACATCCTGAAATATAATCCCAAAATATAAAGTTACTCGGTCTGAAATACGTAAATGTCCCAAAACATAAAATAATAATAATCTGATAGTCTAAAATAAGTTCATACTATATAGATAGAGAAAAAGCGGTGATAGGGTTAATCATATTAATAATTGAATTCGGTTTAGAATATATATATATATATATATATATATATATATAACATTTAAATAATAATTAAAAATAGAAGATGATTCGGCTTCTATAAGTATAATTTAATTCAAATTCAATTTTTTTAAAATAATGGGTTAATCACCCAACAAGTCCCCAAACTTCTTATTTGTTTGATAAAGTCGCAAAATTATGATTAAAGATCATTTAACTCCCAAAAATCTCAATTGGGTCATAAGAATCCGCTTTAAAGTTTAATTTAGTCCCTTAACAAATTAGGGTTTTTGAATTAAAATTCCTAAATAAAAAGGTTTTTGAATTTAGGGATTTCAAATTTAGGTTTCTAAATTAGGGATTTTTTGAATCTAGGGTTTACAATTTGAGCGTAATTTTTTGGGTGTTACAACTCTCCCATCCTTAAAAGAAATTTTGTCCTCAAAATTTTCAGACTACGACTTACTTAAAAAAGAGAGGTTGTGATAACAATTTTAAAAAGGCATTTTAGATCAAGTTACGACTGACAACACAGAGTTTTCAAATAGGCTTTAATCTCAAATTTATAGGAACGAGTATGATCATGATCGGTCGCTAATTTAGAAGTCCTACGAGGTGGCATAGTAATCTATCAACAAAAAGGACAATCCTAGAATTAGAGTTGGTACTTGGAATTTCTATCCAAAACATATCTTTAATTCTGTAAAATAATAGATTTATCAGAAAATCCAATTTTGCCCCAAACATTTAATGTAACACCCCAATTTGGTAAACCCTAATTGTGAAAATTCCCAATTGGAAACCCTAGAATTTTGGGGGAAATTTCGGAATTTAACCTAATTTAAGTTTGGGACCTAATTGATTAAAATTAAAGTTTGGTGGTTAATTGGTTAGGCGGGTTAAAGTTGGGATCCTTCTTTTGTAATTTTTCCTTTTGTTTAGGGTAAACACCCTTTAGTCTGATTTCTGTTTTGGAGCACCGCACTCATCATTTCATTGTTTTTCTCTCAAAACAAAAATAAATCAAACACCCTTCCCCGTTTTCCGTTGAAGCTCCGGCCAAGGGGGGCCATCATCGCCGTTCAGCGTTTCAAGACCACTGGTGCTCTTGTCGTCACTGCGCGAACAAAACCCGACCACCCAACTCTTCGTGCGCCGCCGTTCTCCACTGGAAACGGGTTCAAAACCGTGCGTTGAATCGTACACTGCCGCCGCCGTCCTCTTCGTGCGCCGCCTCCGTCTCGGGTTTGTGTGAGTGTCGTGGTCAAGTCTGTTAGGTTTTCGGGTTGCCGCCGTCGTCGGTTTGTTGGCCGTCGTGGATCTGGGTGGTGGCTGTCGGGTTGGGTTAGCCGATTAGGGTGTGGTTGGGGGGTGTTGTTAGGGTTTGGTTGATTTGGGAATTTAGGGTTTTGAATCTGAATTGGGTTTGAATGGTGGAACTGAACCAGGGTGTGGGAACCGAACCGAACTGGCATGTGTTGACCGAGTTGGATGACGTCAGCAGTGACGTCATCTGCTATTGTAATGCTGATGCAGGCTGACGTCAGCGATGACGTTAGTGTTGACTTTTGGTTGACTTTTTCGGTCGAGTTCACCTTCATGTTTTTCGACGTTCTGGTTCCGTTTCCGCTGTTCGTTTCTTCAAATTTGAACCCGAAATACCTTTTTGGATCAAGTTTATATGTTGAACTTAGAATTTTGTTAAGTATTGCATCTGAGTTTGATTTAGTTATTTTATGTGTTCAGGTGACGTGGACTCTGACCCCGAGATTTTACCTCCTCCTCCGCCAGGAAGACCTCCGGTGGCATAGTCTTCGAGATCTTCTAGTAAGATTTCTGTTAAGCGTAGTTTATTCGAATGTGGCATAGTAGGAAATCTTATAGTGTTCTTTGTTTCTAGGAGCTGATTTTGTTCGACCTTCCGCTATGGCTGAGCGTGGGAGACGTCACTATCGATGTTGACTGTTTAGCTGCCTAAGGTGTGTTCTCTGTCTGTGCTACATGTCTTTGATGTCTGATTGCATGATCTGTATGATATATATATATATGTGTGTGGGGGGGGATATTCTTCTCTGTTATCTGATAAATATTATATTACTCGAATGTTGTGACCATGTTATGTAACACATATCAGAATCGGACTATTATGTACATGCATCTTAGTTGTTTAACAAGATTGCATTCGGACTCTAAAATCGGATAACATGTCATATCATTGGGTTGGGATATTGTATGGAGGAAGCTCAGCGACTTCATCCTTCGGGTTGAACTTCGCTTCGGATTAGTAGTACCATCTTTCAGGATGAGTTCTGCTTCGGACATGGTGTTGCGGTGTAGAGTGGTTTAGGGGAACCTCACTCTTTGGACGGTGATGTAGATGGGTGCATGGCATGTTATGATATCTATATGCATTGCTTGTAATACTTCGGAATATCTGTTAATTCTTGATTTGTTGTTTGACTGTTGGATTGACTTCTGTTATGCACTTTAGAGACACGCTGAGCTTTATAGCTGACTCCCCCTTAGTATATGTTTCAGATTTCCAGACTTAGGTTTCGGTACTTGGAGGACCTCATTCGAACGGATTGAATTTATTATTCAGTATGGATTATTTTATGTTTTCTTTCTTTATTTATGTATTTCGAATTTGGTTGTAATTTGGACTTTAGATTGTTATTTTGGGATTGCTGAACTAATTTATACATGCATTTTTTTACGACAAGACTTCAAAGGACTTTTACAATTGAATAATAAATTTTGACACGCTTTCTTTTAAGCGATCTCTCTTGAGGGGTAAGTTTTCTAAAACGACAAATATAATTTAAGCAAACCTCTTGGTTGACTTCAAACGACAAATATAATTGCCGGAGGTACTGCCAAAACGTGACGAGGTTGAGTTTGGCATATATGTATATTCGGGTACAACCCCTGTCTCTATGGCTCCTTATAGGATGGCTTCGAAAGAGCTTAAAGAATTGAAGATTCAGTTGCATGAATTGCTAGATAGGGGTTTCATCCGACCTATTGTTTCTCCCTGGGGAGCCCTTGTTTTGTTTGTGAAGAAGAAGGACTGATCACTTCGACTTTGTATTGACTATCGGAAGCTGAACAAGCTAACGATCAAGAACAAGTATCCCCTTCCTCGTATTGATGACTTGTTCGACCAGTTCCGAGGAGCTACAATATTCTCTAAGATAGACCTGAGATCGGGTTATTACCAACTCAAGGTTAAGGATTCTGATGTGTTCAAGACCACTTTTCGGACTCGTTATGGTCATTACGAGTTTCTGGTGATGCCGTTTGGATTGACTAATGCCCCTGCAGCCTTTATGGATATGATGAATAGGGTGTTTCAACCCTACCTGGACCAGTTTGTAGTGGTTTTTATTGACGACATACTGGTTTATTCCAAATCGGAGGTAGAACATGAGGAACATCTCCGGATTGTCCTACAGACTTTGCGAGAAAAGAAGTTGTATGCAAAGTTCAGTAAATGTGAATTTTGGTTGACCGAGGTTACCTTCTTGGGACACGTGGTTTTTGCTAATGGTATTCAGGTTGATCAAAAAAAGATTGAGGCTATTTTGGGTTGGAAGCAGCCCAAGAATGTTCCTGAGATTCGAAGCTTCTTGGGTTTAGCTGGCTACTATCGGAGGTTTGTGGAGAGTTTCTCGATTATTGCAGCTTCTTTGACTAAACTTCTGAGGAAGGATATTTCTTTTGTCTGGACTGAGGCTCAGCATATTAGTTTTGAGAAGATTAAGACCGTGTTGACTAAAGCACCGGTTCTGATTCAGCCTGATCCTGGGAAGGCTTATACAGTATACAGTGATGCCTCCCACACGGGGTTGGGATGTGTTCTGATGCAGGAAGGGAAGGTAGTGGCTTATGCGTCTCGTCAGTTGAAAGCGCATGAGTGCAACTACCCTACCCATGATTTGGAGCTTGCTGCTGTGATCTTTGCTCTGAAAATCTGGAGACACTATCTCTACGGAGAGAAGTGCTACATCTTCACCGATCACAAAAGTTTAAAGTACCTCCTTACACAAAAAGAGTTGAATCTGAGACAGCGTCGCTGGTTGGAACTTCTCAAGGATTATGACTGGGAGATAGAGTATCACCCGGGGAAGGCGAACGTGGTTGCCAACGCCTTGAGTCGTAACGACATTTCAGATTTGAGGACCTTGTTTGCTCGGATGATTTTGTTTGAGGATGGTAGTTTGATGACAAAACTTCGGGTTATTCCTACTCTGATATATGATATTCGAGCTGAGCAGCCTACTGATCCTTTTCTTATACACCGTATTAGGGAGGTTTCTGAGGGTACATCTGTGGATTTTACTATTGATCAGGATGGTGTTTTGTGTTTCCGAGGTCGGTATTGCATTTCGAGGAAATCTGGGTTGAAACAGGTTATTCTTCGTGAGGCACATGACAGCCCATATTCTATGCATCCTGGTGGTGATAAGATGTATAAGAACCTTCGTCAGAGGTACTGGTGGAAAGGTCTTAAATGGGATGTTGTCAGATTTGTGTCTAAGTGTATGGCTTGTCAGAGAGTCAAGGCAGAGCATCAGCGTACATCTGGGTTGCTTCAGCACATCGAGATTCCTCAGTGGAAGTGGGAGCTTGTGACTATGGATTTTGTTTGTGGTCTTCCGATGACTCCGTCTAAGAAGGACTCCGTCTGGGTTATAGTGGACCGTTTGACTAAGTTTGCGCATTTCATTCCGGTTTGAGTCAACTATCCTTTGAGTAAGTTGGCTCGACTCTATATTTCTGAGATTGTTCGACTTCATAGGGTACCGATATCGATTATTTCTGACCGTGATCCGAGATTTACAGCGAAGTTCTGGAAGGCACTTCACTCTGCTTTGGGTACCCGGTTGAACTTCAGTACATCTTATCATTCGCAGACTGACGGGCAGTCCGAGCGTGTGATTCAGATTCTTGAGGACATGTTGAGAGGTTGTGTTCTCGGTTACAGTGGTAGTTGGGAGGATTCTTGCCGCTCGCAGAGTTTGCATATAATAACAGCTACCAGGCCAGTATCAAGATGGCACCGTATGAGGCTTTGTATGGACGTAGGTGTAGGTCACCGATTGGATGGACTGAACTTAATGAGCATAGATTGTTGGGACCAAACATAGTCCGTGAGGCCGAGCAGACAGTCAGATTGATTCGAGATCGGCTTAAGGTTGCTTTTGACAGACAGAAGTCTTATGCTGACTTGAGACGTCGAGATCTTGAGTTTGAGGTCGGTGACGAGGTTTTCCTGAAAGTATCTCCTTGGAGGAAGGTACTTCGGTTTGGTCGGAAGGGCAAGCCGAGTCCTCGTTATATTGGTCCTTATCGGATTCTTCGTCAGGTTGGACCTGTTGCCTATCAGCTTGAGTTACCACTAGAGCTTCAACGTATTCATGATGTTTTCCATTTTTCCGTGTTGAGACGCTGCCATGCTGACCCGTCTCATGATTTGCCTGTGGAGGAGATTGAGATTCGTCCTAATTTGCGTTTTGAGGAGGAGCCTATTGAGATTCTTGCTCAGGATAAGAAAGTTCTCAGAAGGAAGGCCATTAAGATGGTCAAAGTCTTGTGGCGTGGTCGCAGTCATGATGAAGCTACCTGAGAGCCCAAAGCTGTCATCAAAGCTCAGTATCCGCATTTGTTTGCTCCAGGTAAATTTCGAGGCCGAAATTTCTTGTTACGGGGGGAGAGTTGTAACACCCCAATTTAGCCCCAATTTGGTAAACCCTAATTGTGAAAATTCCCAATTGGAAACCCTAGAATTTGGGGGAAATTTCAGAATTTAACCTAATTTAAGTTTGGGACCTAATTGATTAAAATTAAAGTTTGGTGGTTAATTTGTTAGGCGGGTTAAAATTGGGACCCTTCTTTTGTAATTTTCCTGTAACCCCCTCGTCCCGGTCTGGCCGGTTGACCGGTCCGAGTGGGCCACACGGGGAAAACCGAAGCGAAACCCGTTAAAGTTCCCCCCTCGGTTAGCAACCCTATTTTTTTCATTTTAAAATCTTGTCTAAATGGATATTAAACCCTATGTGGTCAAACAGCGGAACAAGAATACAAGAGACAAACATTCGAACCCAAAACAGCAATTAAACAGCCCACTTTTAATCTTTTAAACAGGCCGTTTCGAAACGCCCTTGAGGCGTATCGAAACGCCTTGACCAGGTCAACTGACCCAGAGCCTTTACAAGGGGCCGTATCGAAACGGGGGTCAACCGTTTCGAAACGCCCACGACGGTCAATATCTCGTGGTCAACGAGATTTTGACCGTTTCGAAACCTTCACACCCGTTTCGAAACACCTTCATCTCGTGAATTTCTCAGAATTCCAGAAGCCAAAACGTTCCAATACGCGTTTCGGAACAGGGGTTCCAAAGGCCATACCGTATCGAAACGCGTTCCGATACGGGGTCCCTGAAGCCTACCCGTTCCGAAATGATCCCTCCCGTTTCGAAACGCCGACAGTCTGTAACCTTTGAAATACAGATTTAGGGGTGTTTTGACAAGTCTAAAGGTCCCATAGGACCCCCTAAAGGCACACAAAACCATCAAACAAGGTCTAGAGGCATACATCCTAGATTTAACATACTCAAACACATACAAGCATGGATTTGGACAATCTTTCTAACATGGCAAATTACACATTAAGAGCCTTTCATACAAGCATGCTTGAAGACATTTAAAAAGAACCAATAAGCATCACACATATCAAGTGAGTCCACATGCCATTCAAGCAACCTAAGCACTCATAAGACATCCATCGTACTAGCATTTGGCAAGATATAACATGCTTACAAATCACGTCAACCATAGACATACATCAAGACTCGAATCAACAATTCCTATCCCATTGCTTAACTATTACATTCTATTACTTGAAATCCATACATTGAGCTCACCAAAAGCAACACTTGGAGACCTTCCCTTGCCTCTGCCACCCACAAGCTATTTATCTGCATTGTCGAACAAAAGAGAGCGTAAGCATAAAAGCTTAGTGAGGGTAAGCTCTTCAAAAACAAAACTCGACAATGCAGGGTCCAAGCACGAGCTACGACCAAGATAAAATGCATGTTCTTACCTCCGGTCCACACGAGCCATGATTCTAAATGATGCACGAACATATAATCAATATCATGTCATGCTCAACATGTTCAAAACCACAATACATGAAATCACATATATTAAACCATGTTAGCAACACATCCCAAATCACATTGGCTCACAATTAACCACATAATGGCAACATAAACTACAATCCGTATTGGCACCTAGCTATGACTCGAATACGCGGATAACCGTTGGAACTCACATCCAACAACACAACCATTACCTGACGGTGGGATTCCACTCATCACCGTTCATGCGGAGATGATTCCACTCATCCTCACGCCTCATCTCACGCGGAGGGGATTCCACTCATCCTCACGCCCGTCGATGGGATTCCACTCATCACCGACTAATGTAAATACAAATTTCCGGGCGTACCCGTACTCCTCCTTGGTGACTCAACGCCACCAAGGCCACGCGCGACTTTTGACTCATGTGTACACACTAACATCCTAATGATCGATCATTTGTACCCAAGCATACTAGTGCCAATACTAATACATTCCACAATACCATTTATTAACAACTTCCGTGCTTAGCACGTACTCACCATGACTTACTATCATGCACAAACCACATTTCCATGCCTAGCATGTACTCACCATGATCCTCGGATCAAGCAATCACCTCATAATCTCATTTCACATGACAACACACATGTACATCATTAACAACCATAACACATCATATTTTGCACACGTGAATAACCATATCATATCTATCATCAACATACATACAACAATGCATCCAACATGCCTCAACATACATGTATACAACATATATATAACCAACACCATCACGATTTAACACGAGGCATATACAACCATTAAAGAGTGCAACCAAAGTCTCTAATCAAAGCTTGGGATTAGGCTACCACTCTAATCCCAACTCTAGGTGGGTTTACCAAGCCCATCCTAGGTTCACATGCTTGAACCAAATACTCAAAACCAATTCAAAAACATTTAACCACTCACCTAAGCTTCCAAGCTCCAAGCCAAGCAAGCAACCTCCCTCAAATTTCCGGATTTCTTCCCGAAGCTTCCCCAACACAAATTCCCGCTTCTAAACAACCTCGAACACATTTCAAACAATTCCAAATCAGCCCAACATCAAAATACCAACCCGGAAAACAATTCAAATCAAATTTACAACGTTGCAAGCCATGACCAAACCCCACACTTTGCAATTTCGGGCAGCCCCTAAACCATGTCCGAAAACCATGTTTCCAACATCCATAGCACCCACAAACAATCCCAAATCAACCCCTAACCATTACCCTAACATCAAACCTCAATTTCCAACACAAACCACACCCAAAACTCAACTAAAAACCCTCCTAAAAACCCATTTTTATCTAATTTCGGGAATCATGATAAAACACTTTAAAATTCACTTATGTTGGACCTTAGGAGTTGCAAACAACTTAGCTAACAATAATAAATCAATGGCTTAAGTTAAAGACCATAAAGCTCTCATTTTTAAACAAAACCCTAAAACTTCACATTTCAAAAATCATGAAAGAATATGAGAAATATTGGTACCAACACGAAGAGGAAGACAAGACCAAGTCAAAAACGCAATTACCTTTTAAAAAGCTCCAAAGATGAAGTTGAAAGAGATGAAATGATGAAAGGGGGAGGGAGAGAGCTTCCATGTCGTTGAAATGGTGAAAATGGGGTGAAGAAGATGGGCACATGTTTTAATTCAACAAAAAGGGGTTTTAATTTTAAAAGTTCATCTTATTTACCATTTTGCCATTAATGAGATGGCAAATCCTCCTTTATCATAAAATCCATGGGATTTAATTCCCAAAACAATTTTGATCCAACATAGAATTTTTTTGATTCGAATATCTAAAACCCGAAACAATATTTTAATATTATTTCCATTCGACCCCTAAACCCGGGTGTTGCAACTCTCCCCCACTTAAGGAAATTTCGTCCCCGAAATTTATCGAACATGGGGAGCCACTAAAACATGTTACTCCGCACTTTCCTTGTCTTCTCAATACCATATTAACCAACTCGAATGACTTACCACACAACATTTGCTATCTGACACTAAGATCTCAACTGATTCTTCAAGGCATGCAAATTTCAAACTCAACTCAATCTCTTCTACAACAAAGCATGAAACAAATCCAACTCACACTCCTGAGTCATAGATACACAGAACCCCTTTACAAACCTCTTTCTAACTCTGGTGGTAATCGCAACAAATAAACAACAGAACCAGCCCAATTCACAAACTCATGCAGCACTGTTCAAAATTGATCGATGACTCTCTCTCTAACTGATCATCCGACTTCATCAATTAACCAAACACTGCGCAGACGTCTTCAAAACAATTTAGGAGAAAACTGATCCTCGGTCTTGACACACTGGCAAACTATACACTGACTCTTATACTGAACCACATCATTCATCCACTCAATCTAGAAACACTCATCTTCAACCCACAATACGTCTTCATACTACTCAGAAGCAATATACATGAACTACCGTGTGCTTCGGCCAAAACAATACGTCTCAAAACACTATGTCAATCTGTACAACTATTTTGTCTCTGAAACACAAAACTCTATCATCTCTGAAATTGTATTCTGAAGGTCTTCCTTCTACTATGCCTCGCACGTGAGGTGCCAAGAATCTGTCTTTCAACTGTTTCTCTTCAAACATTCTGACTCAGCGTAGGCTCAACATGAAACGCGGCCACAAGAATACTGGCATTCGGTAACTGAATTCGGCAAATACAACTTGCAACCCAACTACCAATCTAACAACAATCACTACTCGGAACATCGGTCACTACGGAGGCTATCTTCGGATGGTACTCAATCTTAATATTACAATCTTCAAGCGGTTCTAACATTTCATGATGTTCAAGTTTTCACCCTTCCTAAGTCT
Source organism: Hibiscus trionum (assembly GCA_030270665.1). NCBI lineage: Eukaryota > Viridiplantae > Streptophyta > Magnoliopsida > Malvales > Malvaceae > Hibiscus > Hibiscus trionum. The sequence goes on from BSYR01000005.1 coordinate 30,053,977, forward strand.
TCAAATATTTCAAGTTCTGATGATACGTACATACTCACTGTGCATTCTTGCTATACAAGCTTTGTCTCTAAGTCTTCGAAGCAAATACAACTGTATTTAACTCTATGTCTCATATCGGATAACTCTTCTCACAATCTTCCAACTAGCTCGATGAACAAGCCACAATCTTCTGTTTTGCATAAGCACACAACCTAACTCTACATGTAACACATCACTATGGTTCCCAAACTCTTTTTCTGATATAGACTGATTCAAGGTCGAAGCTCTCTTCAAAGTTTCTTTCGGTTTCTCAAGGGCTCGTTGTCTCGCATCTGGCCACACAACTGGCCATTCTCATGTAGCAATCTGTCAAAGGAGTAGCTATCTTCGAAAGACTATTCACAATTCTCCGATAGTAACAATGCTAGACCTAGGAACTATAGATACCTATCACAGTCTTCAGCTCCTTCCAACTCACATATTCTTCTGCCTACTTAGGATTTACTCTAATGCACTCGGCTGATCTACATGTCCTAGGAGAACATCTTCATTAACTCGGAGTTCACGTTGGCTCAACTTGGCATACCACTGATTCTCTAATAGAATCTACCACACTAACTTCAAAACTTGCCATGATCTTTCTCGGTACTTGAATATACTCACGTGACATCTAGAAGAGCTACTAAAACTGATCAAGAAACTCAGGAAAATATTCTGTTCAACATCTCTATGAAGGTAACTAATACACTAGTCAAACAAAACGACATAACTTAGAGCTCAATGTGATCACATCTTGCCCCTAAAGATGTCTTCGGTACTTCAACTTTTCTCACTTCCAACTGGTGGTAAACGGATCTCAAACTAATCTTCAAATAGACTGAAGCACACACTAACTGACCAACAAATCACTGACACTCGGAAACAGATACTAATCATCCACTGTCACTTGTTTCGGCTGTATGCAATCGAACACATTCTCGTACTGTCACTCTTTCTTCTTCACAAATTGCACTGTAGAACTCTGAGATGATGCACTAGGCCTAATGAGTCTAAGGTCTAACAAATCTCAAAGTTAATTCTTCAACATTCTCAATTCTTCCGGGATTCACAAGTTACAGAGCAACAAAACGAAAGCAACCTCGAAAACGGTCTCAATAACAAACTCTTCTCCTTTAACAAGAGGTAAACCGGCAATTCTTCCAAATACTTATAGGAGAAGAAAACACAAACTATCCTAACACTTTGCGGTCTAATCTTCATTCAAAAATCAAATTCATCACAATTGCTAAGCAAGCCTGTCAACTAAACTCAATCAATCTTTGATCTCTAAAACTGGATCAACATTCAACAAGAAGTTCACCTCCCCACCTACCACTATCGTCACACATAAGTCCGCAACTTCAAGTCAACTCTTGCTTTGTCTCAACGTACACTAACTCCTTGCTCTTCAAGCCGAGCCTTGTCAAAAGGCACATTGAAACTGTAGGAAGACAATCACTTCACGTCTATTAGAAACTAGTAACTCTGAACCACCAACAAACATCTTCTGTACATCTTTCTGATCACTACCATCTCCCTAAAGGCTAGTCACATGCGTCCATACATCTAAGGTCTCAACAACGATATCTAATTCCTTACATGCTCACACAAATAGATGAATCCGCAGAGATGGCAACTTCACAAGTACACAACTGATAGTCTTCGGTCCTCTTGTTTTCAGACTGATTCTTCAACAAAATCTAACTCCTCTAGACTATTCGTAGAGCATTTCAAAACTTCAAAAACGCAGTTCTGAGCACAAACAGACAACCATGCTGGAAAGCCACCCAGACGCACACTGGCCCCAAACACACAAATCGGTTCCCATTCACGGATACTGATCGGCTGTCTTGCATCGAAATCATAGACTGAACCCCAACGGTCACCAACTAACACTTCTGAAATTCAGATTACTCACACGAGACCCCTACCTAGATCTCGCCAAAAGAACTAAGGTACTCATACCTACCTCTGACACCTCATCGAGTACATTCAAACTTGCATGCTTGTTAGCAACATACGAAAGTACGAACTCAGAACCAATCAGAAGAGACAAACTCAAAACTGTACCAAGGGCTTATCCACTATAACATAGACATCACTTTGACTCCCACTCAAAGGTCTTCGCTTCTTTTCACCAACTAATACCGAAATCGGTCTCATCGTCCCTCACCAACAAGAACCAACTCACACACATGCTGACTCGAGCAAACAAATCGTACCTCAACTAGGGTACAACCATACTCCCCAACTATAGCAAAGAACTTCCCCCACATCATCCACATTTTTAAAACCACAACTTCCACTCACCGATTTATGGCCCACACACTTACTAAAAGCAATAAATCAATCAACAATTTAACATACAAGTTGGGTTAGCAAAGGAAAGGTCCAAGTGGCTCAAGTATGATTTCCCTCACTTAAAATCCTTTTTCCGATGTAATAGAAGCAATAGGACTCTACTCAACATGTTTCAACAAATCAACACACATACAGGCTCAACCAAGCATATAACAGGGCATACTTGTTAAACAAGAAAACATATGCTTATGGTCCAACAACATACATTCTCAATCAATCAGTCACACATCACAGCATACACGGGTAACGAATAACATGCTTTTAAACAAACAATCAACATACTTGTCATACAAGCAATCATACTTACAAAGCAAGCAAACACCGTGCATATCAATTCAAAACTTAAACTTACCTCACTTACCTGCCCAAGGTCTCGGCAACCTTAGGCTCTGATACCAACAAATGTAACCCCCTCGTCCCGGTCTGGCCGGTTGACCGGTCCGAGTGGGCCACACGGGGAAAACCGAAGCGAAACCCGTTAAAGTTCCCCCTCGGTTAGCAACCCTATTTTTTTTTCATTTTAAAATCTTGTCTAAATGGATATTAAACCCTATGTGGTCAAACAGCGGAACAAGAATACAAGAGACAAACATTCGAACCCAAAACAGCAATTAAACAGCCCACTTTTAATCTTTTAAATAGGCCGTTTCGAAACGCCCTTGAGGCGTATCGAAACGCCTTGACCAGGTCAACTGACCCAGAGCCTTTACAAGGGGCCGTATCGAAACGGGGGTCAACCGTTTCGAAACGCCCACGACGGTCAATATCTCGTGGTCAACGAGATTTTGACCGTTTCGAAACCTTCACACCCGTTTCGAAACACCTTTATCTCGTGAATTTCTCAGAATTCCAGTAGCCAAAACGTTCCGATACGCGTTTCGGAACAGGGGTTCCAAAGGCCATACCGTATCGAAACGCGTTCCGATACGGGGTCCCTGAAGCCTACCCGTTCCGAAACGATCCCTCCCGTTTCGAAACGCCGGCAGTCTGTAACCTTTGAAATACAGATTTAGGGGTGTTTTGACAAGTCTAAAGGTCCCATAGGACCCCCTAAAGGCACACAAAACCATCAAACAAGGTCTAGAGGCATACATCCTAGATTTAACATACTCAAACACATACAAGCATGGATTTGGACAATCTTTCTAACATGGAAAATTACACATTAAGAGCCTTTCATACAAGCATGCTTGAAGACATTTAAAAAGAACCAATAAGCACCACACATATCAAGTGAGTCCACATGCCATTCAAGCAACCTAAGCACTCATAAGACATCCATCGTACTAGCATTTGGCAAGATATAACATGCTTACAAATCACGTCAACCATAGACATACATCAAGACTCGAATCAACAATTCCTATCCCATTGCTTAACTATTACATTCTATTACTTGAAATCCATACATTGAGCTCACCAAAAGCAACACTTGGAGACCTTCCCTTGCCTCTGCCACCCACAAGCTATTTATCTGCATTGTCGAACAAAAGAGAGCGTAAGCATAAAAGCTTAGTGAGGGTAAGCTCTTCAAAAACAAACCTCGACAATGCAGGGTCCAAGCACGAGCTACGACCAAGATAAAATACATGTTCTTACCTCCGGTCCACACGAGCCATGATTCTAAATGATGCACGAACATATAATCAATATCATGTCATGCTCAACATGTTCAAAACCACAATACATGAAATCACATATATTAAACCATGTTAGCAACACATCCCAAATCACATTGGCTCACAATTAACCACATAATGGCAACATAAACTACAATCCGTATTGGCACCTAGCTATGACTCGAATACGCGGATAACCGTTGGAACTCACATCCAACAACACAACCATTACCTGACGGTGGGATTCCACTCATCACCGTTCATGCGGAGGGGATTCCACTCATCCTCACGCCTCATCTCACGCGGAGGGGATTCCACTCATCCTCACGCCCGTCGATGGGATTCCACTCATCACCGACTAATGTAAATACAAATTTCCGGGCGTACCCGTACTCCTCCTTGGTGACTCAACGCCACCAAGGCCACAAGCGACTTTTGACTCATGTGTACACACTGACATCCTAATGATCGATCATTTGTACCCAAGCATACTAGTGCCAATACTAATACATTCTACAATACCATTTATTAACAACTTCCGTGCTTAGCACGTACTCACCATGACTTACTATCATGCACAAACCACATTTCCATGCCTAGTATGTACTCACCATGATCCTCGGATCAAGCAATCACCTCATAATCTCATTTCACATGACAACACACATGTACATCATTAACAACCCTAACACATCATATTTTGCACACGTGAATAACCATATCATATCTATCATCAACATACATACAACAATGCATCCAACATGCCTCAACATACATGTATACAACATATATATAACCAACACCATCACGATTTAACACGAGGCATATACAACCATTAAAGAGTGCAACCAAAGTCTCTAATCAAAGCTTGGGATTAGGCTACCACTCTAATCCCAACTCTAGGTGGGTTTACCAAGCCCATCCTAGGTTCACATGCTTGAACCAAATACTCAAAACCAATTCAAAAACATTTAACCACTCACCTAAGCTTCCAAGCTCCAAGCCAAGCAAGCAACCTCCCTCAAATTTCCGGATTTCTTCCCGAAGCTTCCCCAACACAAATTCCCGCTTCTAAACAACCTCGAACACATTTCAAACAATTCCAAATCAGCCCAACATCAAAATACCAACCCGGAAAACAATTCAAATCAAATTTACAACGTTGCAAGCCATGACCAAACCCCACACTTGCAATTTCGGGCAGCCCCTAAACCATGTCCGAAAACCATGTTTCCAACATCCATAGCACCCACAAACAATCCCAAATCAACCCCTAACCATTACCCTAACATCAAACCTCAATTTCCAACACAAACCACACCCAAAACTCAACTAAAAACCCTCCTAAAAACCCATTTTTATCTAATTTCGGGAATCATGATAAAACACTTTAAAATTCACTTATGTTGGACCTTAGGAGTTGCAAACAACTTAGCTAACAATAATAAATCAATGGCTTAAGTTAAAGACCATAAAGCTCTCATTTTTAAACAAAACCCTAAAACTTCACATTTCAAAAATCATGAAAGAATATGAGAAATATTGGTACCAACACGAAGAGGAAGACAAGACTAAGTCAAAAACGCAATTACCTTTTAAAAAGCTCCAAAGATGAAGTTGAAAGAGATGAAATGATGAAAGGGGGAGGGAGAGAGCTTCCATGTCGTTGAAATGGTGAAAATGGGGTGAAGAAGATGGGCACATGTTTTAATTCAACAAAAAGGGGTTTTAATTTTAAAAGTTCATCTTATTTACCATTTTGCCATTAATGAGATGGCAAATCCTCCTTTATCATAAAATCCATGGGATTTAATTCCCAAAACAATTTTGATCCAACATAGAATTTTTTTGATTCGAATATCTAAAACCCGAAACAATATTTTAATATTATTTCCATCCGACCCCTAAACCCGGGTGTTACATTTCCCTTTTGTTTAGGGTAAATACCCCTTTTGTCTGATTTCTGTTTTGGAGCGCCGCACTCATCATTTCATTGTTTTTCTCTCAAAACAAAAATAAATCGAACACCCTTCCCCGTTTTCCGTTAAAGCTCCGACCAAGGGGGACATCATCGCCGTTCAGCGTTTCAAGACCACCGGTGCTCTCGTCATCACCGCGCAAACAAAACCCGACCACCCAACTCTTTGTGCACCGCCGTTCTCCGCTGGAAATGGGTTCAAAAGCGTGCGTTGAATTGTACACTGTCGTCACCGTCCTCTTCATGCGCCGCCTCTGTCTCGGGTTTGAGTGAGTGTCGTGGTCGAGTCTGTTAGGTTTTCGGGTTGTCGCCGCCGTCGGTTTGCCGGCCGCCGTGGATCTGGGTGGTGGCGGTCGGGTTGGGTTAGCTGATTAAGGGTGGTTAGGGGGTGTTGTTAGGGTTTGGTTGATTTAGGAATTTAGGGTTTTGAATCTGAATTGGGTTTGAATGGTGGAACTGAACCGGGGTGTGGGAACCGAACCGAACCGGCCTGTTTGACCGAGTTGGATGACATCAGCAGTGACGTCATCTGTTGTTGTAATACTGATGCAGGCTGACGTCAGTGATGATGTCATCATGGTCAGCGATGACGTCAGCGTTGACATTTGGTTGACTTTTTCGGTCGGGTTCACCTTTATGTCATCATGGTCAGTGATGATGTCATCATGGTCAGCGATGACGTCAGCGTTGACATTTGGTTGACTTTTTCGGTCGGGTTCACCTTTATGTTTTTCGATGTTTTGGTTCTGTTTCCGTTGTCCGTTTCTTCAAATTCGAACCCGAAATACCTTTTTGGATCAAGTTTATATGTTGAACTCAGAATTTTGTTAAGTATTGCATCTGAGTTTGACTCAGTTATTTATGTTTTCAGGTGACGTGGACTCTGACCCCGAGATTTTATCTCCTCCTCTGCCAGGCAGACCTCTGGTGGCACAGTCTTCGAGATTTGCTAGTAAGATTTCTGTTAAGCGTAGTTTATTCGAATGTGGCACAGTAGGAAATCTTATAGTGTTCTTTGTTTTTAGGAGCTGATTCTGTTCGACCTTCCGCTAGGGCTAAGCGTGGGAGACGTCACTATCGACGTTGACTGTTTAGCTGCCTAAGGTGTGTTCTCTGTCTGTGCTATATGTCTTTGATGTCTGATTGCATGATCTGTATGATATATATATATATATATATATATATATATATATATATATATATATATATATATATATATATATATATATCTGTGAGATATTCTACTCTGTTATCTGATAAATATTATATGACTCGACTGTGTGCTATTCTGCTCTGTTATCTGATAAATATTATATTACTCGAATGTTGTGACCATGTTATGTAACACATATTAGAATCGGACTATTATGTACATGCATCTTAGTTGTTTAACAAGATTGCATTCGGACTCTGAAATCGTATAACATGTCATATCATTGGGTTGGGATATTGTATGGAGGAAGCTCAGCGACTTCATCCTTCGGGTTGAACTTCGCTTCGGATTAGTAGTACCATCTTTTGGGATGAGTTCTGCTTCGGACATGGTGTTACGGTGTAGAGTGGTTCGGGGAAACCTCACTCTTCGGACGGTGATGTAGATGGGTGCATGTCATGTTATGATATCTATGTGCCTTGCTTGTAATACTTCAGAATATCTGTTAATTATTGATTTGTTGTTTGACTGTTGGATTGACTTCTGTTATGCACTTTAGAGACACACTGAGCTTTATAGCTGACTCCCCCTTAGTATCTGTTTCAGATTTCCAGACTTAGGTTTCGGTACTTGGAGGACCTCATTCGAACGGATTGAATTTATTATTCAGTATGAATTATTTTAAGTTTTCTTTCTTTATTTATGTATTTCAAATTTGGTTGTAATTTGGACTTTGGATTGTTATTTTGGGATTGCTGAACTAATTTATACATGCATTGTTTTACGACAAGACTTCAAAGGACTTTTACAATTGAATAATAAATTTTGACACGTTTTCTTTTAAGCAATCTTTCTTGAGGGGCAAGTTTTCTAAAACGACAAATATAATTTAAGCAAACCTCTTAGGTCAAAATAGGGGGTTACATTTAATATGCATGCAAAAATTATTATCGGCTTAAAATTTTAAGTGAGCCTGAGAGTCCGAGGATTGAACTTTGCTCTAATACCACTAATTGTAACCCCCTAAACCAGACCTAGAAGAAAAGACTGAATATAGAAAGTCACGTCTGAAAGCTTTACCCTCAAGTAATAAATTTTAGGTTTAAATCATTTATAAAACAATTTATTTATTAATTAATGATAAGTATCGTAAATATCACAATTATTTTCAAAAACCCAAATGTTATAAAAATATTCTGATCATTTAACAAATATATGAAATAAAATCTGTAAATACATGTTGAAACATATCCCAAAATATAAAGTTCCTCAGTCTGAATACGTAAATGTCCCAAAACATAAAATAATAATAATCTAATAGTCTAAAATAAGTTCATACTGAATAATAAAATAACTGGATAAAATCTGAGATTCTCTGTAAAACCTATGTTTGATTTTGATATAACGAAGTATGTTAAGGATTAAATTGAAAACTTGAAATTGATTTCTAAGTCCCTTAAATGATTTAAAAATCACCAACACTTTAAACTGATTTGAAAAACTCAAACTCCAAATATTTTCTAAGTGTTCCAAGGCCAAAGTATTGAAAAACGTCTAGGTGTATCGATACGCCTCCAGCCATATCGATACATTTTTTTCAAAGTTGGCTACTGGAAAGACGCGTTTCGATACGCCCCTCTGTAAAAACTGAAGGAGTTTGAATGGTGTACCGATACGGCTCAATCCGTATTAATATGGTTTTAACGGAATTTTTAATTCGAAGAGCTTTAAATATTTTCGACCGTTGGTGTCAGTTGTTAGGTAACTAATATTTAGAGTGGTAGTTGTCCCGTATCGATACGGTGTACCTCGTATCGAAACGGAGACTTCTAGTGAGCTAAGTTGAGAAAAAGGTATCGATACGGTCTCTTCCGTATCGAAACGGTCCTTGTCCCGTATCGATACGCTTACACGCGTTTCGATACGCCCTCTTTATTATGTGCAACGGCTCTTTTTGTTTTGAGACAGGTATCGATACATGTCTTCGTGTACCGATACGGATAGATGTAGAAGTGCATTTATGGTGGAAAGAGAGGGTCCCAACGGCTATAATCAATACCCTAACCATCCAAACAACTAGAATTGATAGAGAACGTATAAATTGAAGCTTATTGAATACTAGCAACAACCATTGCATCAAAGATAAACATCCAAGCTCATTTGTGCTTATTTTCCAATTTCTTGTAAACCCCAAATTGTGTTGTATTCAATTCCTATCCTATCTCAAATTTGGGTTGAGTGTTTGTACTGAAAGGGGCAATATTGTATTTGAGAGATATCTTTCTTGCCTAATTTCTTCTTTGTTCACTTGTGAGGGTTTGGTCAAATTTTGGATAGAAAATTTGACCAGTTGTGTAAAGGTTACCTTCTAAGGCTTGAAAAGGGGAAGAATAAATTAGTGAATTGTTGCAAATCCTTAGTGGTAGCTAAGGTAGTGGATGTAGAGTTCATTTGGAACTTGAACCACTCTAAAATCCTTTGTTCTTTATTTTTAGCTATCATTTTTCTCCAACCAATTTTAAAAAGCCCAATTCACCCCCTCTTGGCATTGATCAATCCATTGATCCACTAAACATTCTCCAAGTACCACGTCGCCTAAAGTCCAAGATATCTGCAAAAGAAAACTATGGGGGAGTAAGCTATAGAGCTTAGTGTGTCTCTAAAGTGCAAGAAAAAATTGTAAACACAAAGACAATAATTTCTATAAAATCTTTAAGTTCAAAACAATGATGATTCACAACACAAATGATTTAATTTTATAAACACAATGCAATGTACCCAACTACAGCTCACCCTAAGAGGAAAGTTCCCCAGAACTCTTCACTACATCCACCAATCGGTAAGCGGTCGTCACCACAATCTTCCACCGTACAATCCCAACCCATGCACACAACGATATTAAATCACAATACTCAAATCTCTACTCAATCTTGTACTGTAATCTGAGCTCGTTGTCCATAAAACCATTATTTAAATAAGTCTCTATCTCAAGTATGAATGCATAGAAAATTCTTATGCAACGACACATCTCATGTAAAATACTCATAAATTGTAAAACAACATCACACGGTAAAACTATTTATATAGCACGGTAAGAAAACACACGTTGCAACGATAAAGCTATAATAATGTAGCGAACAACTCTCGCGCTCTTTGTCTTGTACTAGATCTTAACCGAATCAAAAAAAAGTTTTAATATGATATGTTTGTAGTATTAGGTGTACATGGCAGCATTGATATTTTTTTTCTAATTTCTTTGTCGCATAAAATTTCATATATATATATATATAGAGAGAGAGATTTAGGCGGTATTATTAATTGAATTAGGTTTAGAATATATATATATATATATATATATATATATATATAACATTTAAATAATAATTAAAAATAGAAGATGATTCGGCTGCTATAAGTATAATTTAATTCAAATTCAATATTCTTTTAAAACAATGGGTTAATCACCCAACAAGTCTCCAAACTTCTTATTTGTTTGATAAAGTTGCAAAATTATGTTTAAAGATGATTTAACTCCCAAAATTCTTAATTTCGCCATAAGAATTCGCTTTAAAGTTTAATTTAGTCCCTTAGCAAATTAGAGTTTTTGAATTAAAATTTTTAAATAAAAGGGTTTTGAATTTAGGGATTTCAAAATTAGGTTTCTAAATTAGAGATTTTTCGAATCTAGGATTTATAATTTGAGCGTAAATTTTGGGGTGTTACAACTCTCCCACTCTTAAAATAAATTTTGTCCACAAAATTTTCAGACTAAGGAGGTGACATAGTAATCTATCAACAAAAGAGATAATCCTAGAATTAGAGTTCGTACTTGGAGTTTCTATTCAAAACATATCTTTAATATTTTAAAATAATAAAAATATCAAAAAATCCCATTTTGCCCCAAACATTTAATATGCATGCAAAAATCATTTCAGATTAAAATTTTAAGTGACATTCTGAGGGTTGAACTTAGCTTTGATACCACTAAATGTAACTCCCTAAACCCAACCTAGAAGAAAAGACTGAATTTAGAAAATCACGTTTGAAAATTTTACCCTAAAGTAATAAATTTTAGGTTTAAATCATTTATAAAACAATTTATTTATTAATTAATGATAAGTATTGTAAATATCACAATTATTTTCAAAAACCTAAATGTTATAAAAATATTCTGATCATTTAATAAATATTTGAAATAAAATCTATAAATACATGTTGAAATAAAAATATTCTGATCATTTAATAAATATCTAAAATAAAATCTATAAATACATGCTGAAACATAATCCCAAAATATAAAGTTTCTCAGTCTGAAATACGTAAATGTCTCAAAACATAAAATAATAATAAATATGATAGTCTAAAATAAGTTCATACTAAATAATAAAATAACTTGATAAAATCTGAGATTCTCCAAGTACCATGTCGCCTAAATTCCAAGATATCTGTAAAAAAAAACTATGAGGGAGTAAGCTATAGAGCTTAGTGTGTCTCTAAAGTGCAATAAAAATCATAAACAAAAAAATAATAATTTCTATAAAATCTTTAAGTTCAAAACAATGATGATTCACAATACAAACGATTTAATTTTACAAACACAATGCAATGTACCCAACTATAGCTCACCATCGCTAAGAGGAAAGTTCCTCAGAACTCCTCACTACATCCACCAATCGGTAAGTGGTCGTCACCACAATCTTCTACCGTACAATCCCAACACATGCACACAACGGTATTAAATCACAATACTCAAATCTCTACTCAATCATGTAATGTAATTCGAGTTCGTAGTCTATAAAACTATTATTTAAATAAGTTTCTATCTCAAGTATGAATGCATAGAAAATTCTTATGCAACGACACATCTCATGTAAAATACTCATAAATTGTAAAACAACATCACACGTTAAAACTATTTATATAGCACGATAAGAAAATACACCTCACAACGATAAAGCTATAACAACGTAGCGAACAACTCTCACACTCTTTGTCTTGTACTAGATCTTAACCGAAACACAAAAAAAATTATTATGATCATGTTTGCGGTATTAGGTGTACATGACAGCATTGATATTTTTTTCTAATTTCTTTGTCGTATAAAACTTTATATATAGAGAGAGAGGATTTAGGCGGTGGAAGGGTTAAGCATATTAGAAATTGAATTAGGTTTAAAATATATATATATATATATATATAACATTTAAATAATAATTAAAAATAGATGATGATTCGGCTGCTATAAGTATAATTTAATTCAAATTCAATCTTCTTTTAAAACAATGGGTTAATCACCCAACAAGTCCCCAAACTTCTTATTTATTTGATAAAGTCGCAAAATTGTGATTAAAAATCATTTAACTCCTAAAATTTTCAATTTGGCCATAAGAATTCGCTTTAAAGTTTAATTTAGTCCCTTAGCAAATTAGGGTTTTTGAATTAAAATTCCCAAATAAAAAGTGTTTTGAATTTAAGGATTTCAAAATTAGGTTTTTAAATTAGAGATTTTTCGAATCTAGAGTTTACAATTTGGGCGTATTTTTGGGTGTTATAAAAATTATAATGTAAATATTAAAAATATTAAGATAATTTGATCCTTCAAGTGATCCAAGGGTAAAAAAGAATGTTGTTATTTTTAAAAGATTCGAGTTTAAGCATCTTATCTATAAGTTGTGTGTGTCTTATTAAATAGTTAAGAAAAAATAAACAGATATTACCATGATCACATCATATGTTAAAAAACATTTGATAGATGCACTTTGATAAAACGTTTAACGTGAAACTTGTTCTTGCAAAATTTTCAATGCCGTATTTGTATTTGACAAAATGTTCAATATAGTACTTGTACATAATATACAATACTTGAACTATTATTTCTGCCTCGTTTGGTTGGGTTGTAACTGACGTGTTGTATTATTTAATACGTCTCGATTACGAAACTTACTTTTATATGTGCGTTTGATAGATGTGAAATTTAATATGGCGTATTATTTTATACAAAAGTTGAGTGATATTTATCACGGGTGGAGGTGGTGTTTATTTAACAAGTCAGTTTTATGCCAGTTTTGTCAATTATACTCTCATACTAGTTTTCACGTATTTACATGATTACATCATTGTAAATATGCTAACTTTAAACCCTAAACAATGATCCCTAACACCTAAACCTTAAACAATAAACACTAACACTAACCCAAAACCATAAAACCCAAATATTAAATCACAAACTTTAAACCCTAAATAATAAATTTCATACCCCAAACCATGGACTTTAAACCTCAAACCATAAACACCAAAACATTAACCCTAAACCCTAATAATCAAAACACAAACTTTAAACCTAAATAATAAACCCTAAACCTCAATCACAAACTCTAGACCTTACTCCATAAACCTAAAACCATGAACATTGAACTATAAACTACAAACTCCAAACCATAAACCATAAATCATGATCTTCAAACCCAAAAACATAAATCATAAACCTTAAAACTTGAATCTTTACACCCTTAAATCATAAACCCCAAATCTTGAACTCTAAACCATGAACCTTAAATAACGAACCATAAACCCTAAACTTCAAACATCAAACCCTAAATCATAAAAATAATTTAATAATCGATGTCAAGGGAAAATATGAAGCTAGAATTTTAAGGGTAAAAGGGTATATTCATACATAACACTTATCTATTTACTTTATCACAAATTTCACAACCAAACACCTTGATGTAGTAACATATATCTTTCATCCATCATTTTAATACACATGTGTTATTTAATTTTGTAACGATGCGAGTTTCGAAATCTGATGGTCGGTTTAACTCTAAGTGTGGGCTCTGTGGTAGGGCCGAGTGTTGGGGCAATTGTGAGCCTTGGTGGGCTAACAAATTAGTTTTGGGGCTTGGGTTTTTAGAGTGGTGTTAGTTGGGAGGGTAGAATGGTAAATTCCCCCATTTTTGAAGAGAGGAAAGGGGAGAAACTTAATGTTTCTACAGAATGTGACGAAGGTGATATCACCTTGTCTTTTGCTTTCCCCATTCTCTCTCATTTTCATCTTTCTCCCAAGAACCCAAGGCTAAGGGTTCAATCTTTGTGTTTAGATGTGTGAATCACGTTTGGCTTGTTGAGGGAAGTGTTATCAACATTCAAGGATCTATAATTTGAGGTAATAATGGCTAGAAATGGTGGTGGGAGAGGTTTTAGTGGGGGTTTAAGCTTGAGTTCGGGAATGAGGGTTCTAACCCCATTTCTTGCTAAAAATCATACCTTTAATCCATTTTAATCTTCATGCAACGTTGCAACCCACCTTACAATGTTTCCTTGTAGTGAAAGAAGTTGAGAGGCATCCAAGAGCCAAGGGAAAAGCAAGGCTTGAAGCTTGAGGTTTGGGGCTCTTCTCTCAACTTTAATTTAAGGTTAGTACACTACTAACTCTTATGTATTCCTAAAATCATCGATTTGTTGTTTGCTTGGTTATATGACGTTTTTGGTTGAGATAAAAGCTTGGTGTTCATCCATGGTAAATTTCAATTTGTTGTTAAAAATGTGTAAACTTGGTAGGAAACCACTTAATAGACATTCCATAGCTTATAGGTGTAAAATGGGAATTTAATTCATGGTTTGGATGCGTCTAGAGACAAGTTAGGGTGATTATCGAGCCTTAAAAAGTGGTTATGAGCTAAGATTTCGAAACCATATGAATGGGTTTCGATACCTTATGAATTTCTGCGAAAAAAATAGATTCTGGAGCAAAGGTTTCCATACCTTTAGACATGTTTCGAAATCTCTGGGCAGAAGATTTTCATACCTTTAGACAGGTTTCGAAACATCTGGGCAGAAGGCTTCCATACCTTTAGACAGGTTTCCAAACCTCTAGGCAAAAGTTTCTATACCTTATGAAGGACGATGTTGGGCATTATTCTAAATGTTGAGAAATGATTCAAATGGACGTAAAAGCGATATTTCATCGGTTAATGGCTAATGACATGATTAAACCCTTGAATAAAATGTGTATTCACTAAAAGTGATTGTGTTGATTAATAAGTCTATGATAATTAAGGATGAGAATCGAGGTGGAAGATTAATGGTTTGATTAACGTATTAATAAATGTGATTGGATTAATTATATAATTCTCCATAATGTATTAACAACTCGGTAATGTAAAATAAATGTGGTGTTGACTAGCAACAATAGGTAGGGATGGCAATGGATCGGATTTGGATCGGATTGTATAAAATCCAAGTCCGAATCCGTTACAATCGGACTCGGATATTTTTTTCGGATTTGAATTCGGATTTTTTTCAAACGGATTTGGATCAGATTGTTTTTGGATCGGATTCGGATTTGTTTCAAACGCATTTAGATCAGAGTTTTTGGATTCGGATTAAATTGTCATCCCTAGTCTTGACCTAAGTCTGAGGGGTAGATTCGCGAATTTTAGCGTCTTTAGGGTATATTGTGTTTTGACCCTCTAATAATTTTATTTTAGTGCAAATCAGTCCATAATTTTGTATATTTAATTTCTTACGCATTTAATTTATGCTATTTAATTCTACACTTGTTCATTTTTATCTCTTATTTGTCGACTACATTTAATTTTTTGTGTTTAATGTTTATGCTTTTAATTTGCTTTCTATTTTAATTCATAATTTTAGCATAATATATCATAACTTTATCTATCGATTGCACATTACTTACTATTTCATTCACTAACTTTATTAATTTTTAGTAATTCATTGATATTTACATTTATTTGTTTCTCCATTGTATTTATTTTATTGTTTGTTTATCTATGACTTGATCTTGCATTTGTTTTTTTCATATTTATTTATACATGCATATGATATAAATAGATATATTACACTATATTAAGGTTAATTAATATATATAAATTATAATAAATATTATTATTATTTAACTTACATTCTTAAGACATTTATATTTTTATTATCAATTTTAATATATATATATATATAAAGTTAAATTTATTTTTACTATTATTCTAAATTACCTAATATATACATTTATGTTTTCGTTTAAAAAATATATGTAGTTATGTTTCTTTTAATGTATTTAGTTTAACATTTTACTTTATTTATGTTGTCTTCTTGTTTTAATGTAAATATTATACATGATATTTTGTTTTAAGGAGTTAAAAGTCCTAAATATTTTGATTCGGACTCGGATATGGATCGGATTCGGATTCGGATCGGATCTTGGCATGATCCATATCCAACCCATCTCCTATTAGGACTCGGACATTTTACTCGGATTCGAATTCGAATTTTTTTCAATCGAATATGGATCGGATAAATTCCTTCGGATCGAATCGGATTTGGATCGGATTCGGATCAAATTGCCATCCCTAACAATAGGGGATCCTTTGGATCACGTTGCTTGCATGTCGGGTAGACATTTGATTGGTTGAGTGTTCTTGATTGATGGGATCTGGATACCCAATTAGAGTGATGCAATACAAGTTGATGAGATTCAGGATGTATGTTCTCGAGGCTGTGTGACACTGGGCCTCATCCGATGATACTCGATGAGAGATTCCGAGTATGAGTGTAAGTTCCTGAGGCTGTGTGACACCAAGCCTCACTCTGAGTGTATGTTCTCGAGGTTGTGTGACACCGGGCCTCACTCCAGGTTCGTTGGTATGATGTATGAGCACTGTGCATGATGTTACCTTCTTGCTTGATATATGTTTAGGCGGTTATGGTAGCGCCATTGCTTATCTTCCTATGATATCATATTTGTAGCATGCTCTTATTTATGATTTGCATGAATCATAGTTGAGTGGAAGTGTATCTACTGAGCTTCGTTAGCTCAGCGTTAGAAATTGTTGTTTCCGTTCGCAGGTTAGTAGGTTGACGTACGTTGTTGGAGTATCATCGGTATAGGACCTCGGCATCAACTTGTGTCCGAGTACAGTACCTAGGCTTGTTGTGCTATGTATTCGTAGGACCCTATGATGTATTGTAACTCTTATTTTAGATTTTAACTATAAACTCAAATACTTTAAATTATATGTTTTAAATGGAGCTCCTATGTAACATTTTTAACTACTTTTATCTACACCATGTGTTGGATTTAATAAATTTTATCAGAATGTTTTTAGGCTAAATCTAAGTGCAGATTTTAAAATTTTTGAGTTGGGCTTAAGATCCAATTATGACATTTGGGTAGTGGGTGTATTACAAATTTAGTATAATACACCTCTTTTACATCTGTTATACCAAACGGGGGATTCATGTATTATTATAATACTTAAGGATTAACATTAGTGTCAAATCAATCATTTAAAATTTGAGTAGATTTTATTAAAAATAAGCCAACGTAAATGCAAATATTACATGAATATATATATATATATATATATATATATAACAAAAATAATTTTTTTTCTTTCAAATTAAACATTTCATCAAAATACATGTATTACATTGGACACTTTTATAGTACAAGTATCACATTAAAATATTTATCAAAATACAAATACTATATTCTATTAAAAAAATAATTATATTGAATATATTTGAAAAATACATAGACAACATATATCACATTAAGCATTTATCAAAATATGAAATATATTTAATAAAAGAAAAAATGACTAATTTTTTCAATTTAATCGTGAATACATTTATACCATATCACCTGGAAAGAATTTAGAAATTTCAATTCTCAAAATCAAAATAACCGGATATAAAATAACAAAACCTTTGTATAGGAAAAAAAAATCTACTAAAAGTATATCAAATAACCACACATAAAGGGAGATAAAATCTATTTATACAATGTGAAATTGTTTATACTAAGACGCTTACAAATCCAATTCTGTTTTTTTCCCCCAAAAAACTTAACCCCCACAATTTCAACATCGACAAAGAAGGAATCTGATTTTAACTTTGCTTCATGTCCTCACAAAAAAGCCTTTGAAGAAGCTAAACATTCAATCCCAAGTGATATCCGAATAACGCTGAATACAAAGGAAATAATTAACTAAAATCTCTCATTTTTTATTAGCCAGACAAATCTGATAACAAAAACGAAAGGGGGTAGAGTCTCTCTATCGCCTCCTCATTCCACGTCCCCGGCCAGGGAAACCACCTCCACGTCCTCTGCCACCCATGGCACTCGCAGCAGCTTCTCCTTGTGCACTCTCCGACTGCAAAATTTAACACACAAAAGCAATGAAGGAGCTTTACAGCAATGTAAATGCATGGGCCGACAAGTAGTTCCACAAATATGGACATGTCATACTACTAAAGTACTTAGATAGGTTAATTGAGGTAGAATTTATGAGCATCAATAGAAGCAAGAACAAAGCTTTGTGTTAAAAGTTTCAATTTCCTAGTAGGATGGATACTACTAAAGGTACTCGTTAAAGCAGGCTTACTGTAATTTGCACTTCCTAGTCTACTTTTGAGCAGAAAACAACCAGAGACTTTTCAGGAGTTCTGAACCAAAAATTTGATTGTAATTTCATCTATGTTTGATATCATGAATTTTTTCATTGTGTATATAAGCAAGTCAAACTACTAGAATAAATCAACCACAACAAATTCAAGCCAAGGGTGACCTCCAATAACTCATTGATTTCACTTATTACTTGATAAAAAAGAGGGATTATGAAGCTTTATCATGGCTCATGGGTACAAACTGCACTTATATTTCCTGAGAAGCTTTTGTTGTCTAGAATTACAACAATGATTATGATTATCATAAAGACACCAAACTCTGAAATTTTGGTACAAGGATCACAGAGAAAAGAGCAAATGACAAACCACAGACTATAAAAAAAAATGCATGTACTTCTTGACAGGGAACAATGCATTACCTTGGGATTCTTAACAGTCTCATCGACACTAAGAATAAGACATGCAGCCTCAGTTGCAGCATTGATGGCATTGATCTGTCAAGCAAACATTTTAGATGTCAGAGCCACAGAATTTATGAAGTTAAGATTAGCACAAAACTTAAAGGTGAAGAATTATGTAACAAATTGTTAGTTGGAAATTGGTCAAGCCACCTTTACAACTGATGGCTCCCACACAAAGTTTGCAAATGAATCTGCTATTCCACCAGTGTTGATGTCCACTCCATAAGGTGCACCCTCACCTGCCCAGAACCTCAAACTCTTAAAGGAGAATCTTTAGCTGATAACAATAGGTAATAAATGATAAAAAGAATTAAAAAAAAAGAATTTTGAAAAGAATAAAACCAGATGGAAGTGCATGCTTCTGCCTTAATTTGTTCAACACATCGGTTGCATCAAAGCCAGCATTGTCACAAAGCTGCCGTGGGATAACCTGAAGATGAGAAGAAACATCAAGATGTCAAATATTTGCCCCATAGTTAAATGCAAAAGTTTCATCTTGATAGAAGGCAAAGTTACATCAAACTTCCCTAATATATTGTTCTCATGATGAAAATCGTTTTCATACATTCATGAGGAAGTATCAAATACACCTTTTCTGGTAATTATTCACACAACAGGCTCCTTTGACAAGAAAATAAATTCAAATTTGTGTATCCATATTCAAGAAGAATACAATGATAATTCAAAAGGTTCATCAAAATAAAGAAGTGAGACTTTAGCATAAATTGAATGTTGTGCCATGTCTACATGAGTATATGCAGGTCGGGTAATGAATTATTTTTTTATAAAAAATCAAGAACTTTTTTTTTCTTTTTGGTACAGAAGAGGCCAAAGCTTAGGGGAAACTGGGGAAGGGAAATTCACAAGTTCTCGGGACCAAGACCCAGCCTTGCAAGAATCTATCTCCTAAGGAAGATGAACGATGATTTGGGCTAAGCAAGGAAGAAAAAACAAAGTGCAGAAACACCTACCTCAAGTGCTTTTGCATAAGAGTTGATAAAAAGTTGAGATTTCCCAGCTATTGTGCGTGCATGCTGCCTCAGGTATCGACTTATCTCCATCTGCCATCAAAGGCAAGTTTCACATATCGAGATCAAAAATTGTCTTCGAATATGCTTAACAATTCACAAGTTATTGTAAATACATACATCTATTGCACCACCTCCAGCAACTACAGTAGAGTTCTTCAAAGCTCTTCTAACAATCATAATTGCATCGTGTAAGCTCCTCTCAGCTTCTTCAATGAACTGAAATAATAATGCATATAGTCTCCCGCATCAGCATGAAAAAGATGCACATTAATAAATATCACTAGTAAAAATATGAAAACCTGATCAGCTCCACCACGTAGAACTATGGTGGCTGTCCGTCCTGATGGGCAACCGCTGAATATATTAAACCTTTCGTTTCCAACCTGCTTTTCCTCAAAAACCTCACATGTTCCCAGAACCTTTAAAACAACAAAGAAGAAATTAATTCAAGAAGTTCAATAAGCACTGAAAAGTTGGAAAGTTTAAACTGGGGGGCGGGGCGGGGGAGTTGGCTGCATTTCCACAAGTATATATAAACCTCATCAATTATGTTGTTAACAGATGTTTGTATGGTTCCACCACTTGCAGCAGCAACCCGGTGAAGATCTTCCTCAGCTACACGACCAGCACAGAAAACATCCCTGTCTGCAAAATACTGACAACAAACATTCAGGTCAATAAAACTTGAGAGAGAATAAAAACTAGTCAAAATTACAGAAATATAATACTCCTCAAGGTCCCATGCAAAAACAAAACTATCGATAGAGAACGTAGGAGCTGGAAAGAAATAGATATGTCAGAATAATGAAGTGTCAAATAAGATCATGCCCATGGCTACATTAATTTTTTTACAAGTCCCAATGAAAGAACTCATACAAGCAGATAACAAAGTAGCCAGAGAGAAGAAGGCCATAGGCCTTTCATAGTTAGCAGATAAACTTATGTTCACAACCAAAAACATGTATTAACTCAATTTAGTCGCAACATAACCCCAAAAGGAAAATGCTTTGTAAAGGTTGTGTTAGTTCTGAACAGTTAAAGAGACATGTTTAAAGAAATAAAAATGCAGTGCTTACGATCAAGGCAAAATCTCACACCTGTGTCGCCAGATCACCAATAGCCAACCGTGAGAGAACAACTTTTGCACCACTCTTCACACATTTATCCAACTTGTCATAAATGATATTCCATTCGGCATCAACAATTGACTGATACTGTGATGGATCAGAAAGTCTGTAGCATATAAACAAAAGGTAGAGTCAACACTGACTTATGAAAAAATAATTCAAATCAGAGATGACAAAAACAACTACCTTATCTCAGCATTTTCTTTCTCAGATTTCAGTTCCAACTCAATGTTTAACAGAAGTATTTTGGGATTCAAAAACTTCTTTGGCTGCTGTTCAAAACCGGCATATGAAAATGTCTTTTTAAAGGCAACACCATTAACCAAAAAAGAGTCCCTCATATTGCCACCAGGAACCTTGCAAAAGATTAAAAAAAATCAATTTTTGACGTGACAGTGATTTGATACAAGAAACATAGGTTGCTGATCCATATTATAAACCTTATGAAAATCAAAGTCAAATTGATGCCAACCTCATTTCCTAAAGGCACATTGCAACACTTACATGAAGCTAAATCACTAATGGATGAGAATCTAAACATAAAGAATAGCCAAGTAATACACACAGCTAGGAAGTAAGATAGTGCAGTATAAGACACACTGGGTCCAAAATATCATTTCCCATAACAAAATTTAAGGCGTCATTTCAAAAGATCCAAGTACAAATATCAGAAAAAAGGAAAACGGCAAAAAAAGATTGACAATAGGACATGAAACAGAAGATTACCTTCTTAATTCCAATCATATTTAATCTATCTTCATTGCCAATTGCAATAACAGCATCCACAACCATTGATGCAAAGAACTCCTTTTCTCCACCAATGAGTTTTGAAGAAAGAGTTGTTGCAGCACATTTAGCTAATAAGCTTTTCTTCTCTTCTAGACTTTTCCCCTCAATACTGACAGCAAGTGCTTTGATCTTCTCAATGGCCTGTCAATTAGGTACAACATTCAGCATAAATAGAGTCATAAAAACTACTTCAGCATCTAAACCACGACAGGGGGCTAAAAACACAAACTCACCAAATTGCAAGCAGTTCGATAACTGCGAATAAGATTTTGAGGGTGGACTCCATCCTCAACAAAAGGCTTGGCCTCTTTTAAAAATTCTCCAGCTAGCAGTACAACAGTTGTAGTACCATCACCAACCTGCAAGACAAAAGAAGAAAATTATGTAAATCAACTAAATAGCCTGAAGAACAGCAGATCTTGATAACACCGCTACCTTCAAGCAGATTCATAATGATGAACAAAACCAGCTTCAAATCAAACTATCAGTTTGGTAATGAAAACCCAAGGTCCAAGCAACTATTTAAACTACAATTCAACTAAAAACTGGAGAAAACGATTCGGAATCTACAACAACAACAAAAAACAAGTAAAAGAAAAGGAACGGTGAAAGTGACCTCAGAGTCCTGAGACTTGGCTATATCAACGAGGATCTTGGCGGCAGGATGGACAATATCAAGAAGCTTCATGATGGTGGCGCCATCGTTGGAAATGGTGACATTTCCTTTGTCATCGTGGATGAGCTTGTCCATGCCCCTGGGACCCAGGGTCGTTCTGACCACATCAGCCACGGCGGTGCAAGCGTTGATGTTGCTGACTAGCTGCGCCTTCCCCTGGGAAGTGTCCGTCCCTTCTTTCAAAAGAATGATTTGGGGTTGCTGAAATGAAAAGGGGAAAAAAGATTTAGTAGCAGTTAAAAAAGAAATTCAATACACAAAGACAAGTGAAGTTACCAGCATGGATGCCATTGCTGCTAGGGTTTTGCTTGCTGTTTTAGGAGGAACTGTGAAGAGAGAGGTTCACAGAGAGAAGAAGAGTGTTGGAGTTCTTTCTTTAAGGTTATTTTTATGGAGGTTTAAGTTTTTAACTCTTTGAGAAGGCTGTTGGGCCTTGAACATAATTAAATGAAAGAATTTGGTTTGGTTTCAGCTAAAAATGGGCTTTTTTTTATCTCCTCTAGTTTATGACCCAGCTTCAAAGCTTATTACTTTTGAAGCAGCTTCTATTGCAGTGCCAGTAAATCAAAATTTCATTCTTTATTTCTGAAAAAGAGAGAGAGAATAAAGCCCAGTTTTTTACACGGCAGTCTCCACTCTCCACTTCTTTTCTACCCATCATCTCATTTGGTCCAATCTCTGTGAAAACTAATCATCAAGATAGCTTATTTACGAGTCAGCAGCGCTTGTTTAGACCGGCTGGTTATCAACTGTTCGGCTTCTTCTGAGCTGGGTTCCTCCCCAGACCCTATAAACTCGAGGCATGTCATGTACTTTTGAGTTTTGATGCTCAGTGTGGGTCTTGTAGTTATATTGTTAGAATTTGATGAAATATTCAATGGTATGTGCTTATGTTGGTAATTCTATTATAATTCTGATAAGTGATAACAAGTAGGCATTAATTTCGAGGGAAAAGTGGAAATCCCAAAATTCTTGCACTTCTATATCCGATGTCAGTAGGAATCGGGAAATAGTGGAAATGGATTTGCTCTTTAAACATTTTTTTCCAGTTTTTGTTAATCCTTTTTCAGTTGCAGAGTGTCTATAAAAAGTTGAAGTTACTATGACTAAAGTAAGAGTGATGTGGAATTATTGTTGTAAGAAAACTATAGCAACTTATGGTGGACTTTTGCTGTTGTACCACATTGTCTTTTTAATTCCTAATAGTCAAACTATTCTCTCAAGTGCAATAAAGTAGTATTTGGAGTTTTGTTGTACCGGTTGGATGTCCAAAACCATCCTTGTTTTATGTTAAACCCATTCAATGTTGTATGGTCTCATGCTATCTTTGTGCTCATCTCAATGTAAAAAATGGCGCAGGGGTCCTATAGTGGAGAAGCACTTGCAGGCAATCAGTCCAAAACATTGACCCAAAGGTTGTGCTGTGAATAATTGTTTTAGTTTATGTTATATTTTCATGATAATAATGGAAGTATGAAGTGTCTGCTTGGATACAGATTACAATGGTTATTGCAAGGGAGGTTGCATCAGTGACTTGCTTGGGATTTGAGGCCAGTCTGAACTCTCATCTTCCATTTATATACTTTGTGTCTTTTTCTTTCTTCTCTAATCCTTTACATTTGGTTGTAGTTGCTTAACTTTTTTCTTTTCTCTGTTTTAGTAAGTATATTGTTGCAAACTTGCAATATAATGTTTAATCGTTCATTAGTTGTCAATTTTGTATTGAAGTCCTCGGATGATTATACCTTTTGATTGAAGAACTTGCATCGCTACTCGGAGATTTAAAAAGAAATCTGAGTAGGATAAACAATTCATACTACAAAATAAAATGGCATCAATCTTGCTTGTTAATGAAGTTGAGCAGACTAAATTACATGGAGTTGTAACTTACTTGATAAATGCTTTCATATGAAATTATTAAAAATATTCTGGCAAGAAAGAGTTACTCTTGTTTGTATGGGCTTGCTAAATGAAAGAGATTAGAAACAACACTTTTTTGATTTGTTTTATATGTCTAAATCACTTTAAGTACCTCTTGGAATTGTGGTTGGTGGGGATAATATTTTTCGTGGATCCTCTTGGGCAGGAGCAGGATCGAGTGGGCTTTGACCGTTCATTTTTGCAGCTGGAACTGGTAATCCATTTTTCACCACAGATATCGTTGTGCAGAAAGTAGGTAATTTTTTCTTCAGTTGGAATTAGGTGCTCAAAACTCGATTCGTGGTTGATGAAGCTAAATATCAGTTCACTCTATCAGGCTAATTTCCCTATTAAAAATGAGCTCAGTTGCCAACTTTATCTCAATTGTTTGTGCTCAAGCTCAAGCTCAAATTCTAATTGAAGTTTGGTTTAATCTCTCAAGCTACTTGAGCAAGGCATTAGGATGGATAAATTAGCTCACTCAATAACTTGAGCTGCTTATGCTTGACTTGACAATTGTTCAACTGAATTCAACTTTTATATCCAAGGCCATTGACACTCTTGAACTGTACTATATATAAATCTCGCACTAATGTATTTTGCTGGAATAGTGTTAACAGAGCTAAAATGTGAATTTGTTTTAACTTTTTTATTTTTTCAATGAATGTTATGTGAATGCCAAGATAAAGCTATTGTTTGTAATAGAACTAATGTTCTATTTGTCGTCCCAGTCCATGCAGGGGTTGTGCTGAAAGCCATGAATGTTGATGGGGTTTACGATGATGATCCGAGGCACAATTCACTAACTTATCATGAGGTGACTTCTAAAGATCTCTCCGTCATGGACATGACTGCTGCCATTACTCTGTTCCAAGAAAATAACATTCCGGTATGTTTAGACTTTTGTAATCTGCATAGAAACAAGTGTGACTTAGAAGTGGCTTTATATTTGGGATTTGTAAGTTGGCCAAGTGAGTAAACTGAAGGGAATAGGAGTTAATTCACCTAATGTGTTTTTCTTTCAATGCAGTTGTTGCCTTCAATTTAAACAAAACCGGTAACATTTCAAAAGCAATAAAGGGGGAAAGAGTTGGTACATTGACCGGAGGAACATGGAACTCAACGGTGGCAAGGACATGAAGAAGGTATCTGGTGCAGTTTCCTAACATGTAGTGACTTATCCTACTTTGCTTTTCATTTTCCTAGAAAAAAAAGAATGTATGGTTTTTCATTGTTCTAGCATACCAAGAGTTTCCGTTTGAAAACCGAGATGAAAACCATGAAGTGTGAAATTCAATCCACTCTTTTTGGACCGATTAAGATTATCATCATTGCTGATTTTGAGGTTGTCTTATTCAAACTTTGCAGCAATCTCAGTCGGACAAGCAATTCTTCAATGACTTTTGACATGTTTTTAACCATAATTGTTTAATGTTTGTGGTAAGCAGTTGTGAGGGACACAAGGGATGAATTATTATATTTTTGCTTGTTATTTCTATCCTTATATCACCGGTACATTGTCTAGTGCAAGAGAACTAAGGTATGAAGATGACTAATTATAGTGTTGACTAGAGCGCTAGTTGCCAAGGGAACTCCAGGTTATTTCATTGTGTTAGCTAGGTGTGCTAACAAGCCGAGCCCAAGCCTGACCAAGCTCGGCTCGGAAACAATATTATTAGGCTCGGCTCGGGCTCAAACCTCATCAAGCTCAAAATTTTAGGCTCAAGCTTGGCTCAAAAATAATATTATTAAACTCAGCTTGTAACACCCGTGTTTTGGGGTTAGGAGTTAGTCTGGTTAGTTGGTCTGAGTCGGTAAAATTAATTTTAATCAAATTGACCTTAGTGTGAGCAAATTGAATTTAGAAAGAAAGGGAGGGATCATTTTGGTAATTAAACCAAAATAAAAATAAACACCACCTTATCTATCATCTTTTCTCATTTCTTCTTCTTCTTCACCGTATAACCATCCCAAATTCTCTTAAACTCTCTTTACTATTCCCTTTGATTTCTTCATCAATTCAAGGGGTTTTTGAAAGGTAATTATGTTTTCTTAATCTCCTCTTCATCCTCTATCTATCTATAGTCTTAGATTTCAAAGTTATGGAGTTTTGAAAATTAGGGTTCATATCAAAGTTTGGGTTTTTAAGGGGTTTTTCATCTTGTTTTGATAAATTGAGTTGGGGCTTTGTTTAATCATGTTAAAATACACATAATATGTTAAAATGAGTAATTTTGGGTAAAAATCCGAAATGGGTATTTATGGCCATTTTTGAATAGTCTAAAACTTGAAATTTGGTGAGTTTTAGAGTTAGGTTGAAGGGTTGATGGTTTATATATGTTAGGAGGATGTTTTGGAATCATTTAGATATCATTTGGGTGTTTAAAAACATAATTTTCTGCTAAGTAAAATAGGAGTACGAAAATGGAGTTTTGGAGGGTTTTAGGGGTTGTTTTAGGTGGGAAATTGATAGCCAATGGTAGTACTATGATTAGGGATTGATTTGGGATCATTTGTGGGTGCAATGGATGTTGGAAACATAACTTTTGGAAGAGGTATTGGGGCTGTCCGAAATTGCTAAGTATGGGGTTTGGTCATGGTTTGCAAAATGGTAATTTGTACTTGAATTGTATTCCGGGTTGATAATTTGATGTTGGGCTGAATTGAGGTTGTTTGAATTGTATTAAGGTTGTTTAGAAGCAAGAATTTGGGTCGACAAAGCATCGAGAAGAAATCCGGAAACTTGGAGGTGATGGTTGCTTGGTAGTTGAGCTTGGAGGTAGAGGTGAGTGGTTAAAATATTTTAAATGGTTTTGAACAATTGGTTCGAGCATGTGGACTAGGTTGAGATTGGTAGACTCACCTAGAATTAAGATTAGGGTGGTAGCCTAATCTTAAGCTTTAGTTAGAGACATTGGATGATCTCTTTAATTGATGTTATGCCTCATGATGATTTGTGTATGTATAATGTGTTATACATGTTGTTGAGGCATGGTTTGATGCATTGCTATGCATGTGGTTTGGATTGTAAACTGTGTATGATAATGTTGAGTTTAATATGATGTAGGATGCCATATTATTACTCTTGAACATGACATTATGATGATTATGTATAATGTGATATACATGTATGTTGGGCATGATTTAATGCATTGTTATATGCATGTTGTTGAGATATTTGATGTTGAGTTTAATATGAAGTAAGATGCCATATTATGACTCTGAACATCAAAGGTTGTGGAATTTGATTAATATTGGCACTAGTATGCTTGGGTACAATGATCGATCATTAGGATGAGTGTGCACACAAATTGAGTCAAAACGTACGTGGCCTTGGTGGCGTTAAGGCACCAAGGAGGAGTACGGTGATGTAATATTCCACCGGAAATTTATATATATTCTACGTGGCGATGAGTGGAATCCCGTCCGTAGGGCATGTGGCGATGAGTGGAATCCCGTCCATGCAAGGCCGGTGATGAGTGTAATCCCACCGAGGTAAGGTTGATGTTGGAAAATGCGTTCCAACATGTTATCCGCGTATTCGAGTCATAGCTAGGTGCCAATATGAGAAAGTATGTATATGCCAATATGAGATTATGCATACATGTTAAAATGAATTGATATGTGTATCAATGTGATATGAAAGGTGAATTTCAAATGCGAAGCTATATATGTTTTGGTTAATGCATTGAGATATATATGTATCATTGTAAGTTGAGCTTATGAGATGTTGAGCATGACATAATGTTGATTATATGTTCATGCATCATGTTCATTTTGGTTCATGTGGATCGAAGATAAAGTCATGTATTTCATCATGATAATTGCTCGAGCTTGGACCCTGTATTGTCGAAGGTTTGTTTTATGAGCTTACCCTCACTAAGCTTTTATGCTTACGCTCTCTTTTGTTCGACAATGCAGATAAATAGCTTATGGGTGGCATGGGAAAGGAAAGGTCTTCAAGTGTTGCTTTGGTGAGCTCAATGTATGATTTATAAATTAAAGATTTGTAATAGAAAAGCAATGGGATAGGTGTTGTTGTTTTTGATGCTTTGAGGTGTGTTGTTTTGGTTTGGCAATTAGATGCCTTGTTTGAATTGTAAATATCACTTATGATGCATGCCTTGATGAATGCTTGAGTGATGCATGCCTTGATGAATGCTTGTGTGTGATGGCATGTCCTTTTTGGATGATTAGGTTGCTTAGTTGATATGTCTAAGTCTTCTATGTGTTAATTTGTATCTTTGGTATTGTTGAGATTTTATGTATGTCCATATATGCATAAATTGCTCTTTAATTGGAATGCTATGTATGAATGCATTATACCATGTTTGAATGACTCACTTGGCTTAAATAGGTGCTCTTGCATGTGTGTATATGCTTTATTGCTTCCTAAAATATGTTTCAAATGATTCTAACTTTAGCCGATCTTTTTCAAAACATCTATGATCCGTTTTTGCACTAGAGCTGTTTTTCCAGCCTCCAAGTGCAAAAGGATCGATCCCCTTGTTTATGGGATCGATCCCTTGTGATATAGATGCTAAATTTTTAAAAATTGAGGTTTGCAAGCTTTACGTTTTAGTCCTGATTCTCGTATGTGCAATTGCTTGAGTTTGAGATGTCCGTTTGAGTTGAAATTTGGCAGAGAGGCATGAAACATGACTAATTTCATAATGGTAACTTAAAATTTGGTAAAGTCCTCTTAATTTCCAGAATTTACAAATTGGTCCCTAAATTCGTATTTTGTGCAATTGAGTCCCTTATTGTTTTCCGATTGCTGTGATTTTTGAGTATGCTTATCGCAAGAGTATGCCTAGTTTAATGTGCATCTAGACAAGTTTAAAAAGAGAAAAAAAAGGGTCGTTAATCAAGGTTGACCTTCGGGTTGACTTTGGTTTTCCCCGTGTAATCTTCGTAGTTCGGGTCAGCCGTCTAGGCCGGGCTACGGGGGTTACATTTGTTGGCATCAGAGCTTAAGGTTTCCGAAACCTTGGGCAAGTAAGTGAAGTAAGTTGTGTTTTATGATTGATATGCACGGTGTTTGCTTATCATGTAAGCATGTTGCTTGTTATTCGAGTATGCTGTAATGAATGATTGCTTGCTTTGTAAGTATGATTGCTTGTGTGACAAGAATGTTGATTGTTTGTTTAAAAGCATGTTGCTTGTTATCTGTGTATACTGGATGTATGATTGTTTGATTGAGAATGTATGTTGTTTGATCGTACACATATGTTTGTTTGTTCAGCAAGTATGCCTTGTTTTATGCATGATTGAGCATGTATATGTGTTGAGTTGCTTGAAGCATGTTGAGTAGAGTCCCATTGCTTCTATTACATCAGAAAAAGAGATTTTAAGTGAGGAAATCATACTTGAGCCACTTGGACCTTTTCCTTTGCTAACCCAGTTTGTATGTTAATGTGTTGTTGTTGTTGTTGTTGTTGTTAGTTTATTGCTTTTTGGTAAGTTTGAGGTCAAGGCATGGATTGTGAATCTGTAAGTGGAAACGGTGGATTCTGAAAAAGGTGAATGATGTTGAGGGAGTTCATCGCTTTAGTCAGGGAAGTATGGTTATACCAGAGTTGAGGTACAAATTGTTTGACTGAGTTAGTGTGTATATGGGTTGGTTCCTGTTGATGAGGAACGATGTGATTGGTTCTGGTGTTAGTGGTGAAAGAGGTGACGACCTATGAGTGGGAGTCAGAGTGGTATCGATGTCATAGTATATAAGCCTTGGTACAGTTTTGAGCTTGTTCCCTTCTGGTTGATTCTAAATCTGTACATTGTTAGCAAGCATGCAAGTATGAATGAGCCGATGAGGTGTCAGAGGTAGGTATGAGTACCTTAGTTCTTTTGGCGAGATCTAGGTAGGGGTCTCATGTGAGTGATATGAATTTCAGAAATGTTAGTTGGTGATCGTTGGGATTTAGCCTATGGTTTTAATGCAAGACAGCCGGTCAGTGTCCGTGAGTGGAAATCAAATTGTATGATTGGGCCAGTGTACGTCTGAGTTGTCTTTCAGTTAGAAGGAAGGATGAAGATACTTCTGATATAGTTGAGCCGAGAAGGAAGTCTTGAGTTTTAAATTCAGATTGTTTGGTAGTGGGATGTTATGAGTCGTCAAGACCGATGTTACAGAACAAGTTCAAGCATGATTGTTTGTGTGTGATTAGAACTGCCTTTTGAAGTTTTAAGATGCTCTAAGAACAGTCTAAAAGAATCAGATGTTGTTGAAGAACCAGTTTGAAAACAAGAGGGTCGAAGATTATCAGCTGTGCACAGGTGTAGTTACAATTTCTTCGGATTTGTCTTTTTTTCGTGTGAGCATGCGAAGAAAATTTGAGGTACGTGTTGAGACCTTGGAAGTAGGGACACATATGACTAGACCTTGTGGTGAAATAGTGACGTCCATGAAGATGTACAGAAATGTTTGTTGGTGGTTCGGAGTTACTAGTTTCTAGTAGATGTGAAGTGATCGTCTTCCTACGGTTTTGAGGTACGTTTTGACAATGTTTGGCTTGAAGAGCACAGAGTTAGTGTATACGTTGAGACAAAGAGAGAGTTGCCTTGAAGTTGCAGATTCCTGTGTGACTGTAGTAGTAGTAGGTGAGGAGGTGAACTTATTGTCGAATGTTGATCCAGCTGTGGAGGTCGAAGATTTATTGAGTTTAGATGGCAGGCTTGCTTACCAAGTGTAATGAATTTGATTTTGAATGAAGATTAGACCGCAGAAGGTTAAAATGGTTTGTGATTCTTCCTAGAATTGTTTGGAAGAATTGCCTGGTTTGTCTCCTGACAGAGAAGAAGAGCTTATTATTGATACCGTCTCCGAGTTTGCTTCTGCTTTGTTTTTTTTCTGTGTCTTATAGTTCCCGAAAGAATTGAGAGTGTTGAAGATTCAACTATGATGTTTGTTAGACCATAGGTTCATTAGGCCTAGTACGTCATATTAGAGGATGACAGCACAATTTGTGAAGAAGTGAGAGTGGCAGTACGATGATGTGGTTAGATTCAGACAGTTGAAACCAGTGGCAGTGAACGATTAGTATCCGTTTCCAAGTGTCAGCGATTTGTTGATCAGTTAGTGGGTGCTTCAGTCTTTCCGAAGATTAATTTGAGATCCAATTATTACCAGTTGGAAGTGAGAAAAAAATTGAAGTAATGAAGATAGCTTTTGGGGCAATATATGATCACTTTGAGTTCCGAGTTATGCCGCCTCGCTTGACTAGTGCGTTAGTTACCTTATAGAGATATTGAGCAGAATATTTTCCCGAGTTCCTTGATCAGTTGTACTTGCTTCGAAGAATTGGGGACAAGCTTGTGTAGTAGGAAATATGCAGTATGTATGTACGTATCATCTGAACTAAAAAAAAAAATTGAAGACTTAGGAAGAGTTGCAACTTGAAGTGCATAAAGTGTTAGAACTGCTTGAAGACTGTAAAATCGGGATTGAGTACCATCTGAAGAGAGAGTTAACGCAGTAAACGATGCTCCGAGTTGTATTTGTTGTTAGATTAGTAGTTGAGTTGCGAGTTGTAATTGCCGAAATTCAGTTTACCGAAGGATAACAGTTTTGTGGCCGAGTTTCATGTTAAACCTACATTGAGTCAGAGTGTTTGAGGAGAAACAGTTGCAAGACAAATTCTTGGCACCTCACGTGCAAGACATTGTGAAAGGAAGATTTCAGAATACAGTTCAGAAAGGATAGAGTTTGCATTGTTAGAGACAGGATAGTTGTACCGATTGACATAGTGTTTTGAGACGTATTGTGTTGGCCGAAGCAAACGGCAGTTCATTTGTGTTGCATCATAGTAGTACGAAGGCGTATTGTGGGTTGAAGATGAGTACCTCCGGATTGAGATGATGTGTAATATTGTTCAGTATGAGAGTAAGTGTGAAAAGTTGTCAGCATGTCAAGACCGGACGTCATTCTTCTTCTAGTGCGTTATATCCGTGGAAGATTCTTAATGAAGATGGGTAATAGAGATTCGAGGTTTCAACTAGATTATTTTTGAAGACGTTTGTATAGTGGTGGGTTATCTGTTGAAGTCTGATGGTCAGATAGAGAAAGTTATGAGTCGAGTGTTCAAACAGTGTTGTATGAGATTGTGAATCGGGTTAGTTCAGATGTTTATTTGTTGCGGTTACCACTAGAGTTAGAAAGGGGTTGGTGATGTGACTTGGGTATCTATGATTCGGGAATGTGAGTCAGATCTATTCCGTGCTATGTTTATTGAAGAGATTGAGATGAGTTGAAATTGCGTGCAACGAAAAAAAAATCAGTTGAGATTTTAACATCAGATATCTATAGACCTGTGGTAAGTATACCAAGTTGGTGAGTATGTTGTGGTAAAAAGGAAAGTGTGGAGTAGCATGCTCCCGTGACTCTTTATGTTCGATGAATTTCGGGGACGAAATTTCTTAAGTGGGGGAGAGTTGTAACACCCGTGTTTTGGGGTTAGGAGTTAGTCTGGTTAGTTGGTCTGAGTCGGTAAAATTAATTTTAATCAAATTGACCTTAGTGTGAGCAAATTGAATTTAGAAAGAAAGGGAGGGATCATTTTGGTAATTAAACCAAAATAAAAATAAACACCACCTTATCTATCATCTTTTCTCATTTCTTCTTCTTCTTCACCGTATAACCATCCCAAATTCTCTTAAACTCTCTTTACTATTCCCTTTGATTTCTTCATCAATTCAAGGGGTTTTTGAAAGGTAATTATGTTTTCTTAATCTCCTCTTCATCCTCTATCTATCTATAGTCTTAGATTTCAAAGTTATGGAGTTTTGAAAATTAGGGTTCATATCAAAGTTTGGGTTTTTAAGGGGTTTTTCATCTTGTTTTGATAAATTGAGTTGGGGCTTTGTTTAATCATGTTAAAATACACATAATATGTTAAAATGAGTAATTTTGGGTAAAAATCCGAAATGGGTATTTATGGCCATTTTTGAATAGTCTAAAACTTGAAATTTGGTGAGTTTTAGAGTTAGGTTGAAGGGTTGATGGTTTATATATGTTAGGAGGATGTTTTGGAATCATTTAGATATCATTTGGGTGTTTAAAAACATAATTTTCTGCTAAGTAAAATAGGAGTACGAAAATGGAGTTTTGGAGGGTTTTAGGGGTTGTTTTAGGTGGGAAATTGATAGCCAATGGTAGTACTATGATTAGGGATTGATTTGGGATCATTTGTGGGTGCAATGGATGTTGGAAACATAACTTTTGGAAGAGGTATTGGGGCTGTCCGAAATTGCTAAGTATGGGGTTTGGTCATGGTTTGCAAAATGGTAATTTGTACTTGAATTGTATTCCGGGTTGATAATTTGATGTTGGGCTGAATTGAGGTTGTTTGAATTGTATTAAGGTTGTTTAGAAGCAAGAATTTGGGTCGACAAAGCATCGAGAAGAAATCCGGAAACTTGGAGGTGATGGTTGCTTGGTAGTTGAGCTTGGAGGTAGAGGTGAGTGGTTAAAATATTTTAAATGGTTTTGAACAATTGGTTCGAGCATGTGGACTAGGTTGAGATTGGTAGACTCACCTAGAATTAAGATTAGGGTGGTAGCCTAATCTTAAGCTTTAGTTAGAGACATTGGATGATCTCTTTAATTGATGTTATGCCTCATGATGATTTGTGTATGTATAATGTGTTATACATGTTGTTGAGGCATGGTTTGATGCATTGCTATGCATGTGGTTTGGATTGTAAACTGTGTATGATAATGTTGAGTTTAATATGATGTAGGATGCCATATTATTACTCTTGAACATGACATTATGATGATTATGTATAATGTGATATACATGTATGTTGGGCATGATTTAATGCATTGTTATATGCATGTTGTTGAGATATTTGATGTTGAGTTTAATATGAAGTAAGATGCCATATTATGACTCTGAACATCAAAGGTTGTGGAATTTGATTAATATTGGCACTAGTATGCTTGGGTACAATGATCGATCATTAGGATGAGTGTGCACACAAATTGAGTCAAAACGTACGTGGCCTTGGTGGCGTTAAGGCACCAAGGAGGAGTACGGTGATGTAATATTCCACCGGAAATTTATATATATTCTACGTGGCGATGAGTGGAATCCCGTCCGTAGGGCATGTGGCGATGAGTGGAATCCCGTCCATGCAAGGCCGGTGATGAGTGTAATCCCACCGAGGTAAGGTTGATGTTGGAAAATGCGTTCCAACATGTTATCCGCGTATTCGAGTCATAGCTAGGTGCCAATATGAGAAAGTATGTATATGCCAATATGAGATTATGCATACATGTTAAAATGAATTGATATGTGTATCAATGTGATATGAAAGGTGAATTTCAAATGCGAAGCTATATATGTTTTGGTTAATGCATTGAGATATATATGTATCATTGTAAGTTGAGCTTATGAGATGTTGAGCATGACATAATGTTGATTATATGTTCATGCATCATGTTCATTTTGGTTCATGTGGATCGAAGATAAAGTCATGTATTTCATCATGATAATTGCTCGAGCTTGGACCCTGTATTGTCGAAGGTTTGTTTTATGAGCTTACCCTCACTAAGCTTTTATGCTTACGCTCTCTTTTGTTCGACAATGCAGATAAATAGCTTATGGGTGGCATGGGAAAGGAAAGGTCTTCAAGTGTTGCTTTGGTGAGCTCAATGTATGATTTATAAATTAAAGATTTGTAATAGAAAAGCAATGGGATAGGTGTTGTTGTTTTTGATGCTTTGAGGTGTGTTGTTTTGGTTTGGCAATTAGATGCCTTGTTTGAATTGTAAATATCACTTATGATGCATGCCTTGATGAATGCTTGAGTGATGCATGCCTTGATGAATGCTTGTGTGTGATGGCATGTCCTTTTTGGATGATTAGGTTGCTTAGTTGATATGTCTAAGTCTTCTATGTGTTAATTTGTATCTTTGGTATTGTTGAGATTTTATGTATGTCCATATATGCATAAATTGCTCTTTAATTGGAATGCTATGTATGAATGCATTATACCATGTTTGAATGACTCACTTGGCTTAAATAGGTGCTCTTGCATGTGTGTATATGCTTTATTGCTTCCTAAAATATGTTTCAAATGATTCTAACTTTAGCCGATCTTTTTCAAAACATCTATGATCCGTTTTTGCACTAGAGCTGTTTTTCCAGCCTCCAAGTGCAAAAGGATCGATCCCCTTGTTTATGGGATCGATCCCTTGTGATATAGATGCTAAATTTTTAAAAATTGAGGTTTGCAAGCTTTACGTTTTAGTCCTGATTCTCGTATGTGCAATTGCTTGAGTTTGAGATGTCCGTTTGAGTTGAAATTTGGCAGAGAGGCATGAAACATGACTAATTTCATAATGGTAACTTAAAATTTGGTAAAGTCCTCTTAATTTCCAGAATTTACAAATTGGTCCCTAAATTCGTATTTTGTGCAATTGAGTCCCTTATTGTTTTCCGATTGCTGTGATTTTTGAGTATGCTTATCGCAAGAGTATGCCTAGTTTAATGTGCATCTAGACAAGTTTAAAAAGAGAAAAAAAAGGGTCGTTAATCAAGGTTGACCTTCGGGTTGACTTTGGTTTTCCCCGTGTAATCTTCGTAGTTCGGGTCAGCCGTCTAGGCCGGGCTACGGGGGTTACACAGCTCAAGCTCAAAGCACATCAAGCTCGACTAAGCTCGAGCAAGCTCAGCTCGAAGCTCATCAAGCTCGGCTCAACTAAAAAAACACCATTTCAACTAAAAATCCATGGGCACAAAAAACCCATGTTTACTTGATCTCAACCAAAAGGTCAAGAGTGAATTAGCTTATTGTTTAAAGTTTAAGCACCTATTTATAGGATGCTTGCTCTTCTTGCTTTATGTATGTTAAAGATGTGGGATATTGGGTGTGTATTGTAAGTGTAAGCTGTTTTCTTCCCCCTTCAAGCTTTATAGTGATAGGTAAATACTCTTTTCAGCAATGTTACTTTTTAGTTTTATTATTTTAGTCCTTTATTTATTTTAATTTAGAGTGTAATGTTTATTTTAATTTAATTCAATCATTAAATTTTAGTAATCTACTAATATAAGTGTTAGAAAATAATCTAAAATTATTAGAATTGAATTTAAATAATTACAACTATAATTATTGTTTAATACAACTATAATTTAGAAGTAATTTTTTCCTTAATTGTTGTATCTTTTGCTAAACAGATTACTTTTAGTTCATATACATATGGATTAATACCCTATACACTGGCGGTGGAAACTGAAAGTTTCCACAAGCGCCTTAGTTTGAGGGTATAGGGAGTTAGTTTATGTGTAGGGGTTTAGAATTTAGGGATAGTTGTTTCAATTTAAGGTTTAGAGTTATAATTTAGGGTTTTTAGGTTAAAACTTAATTTCTCATCATATTACCCTAAAAACTAAACCCTAAATTATAACCTTAAACCTTAAATTGAAACAACTATCACTAAATTCTAACCCCCTACACCTAAATCCCTAAACCTTAAACCCTAAACTAACTCCATATACCCTAAAACTAAGACGCTTGTGGAAACTTTCAGTTTCCACCGCCTGTGTATAGAATATATATATGTATATATATATTCTAAGCCTGTTCACGAGCTTTTCGAGCCGAGCTTGGGTCGACTCGGCTCAGCTTGTTAAGGTCTCGAGTCGAGCTCACTCGAGCCAAACTTTGACCGAGCTTTGTGTTGCTTGCGTGTAGTGTACTATAAATGATATGCAAATATGGCAAATATGGTGCAAGTATACACGTTGAACGAGTAATAAAGTGACTAAGTGAGAATCGTCTCTACAGGGATTGGAGGTATTCACGGTTTGCTGTAACAATATTGATTGAACTTTTTGCAGATGGCAATGTTGTAGTAAAAGAGATGATGTAAAATAATGCAGTAGCAAAAGTGCAGAGAGAGATGAGATAACAATATGATGAACATGTCCCCTTTCGTATGCGAAACTCACTATGGAATGACTGGCTGGGAATGATGGACAATCTAAGCTAAGCTTCTTAACGATACTAAGGCTCTTTAGCTATCTTCTATGCTAGGCGGGATTTGCTAAAAGTATTCCTAAACTATCTCTAGTCAGGAAACTGGTAGTCAGAAATGCTACAGCAATACCTCTCGGCGTAAACTCTTAACACTCCCCTACCCTTCACGAACTATCCTTCTTAGCCTTTGAAACCTATCACTTATCTCTAATGTAGGTTAGAGTCTGCCTCTCGACAGCCACTCCATTGCTTATGGGGTTCTAAGGCTAGCTCTCTCGATTACTAACCTCTACAAATACTTAAAGAACGACCAACTCTCGAGGGCTCTTACAACTTTAAGGAAATAAAACGCATAAGCAAAGCATAGAACATGATAAACACTGAAAAAGCTATATCATGCATTAAAAGTACTTAAAATAAAATCATCCATCAAACCCAAGCCACCTAAAACAGTTCGTGGCTGGACAATATCATCCAACGTATTATTGCGATAGCATCACCAAAGATAAAGATATGAAAAGAAAATGCTAAAGCGACAGAAAGAAAGGTGAACTCTCTCTCCGTTATGGACTGCCTGACTGTCTTAGGCCCACCGCCTCTCTCGAGGCCGGCGAGGCCACTCCTTGGAGCTTCAACGATGGAGGACATTAAGTGGAGAAGATGAAGATGAACGCTTCTCTCTCCTTGTAACTTTCTCTCTCTTTGCCCTCTTCCGCCTCTATTTTTCTCTTTCTTCTCTATCTCCCTCTTTATATAGTGGAGACACTAGGGTTTTGTGCCCTAAAGATTCCTTGATAATCCCAAGAAATATCCACCGACAAGCTCTGCCACCGGCTGCTGCACATATCAGGTTGTCATTTTCTGCGTATTCACGTGCTTCTATAGCTCACGTGTTGGCCGATATCCACTTCCATTATGCTATAGCAATTCTCGGCGGTTGCTTTCTCTCTTAACTCCTTTCTTGCGCATCATCAAACCCAAAACCAACCTTCCGAGCAGTACTCCTCAACATGGACTAATAACCAGCAAAAGTAAAGATGCACCCATAAGAAGAAAATGCAGCCTAAATACAGTCTAAATGCTATGATATGAGCTCAAGAACATGCAAATGCTATAGCAAAAAGGTATGAAAACAAAGATATTCATGCAGTTATCACTTTGACCGAGCCAAACCCGAGTAGCTCGCGAGCCAGTCAGGCTCATTATCACCCCTAGTGTTAGCCGCTTCAACTCTTAACATTTTTAACTGTGAAAAACAGGCTTTGTATTTACCTCTGATGTCGTTCTCGATTTTGAATGCTTTAGCAGGTTTTCTACTCCCTAGTTCCAGAAATTGGTGGCAAAAAGGTACTTGTATGTACAAATATTTACTCACTTAAACATGGTCATTTACTCAATAGCATACATTTTTGGTCCCTACCCCTTTGATTAAAAAATAATAATAAACAATCTCTTTTTCAAGGTCTCGGCTGCCGTTACCTCCGACATTGCGAGTGAATGCCTCCTGCTTCATGCAAATGGCATTCACATCTATGTTTATGTCAAAGAAAGTGTCCAGGGTAACTTAGGTTTTTGTGGAAAATGGAGGAAAACTCCAACATAATAATTGAGAAATGGACCACCATATTGCACTATATATATATATATATTTATTCCAGGTGAGTGCAAGCTTTATTTAGGAGGAATAATCAGCATGTTAGACAAAATGTAGTGATAAATTCCAATGTCATGCGAGTAGAAACTTTTATTGAAATTTCAGCACTAAACAATTGCGAGATAGTGATAGCAATAGAAAATCTGAGTATGCTCGGGAGTTGGAATCTGGGGATCTTCCCCCTTTTCTTGTCAAATATCATCAACTGCTTGTGTTTTTTCTCTTCTCAAGCATCACTAATTGTACTAAAGATGTTGCAGTTGAAGATTAAACGACCATTCTGTCATCAAGTAATAACAATTCCATTATCCAAGAAATCCCCAAATCCAAATACCCACTAAAACTAAAATTACAATTAAAATAAGTTACAATCCCTTGAGAACAATCCTACCCTAATTGTTCTCTCTTCAGAACAATCCCACTATATATGAATGAAGAAGAAGAAGAAGTCAGTACATTGAGACATTATTAACATTACTACAATTTGGAGGGAAGTCTAACCTAATCTAATCATAGAATCCCCAAATTTGTAAACCCAGAACTTGATACGGATATTGAAAAAGGAATGTCTAAAAGTTCCAAATTTGAGCAAAAATGTCGGAATTTGGAGAAGAAATTAAAGACCCCGAAAGCAATGCCGAAGGGCTAGCCAGGAACCCACCTCCATGTATCATCGGGCTCCAATCGTGCCAAGCTGACATCATTCTCGCTTCCGAAGCTGGTGTAAAGAAACTCCCCGTCGACACCGCCGGCAACGTCTCCGGAGCAGGCGAAAGTATCCCGGTCGGCGGTCGAATCAGACCCTCTTCCATCCCACCTACCCCCATGATCCCCGAGTCCACTATCTTCTCTCTCGGGCTCGGGCTAGCCTTTTCCGTCGCTGCCAACCTCGCCGCCGGAGATACGTCGCCATCTCCAGAGAAGTTGCCGGATGAGAGTCCCGTGTAGCGTTGGACGATGGACATGAAGTCGGATTCTTTAGCGTGGATGACTTTGGGCGAGACGGCATAGATGATTACCGGCTGACGGTGTTGATCTGCTGCTGCAGCTGGTGGTGGGTGAGGCGGTTTTCTGATTTTATGGGAGTCTTTGCTGACTTTTAGTGGGGTTGGGCGCGGACCTTGGATTTGCAGCTGGCGCTTAGGGGTTGTGCCGCCGTCGGGCAATTGAGAATCCATGGGTGGTGATGATGAGCGGCAAAGAAAGGGGTTTCTGGCGGGGAAGGGGAAGAGAAAGAGAGGACCAAAATTGTTGGTGGATGAATTGAACCATTTTGATTTTTGAACACATTCTCAGCCAAAATTATTTGACTCTGGAACAAAACGAAAAGTCAATGCAATTATTATTTTCTGCTAAATTAATTGTTTCTCCAATAACAATTCATACATCAATTCAGTACCAGTGAACTTCAACTCGGTCTTATAGAAAACAAATCTATTTTTCCTAGTTTTATTTATAAACTGTGTAATTTATTTATTGTTTATTCAGCATGAATCAATTTGTTTAAATGTATTCTTTTAATTTAAAGGTTGAAGTTATAAATATTATAATTAATGCATCTATAAAACAACAATTTATTATCACGTATGGGAGAAGCGGAAACAATAATCCTTCCAAACGCAAAAGGATGTTTTGAGAATAAAAACGGTGTTGTACATCCTATGGCAAATGGTATCGAAGCTATTTTTAGATTGCTCGATTTCACGCTAAACGTCTCAGGTGTGAAGTAGACATCGTGAATAACAGTATCACAAGGTCAGATGACTCGTGATGAGAGCGTCACAAGATTAAATGAGAGAGAATGTCACGAATGAGAAGAGACAAAGACATTCATCCCACATCAAAAAGAATTTTCAGACGTGACATTCTCTCCCACATCAGAAAAGAAAAAAGGAGATCCTGAGATATAAAATCGATGACATCGCACATTCTATTAGACATACCTATTTTGAAGAGGGTAACGATCACTTGAATGTTAAGATTCGAAACCATACAAGATGAAATAATATAAACATCTTTGGCTACAATATATGTCACTTTTTGGGTTTTTCTATCGTGAGTCACCTTAAAATGAGGCTAAAAAAAGGCGTAACCGAAATTCTTATAAAAATTGTAAAAATTTCGGTATCCACTTTTTAGTATATATCGAATTTCTTACAAAAAGTATAAGAATTTCGGTATATACACCCTTTCAAATTTTTTAAACTTTTTGTAAAAAAATCGATACCAAAATTCTTACAATTTTTATAAGAATTTCGGTTGCTCCTCATTTTAAGGCGCCTTACCATATAACTTCCCTCACTCTTTAACCTTTTGAAATGATAAAAATTAAATTTAATCTCTTTAAAAAATATATATATATAAATTAAAACTATAATAAAATTACATTTTAATCATCCAAAATTTATATAATTTAATGTTAGCTCTTAATATTTTCCTGACTCTCCTTTAAATCCATGACATGAAATCCATAGAAATATAGAATATACCGGATTCAAAGGAAATAACAATCTAATCGATAAAATAATTTATTATTTTTTTATTCTATCCTCTAACAATGATTGGAGTTAATGGTCATAACTCAATAAGATCCGAGTGTTTTTTTTCTTCTGAAAAGAGTTTTTTTTTTTTTTCTCTCACAAGTTACGAGAGAACGTCAACAGATAAGAGTTGCTAATATTTTTGGGGAAACGATAATCATCACGATTCATGATATTTTAGAAATGCTGAATATTACCTTTTTTTTTAAAAATGAAAATTGTGCTAATAAGAACCCATAAATTAGAGTTACAACACAAATTACAAACTAAGTGTCATAATGATAGGATATTATAAAAGAATTGAAAACACCAAAAATGTGTCATTATCCAGGACTAGGAGTTCAATCGTTCTCCCACAACACAATGCTTGATATTGATATGATCTTCTCTCAATGGACGAGTCATGTACATCAAGGGAGTTTTGGGGCCAGAGATGATGATAAAAATATGGTAGGGACTAGGGAGGTTTTCCAAAACTATTGGTTTGACCCATCCAACCTTTGCTGAACTGTGTGGCATCTTTGAATCTGATAGTTTATTGAGAGTTAATTAGATTCAAATTCCTACATGTTTTTTACTTTGGCTGGAATATTATGTATGAACATAGAGAAAGAAATGGTGATGCACTTGTCCTAGCAAAACAAG
The DNA here is from genome assembly GCA_030270665.1 of Hibiscus trionum. NCBI lineage: Eukaryota > Viridiplantae > Streptophyta > Magnoliopsida > Malvales > Malvaceae > Hibiscus > Hibiscus trionum. The sequence goes on from BSYR01000005.1 coordinate 30,096,357, forward strand.
GGAAGTAATTTACTTTGGCTAACTAGGTAGTGTTGTTGTAAGTTTTAGTTGATGCTGAAAGGCCTTGTTGTAATCGAGTGAGTGTGCAAATTGCAATGTAAAAAGTATAACTATGCTCTATGCATGTAAGTGATACTTGTATTGGTTTCAAAACTGTAAGATTACAATGAGAAACTACCTACACCAACACGGATTCAAGAGAGAATCCAGCAGGCTATTATTTATGTACAAACTTCCAATATATTATATAAGGAAAATCTCTGTGGAAGCAACTAAAAACAAAAGCCAAGAAGATGAACATAGAGAAGCTGTGTTGCGAAGAAAGCCTTTTAATCTTTTAAATCGAATGTTATACTTAAATATGTTTGAAATTTATTGTTTTTTTTTTAAATTCAACAAAACTAAGACTCATTCGGTCACTTTACATTATTTTTTGGTTAATGTTATAATCAAAATGGATTTTTAATTCAGTCTATATGCATTACCTGTAAAATTATATCACTGCCATTGTAGAAAACAAAAATATATTATAGACAATATAATAATACATCCCAAAAGAAGAAGAAAAAAGTGTGTGTGACTAAAGTAAGATTTATTTTTTCGATAACAATTGTTGGAGGTACATTTACAATTGTTCTTACAATAATTATAAATTATAATATATAAATTAACAATTACAAGATATATGAATCTAGATTATAATAATTTTAATATAACTCATTTATCTATTCAAAAAAAATATAACTCATTTATAATATTTACGCATCATGAGACTCGAAACAAGGCTCTATACATCCACTGTCTCGACCTTTCTAACTAGGCATGTAAACAAATCGAACGAATACGAACGAGAGTATGTTCATGTTCATTAATTTAATTTTAACCGAACAAATGACGAACACGAACAACTAAACGAACACAATTTCTTGTTTGTGTTCGTTTGTTAAGGAATGTAACTTGTTCATGTTCGTTCATTAAAATGATAAACGAACGTAAACAAACGAACATAAGATGACATATGTTAATAAATTTAAACGAACATATGTGAATAAATTTATTTTTTAAAAATATAATACTTTTATTATGAAAAATACTCCATAAATAGTATAAATGGATATATGTGAATAAATTTAAATGAACATAAACGAACAGATTACCGAATGTATATGAACGGACGAGCCATTTATTCGTGTCCATTTATTTAATTAAACGAACATAAAATATTATTCATTTTCGTTCGTTTAATAAATAAACAAACATAAAAGAATTTTTCGTTGAACGATTCGCTCAACGTTTGGCTCGTTTACATCTCTATTCCTAACAAAATCAAAATCCGTTCAATTTGTTGATTACTTGTTTCTTTCAAACATTTGAACTTGCAAAAACTTTTAGCTAAATTAAAACTCATCGAGTTAAATTACACTAAACCAATTGAAAGTTCACTCAACAACTGTCTTTTAATATTTGTTAAATAATATTTAGGGGTACTCCTACAAACTACCATATAAAACGAACTACCTTTAATATTATTTGTTAGTAGCATTGTTTAAAATCAAAAGTCAAACAATTATTATATTAATAGTCCCAAAATTTTAATATCTAAAGGGTAAACTACTCCAGTTAGGGGTGGGCATTATAGGGTACCCGTTTTTTTCGGGTACCCGGTTCATTTAGGTATCTCATTAAGCAGTCCGTGTCTTGGCCCATTATATTCGGGTACCCGGAATTCGGCTACCTGTAAAATTCAGTGAAAATATTAAGAAACATAAAATAAAAATATAATTTTAAATATAATATATATATATATATATATATTAATTTTTATCGGGTCAGGTACCCGGTAAGGGGAAACTTCCGGCCCGTGTCCTAGCCCGTGTCCCGGGAAATTTTTCGGGTCGGGTAATTTTTTTTCGGGAATTACCCGACATTTTAGGTTCGGGTCGTCGGGTATTTTTGCCCACCCCTAACTCTAGTGACCACTCAACTATTGGTCGCGACCTGTTTTGACCACCCAACTAAAAAAATTCAAAATTTGACCACTGACTGTTAAAATCTAACAGAAAGGTGACGTGGCCGTTAAAGTAAAATTTGTATAATTACACTTTTAGTCCATGTTAATTACCTATTATATCAATTTGGTCCTAATTTTAATTTAATTAAATAAAATTAATCAATAAAATAAATTCATTTAATTGGGTGACAACATGTGTTGTTATCTGATTAGTTGATTAATTTTATTTAATTAAATTAAAATTAGGACCAAATTGATATAATAGGTAATTAACAAGGACTAAAAGTGTAATTATACAAATTTTACTATAACTGCCATGTCACCTTTCCGTTAGATTTTAACGGCCAATGGTCAAAATAGGTCTATATAAATAGTTGGGTGATCAAATTTTAAATTTTTTTAGTTGGGTGGTCAAAACAGGTCGCGGCCAATAGTTGGGTGGTCAATTGAGTAGCTTACCCATATCTAAATAATCTAAACACATCTTTATCTATAAATTATAAATGGGTAAAGTTCACAGACGGTCACTGAACTTTGGTAAAAAAAATGGTAACCAAACTTTCAAAAATCACAAAATGACAATTAAACTTTATGTTTTATAACAAAATGGTAATTAGACGTTAAATCCCGTTAAGTGGTTGTTATAAACTTTGGTATAATAACACATTTAGTCATTCATATTTATACATTCAATCAATTTAGTTCTAATTCGAAATAATTCACTAAATTTAGCCCTCGTTATTTACGCATTCTTTCAATTTGGTCCTTAAAGCAAACTTCCAAAGTATGGTAACATGATAAATAATTACAATTAAATTTTTATAGGAACTCAAAAACTCGACACGAATCGAAAAAATTTCAAATAAAGTTTGAGTTGTAAAATATAACGCGTCAACTCGAATAACTCGAAATTTTTTGGCTCGACTCGATCGAACGCTCATCTCTATCTTAAAATATGACACGTTGACTCGAATAACTCGAAATATTTGAATATTTTAAATATATTTTCTTTTAAATCGAATATTTTTTAAAATAGAATATTTAATATTTTCATATTTAAATCTCATCGAATATTTAATAACTACTTTAAATATTCGATTTAAAAGAAAAAATTGAATTAAAATATTCGAATATTTAATAACTACTTTAAATATTCGAATATTTTAAATCAATTTTTTTTCTTGTAAATCTAATATTTTTAAATTAAATCGAATATTTAAAGTAGTTATTAAATATTCGATGTGATTTAAAAGAAAAAATGATTTAAAATATTCGAATATTTTGAGTTGTTCGAGTTGACGCGTCATGTCTTAAGATAAAGGTGAGCGTTCGATCGAGTCGAGTCAAAAAAATTTGAGTTATTCGAGTTGGCGCGTCATATTTTACAACTCAAACTTTATTTGAAATTTTTTCAATTCGAGTCGAGTTTTCGAGTTCCTATAAAAATATAATTAAATATTCGAATCTTTTAAATCAATTTTTTTTCTTTTAAATCAAATATTTAAAGTAGTTATTAAATATTTGATGTGATTTAAATATGAAAATATTAAATATTCTATTTAAAAAATATTCGATTTAAAAGAAAAATGATTTAAAATATTCTAATATTTCACGTTATTCGAGTTGACGCGTCATATCTTAAGATAGAGGTGGGCGTTCGATCGAGTCGAGTCAAAAAATTTTGAGTTATTCGAGTTGACACATCATATTTTACAACTAAAACTTTCTTTGAATTTTTTTCGATTCGAGTCGAGTGAAGTCAAGTCGAGTTTTCGAGTTCCTATAAAAATTTAATTAAATATTCGAATTTTTTAAATCATTTTTTCTTTTAAATAGAATATTTTTAAATTATATAGAATATTTAAAGTTGTTATTAAATAATCGATGTGATTTAAATATGAAAATATTAAATATTCTATTTTAAAAAATATTCGATTTAAAAGAAAAAATGATTTAAAATATTTGAATATTTCAAGTTATTCGAGTTGACGCGACATATCTTAAGATAGAGGTGAGCGTTGGACTGAGTCGAGTCAAAAAAATTTCAAGTTATTCGAGTTGACGCGTCATATTTTACAACTCAAACTTTATTTGAAATTTTTTCGATTCTAGTCGAGTCGAGTTTTCGAGTTCCTATAAAAATTTAATTGTAATTATTTATCATGTTACCATACTTTGGAATTTTGCTTTTAGGACCAAATTGAAAGAATATGTAAATAACGAGGGCTAAATTTAGTGAATTGTTTCGAATTAGGACTAAATTGATTGAATGTATAAATATAAAGGACTAAATGTGTTATTATACCAAATTTTATAACAGCCACTTAACGAGATTTAACGTCTAGTTGCCATTTTGTTATAAAACATAAAGTTTAATTGCCATTTTGTGATTTTTGAAAGTTTGGTTACCATTTTGTTTTTTTTACCAAAGTTTAATGACCGTCTGTGTACTTTACCCATTATAAATTTAAAGATATTACATACAAAATAAACTCAAACCCATATCTTTATATAATAATAATAATAATAATAATAATAATAATAATAATAATAATACCTAATTTGATTTTGATATAATAAAGTGTCTAAGAACCTATTTGTAAAAGTAAATAAATTTTTAAGTATTTCAAAGTCTCACAAATTGACAAACAAATTTTAACCAAAAAATATTTCTAAGTCAAATAAATTGTTCAAACAAAATTTTTCGAAGTGTTATAACTCAAAACCTATTTGTAGGCTAAGGCGTATAGATACGCTATAGCCGTATCGATACGATTTTAAGGTTCTGGAATTTTAATCGACAGAATCATACCGACACAATTATACCCATATCAATACGGTATTTTATCTGGGCTTAACTTTAAGGCATAACGTACCGATACGGTTTTATCCGTATCGATACAGTTTGATCTGATTTGATAAATATTTGCATTTAAAGTTTTTGACCTTTGCTTGTCAGTTATAATTTCAGCAAAATTTCAAACGGCCGTTGGACAGTATCAATACGCCCATATAGCATATCCATACACTTTTTACTAAAATTTTCCTCAAGATTCTAGTGAGCAAAATCCGTATCGATACGGTCTTAGAGTATCGATACGCCCCTCTTTTTACACTATACTCATACCGATACTCCCTTATAGCGTATCGATACGACCTCTTAAATGTACACAACAACTCTCTGTTTTGAGACAAGTATCAATACCCTTGTTCGAGTACCGATACGATAGGTTGCAGAAGTGCATTTATTGTGGGAAAAATGAAGCCCAACGACTCTATTGATGATCTCAACCACCAAAACGGCTAGAAATCAATGCAAGGGTATATAAAAAAGCCTTAAAAGCTATAGCAACAACTATTGAACATAATTGGAACAATTCAAGCACAAATCCAAACCTTTGAGCTATTAAAGTAAAACTCTTGTACCCAATTGAGTGATTTTTAATCGTATTCATCTTTTATCAATTTTCAGTTGAGAGTACTTGTAATTTGGGGCAAATATTCTACCTTGTGAGGTTTATCTTTTATTTTCCAACAATCTTTGTATTTGAGACAGTCTTGGTTAATCTTTCTACCCAAAGATTAACCGGTTGTAATGTTTCCTCCTAATCCAAGAAAAGGGGACGTATTTCAAGTGAAATTGGTTGAAAATTCTTAGTGGGGGCTAAGATAGTAGATGGAGAGCTTGTTTTAAGCATAAACCACTATAAATTGCCTTGTCTTGAATTTTCCTTTTTACAATTTGCTCCCTTCAATTTTAAAAAGCCAATTCACCCTATCTTGGCCATTTTCGATTCAATTGATCAACTTAACAATTGGTATCAGAGCCTAACTCTTTGAGGGACTCACATCCACAATAGAAGATCCTAGAAGAAGATCAATCAACCTTCGAATCAAGCTATGACATCTACATCTGGCCAAAACTTCCTTGAGTCACAATCGATCACAAAGCCACCATTTTTCAATGAGGATAACTATTCCTATTGGAAAAAATAAAATGAGGCTCTTCATCAAGTCAAATGACTATGTCCTTTGGGATGTAGTGGAAGATTGACCAACTATTTCGATGAAGAGAGATGAAGAAGGAAGGCTAGTTTCGAAAATAAGAGCGGTAATGACCGATGAAGATCAATGAAGGCTTCAAGTGAATAACAAGGCTCTTCACATCATTTTTATGCACTTGGACCCGATATGTATGCAAAGATGTCATCTTGCAAGTGCAAAGAAAGTATGAGACAAGCTAGAGACCTCCTACGAGGTCACCAACGATGTAAATGAGACCAAGATTGAGATCCTTAATTTGAGTTACGACAACTTCAAGATGGAGCCGGATGAGAGCATCTCCAAAATGTTTGATAGGTGCTCTGTTATTGTAAATGGTCTCAAGGGTTTCGGTGAGATCATTCCCGAAGACAAGCTAGTCCGGAAGCTTCTTTACTCTCTTCCCGAATCATGGGATGGGAAAAGAACTACAATCATCGAGGCCAAGAATTTGAAGACTTTGAAGCTCGATGAGTTGGTGAGATCTCTCCTTACTCATAAGATCATGAAACAAGGAAGGGAAGAAGAGAAAAGAGTGGAGAAGCAAGAGGTAGAGAAGAAGAAGCAAGGAATTGCTCTCAAGGCATCTCAAGAGGAAAGCAATTCTAGTGAGGATGAGTTTGAGGAATTGGATATGATAGCCAAGAGATTCTCCCGGTTCATGAAGTCCAATCGGGGAAGAAAGTTCCAAAGAAGAAAAGACTTCAAGAACAAGAACAAAGAAGAGGAGAATGATCAACTCATTTGTTACGAGTGCAAGAAGCCGGGGCACATAAGATCATAATGTCCTCAACTCAAGAAGAAGGGGTTCGATAAGAAGAAAAAGCACAAATCCTACGTTGCTACTTGGAGCGATGAAGAGGAGCACGGAGTGGCTAATCTTTGCCTCATGGCTATGATGATGATCCTAAGGTAAACCCTAACTCATCTACTTTCAATTTTACATTTGATGAACTGCAAGAGGTTTACGATGAGTTGGTTGAAAAGTAAAAGGGTTAGAAATATATTTTCAAAATGAAAATGTTGATTTAAACAATCTTCTTTCAAAAGTTCATGATGATCACCACAAAGTGGTGAATGAGCTTAAGGCTTCTCTTAATGTAGTTGAGAAACAAGATTTTGAAAAAGCATGTTCTTTAAAACCCAACTATGTAAAGAGAAACTTTAGTGGCTACAAACAAATAAGCTCTCAATGGCATCCTAAAGGTAAAAGGGTTAGAAATGTATGGGTTCCTAAGGAACTAGTAGTTTCTAATAATATTAATGCTATTGCTTCTTGGATTCCTAAGGGAACCAAGTATTTGAGAGCTAACTCACATGGACCCAAAATGATTTGGGTACCAAAAATCAAGAACCAATCTTTGTTTGTAGGGGAAGCATTGCTATAAGGCCAAAGCTTCAAGTCAAAACACTTGGTACCTTGATAGTGGATGCTCAAGACACATGAACGATGACAAGAGTAGATTCATGGAGCTAAAGCCAAAGAGTGGTGGAGTGGTGACAACTCCAAAGGCCACATTGAGGGTATAGGTTCTATTGGTAATCTCTCTTCTATTCTTATTGAAGATGTGTTATATGTCAACGGTCTAAAGCATAACTTGTTCAGCATTAGTCAATTGTGTGATAAGGGTTTTAATGTTCTTTTTGATGTTAATGGTTGCAAAATTCTGAACATTAAAACAAATAAAGATAATGTTCATTGGTCATCGCACATGTAATATATACATGGTGCATCTAGATGACATTCATACATCCCATGCTTGTTTGGTTGCTCAAAATGAAAATGATGCATGGTTATGACATAGGAAACTAGGAAATGCTAGCATAAGTTTTTTTTATATAAATTGGTTTCCTAAAATCTAGTTAGAGGTTTACCTAAGCTAAAATTCTCCTTAGATAAAATTTGTGATGCTTGTGCTAAAGGTAAACAAAAACGAACTTCATTTAAACCCATTAATGATGTTTCGACTAGTAGATTTTTACAATTGATCCATATGAATATCTTTGGGTCTATTAGGACAACTAGCTTGGGTGGAAAATCATATTCTTATGTTTTAGTTGATATTTTTCTAGATACACTTGAGTTCTCTTTTTAAGTAAAAAAGATGAGGCTTTAGAAAAATTCATCACATTTTTAAAAATTACTCAAAATGACCTTGGTCAAAACATTATTCATATTAGAGGTGACCACGAAACGGAATTTCAAAATCTAGTTTTTGAGTATTTTTGTAACTCTAATGGTATTAGCCACAATTTTTCTGCACCTCGCACTCCTAAACAAAATGGGGTAGCTGAGAGGAAAATCCGTACTTTAGAAGAAATGGCTAGAATCATGCTTTGTGAAAACAATTTACCTAAGTATTTTTGGGCGTAAGCCACAAACACCGCTTGTTATATCATAAATCGAGTAATGATTAGGCAAATTTTAAAGAAAACTCTTTATGAGATTTTAAAATCAAAGAAGCCTAACATTAGCTATTTTATCCTTTTGGATGCAAGTGTTTTGTTTTAAATAATGGAAAAGACCCTTTAGGTAAATTTGATGCAAAAAGTAATGAAGCTATTTTCTTAAGATACTCTTTAAACTCTAAATCCAATCGAGTGTTTAACAAAAGAACCTTAGCTGTAGAAGAGTCTATACATGTGATTTTCGATGATAACCCCCTTCCGAGGAAGGATTCTTGTGATGATGATGATGTAGGGATCATTGAAACTAATAATGGTGGACAATCATCAAAGGTGGATGAGGTTCCAACCAAAGATGAAGAAGCACAAGACCCTCCCATAGAATCCTTGAAGGACATGCATCTTGGTGAAAAGGAAGTGAGCTACCCAAGGGAACTCAACTATGTCAAAGATGGTGAAATCTTTGGTGATCCATCCAAAGGGGTAACCACTAGATCCTCTTTTAGATTGCTTAATAATGTTGCATTTATTTCATGCATTGAGCCTAAAAATATCAAATAAGCATTAAAAGATGATTTTTGGATAATGGCCATGCAAGAAGAACTTAATCAATTTGAGAGGAGTAGGGTTTGAACATTAGTTGATAGGCCTAGTAATAAGTCTACTATAGGAACTAAATAGGTCTTTATAAACAAACAAGATGAGAGTGGTAACATAGTGAGGAACAATGCTAAACTTGTTGCTTAAGGTTATACTCAAGAAGAGGGAATCGATTTTGATGAAACCTATGCACTCGTAGCTAGAATGGAATCAATTAGGATGTTTATTGCATTTGCATGTTATCATGAATTCAAGCCTTTTCAAATGGATGTTAAAAGTGCATTTTAAATGGTTTTATAAATGAAGAAGTGTATGTTGAACAACCACCCGGTTTTGAAGATCCAATTTATCCAAACCATGTTTCTATACTAACTAAAGCTTTATATGGTTTGAAACAAGCTCCTAGAGCTTGGTATGAAAGGCTTTCAAACTTTTTAGTTGAAAAAGGTTTTTTAAAAAGGCTAGGTGGACATTACACTTATCATTAAAAGAAATGGCAATGACATCTTAGTAGTACAAGTTTATGTTGATGATACTACATTTGGTTCTACTAATGAATTTTATTGACAAGAATTTTCTAAGTTAATGCAAGGTGAGTTTGGGATGAGCATGATGAGGGAGCTCTCATTCTTCTTGGGGATCCAAATCAAGCAAAGGAAGGATGGCATCTTCATTAATCAAGCTAAGTACATCAAGGATATGCTCAAGAAGTTTGGCTTGGAGACTGTGAACCCTTAAGCCACTCTATTGCATGTCAAAAGTCCTATCGCAAATAGTGCAAGTGTACACGACGCAAGTAGTAAAGTGATACTTGGAGTATCAGATATCGTCTCCACAGGGACTGGAAATAGCTTTATCCTAGAATTGTTGTACAAGAGAGAGAAGAGTTTAAATTGATTGTAGAGTAATCGTGAATAATAAATGGAATAGAAGAGTAAAAGATCAGGGTTGAGAAATAGGCCGATATTGATTTGTTCGGTAGTGCAGGTGTTGCACTGAATAGGAACTTCTGTTCTGTCGTCTTCCCTGTCGCGACAGCACCTGTCGCGGCAAAAGTCTGTTGTTTTCGTGGCAGCGAACACACAACTCTGCACTTCAAGTTTGGCAAGAATCCCTGTTATGATTTGTCCTATCCCTAGGCCCAAGTCTGTCGATGAACACGTCTTGGATGATACCTCCCGGCGTGAATCAAAGGATGAACACCGATGTTTGTGAATTCTTTATTAGCCACTGAACCTCGTCCTATCCCTAGGTCCGAGATGGTTTAACCATAAACTGGAAAACGCGTATTTATTATGTTCGTATGCTTGACTCTCCCGATATCAAACAAATGGATAACCTCAGAATGATCTCCCGATACTCTTGCGAGATGTGAAAAACCAAAATAAATAAACTTGAAGTTTTTATTGCTTGAACAGAAAAAATCCTAAAACAGTACAATCCTTGCAACTACTTTACAGAATCAACCCTTAGCCCTAGGGGAAGTTTAGAACATGATGAGAAAGAGGGAAAACGACAAGGGTTTTGGGGAAGACGGCTAGAGATGAGATATCCTTCCCTAGGTCGAATTACATGCCTTTATATAGGCATTGAGTTCAAGTTTTCTAATAAGGTAAGAATACAAGTTCAAACTAAAGTACAACTCTATTAAAGATTAAATCTTTTGAGTAGATGTCTTTAATTCGTCCTCTTTTCTTGCTTTGGGTTTCTTCCTTGAACTTTGGGCTTGGCCTTCATTCTGCCCCAGGGCTAAAAAAAATATAGGAGTGGTCCACGACAGAACGGCTTGAAATCCTCTATCTGTCGAACTCCACTTCACTTTTCCACTTCACCCATGCTGTCGTCATGGCTGCCACGGCAGCATGTGCTTCTTGACTCCAGTCCCGTGATCCAGCTCTGCTCCCTTGCTGCCCTGCGTCTGCCACAGCAGATACCTGCAAAAGTGACCAAAATCAGTAGCAACTGTGCCATTTTATCTAATTGTGATGTATATGCAAAACTCTACTTAAATGCAATGAATTATGATTGAATGCATCAGAAATATGGGTTAAATAAGGGGTAAAATATAGAACTTTTGCACACTCAACATACCCCCAAACTCAAGTTCTTGCTTGCCCTCAAGCAAATATGACCTAACTAAAAATGAAAGATTTTTTTGGTTTGGCTTAATTCAGTGAACTCTTCATTACCTACCGTATATTTCCCTGTCAAGAGCATTGCCTTGTCGGGTATTTCTGGAATTATTTGGAACCATGCTATAGCTCTTGTGCAGTGTGTGCGGGTTTTGTGACTACATATGAGTTTAGACTTTAGAGCAACCTGAATAGTTACTTAACTTACTTGAGTTTTACTTCAAAATAGTTTGTTTAACTAGAGCAGTTCTTTTGGCACTTCTAGTTTTCTTTTTAACTTTTTCTTATTTTTACTAGAGCCAGTTTTCGGGCACCTCTAGTTTGAATTCCTAGTGCCAGTTTTGGGCACCTCTAGTTTAATTTCCTAGAGCCATTGTTAGGCACCTCTAGGAGTAAGATTGAATTTAACTCAAGTGGCTAAGCTTCCTATTCTAAGTTTGCTAACAAAGTCTTAATAGCATATAAGTCATAAAAAGGTGTTCTAAAGATCAGAACTATAGCAGGGCTCTAAACAGTTTCTAAAAACATCCTAAAGGCACTTCCACGACAGAGTATGTCGTGGCAGGTAAGTTCAGTTCAAAGAGTTTAATCCAAATTTTTTTTGACACAAAAATGAACTTAATAATAACTAACACTTAGACACCAATTTAAGACACAACTAATAACTTCATTAATAGAGGGATGCCACCCCAAACTCGAGGGTTGCATTGCCCTCAATGCATGACAGAATGGGAAATAAAAAACAGAAAAACAAAATACATCACAAAATAAATAAAACAGCAAGATAGAAAAATATAAGATAGAAACTTAAGTTGAGGAGCTGTCGTCGCTGCTGATCTGGAGCTACCGGCGGGCAGTGACTTTCATGGCAGGGACCGACAGGGTGCTGGGAGAGGCAGAGACTGTCTTCTTCTTTGCTTTCCGAGGTGGCTGGACACGTGTTGGTGAAATGTGTGGGGGCTTGCCCAAAACCTCGACCTCATCGTCGGAGCTGCTGCTGGCAGATCTGCCTTGGCCGGAGGGTCATTCGCCAGTCTCGTTGAGCTTCTTCATTTTCATTGGCGTGAAGTCCTTGGAGAGGTTTCGGGTAATTGAGGGCTTGCCGTCAGAATCCTGCCAGACGGAAGATGAGGAGAACCCTTCAAAATATTCTGCATCGAGTTCTAGCAGGGGGTTCTTTCTTTTCTCGCCTCTGGCAGTGTCAGATTGTCTGTCGCCTTCAGCTGTCGTGGCCGGTGTAGGTGTGGAGGCAGCAGATGGAGTTCTCGGGCTCGCAACAGGGGTAGGTGTAGGTGTGGGGGCAGCAAAGAACTGTTATGGGAAGGAGGGGAATGGCACATGGGTAAAATGTAAATCATTATGAATAAAGTTTACCATTGCGGTCGTGAAGTCCCTCATGAAACCCATTAGTCCGAGTTGCCGTTCCTCCATTCTTTTCAACGTCGATAGGATCTGTGTGGAGGTGTCTGCTGGAGGTGCTGCTGCCGTCTGCTGTGGTTCTGCTGTGGCAGGTTCTGTGGAACTGGGGCCTGCCGTCTGCTCTGCCGTGGCAGAGGGATTGAAGAATGACAGCGGGGTGGCAGCTTTTAACTCCATGAGGTTGAAAATGTTCCGCTCCGTCCACCCCTTTCCTTAGACTTTGACATCTTCAGCAATCTCCGGTACATTGTGGCCCCGACAGATGGTTGTAATGAGGTATGGGAAGACGAGGGGACCCGACGGTCGGAGGGCACACTCAAGTATTCCCTCCCTTATGTAGCGGCCGGCATTTATTGATCTTTCATTTAAAATAGAATGCACAAGGGCTAACCTTGGTCTGTCGACTGTGCTGTTGTGGGAGGAAGGCCTGATGCGCTTTTTGATGAAATGATTCCACAGTTTGGCTTGTGAAGTCAATTGAGTTCGCTTCACTGTCCAACGGTGTTTGGGGTCGATGTTCCACTCCGTCCCTTCCTCGGTGAGCTCTGCCATGACCGCGTCGTAGTCTGCCGGCGACAGACTGTTCACGGATCTTTTATGGGCGTCCTCCTTCTTACTCACATATAAGCCGTAGAGGGTGTTGATGTAGGCAGGCGCGATGGAGAGTTGTTTACCTCGAACTATCACTGTCGTGGTGTCTTTGTTGTCAACGGCAGCGTAGAACTCCCTGACGAGTGTGATGTTCATCTCCTCCGGTTGGGCAGCAAATTTCTGCCATTTGAGGGCTCGGATTTTTGTTGCTATGAAGTTCTCGAGCCCTAGATCTCCCTTGGGTTCTGTGTAGATAAACCCCCATTCTTCCCACATCTCCCTCTTCTGGAAGGAGCTGTAATATCTTGCGGCGGAGTCGGTGGAGGCGAAGCGGTCTGGAATGGCACTATGGCTTGGGGTGGATACTGCTGCGGCAAAAGTAGAGGCAGCGCTACGGCGGGTTTGTCTGCTAGTCATTTTTCAAGGACTGTAGAAAATGTAAAGAAAATTTTGAGATCTAGAGAGAATGAGAATGAGATGAAAAATGAATCGTGAATGGGGGTTTATATAGATGGGTGATTTTCTGCCCGTTGGAGCTGTAACGGCAGGCGCGAATTACGGGGCCAGCTGTTACGCGGTTTCTGACGCGTCTGTCACGCGTTTCTGTGTCTGCTGCGCGTCTGTTATGCATTTACGTTTTTGTTCGATAGCTCGGTGACAGGCTGTCTTCTCTGCGTCTGTCACGACAGCTGATGTCAAGCTGTGATGACAGTTTCGTCCGTTGGGCTTTTTGGGCTGCTGTTGATATGGTGGGCTGGTTCACCCCTTCTCTTCTCCTTGCTTTCTTTATTTCCTAAAAAAAATAATTAAAATAAAATCTTAGTTCCTAAAATAAAATAAATAACTCTTAATTCCTAATAAATAAATAAAATAAAGTAAAACTAAGTTAAATTAGGGATGCCTTGAGGGCATCTCCTAAAGTAACTACTTCCTGCATCCTTGGGGCTTCAATCCCCTGATTATTCTTTAGTCTCTGTCCATTCACTTTGAACTGATTCCCGTCCTTTAGGGATTTGATTGTAATGGCACCATGTGGGAAAACCTAGACGACTTGGAAAGGACCAGACCATCGAGATTTAAGCTTTCCTGGGAAAAGCTTCAACCTGGAGTTGAATAACAACACCTGCTGCCCTAGGCAGAACTGTCGTGGCAACAGTTTCCTGTCGTGCCACCTTTTGGTTTTATCTTTGTAGATCTTGGCATTGTCGTAGGCCATTGCTCGAATTTCTTCAATTTCATTCAAGTCCAGTAGCCTCTTTTGTCCTGCCTTATCCCAGTCCATATTTACTGCTTTGATAGCCCAGTAAGCTCTGTGTTCTATCTCAACAGGTAAGTGACATGTTTTCCCATAGATGAGTCTATAGGGTGACATTCCCAATGGTGTTTTGAACGCTGTCCTATAGGCCCTAAGTGCACCATTGAGATGTAGAGACCAATCCTTTCGTGTGGGTTTAACCATCTTCTCAAGTATGTTCTTCACTTCTCGGTTGGATATCTCGGCCTGCCCATTGGTTTGAGGGTGGTATGCTGTTGCGATCCAGTGCTTTACTCCGTATTTTCTCAAAGCAGCAACAATTACCCTATTATCAAAGTGTCTCCCCTCATCACTAATGATCACCTTGGGGATACCAAATCTGGAGAAGATATTATTGTGAAGAAATCTTTGAACCGTTTTGGCGTCATTTTTCTGAGTGGCGATCGCTTCTACCCACTTGGACACATAATCCACTGCCAGTAGGATGTACAGGTTCCCACAAGATGTAAGGAACAGTCCTATGAATTCGATTCCCCAAACATCGAAGATTTCGACCTCTAAAATGTTCTGCAGTGGCATCTCATGCCTTCTCGAGATGTTCCCAGTCCTTTGGCATTTGTCACAACTTTTGTAGAAGGCTTGTACATCCTTGAACAGTGTGGGCCAATAGAGACCAGATTGCAAAACCTTGGCAGCGATTTTGTTTCCACCTAGGTGTCCTCCATATGGGGAAGCATGGCAGTGGTGAAGCACAACTTCCTGTTCATCATGTAGTACACATCTCCTGATAATTTGATCTGCACAATGTTTGAAAAGAAGAGATTCGTCCCAATAATAATGTTTTGCATCATTTTGGAACCTCTTTCTTGCTTGGTAATTAAGTTCAGGAGGTAATACCCCGCTAACAATGTAATTAGCAAAATCAGCGTACCAAGGGGTTTTAGAAAGCTTACCTGCTGCCATGGCTGTCGCGGCAGTGCTGGTGGCAGCAAACAGCTGCTCGTCCGGGAAGGTCTCCAATATGTTGGTTCTATCTGTGGATTGATTTCTTCCCGTCTCCAGCCTCGACAAGTGGTCTACCACTTGGTTATCTGTTCCCTTCTTGTCCTTGATATCAATGTCAAATTCTTGCAGCAGCAGAATCCAACGTATCAATCTCGGCTTTGCGTCCTTTTTCTTGAACAGATATTTCAGCGCTGAATGGTCTGTATGGACCACCACCTTTGTTCCAAGTATGTACAGACGGATCTTGTCGATTGAAAACACCACTGCTAATAGTTCTTTCTCTGTTGTGGTGTAGTTGATTTGGGCATCATTTAATGTTTTGCTGGCATAGTAAATCACATGGAAGAGCTTATCCTTCCTCTGCCCTAGTGTTGCCTCGACATCATAGTCACTAGCATCACACATTATCTCGAATGGCAAACTCCAGTCTGGTGGCTGTACGATCGGGGCTGTTACCAGTTTCTTTTTTAGAATTCTGAATGCCTCAGTACATTCAGCATTAAAGTCAAAGGGACAATTCTACTCCAATAAGTGGCATAGGGGTTTGGTGATCTTCGAGAAATTTGCAATGAATCGTCAATAAAACCCAGCATGCCCTAATAAACTCCGAATCCCCTTGACTGTGGTGGGTGGCGGCAACTTTTCTATGACCTCTATTTTCGCTCTATCCACCTCGATGCCGCGGAAGCTTACCTTGTGGCATAGTACTATACCTTCATCCACCATGAAGTGGCCTTTTTCCCTGTTTAAGACCAAGTTCGCCTCTTCGCATCTTTCAAGAACTTTCTGTAAGTTGTCTAAACAACCTTCAAAACTGTCTCCAAAGGCGGAAAAGTCTTCCATGAAAATTTCTAGGAAATCCTCCACCATGTCAGAGAATATGGCCATCATGCATCTTTGGAAAGTTGCTGGTGCATTACCGAGTCCAAATGGCATTCTCCGAAAAGCATAAGTGTCGTACGAGCATGTGAAGGTAGTTTTCTCTTGATCCTCCGGTGCAATCGCTATCTGATTGTAACCTTAGTAACCATCAAGAAAACAATAGTAAGGTTTTCCCGCTAATCTATCAAGCACTTTATCAATAAAAGGCAAGGGAAAATGGTCATTCCGGGTAGCTTTGTTAAGCTTCCGGTAATCCATACAAACCCTTCAACCGGTCACAGTCCTGGTTAGGATTAGTTCGTTTTCCTCGTTGGTCACCACGGTTATTCCTCTCTTTTTGGGTACGCACTGCACCGGGCTCACCCACTTACTATCCGAGATGGCATATATGAGTCCGGCGTCAAGACATTTGATGATCTCTTTTCTCACCACTTCTCGCATAGCCTCTTTCAAACGTCTATGGGCATCGATAGTCGGCTTATGATCATCCTCCAAGAGAATCTTGTGCATGCACAATGCCGGACTGATGCCTTGGATATCAGCTATCGTCAATCCAATGGCCTTCTTATGCTGTTGAATCATTCTGATTAGCTGTTGTTCCTGTTTCTGCATTAACTTGGAAGAGATGATTACGGGCAACATATCATTCAAACAAAGAAAAACATATTTGAGCTGCCCTGGAAGGGGCTTAAGATCTAGAACAGGTGGTTTTTCAATTGAAGGTTTCTAGATTATATGTTCATTCGAGGTATAATTTAGGGGCTCGAAGAATTTATCTCCTCGGGACCTTCAGTGTCAGATATCTCTGGGTCGGAGGAGTCACTGTCGTCATTGCTGTCGTGACAGTCTTCCAAATGACTACTATGGCAGTGACCAATTTTTCTGTCGTGGCAGCTGGATCTGATGCAAGGTTGGTCAAGGATTACTTCAGTGATAGCCTTGCACTCTTCTTCTGCATCAGCATGTTTAATTGCTTGGAGAACGTTGAGTTTAATTTCTTAATCATTCACTCTCATGGTCAGTTCTCTTTTCTCCACATCGATCACAGTTCTGCCTGTGGCTAGGAAAGGTCGCCCCAGGATGATCGGTGCGTTTCCATCTGCTTCACAGTTTAAGACAAGAAAGTCAGCAGGAAAAATAAATTTATCCACTCTTACCAGAATATCTTTGATCTTCCCTTCTGGTTGCACGTAAGAGCGGTCTGCCAGCTGCAGCATGACTGTCGTGGGCCGTGCTCGTCCAATACCTAATTTCTGAAACACAGATTTTGGCATTAGACTTATGCTAGCACCAAGATCACAAAGTGCCTTACCCACGAATTTGCTGCCAATTATGCACGGTATGATGAAGCTCACAGGATCCTTCTTCTTCTGGGGTGGATGCCTGTGCAAGATAGTCATACATCCTTCTGTCTTTTTTACCGTTTCGAACTCCCCAAGTCTGAATCTTTTCGACATGGCATCCTTGAGAAATTTCGCATAACCGGGCATCTGCTTGATGGCTTCTAACAGCGGTATATTGATGTGTACCTGCTTAAAAATATCATAAATCTTTTTGAGCTGGTACTCCTGTTTCTGTTTCTGTAACCGCTGTGGAAACGGAGGTGGAGGACGGTAATCTTCAAGACGTCCTTCACATGGTATTCGGATCTGAGGAGGTTTAGGTTCTTCAGCATCCTCTATTTGCTTCTCTGTCACTTCTGCTATCGCGACAGGTATGTCGGCAGTAGGTTGTGCTTCCTCTGCCGGGGCAGTGTTCACGGCAGGTGTCTCTAGGGTCGTTTCCTTACTTGGTATGCTCTTCGTCTCCAGCCCTTGTAACCTTTTCCCACTCCTAGTTGTGATTTCTTTACACTGCTCATGTGTGGGTTTTCTAGTGACTTCAGTATCACTATGGAATCCTCTTGTTTGCCTTGGCTTAATATGCTGGGAGACCTGGCCCATTTGTGTCTCCAGTGATTTCAGGGTAGCCTCATGGTTCGTCATCCTCATCTCAGTTTTGTCCATGAATGACTCAGTTTTCTTAACAAAGTTATCCATGTTTGCCATGTAAGCTCCTGTTTGTGACATGAATGTGGCCAATGTCTACTCCAGTATACTAGGTGCGGCTACCGACTGCTGTTGTGGTTGCTGCTGCGGCTGCTGTCGCGATAGTATTCTAGGTGCCCCTTGATTTTGGTTGTTCTACACTGGAGGATTCAGTGCATTGTTCGGATTGCTCCAGGAGAACTTAGGATCTTTCCTCCAGTTGGGATTGTAATTGTTGGAATCGTAGTTTCTTGGTTTGTTGTAATTCCCAACATACATCCCTTCTTCAAGCTGTAAAGAGTAGTCGTCTGAATTGTGAGTCCCACTGCAAGTCTCACATACCTCTTCTGCAGAATATACGGGTTTAGAATCCTTACGCTGCATATTTTCCACCATCTTTGTGAGGTATGCAACCTGTGATTTAAGGGAATTTCCAGCTTCATAATCCTTTACAGTTACCCCTCGTTTACCTCCTCTCCTTGCTGTAGGGAATTGCTCGTCATTCTTTGCTAGGTTTTTCAACACTATCATTGCCTCGTCTGGATCTTTATCCAATAATAGCCCATTTTCTACTGAATCTATTATCATACGAGTGTGTATGTTGGCAGCATTGTAGAATTTAACGACCTGATTCCATACGGGGAATCCATGCATCGGGCAGTTCCTAAGAAGAGTTGTAAATCTGTCCCATGCATCGTGCATTGGCTCGTCATCATCCTATTGAAAAGTAGCAATTTCGTTACGCAATCTCTCAGATAAATGAGAAGGATTAAAATGAGATAAGAATTCACGAGAGAGATCTGCCCAAGTTCGTATTGAACACGACGTTAGTTTATTCCACCAAGTTTTAGATCTGTCTCTTAGTGAATGAGGAAATAACCGGAGTCTCAGTACTTCTGGATTTTTTCCTGGTAATCTAAACGATCTACAGATTTCTTGGAACGTTTTTAGATGTTCTCGGGCATCCTCTGTTGCAGCACCACTAAACTGGCCAGCGGAATTTATCATGCTGAACATAACAGGTTTCAGCTCGAAATCCTCAGCTTCCACGTCTGGCAAGGTGGTCTCCAGTTCAACATGATCATTGTTCATGTAATCGCGGTATGACTGTCGTGCGACAATGGCATCGGCAGGCCTTCCATTCTGGGAATCTTGAGGAGGATCTTTAGCAACCCTCTGGTTACCATCTACCCCTTTGTTGTGTCTTTCGTTTACCATTGCTTCTAGCTGTTCCTCAAGATAGTTGTTTCTTGCTATCAGGAGTCGGACTCGATTCCTGAGATTGCACGTGCGTTCGATTTCAGGGTCTAGTTCGTACTCAGGTTCTTTGGCTCGTCTAGATCTGCGCATAAGCAAACGGAAAACCTTGTGAAAAGCACATGGTAAATAACACCAATAAAAATAGAAAAATTAAAAAGAAAAGTGCAGTAAGAATAAGGGTAAAGATATGTTGCCAGTCCCCGGCAACGGCGACAAAAACTTGTTGCGTGTCAAAAGTCCAATCGCAAATAGTGCAAGTGTACACGACGCAAGTAGTAAAGTGATACTTGGAGTATCGGATATCGTCTCCACAAGGACTGGAAATAGCTTTATCCTAGAATTGTTTCACAAGAGAGAGAAGAGTTTAAATTGATTGCGGAGTAATCATGAATAATAACTGGAATAGAAGAGTAAAAGATCAGGGTTGAGAAATAGGCCGGTATTGATTTGTTCAGTAGTGCAGGTGTTGCACTGAATAGGAACTTCTGTTCTGTCGTCGTCCCTGTCGCGGCAGCACCTGTCGCGACAAAAGTCTGTTGTTGTCGCAGCAGCGAACACACAACTCTGCACTTCAAGTTTGGCAAGAATCTCTGTTATGACTTGTCCTATCCCTAGGCCCAAGTCTGTCGATGAACACGTCTTGGATGATACCTCCCGGCGTGAATCAAAGGATGAACACCAATGTTTGTGAATTCTTTATTAGCCACTGAACCTCGTCCTATCCCTAGGTCCTAGATGGTTTAACCATAAACTGGAAAACGCGTATTTATTCCGTTCGTATGCTTGACTCTCCCGATATCAAACAAATGGATAACCTCACAATGCTCTCCCGGTACTCTTGCGAGATGTGAAAAACCAGAATAAATAAACTTGAAGTTTTTATTGCTTGAATACAAAAAATCCTAAAACAGTACAATCCTTGCAACTACTTTACAGAATCAACCCTTAGCCCTAGGGGAAGTTTAGAACATGATGAGAAAAGGGGAAAACGACAAGGGTTTTGGGGAAGACGGCTAGAGATGAGATATCCTTCCCTAGGTCGAATTACATGCCTTTATATAGGCCTTGGGTTCAAGTTTTCTAATAAGGTAAGAATACAAGTTCAAACTAAAGTACAACTCTATTAAAGATTAAATCTTCTGAGTATATGTCTTTAATTCGTCCTCTTTTCTTGCTTTGGGTTTCTTCCTTGAACTTTGGGCTTGGCCTTCATTCTGCCCCAGGGCTCAGAAAAATATAGGAGTGGTCCACGACATAACGGCTTGAAATCCTCTATCTATCGAACTCCACTTCACCCATGCTGTCGTCATGGCTGCCACGGCTGTGGCCACGGCAGCATGTGCTCCTTGACTCCAGTCCTGTGATCCAGCTCTACTCCCTTGCTGCCTTGCGTCTGCCACAGCAGATACCTGCAAAAGTGACCAAAATTAGTAGCAACTGTGCCATTTTATCTAATTGTGATGTATATGCAAAACTCTACTTAAATGCAATGAATTATGCTTGAATGCAACAGAAATATAGGTTAAATAAGGGCTAAAATATAGAACTTTTGCACACTCAACACACTCCAATGAGCTCATCAATTAAGCCTAACAAAGATGAAGGAGGAAAGTGTGTCGATTCTAAGCTTTATCGTTCAATGATTGGCTCTTTGCTTTACCTTACCGTAAGTAGACCCGATATCATGTTTAATGTTTGCTTGTGTGCTAGGTTTCAAGCTAGCCCTAGATAATCACACCTTGTAGCCATTAAGAGAATCTTTAGATACCTTAGAGACACACCTTGTTTAGGCCTTTGGTATCCTAGAGACTCTTCCTTTAACCTACACGCTTATTCCGATGCGGATTATGGGGGTTGTAAGATAGATAGAAAAAGTACCTCCGACACTTGCCAATCCTAGGTAGTATGCTCATATCTTGGTTCTCTAAGAAACAAAATAGTGTAGCCTTATCTACCACTGAAGCGGAATAAATATCGACCAGAAGTTGTTATGCTCAAGTCCTTTGGATGAAGCAAAAACTTATAGACTATGAAATTGATGTAAATACAATACCTCTTAAGTGTGACAACACTAGTGCCATATATCTTACTAAGAATCCCATCCAACATTCTAGAATCAAGCACATAGAGATAAGATACCACTTCATTAGGGACCATGTCCTAAAGAATGATGTTGTTCTGGAATATGTTGATACCTCAAATCAACTATCGGATATATTTACAAAGCCATTAGACAAAGAGCGTTTTTGGACTTTTATGAGAGATTTAGGTCTAACTAGCCTATCTTGACCTTTTAGAGCCCTTATATGTCAAAAAAATTTGCTTGAATTTGAATGATGATCATGTTTATGTATTTTTGCTTCTTGATGCATCTATGCTTGTTGCTAGGGGGAGTATGTATATGTTTTAGTCCATAAAAATTGCTCATTCATCATACACATGCATTTAGGATCGATTAAAATCCAATTTTTAAATTCAAATCAGCTCAAAAAAGTATTTCTGGTAAAAGGGTATCGATACGAGTAATAACGTATCGGTACGGGTTGCTCAATCGACGTCGATACAGTCTTAACTGTATTGATATGGTCACGCGTATCGATACGGTATGAAAACCATACTGATATGGTGGATAGATACGTCACGTCAGCGTATCGATAGGGTAAGCCACTGGAGTTTAAATGGGTATTTTACTTTAGGGTAAAGTACACAGACGGTCACAGAATTTTGGTAAAAAAAAAACAAAATGGTAACCAAACTTTCAAAAATCACAAAATGGCAATTAAACTTTATGCTTTATAACAAAATGGTAACTAGACGTTAAATCCCGTTAAGTGTCTGTTATAAAATTTGGTATAATAACACATTTAGTCCTTCATATTTATACATTCAATCAATTTAGTCCTAATTTGAAACAATTCACTAAATTTAGCCCTCATTATTTACGCATTCTTTCAATTTGGTCCTTAAAGCAAAATTCTAAAGTATGGTAACATGATAAATAATTACAATTAAATTTTTATAGGAACTCGAAAACTCGACTCGAATCGAAAAAATTTCAAATAAAGTTTGAGTTGTAAAATATGATGCGTCAACTCGAATAACTCGAAATTTTTTGACTCGACTCAATCTAACGCTCACTTCTATCTTAAGATATGACACGTCAACTCGAATAACTCGAAATTTTTTGACTCGACTCAATCGAACGCTCACTTCTATCTTAAGATATGAAACGTCAACTCGAATAACTCGAAATATTCGAATATTTTAAATCATTTTTTTCTTTTAAATTGAATATTTTTAAAATAGAATATTTAATATTTTCATATTTAAATCACATTTATTATTTAATAACAAATATAAATATTAGATTTAATTTAAAAATATTAGATTTAAAAGAAAAAATGATTTAAAATATTCGAATATTTAATTAAACTTTTATAGGAACTCAAAAACTCGACTCAACTTGACTCGACTCAAAAAAATTTCAAATAAAGTTTGAGTTGTAAAATATGACGCGTCAACTCGAATAACTCGAAAATTTTTGACTCGACTCGATCGAACACTCACCTCTATCTTAAGATATGACACGTCAACTCGAATAACTCGAAATATTCGAATATTTTAAATCATTTTTTCTTTTAAATCAAATATATTTTTAAAATAGAATATTTAATATTTTCATATTTAAATCACATTGAATATTTAATAACTACTTTAAATATTCGATTTAATTTAAAAATATTCGATTTAAAAGAAAAAAATGATTTAAAATATTCAAGTATTTAATTAATTTTTTATAGGAACTCGAAAACTCGGCTCGACTTGAATCGAAAAAATTTCAAATAAAGTTTGAGTTGTAAAATATGACGCGTCAACTCGAATAACTCAAAATTTTTTGACTCGACTCGATCGAATGCTCACCTCTATCTTAAGATATGACGAGTAAACTCGAATAACTCGAAGTATTCAAATATTTTAAATCGTTTTTTCTTTTAAATCACATCAAATATTTAATAACTACTTTAAATATTTGATTTACAAGAAAAAAATTAATTTAAAATATTCGAATATTTAAAGTAGTTTTTAAATATTTGAATATTTAAAAGAAAGATATTTAAAGTAGTTATTAAATATTCGAATATTTTAAATCATTTTTTCTTTTAAATCGAATATTTTTAAATTAAATTGAATATTTAAAGTAGTTATTAAATATTCGATGTGATTTAAATATGAAAATATTAAATATTCTATTTTAAAACATATTCGTTTTAAAAGAAAAAATGATTTAAAATATGAAAATATTTCGAGTTATTCGAGTTGATTGGTCATATCTTAAGATAGAGATGAGCGTTCGATCGAGTCGAGTCAAAAAAATTCGAGTTATTCGAGTTGATGCGTCATATTTTACAACTCAAACTTTATTTGAAATTTTTTCGATTCGAGTCGAGTCAAGTCGAGTTTTTGAGTTCCTATAAAAATTTAATTGTAATTATTTATCATGTTGCCATACTTTGGAAATTTTCTTTAAGGACCAAATTGAAAGAATGCGTAAATAACGAGGGCTAAATTTAGTGAATTGTTTCAAACTAGGACTAAATTGATTGAATGTATAAATATAAAGGACTAAATGTGTTATTATACCAAATTTTATAACAGACACTTAACGAGATTTAACGTCTAGTTACCATTTTGTTATAAAACATAAAGTTTAATTGCCATTTTGCGATTTTTGAAAGTTTGGTTACCATTTTATTTTTTTACCAAAGTTCAGTGACCGTCTGTGTACTTTACCCTTTAGTTTAATTAAAACACAAATCCTTTTTCCCTCAAAACCCTAGCCTGTTTTCATCTATAAAAACATCTTCAAACCCTTAAATTTTCACGTCAAACTCAATTTTTTGGGGGGTTTTTCATCAACACATCAAGGCTAAGTTTTGTTATCAATTTGGTGCATTCATCATCAAAATCCATTACTCAAGGTATAAAAACTCTTTTCTTTCATTTTAATTTTCGTTTAATTTTTGTTATTGTTTACAACTAATTTTTGTATACATAGTATATTTATAGTATGAGTTTTGAAGGTTTTTGCAAAATTTCTTTAAAATCTAATTTTTTTGTTTCGAATATATAAATATATCGTATATTTTAGTATACTATGTTTCAAAACCATTTTTACCAAAATTAATATTTATACTTGTATATATTTTTAACATATAAAATATATACTGTTTTTCACAATACCTTGAATTATTGGAATGATTATTGGATCGAATGTGATGATAATTGCATACATTATTTTCGAATGGTTTTGATGTTTTTCAAGTTATTATGGGACTGAAAAAGAGACCAAGGAAAGAATTGTCTTCTAGTTCATCCAATCCAATTTCTGAAAATGAGGGTATTACTAAACCGAACCTTGGTTTTATTATTTAAAATAGTTTTCAATCTCTTTTGGCTATGACCCATTATAAATAATACCAAGATTTTTCAATTCGGAATGAAAGAGTTGTTTCAATCCCCTTTCTTAATTTCGAACGTTTTAAGTTCAAATATTTTGGATTGTTACAACAATGGAAATTTATGACTTTTCTAAGTGTACCCCCGATTTTATATCGAAATCTCGTTTTGATTTTCTTTGCTAATGTCCGATGTATTCATGATTAAGCTAGGGAGAGTGTAATTGCCATTGAATCCTATCTTATGGGAAAGAAATTTCGAATTGACCAAAGTGTTTTATGTAATGTTTTTGGTTTTGGAAATATGGGAATTGATGATGAACACTTATTGTGGCATTCTCAACTTGGCTCCGTAACCGTCCTTGATGCCCATAACTGTATCCTCCATCTCACCATCTCTTGGTGGATCCGTCTTTCTGGTGGGAAATTCTCTACCATTCGCCAAGTTGATGCCTTTTGGCTCCGTTGTTTCCGAGAGGGTAAGCACCCAAACCTTTTCCAAATTATGTTTGTCGACTTGGTCTATTTTGTTCAACACCGTCACACCAATCAAGTCAAGTCCTTTTTCTATGGCACGACTTTGAGCTTTTTGTTCCATTCCTTGGAGTTCAATTGATCTCATAATGCCGTCGAGCCTTTTGGTAAGCCGATCGTTGAACACTCCCTTACTCGTGCTCATTTTGAATACATTGATCATGAATGGGTTTGTGTTAATCGACCTCCTCCTCAAGACGATCAACCTCCTCCGGTCGCTCCACAAGGTTCATAAGTCCAACAAGCTCAATCTTCCATGGATGGACTCATGGCGTATCTAAATGAGCAATTCACATACTTAGGGACTAATATTGCTTCTTTAGATACGAACATAAATGTCGGATTTGCGACCATTGATACTCGTTTTACATCATCAGAGGAACGCATCAAGGCCCTTGAACAACAACAAACTTCCATGGATGTCTCTCTCACCGCCTTCCATGGTGCTTGGCTCAATCATACTCGAAAGTCTCAAGCCAACCGTGATGATGAAGAAGAAGAAAAGGACGAAGACAATGGGGACGAGTAGTTTTTGAGCATATCATTATATATCATATCATTTAAGATTTATCGTTTATTATGCATCTTTGTCTTTAGGAACCCTATGCTTTGATTTTGTTTCTAGGATTATGTTTGGATTTAAGTTTGAAGTTATTTTGAACTATTTTTGCTTTGGATTTTAATTTGAACTTTAATGATATTATGTTGCTTAATTATGCTTTATCTTGTGCTTTATCGTTATCTCATGTCTATATTGTAACCCCCTCGTCCCGGTCCGGGCGACTGACCGGTCCGAGCGGGCTACACGGGGATAACCGAGGCGAAACCCGTTAAGGCTCCACTTCGGTTAACAACCCGAGAAAACTTTTTCATTTATTATCTTGTCTAGATGGATTAAATTAACCTATATGTGAAGCGACAGCGGAAAACAAGACTCACAAGAAGCCTAATAGCAAATAGGACCTAAGCCCAACCCTTGAGACCCTTTAGAGATGTCAAAAGTCCATTTTCAGGCCTGTTTTTCGAAACAGGTTTTACCCGTTTTGAAACACGAGCTCTAGTTTATAAAGCCAGACAACCATACCGAAACACATCCACCCCTTTTCGGAACAGGGTCCCATTTCGCCTAGGCGTTCCGAAACACGTTTCGGAACAAGCATTCACAGTGGCCAAAGTGTTTCGAGACTCGTATCGGAACAGGGGCTCACAGTAGCCAAACTGTACCGGAACGCGTTCCGATACGGGTGGCCTTGGAACCACACCGTTCTAAAACAGCCCAACCCGTTCCGAAACACCTGCAGTCTGTGAATTTCCAAAATCAGTTTTAAACATCTCTAAATTATCCCAAACGCCCTTAACGACTCCAAGAAGCAAACACAACATGCAACCACACTCTAAAGGCATACACCCTATCACATACACGCTCAAAACACAAAAAGATACATGATAAGGGCATGCATTTGAAAGATCATGCATTCACCACAAAAGAGTCATACATAGCATTTTAAGGTTTCATGCCTTAGAGCCATCATACACAAAAGAATTCAAGATAAGCAATAAAGCATGGTTTACAATTCAAAACATGTCATCAACAAGCCACACCGTAACATCGATATATCAATGAGTCTAACATGCTCCTAACACCAACAACATAAATCCAAAACACTCAAATCCCATTGGTTGTCTATTACATCTCATAACTTAAAAATCCATACTTGATAATACCAAAAGCTCAACTAGCACACTTGGAGGCCCTCTCCTTGCACAAGCAACCCACGAAGTACGGATCTGCATTGTCGAACAAAAGAGAGCGTAAGCATAAAGCTTAGTGAGGGTAAGCTCATAAAACAAACCTCGACAATGCAGGGTCCAAGCATGAGCACACAACCAAGGTAGAATGCATGAGTTCTTACCTTCAAAGCCACAAGAGTCAAATATAAATGATGCATGAACATAATATCAACTATCATGCCATGCTCAACAAGTCCATAATCACAACATATGGAACACATACATCAAACGTATTAGCAACACATTCCATAATCCATATTGGCACCTAGCCATGACCCGAATATACGAATAACCATTGGACCTCACATCCAAAAACACAACCATTACCTTACGGTGGGATTACACTCATCACCGTTTTACGCGGAGGGTATTCCACTCATCCTCGCGCCCCGTCAATGGGATTCCACTCATCACCGACTAATCATAAAAAGAAGATTTCCGGGCGTACCCGTACTCCATCTTGATGACTACCATCATCAAGACCACGCACGCATTTTGACTCTCGTGTGCACACAAACATCCTAATGATCGATCATTTGTACCCAAGCATACTAGTGCCAATACCAATACATTTCACAATCTTTCACAACACAATTTATTACCATTTTCCGTGCTTAGCACGTACTCACCATGATTTACCATCATGCACAACCACATGCATATAACAATGCATCAAATATCATGCCTCAACACACATGTATATCACAATATACATAACCACATTAATCACAATTAAAATGAATCAAGAGGCATATCATACATTTAAGAGTTCAACCAAAGGTCTCCTAAACTAAGCTTGAGATTAGACTACCACTCTAATCCCAAATCTAGGTGGGTTTACCAAGCCCAACCTAGGTCCTCATGCTTGAACCAACGTTTGAAAACCAATTTAAAAACGTAGAACCACTCACCGACTATTCTAAGCTCAACAACTCTAGCCGATCAAGCTCCTAACGGTTCCGGATTCGATCCTGAGGCTTCACCAACACAATTCCTTGTCTCTAAACAATTCAACACAATCAAAACAACCATATTTCAGTCCACAAGCACTGTAGCAAACCCGAAACACAAACCAAGCAAAATTCACATGATTTCAAGCTAAAGACAACCCCAAAAATGCCATTTTCGAACAGCCCATAAGCACAGCCTAAAGCCATTGATTCCATCACTTATGACACTCCCATAAGCTTCCAAAACAACCCTTAAACATTAACCAACCATTAGCCAACAAGACTTCACCCAAAACAGCCCCAAAAACCCCTCTAAAACCTCTCCAAAACCCAATTTCGGGAATCATTATAAAACCATGTAAAAATCAAGTATGTTGGACCTTTTAGATAGCAAACAACTTATCCAACATCAACAAATCAAAAACTTAACTAAAAGCTAACAAAGATGACATTTTTAATCCAAAACTTCAAAATACAAAACCATGGGTTTTAATGAAATCCAAGGGTACAAACATGTAGAGGAAAGTGAGGACAAGTCAAATATAGGTTTACCTTTCAAAAATCACCAAAGATGAGAGAGTATAGTGATGGAATAGTAACTCCAATGGTAGAGAAGAAGTTGTCGTTGGAAACTTGGAAGAGAAGGGGGAAGAAGATGATAAAATGGGTGTTTTAAAAATAAAAGGGGTTTTTATTTTACAAGACCACATATTTACAAAACTGCCATTAATGAGGATGGCCATCTTCCAAATTCCATGGAGTTTGGGTTTTAAATCAAAACAAGCCCAACATAAAATTTATTTGTTTTGAAAACACGAGGCCCAAAAAAATATTTTAATATTTTAATTTCACCCGACCCCCAAACCCGGGTGTTACAACTCTCCCCTACTTAAGGAATTTCGTCCCCGAAATTACCCGACGGAAACAGATACGGAAACTGCTCAAGCATATCAGCTTTCCTCTCCCACGTGGCCTCTTCCACACCTCTATGTCTCCACAACACCTTGACCAACTCTATGGTCTTGCCACGCAACACCTTGCTATCCGAAGCAAGTATCTCAACTGGTTCTTCATTGTAAGACAAGTCCGGATTCAGTTCTATCTCCTCAACGGGCATAACATGAGATGGATCTGATCTATATCTCCTAAGCATTGACACATGAAAGACATCATGGATCTTCTCTAACTCTGAAGGCAATCTTAAACGGTAAGCTACTGGCCCAATCTGATCAACTATCTCATACGGACCGATAAACCTTGGACTCAACTTGCCTTTCCGGCCAAATCGTATTACCTTCTTCCACGGAGATACTTTCAGAAACACTTTCTCACCCACTGAAAACTCAACCTCTTTTCTCTTCAAATCTGCATAAGATTTATGGCGATCGGAAGCTGCTTTCAAACGGTCACAAATCAACTTCACTTTATCAGTAGTCCCTTTAAGCAAATCCGACATAGGTAACAATTTCTGACCCGTTTCAGCCCAACAGATCGGAGTCCTACATCGTCTACCATTCAAAGCCTCATAAGGAGCCATCTGGATACTAGCCTGGTAATTGTTGTTGTAAGCAAACTCGAATAAGGGTAAATGCTTCTCCCAAGAACCCTGGAAGTCAATCACACAACAACGGAGCATATCCTCTAATACTTGTATCACTCGCTCTGACTGACCATCTGACTGCGGATGATACGAAGTACTGAAATGCAAACGACTACCTAAGGCACTATGCAAACAACTCCAGAACCTCGTTGTGAATCTCGGATCTCTATTTGATACAATAGATTTCGGAACTTCATGAAGTCTCACAATCTCGCGGATGTACAAATTTGCCAACTTGTCTAAAGAATCTGTGGTGTTCACTGCTAAGAAATGAGCAAACTTAGTAAATCTATCAACTATCACCCAAATAGAATTCTTCTTCGAAGGAGACAACGACAACCCTGACACAAAGTCCATAGTGATTCTCTCCCATTTCCATTCTGGAATCTTCAAAGGCTGTAATAAACCTGAAGGAACCTGATGTTCTGCCTTTACTCTCTGACAAACCATGCAACGACTCACATACTCGGCTACATCCTTCTTCAAACCAACCCAGAAATAATCACTCTTCAGATCTCAATACATCTTAGTACTGCCCGAATGCATAGAAAAAGGACTCGAATGTGCTTCGCTCAGAATCAGACGTCTCAACTCAACATCTGCAGGTACTACAACTCTGTCTTTGAAACACAACACATTCTCATCACTGAAACTGTACTCTTTCGGTCTACCTTCTGCAATTTCCTTGCAATTGTTTCTCTTTGATCAACTAAATCAACGAAGGCTTCACTTGCAACTCTGTAATCAAATCACCATCCCCTGATACACTCAGTCTAGCAAACATAACTCGTAACTCAACTGCAACTTTTCTGCTCAACGCATCGGCAACTACATTTACCTTACCCGGATGGTACTCGATAGTCAAATCATAGTCTTTCAACAGTTCAAGCCATCTTCTCTGTCTCAAGTTCAACTCTCTCTGAGTCATCAGATACTTCAAGCTTTTATGATCAGTGTAAACCGTGCACTTCTCACCATACAAGTAGTGTCGCCAAATCTTCAATGCAAACACAACTGCTGCTAACTCAATGCCGTGCGTAGGGTAATTCTTCTCGTGCACCTTCAACTGTCTCAAAGCATAAGCAACAACTCTCATTTCTTGCATCAGAACACAACCTAAACCTACGTAGGAAGCATCGCTATAGATCACGAACTCTTTCCCTGAAACTGGTTGTACTAACGCTGGAGCATTCGTCAAAGCTTCTTTTAATTTCTCAAAAGCCTTCTGTCTCGCATCTGACCACTCAACTTAACTCCTTTTTGCAACAATTTAGTCAACGGAGAAGCTACTCTAGAGAAACCATCAACGAACCTCCTATAGTAACCAGCTAATCCTAGGAAACTCCTAATCTCGGTCACTGACTTAGGTTGTTTCCACTCAACAATGGCTTCAATCTTCGTCGGATCAACACAGATACCTTCAGCTGATACCACATGGCCAAGAAACACAACCTCCCTAATCCATAACTCGCATTTACTAAGCT
Source organism: Hibiscus trionum (assembly GCA_030270665.1). NCBI lineage: Eukaryota > Viridiplantae > Streptophyta > Magnoliopsida > Malvales > Malvaceae > Hibiscus > Hibiscus trionum. Next base: position 30,127,801 of record BSYR01000005.1, read on the forward strand.
TAGCATACAACTGATTACTCATCAATCTTTGCAAAACAAGTCTCAAGTGCTCATCATGTTCTTCTGATCTCGAGTACACAAGGATGTCATCTACTAAAACAACTACAAACCGGTCTATATAGTCTCGGAAAACTCTGTTCATCATATCCATGAAAGCTGCTGGTGCATTCATGAGCCCAAACGACATCACAAGGAACTCATAGTGACCATATCTAGTCCTAAAGGTTGTCTTCGGAACATCACACTCCTTTACCTTCAACTGATAGTACCCTGATCTCAAATCTATCTTCGAAAACACTGAGGTACCCCTCAACTGATCAAACAAGTCATCTATACGAGGCAACGGATACTTGTTCTTCACTGTCAACTAGTTCAACTGCCTATAGTCGATACACATCCTCATACTGCCATCATTCATCTTCACAAACAACACAGGAGCACCTCAAGGCGAACTACTAGGCCTAATAAAACCTCGGTCTAACAACTCCTGAATCTGACTTTTCAACTCTTTCAACTCTTTCGGAGCCATACGGTACGGAACAATAGAAATTGGAGTAGACCCTGAAACAGTCTCAATCACAAACTCTACATCTCTGTCAGGAGGCAAACCTGGTAACTCTTCTGGAAACACATCCGGATAATCACAAACTGTTCTGATATCTTTCGGTCTAACCTCGCTCATATTCGGATTCATCACATACGCCAAATAAGCCCCACAACCGGAATCCATCAACCTATGAGCCTTTAAAGCTGACACAACGTTCGACAATAACTTAACGTTCTCGCCTACTACCACTACCTCGTAGTCATCACAAAGCTTCAACGAAATTCTCTTTGCCTCAAAATCTACACTAGCTCTGTGCTCAACCAGCCAATCCATACCTAAAATAATATCAAAACCGTAGAACGAAAGTTCCATCATGTCAACCGGAAACACATTACCCTGAATCTTCAACGGACACCCCCTATACATCCGTCTAACTACAACTGTCTCACCAAAGGAACTAGTCACATGCATCCCTACATCTAAGATCTCAACAGGTATGTCTAAATTCTTCGCATGCTCACTCAAAATGTAAGAATGCGTAGAACATGAATCAACTAAAGAGAGCAACGACATAGACTGTAACTCAAAATTACCTGCTATCACATTTGTGTCATTCCCTGCCTCTCTCTGTGCGTAGACTCTAGCTGGTCCACCGGCCTCTGGCTAAACTGCCACAACATGAGCAAGATTCCTCGGTGCCTCTATCCTAGGTGCATCAGCTCTCGGCTGAAAGTAACCACGACCGCTCCCACAACGTCTTTGATAATCGATCGCTCTCGTAGGAGCATGTGCTAGATTCGGTGCCTGCGCCGCCTGATGCGGACACTCTCTCTTGAAGTGGTCTCTCGATCCACAGTTCCAGCAAGCATGATAGTTCCCCCAGCACTCTCCTGAATGTTGTCTCCCACAACGGGCACACTCGGGCAAACGCCCTCCAGCTCTATAGCCCTGATGGCCTCTGCCATGGTGGCCACCGCCACGCCTATGATCAAACTGATGTCCACTGCCCCGATGCCTCTTGGCATCACCACGATCAAAGTTGTTGTGTCTCTTCCCTAAACTGGATCCTCTCGAACGCTTGGTCAACCCCAAGCTATGCTCGATGTCCTTGGCCCTAACGACCAAGACATCAAAATCAGAATAATCTGAAGCCAAGGTGTACCTCTTGACTTCCTCATGAAGTCCATATCTGAACCGATCACAATGGTCCCTCTCAGTAGGAACAAACTCTGGAGCATACTGACTCAGTAGGACAAAGCGAATCTCATAATCTGTCACTGAAGTTTCTCCCTAAACAAGAGCCATGAACTCCCGCTTCTTCTCATCCAGATATCTCGGCCCTAAATACCTCTTCTTGAAAGCAGTCTCAAAGAAATTCCAACTGATCGCAGCCTCAGGCACGCCAGTAGTAATAGTGACCCACCAGGTGTAGGCATCACCCTGAAGCAACGAAACCACATAGCCCAACTTACGAGCCCCAACACATCCCATCTGAGCTAAAATACGGACTGTCTTCTCTAGCCACAACTCTGATCTCTCTGGTGTAGATCCCCTGAACTCATCAGCTCCTAGGCTACAAAGCCTCTCTAAGGGTAAACTAGCATCCTCTCCTCTCGGCTGAGCTGCAGCCTGAGCTCCGACAACTGCAGCCTGAAACGCTCCCGCTATAGCTTGAACTAGCGGAGCCATGTCTATCCTTGCAGGACCTTGGCCACCCTGGCCAACCTGTGGTCCCGCTCCCTCAACTCCAGCCTCGTCTCCCTCGCCAGGCGGAGAAGGTCGAGGTGGTGGAGGAGCTCCGACTCCAACAATAGGCTCTCCCACAGGAGCCTCTACTCCAGCCAATGGCTCATCAACAGGAGCCGCAACATGGGGTTCCTGAAGAACCAACCTCGGTCTACCTCTAGGCCTCGACATAACCGCTCACAGATAACAACTACTACAACAACAACAATATACAAGATAGGGTTAGCAACGGCAAGGGTCCAAGTGGCTCAAGTATGTTTCCCTCACTTAAAAATCCTTTTTCTGATGTAATAGAAGCAATGGGACTCTACTCAACATGCTTCAAACAACATACATTCACGATCAAACAAGCATACATCAAAGCATACTTGATAAGCAATCAAACATACTTACATGGCAAGCAAACACCGTGCATTTGCAATACAAGAATTTAACTTACCTCACTTACCTGCCCGAGGTCTCGGAAACCTCAGGCTCTGATACCAACAAGTGTAACCCCATCGTCCCGGTCCGGGCGACTGACCGGTCCGAGCGAGCTACACGGGGATAACCGAGGCGAAACTCGTTAAGGCTCCACTTCGGTTAACAACCCGAGAAAACTTTTTCATTTATTATCTTGTCTAGATGGATTAAATTAACCTATATGTGAAGCGACAGCGGAAAACAAGACTCACAAGAAGCCTAACAGCAAACAGGGCCTAAGCCCAACCCTTGAGACCCTTTAGAGATGTCAAAAGTCTATTTTCAGGCCCGTGTTTCGAAACAGGTTTTGCCCGTTTTGAAACACAGGCTCTAGTTTATAAAGCCAGACACCCGTACTGAAACACATCCACCTCGTTTCGGAACAGGGTCCCATTTCGCCTAGGTGTTCCGAAACACGTTCCGAAACAGGCATTCACAGTGGCCAAAGTGTTTCGAGACTCGTATCAGAACAGGGGCTCACAGTAACCAAACCGTACCGGAACGCGTTCCGATACGGGTGGCCCTGGAACCACACCTTTTCCAACACAGCCCAACCCGTTCCGAAACACCTACAGTCTGTGAATTTCCAAAATCAGTTTTAAACATCTCTAAACGATCCCAAATGCCCTTAACGACTCCAAGAAGCAAACACAACATGCAACCACACTCTAGAGGCATACACCCTATCACATACACGCTCAAAACACACAAAGATACATGATAAGGGCATGCATTTGAAAGATCATGCATTCACCACAAAAGAGTCATACATAGCATTTTAAGGTTTCATGCCTTAGAGCCATCATACACAAAAGCATTCAAGATAAGAAATAAAGTATGGTTTACAATTCAAAACATGGCATCAACAAGCCACACTGTTATATCGATATATCAAGGAGTCTAACATGCTCCTAACACCAACAACAACATAAATCCAAAACACTCAAATCCCATTGGTTGTCTATTACATCTCATAACTTAAAAATCCATACTTGATAATACCAAAAGCTCAACTAGCACACTTGGAGGCCCTCTCATTGCACAAGCAACCCACGAACTACGGATCTACATTGTCAAACAAAAGAGAGCGCAAGCATAAAGCTTAGTGAGGGTAAGCTCATAAAACAAACCTCGATAATGCAGGGTCCAAGCATGAGCACACAAACAAGGTAGAATGCATGAGTTCTTACCTTCAAATCCACAAGAGTCAAATATAAATGATGCATGAACATAATATCAACTATCATGCCATGCTCAACAAGTCCATAATCACAACATATGGAACACATACATCAAACGTATTAGCAACACATTCCATAATCTGTATTGGCACCTAGCTATAACCCGAATACACGGATAACCGTTGGACCTCACATCCAAAAACACAACCATTACCTTACGGTGGGATTACACTCATCACCGTTTCACGCGGAGGGGATTCCACTCCTCCTCACGCCCCGTCGATGGGATTCCACTCATCACTGACTAATCATAAAAAGAAGATTTTCGGGCGTACCCGTACTCCATCTTGATGACTACCATCATCAAGACCACGCACGCATTTTGACTCTCGTGTGCACACTAACATCCTAATGATCGATCATTTGTACCCAAGCATACTAGTGCCAATACCAATACATTTCACAATCTTTCACAACACAATTTCTTACCATTTTCCGTGCTTAGCACGTACTCATCATGATTTACCATCATGCACAACCACATTCCACAACCACATGCATATAACAATGCATCAAATATCATGCCTCAACACACATGTATATCATAATATACATAACCACATTAATCACAATTAAAATGAATCAAGAGGCATATCATACATTTAGGAGTTCAACCAAAGGTCTCCTACACTAAGCTTGAGATTAGACTACCACTCTAATCCCAACTCTAGGTGGGTTTACCAAGTCCAACCTAGGTCCACATGCTTGAACCAACGTTTGAAAACCAATTTAAAAATGTAGAACCACTCACCGACTATTCCAAGCTCAACAACTCTAGCCGATCAATCTCCCAACGGTTTCGGATTCGATCCTAAGGCTTCACCAACACAATTCCTTGTCTCTAAACAATTCAACACAATCAAAACAACCATATTTTAGTCCACAAGCACTGTAGCAAACCCAGAACACAAACCAAGCACAATTCACATGATTTCAAGCTAAAGACAACCCCAAAAATGTCATTTTCGAACAGCCCATAAGCACAGCCTAAAACCATTGATTCCATCACTTATGACACTCCCATAAGCTTCCAAAATAACCCTTAAACATTAACCAACAATCAGCCAACAAGACTTCACCCAACAGCCCCAAAAACGAACCTAAAACCCTCCAAAACCCAATTTCGGGAATCATTATAAAACCATGTAAAAATCAAGTATGTTGGACCTTTTAGATAGCAAACAACTTATCTAACATCAACAAATCAAAAACTTAACTAAAAGCTAACAAAGATGACATTTTTAATCCAAAACTTCAAAATACAAAACCATGGGTTTTAATGAAATCTAAGGGTACAAACATGTAGAGGAAAGTGAGGACAAGTCAAATATAGGTTTACCTTTCAAAAATCACCAAAGATGAGAGAGTATGGTGATGGAATAGTAACTCCAATGGTAGAGAAGAAGTTGTCGTTGGAAACTTGGAAGAGAAGAGGGAAGAAGATGATAAAATGGGTGTTTTAAAAATAAATGGGGTTTTTATTTTACAAGACCACATATTTACAAAACTGCCATTAATGAGAATGTCCATCTTCCAATTTCTAAATTCCATGAAGTTTGGGTTTTAAATCAAAACAAGCCCAACATAAAATTTATTTGTTTTGAAAACACGAGGCCTAAAATAATATTTTAATTTCACCCGACCCTCAAACCCGGGTGTTACATATATCCTTAAATTTTTGCATTGATTTTGATCTAACAAAAAGGGAGAGAAGTGTAAAATATAAATTTTTACAAACCTTTGAAAACCAATCTTAAATTAAGGGGGAGTAAACTTTTCAAAGTTTTCAAAATACTTAAAAATATACTTTGGTTTTGTTATAACAAAAAGGGGAGATTGTAAAACCTAATTTGATTTTGATATAACAAAGTGTCTAAGGATCTATTTGTAAAAGTAAATAATTTTTTAAGTATTTCAAAGTCTTACAAATTAACAAGCAAATTTGAACCAAAAATATTTCTAAGTCAAATAAATTGTTCAGATAAAATTTTTCTAAGTGTTATAGCCCAAAACCTATTTGTACGCTAAGACGCATCGATACACTATAGTCGTATCAATACTGTTTTAATGTTCTGGAATTTTAATCGACAAAAGCGTGCCCATACGGTTATACCCGTATCGATACGGTATTTTATCTGGGCTTAACTTTAAGGCATAACGTACCGATACAGTTGTACCCGTATAGAAACGGTTTGATCTGATTTGATATATCTTTGCATTTAAAATTTTTGAATGTTCCTTGTCAGTTATGATTTCAGCAAAATTTCAAACGGTCATTGGACCGTATCGATACACTTTTTGCTAAAGTTTTCCTCAGGATTTTAGTGAGAAAATCTGTATCGATACGGTCTTAGAGTAACGATACGCCCCTCTTTTTACACTATACCCGTACCGAAACGCCCTTATAGCGTATCGATACACCCTCTTAAATGTACACAACGACTCTTTCTGTTTTGAGACAGGTATCAATACCCTTGTTCGAGTATTGATACGATGGGTTGTAGATGACACGCGTCGTATAGTGTCAAAAATAAAACCTTAAACTCAAATAAATAAGATTTAAAATAATATAGCGAGAGTAAGGGTCGATCCGCAGGGAATAGGAACTCTAACACCTTTCGTTCTGATTTAGACCAATAACCTATAGAAAATAAAGGGGGGATTTTAGAGGAGCGATTTGAATGAGAAAAATAATAAGAACGTAAAAATAAATGTTGAAAATGTATTATAGATTGAATTAGCCTTAAGCTACGCTTTTCCACGATATCTCGATCACTGAAGTTGATTTTTCTTCGACTTTCCTGCAGGTTACAGTCTACAAGGCCCAACCCTTGCAACTTACTTCTCTTTGGTAGATTCGACTCCCAGGGAAATCCTTGAAGTCAAGCTTTAGTGAGTTAGCTACGACAATCGATGCTAACTCAAACCTGAGTTAGCGCTGGAGAAGCCCGTGCTCGGATAAACGTCTCGATGAGAATTGTTCCCGATTTTGATTCCCCTTAGTGGACCGCCACTAAGTTTGTTCTTAGGGAGTTGAATCGGCTACAAGCTTTTCCTCGTCCCCAACGATGGATCTAAACCACTTCAACCCGATGCGCGCTCTCGGAATGAAACAATTGCGATACCTAAAGATTAGGCCGATTGCCTAATCAATTTTACAGAGAATCTAAAAAGAAGTTGTTGAAGGATTGAAGTATCTTCCTAATCTCACGAGGTTTGTCGGGTTTGGCGTTGCTTTTAGCTAAAGGGAATTTAGTTAAGCATGGTTTGTGAAAAAACCATATTTAATAAAATAAATAAAGAAATGGAGAAAAAGAAATGGAGAAAAAATAGAGAGCTTTATTAATTCAAGGAAGAAGAGAACAATGGAAAATGTTTGATGAATAATTCACCCCCAAAGTGGGGTATTTATAGTAGTTGAAAAAACCTAAAAACCTAAGATGATAAATCCTAAATTTAAATAAAATTACATAAGATAAATATCCAAGTTTTGAATTTAAAGATAAAAATCGGATGATAAGCTATCTTGATAAGTGAACTGATAAGTTATCAGAGTTGCTGACGTCATCTTCTAGAAGGTGCTGACGTGGCGCCCAGTCAGCATTCATGCCCTGGTTCGTGCCCATGAATCTGCCCACGACTTCAGTATTTTCTGCAGCACTTCAACTCATTTCCAGCATTACGTAACTTGCACGAGAACAACATAAAAACAGCCCAATTAACTCCTTCAAACATATATATTCGATCAAAATAAGGACTAAAAACATAACCAAAATAAATACTTATCAAATTCCCCCTCACTTATCCGATGCTTGTCCTAAGTATCTCAAAATTAAATAAACTTAAGTTCAAGTTTTCATCCTTAATTTCACGAAGTCTCAAAAGGTTTCAATATGATTAAGTATCTAAATATGAAAGAAAACTAAGGAGCAAAAATAGATAAATGGCAAGATTAACAATTTAAAGCAAAAACGACATTCTAAAACCCTACTAACATCAATGATGCAAACCAAGTACCCTCACAAGGAATCGGTCGTGTCACTCAAAGTGTTTAAGGGTAGAGAAAAATCACTCGAGCCAAAGCTAATTAGAGCATAACCATAGGCTTGTGTTTAAATCTAATCTCCACTACTAACATGAATATGATGCAAAAATCAAGAGGTCTTAAAGAAGGGTTGTAATGGGGCTAAGGTAAGGGTAGGATAAAGGCTGAAAATAAGGGCTAAAATTCAAGACAAAAAATCATCCCAAAAAAATATATTCGAAAAGGTTTTTTTTTCTTTTTTTTTCTTTTTTTTTCATTCGAACCAAAACTGTTCGGCAGTGTACCTTTTTTTTCTTTTCGAACTGCACTATTTTTTTCTGCACTGTATATTCGAATCAATTCTGCACTGTATATTCGAATCAATTCTGCACAGTTTTTTCTGTACAGTATATTTTCTGCTGTTGCACTGCACTTTATTCGAATCTGTTTTTTTTAAAGATGATTTTGTCTTGAAAAGGGGGCAAAAGTAATGGAATTGAGAAAAAAAATGGATTAGGCTTAAAACGTGGCGATTTTCAAGAAAAAAGGCTAAGACTCAAAAATTGTTTCACTAGGGGAAATTAATTAAAGGGTAGGTAATTTATTTGGGAAGAGAAATGGTTAAAACCTAGTGCCTTTATCATATTAAAGCATCATAATCAATCAACGTAATCTCAAAAAGAATTTAAAAACAAGTTCTAGAATGCAACTAATTTAGCTAGGCACACTCAAAGAAACAAAGAGCAAATATCATGCATGCTCATTAGGCTCAAAAACTCACAAATATGTCTTGTGTACTTAGGTAAGCATCATGTGAATTAATAGAGAAAGAAAATGTCATATAAAAGATTTTAATCAAAAATTAATCATGCCAAAAATCTACCATGCAACCTAGAATTTTCTAACAAGATAGATACAAAGCCATATGAAAACAGTGAGACAAGGCAAAACTAAGGATTAAACGAAGAACTTTAAATTAATAAAATCAAGATTTCAAGCGAACAACCAAAACAGATAAGCAAGATAAAAATTGATAAGCATATCTCCCTCCCCTCACTTAGATGCATTTTGTCCCAAAATGAACATAAAATAAAATACAAAATAGAGAGGGTGAAAATACTCCCCGATTGCAGAAGAGCATGTTTCGGTAGTGGGCTCCGAGTCTGGTGTAGGGGCGGAGGTGAGCTAGCTCTCGAGTTCGGATCATGGTGGTGGTAATGGTAGACGATCGAGTGATTTAGGTTGAAGGTGAAGTGAGAATGGTGGCTGGTGATATTGAAAAAGAAAAAAAATAAGAAAAAAAAATGGTTTATTGGAAAGGGATTGTTGAAGAGTTGGACGTGGGTTTAAAAGCAAGTGGGGTCCAGGGGAAGATAAAATATGGGTTTAATTTTTTATTTAGTTTAAAATATGGGTGAAGTGATTGGGTGGGGAAAAAGGGATAAAGGGAAAATCTGAATTTTTATTTAAATTCTAAAAATTGGGCACACCAAATCTTGTTGAAAAAGATAGCTTTTCATCCTTTTATTCGATCTAAATTATCTGCAAATAAAATAAATAAGAGATCAGATAAGATAAAATAAAATCAAAATAAATTCGAAAATAAAATAATTAAAATGAGATAAGATTAAAAATAAATTCGAAAAGAGATAAGAATAAATTCGATTTTTTTTCTTTTCTTTTCCCTTTTTTTATTTTTTATTTTATTATTATTTTTATTTATTTTTATTTTAACTAAAGATAAAATTCAAATGACATCAAATTATAGCAAATTAAAATGGAATAAAAAAAATAATAAAATAAAGAAAGTAAAAATAAAATAAAATAATAAAAATAATTAAAGTAAAAAGAAGAAAAGAAATGGGTTGCCTCCCATTTAGCGCTTTATTTAACGTCGTTTAGCTCGACGACCTGGTTCAGACTACAAGCATTGCGACAAATACTTCTTCCAGTTCTTGCGCTTTATCCAACTGAGTATTTCCCTACGAGAAATTTTGCGATTATGGAGTTTTTTTACTGGAAAAATTTCTCTTTCACTCTTCAATTTATTTGGAGGTAATTTTAACTCCAAATTCAATTCCAGAGGAAACATTTTAGATTTTGATGGAGTTAGGCGTAAATCAGAATGAACAGAGGAAACATTTTTCAACTCCTTAATTCCTTTGTCGTGATCCTTCAAATCCCTGTACGAATCATCAACAGATTTAAATTCTATAAATTCTTCAACGGCGGGCTCAATAACATCTATAAAATTTATAAAAGCAACATTATCAGGATGTCGCATCGCTTTGTAAACATCAAATTTTGCGACCTCGCCATCGAACTCCATTGTAAGGATCCCGCTTCTCACATCGATTTTCGTATTTGCAGTGCTCAAAAATGGGCGGCCAAGGAGGATCTCGGAAGAATTATTGGCCCGGTCGTTTTCCATGTCAATAACATAGAAATCCGCCGGAAAGATCAAATCGTTTACCTGTACCAAGACGTTCTCTAGTAATCCTTTTGGGTAAATTATGGATCTGTCCGCCAACTGTACGGTTACCTTCGTATCCTTCAAAGGCTCAGCATAAAGTGAGTTATAAAATGAAAGAGGCATAACATTAATAGAGGCCCCTAAGTCACACATTGCTCGTTTAATACCCACTTTACCGATTTTGCAGGGAATGGCGAACATACCTTGGTCCTTCAATTTCGGTGGCAACTTTCGCTGCAAGACCGCCGATACATGCTCTCCTAGATTAACCTTCTCAATTCCAATAAGACGACGTTTATTAGTACATAAATCTTTAAGGAACTTAGCATACCTTGGGATTTTTCGGATTACGTCGAGGAGTGGAATATTGATCTCTACTTTTTGAAACACATCTAGGATCTCCTTTTCTTCTGCTTGTTTGTCTCTTTTCATTAATCTCGACGGGAAGGGTGGTGGTGTAGCGTAGGGACAAGGTACAGGGGTTGGATCAGGCATACCTTTTCTAGTAGGGGGTGATTGCTTTTTCTCTTCTTTTTGTACGACATCTTCTTTAGCTTTAGGTTCGATGATTGTACCGCTTCATAGAGTGATGGCGTTCACATTCTCTCTTGGATTAGGCTCCGTTTGAGAAGGTAATTTCCCTTTGGATTCTAAGCGACTTACCGCTAACGTTAGTTGACTTATTTGTTTGTCAATTGCTTCAAAGTGAGCTTCGGTCTTTAGTTGAAATTTTTCTTGGGCTAGCGCTAACTTTTCAACAATTGACTCCAACGATGGCTTCTGCGGTTGATATTGTTGTGGTGCAATTGGTTGATAAGCTTGATTTGGCCTCTGGTTTTGCACGTAACCGAAGTTTGATTGGTTTCTCCATCCCTGATTATATGCATTTCCTATGGCATTGGCTTGAGCGATATCATCTTCCTGAATCATCGGACAACAGTCTGTCGGATGTTCTGGACTAGTACATATTCCACAGAGTCTAGCTGTTTTCCTTTTATCTGCAACAAGAGATTGCACTATTTCAGCTAATTTATCAATCTTATTTTCTAAAGAAACTGTACTTACCTCGCGAACCCTTCGAGATGGTTCACTAGATTGATTGAATCTTTGAGAGTTGGCGGCCATGGTTGATATCAGTGTTTTGGCCGCTGTTGGGGTCATATTGACTAGAGCTCCGCCGCTTGCTGCATCTATTACTTTCATATCCATAGGTGTCAATCCTTCATAAAAATACTGGAGGAGGGTTTGTTCCGACAATCCATGTTGTGGACAATTTGCACACAACTTTTTAAACCTCTCCCAGTATTCATACAAGGATTCAACTTCTTTTTGTTGAATGCTCAGGATGCTGCGTCTGATTTCGCTTGCTTTCGCTGCAGGGAAGAACCTGTCAAGAAAAAGTTTAGCCATGTCAGTCCATGTTGTAACAGAATTAGGGGGTAAATCAAATAACCAATCTTTCTCTATATCAGCTAAGGAAAATGGGAAAGATCTAAGTTTGATTTGGTCATCGGATACTCCCTGTGGCTTTGTACTTAGACAAACCATGTGAAATTCCTTCAAATGTTTATGAGGATTTTCTGTCGGTAAGCCGTGAAAGGTAGGCAAGAGGTGGATCAAACCCGTTTTTAGCACGAACGGTGTTTCGCCATTCGGGAAAGTTGTACACATAGGTTGTTGGCCATCGGGCGCCGCATTTAGTTGGCGAATGGTTTGATTTTCGTCTCCCATCGGATTGGGCTCGTAACTCGATTCTGCTTCGGATGTGATTTCTAGATCGCGTTCGAATCTCTGCTGGCGTCTTTTGTTTTTCTTTTCCCGAAGTGTTTGTGCGTTCAACTTTCGGGCTAGTGCTTCGATTTCCGGGATGAGATCAAATTGTTCTCCCGGATTGCACCTGGTCATAAATCAAATAAAACGATATTAGTACTTTGTCGTATTCCCCGGCAACGACGCCAATTTTGACACGCGTCGTATAGTGTCAAAAATAAAACCTTAAACTCAAATAAATAAGATTTAAAATAATATAGCGAGAGTAAGGGTCGATCCGCAGGGAATAGGAACTCTAACACCTTTCGTTCTGATTTAGACCAATAACCTGTAGAAAATAAAGGGGGGATTTTAGAGGAGCGATTTGAATGAGAAAAATAATAAGAACGTAAAAATAAATGTTGAAAATGTATTATAGATTGAATTAGCCTTAAGCTACGCTTTGCCACGATATCTCGATCACTGAAGTTGATTTTTCTTCGACTTTCATGCAGGTTACAGTCTACAAGGCCCAACCCTTGCAACTTACTTCTCTTTGGTAGATTCAACTCCCAGGGCAATCCTTGAAGTCAAGCTTTAGTGAGTTAGCTACGACAATCGATGCTAACTCAAATCTGAGTTAGCGCTGGAGAAGCCCGTGCTCGGATAAACGTCTCGATGAGAATTGTTCCCGATTTTGATTCCCCTTAGTGGACCGCCACTAAGTTTGTTCTTAGGGAGTTGAATCGGCTACAAGCTTTTCCTCGTCCCCAACGATGGATCTAAACCACTTCAACTCGATGCGCGCTCTCGGAATGAAACAATTGTGATACCTAAAGATTAGGCCGATTGCCTAATCAATTTTACAGAGAATCTAAAAAGAAGTTGTTGAAGGATTGAAGTATCTTCCTAATCTCACGAGGTTTGTCGGGTTTGGCGTTGCTTTTAGCTAAAGGGAATTTAGTTAAGCATGGTTTGTGAAAAAACCATACTTAATAAAATAAATAAAGAAATGGAGAAAAAGAAATGGAGAAAAAATAGAGAGCTTTATTAATTCAAGGAAGAAGAGAACAATGGAAAATGTTTGATGAATAATTCACCCCCAAAGTGGGGTATTTATAGTAGTTGAAAAACCCTAAAAACCTAAGATGATAAATCCTAAATTTAAATAAAATTACATAAGATAAATATCCAAGTTTTGAATTTAAAGATAAAAATCGGATGATAAGCTATCTTGATAAGTGGACTGATAAGTTATCAGAGTTGCTGACGTCATCTTCTAGAAGGTGCTGACGTGGCGCCCAGTCAGCATTCATGCCCTGGTTCGTGCCCATGAATCTGCCCACGACTTCAGTATTTTCTGCAGCACTTCAACTCATTTCCAGCATTACGTAACCTGCACGAGAACAACATAAAAACAGCCCAATTAACTCCTTCAAACATATATATTCGATCAAAATAAGGACTAAAAACATAACCAAAATAAATACTTATCAGTAGAAGTGCATTTATTGCAGGAAAAATGAAGCCCAACGGCTCTATTGATGATCTCAACCACCGGAATGGCTAGAAATCAATGCAATGGTATATAAACAAGCCTCAAAAAGCTACAACAACAACTATTGAACATAATTGCAACAATCCAAGACAAATCCAAACCTTTGAGCTATTAAAGTCAAATCATTGTACCCAATTGAGTGATTTTTAATTGTATTCATCTTTTATCAATTTAGGTTGAGAGTACTTGTAATTTGGGGTAAACATTCCATCTTGTGAGGTTTATCTTTCATTTTCCAACAATCTTTGTATTTGAGATAGTCTTGGTTAATCTTTGGGTAGAAAGATTAACCGATTTGTAAGGTTTCCTCCTAATCCGAGAAAAGTGGACAAATTTCTAGTGAAATTGGTTGAAAATCCTTAGTGGGAGCTAAGGTAGTGGATGTAGAGCTTGTTCTAAGCTTGAACCACTATATATTGCCTTGTCTTGAATTTTTCCTTTTTTCAATTTGCTCCCTTCAATTTTAAAAAGTCAATTCACCCCCTCTTGACCATTTTCGATTCGATTGATCAACTTAACAACAACAACAACAATAATAATACCAATTAAAATTTTAAAATTACAGAATAAAACAACATATTGAAACTGTGAGTTCAAGTTATACAAAAAAATTGAGAGTTCAATGAAATTAGAAAAAAAATATTTGATGCACAGTTGGTATAAATTTTAGTTTATAAAAGTAAGTTTATTTTAGGGTTTAGGAGTTTAGTTTTTTATAACAATTTTTTGAGGTACAATTAGGAGTTTATCAGTGGCGGAACTTGATGAAAGAGTTTGCGGGGGGCAATTTAAAAAAAAACAGAGATTGAAATTGAAATTTTCAAAAAATAAAATAAAACTGAAGGATTTTATTTACAAGTTTTAAAAAAAATGGGCCATAACTATTATTTTTTTTGAAAATTTGAGAGACATAGTGAGAACTTTTAAAATTTTTGAGAGGAATTTAATTTAAAAAATTCAATTTTTTTTAAAACCTAATATGAATTTATTAAAAAAATTGTAGGTACTAAATTAAATATTTTGAAAATTTAAAGAGCTAAATTTAATTTTTCAAAATGTTGAGGGTGTCGTGGTCCTCACAGATAGGGGTGTTCATAGTAGGTTAACCGTACCATTTAGCATAAACGATTGGTTAACCATTATAGCGGTTATTAAACCGTAACCTAACCATTTAGCATAAATTCGTTACATCATTCTTATTTGTCAAATAAACATGCTTATAAAAAAAGTTTCTCACTATATATATACATCAAATATTAACGCATAAAATTACATGTTTTGAATAGTAAAATGGAGTCATCATGAACATTGGAATTGCTTGGGCACATCAACTAAAACATCCATAAGGAATTAAAACTTTATTCCAAAGAACATTTAATTTACAGTGAGATGCCAGCCAAGCCAACCAATGAAAGAAAATAAGAAGAAAAAAAAACAAGCAAAAAGGTTTAATACATCAGATACTCTTGTACTAATTTAAAATTTAATCTTTATATTATATTTTTACGAAATTAAGTCCATGCATTATTTGTGATTTGAAAATAATAGGCTCTCCAAAACTTTTGCTCAATTTTATAGTTAATTATTGATTTGGTCCTATACCTTTATATTTTTTTTTATCAATTTCACTCTTAAAAGCTGTAAACATTGATGATTGTGAAATCATATTGTTTAATTAATCAAAATTTTCTTAAATATTAAGGGTCAATTTGATAAAAATTTAAATGTAGAGACTAAAAAAGTATTTTGTCTTTATTTAGCAATTGTCAAATGTGCAATGAACAGAATTAAAGAAGAAACCAAGATTTTCAAATAAAAATAATATATAGATTTAATTTCGTAAAAATAAATTTAAATTTAAATTTTTTATTTTGAAATAATATGGAACATGTATTTTTTTATAACCATCAATATTTGACTCATAGATCAGTTAATTTAAATCGGATACAACAAAGATTCGTTATGAGAGGCGACTCTCTCAGCCCAATTTATTCATTATCATCTTGTCCATTACTTTTTCAACAAATTAATCAGTATGATACATATACGTGGGACTCTCGTTTATAGATGATATAAATCATGTTTATGATTAATTATGTTTAAGTTTATATTGAATAATAATAAATGGAAAGTAATAAACGAGAGCTTAATCCATTTTAGATGTTTCTATTGAAAACTAATTAGCATCAAACGATACCTTCTTTTCTCATCTTTTTCTCCTTTGGCATTCTTTTTTCCCCTCTCTTTTTCTTTAAACCTGTACTCCAAATTCTCTTCAATATCCTATTGCTTATTCTTTGTTTATACTTGTAGCGCACGCAAGAAATTTCACCAACAACAATGTTTAATAATTTGTAGAGAATGTAGGCCCCGGGTGGGGATTAAACATAGTTGCAACACTGCTTCAAGGAACACATGCATATATATTACGGATAATTTAATTTCCACATGCGTCTTACTTTTAAGGTTTAAGGACCCAGTTTAGGGTGTAGGACTTATGAGTTTAGGTTTAGTAGTTTAGAATCTAGTGATAGTAAATATAATTTAAGATTTGTAGGTTAAAACTTAAATCCTCAACATATTACCTTGAAACCTAAACTCTAACCTCTAAACCCTAAATCATAACCCTAACCTTAATTTCTAACCATTACCCTTAAATTCTAAACCCTTACACCTAAACCCCTAAATTGAGTCCCTAAACTCTAAAACGAAGACACTTGTATTGGATATAAATCCATATATTATATGTATGAGTATGTGTTTATGAATTTATATATTATCAGTGTATCAAACATAAACCCCAAATTAAATTCTTATTGCTTTTTGCATCATCACAAATATTCTATCATGTCTGTATAAATTACATATCCTTCTGGGTTGTCCAATACCTGAGTGCATTCAGTTCATGCTTGCAGCGCAAAAGGCCTGGAAAATATAGCCTGTAAGTGATAATATAATGAAATCATATGTTGCATGCATTTTTCTTTACGTAAGATCATGTGAAAAAGAATCGTTTTGCTTTGGGTTTTGTTCTTACTTCTTACATAATATTAAGAAATTTTCAATTGTCAAAAATAGGCTTGTTTTGTCCACAAGAAAATGAGGCCACTGGAAGCTACCCATGGTGATTTAGCCCCTCCTTACAGGAGATCAACGAGCAATACCACTGAATGTCTGCCATTGTACAAAGCAGTGGATAGTGGTGATTTGGAAGCTACCAAGAAGTTCCTGGACCAGTATCCCAATGCGTTGTACGGTAGCCTTTCCACCGACGGAGACACCGCCCTTCACATCGCGGTCCTAGCCGGTCACGTAGACATCGTCGAGGAGTTGGTTGGGCGCATGTCGGCACAAGAAATAGCAGCTAAACAGAGACTTGGTTCGACGGCACTTAATTTCGCCGCAATCGGAGGAGTCACGGAGATTGCCGAGTTATTGGTGGAGAAGAATAGAGAGTTGCTTAAGATTCCAAATGATTATGATCAGATCCCCCTTGTGGTTGCTGCTCTGTATGGACATAGAGATTTGGTGCAGTATCTTTACATGGAGACTCCCATTGAAGAGCTTGATCCCAGATATACAGACCATGGAGCTATTTTTCTGACGGCTTGTATTATGGATGAATTTTATGGTATGGAAAAGCCAAAGAATTGTTTTCTCCTTTTATCTCTTTTGATACAAGACAGAGTGTCGGAGATTTGAGACAGATGTTCATGTCTCAAATCTCCGACCCTCGGTCCGAAAGCACACTTCCCTGCTTTCACTTTGTTTCATTAATTGTTCCTCTCTTTAGATATTGCTTTGGATCTACTCCAGCGCTACCCTCTACTGGCAACTGCTGAAGACACCGATAAAGACACACCCCTGCAGATATTGGCTCAAAAACCATCTGCATTCCCAAGTGGAACTCAGCTTTCATTTTGGCAGCGCTGGACTTATAAATGTTGGTACATTGTAACTTGTCATCAGTTCAAACAATACGGAAATTTTCGCTACATTGATCGAATTATCTTGATCTCAGGCATTCATTTAAGTCCCGAAAAGGCCACTCTCGCAGCTTCTGCAGACATCGAAAGGCCTAACCAGGGTGCGCCCCATCGAAGGAGCTTCACTAAACGAGGTACATTAATATGTAAAAGCAGTATTGTTTTAGATCCACAACATCAAGTTTCTTCTTGAGCTGAAAATCCAGTTTCATATCTGCAGTACTTCAACAGATATCAAAAGTTTTCTGGAAAGGCTTAAAACTATCTGGTAAGAAACAAGCAACTTTGCCTGCCTACACATTTCGTATTCGATTTAGCCTAATTGATCTACTTCTTGCCATTAGTCCCGGGCTTTACGAGCATATACGAGTTGAAGCTAACACACCTTCAAGCCAAAGAGCTTCTAACTTGCATTTGCCGAGAGGTATCGAATTTAGAAGACGAGATAAAACTGGAAGCTCTGGTGAAAAAATCACTATTCGAAGCCGTTAAGCAAGGTATTGTGGAGTTTGTCACCGAGATTATGAAGCATTATCCCGAAGTGGTATGGTTCGCCGACGACAAAGACCGGAACATATTCTTCGTTGCAGCGGCTGAACGCCAAGAAAAGATTTTCAGCCTTATATATAAAATGGGTGCCAAGCAACACTCGCTGGCAACTCACTGGGACAAGGACTATAACAACATGTTACATCAGGCAGCGTTCTTAGCCCCTTCTTCTCAGCTGGATCGTGTTTCGGGTGCGGCTCTGCAGATGCAAAGGGAGCTTCAATGGTTCAAGGTGATGATTCGAAAAACATATACACAATAGTTTTTCTTATATGTTTTTCCTAGGACAGTTTTGAAGTTTTGATTTCAGGAGGTGGAGAGAGTTGTGCAACCCAAGTACAAGGAGATGATCAACAACCATTTCAAAACACCGCGAGCTCTGTTCTCGGATCATCATAAGAAACTAGTGGAACATGGGGAGCAATGGACAAAGGACACCGCCGAGTCCTGCACCGTGGTCACTGCTCTCATCGTCACCATTATGTTCTCGGCGGTTTTCACGGCGCCCGGCGGATACGATAACTCGGGCGTCCCGATCTACTTGAACCGGAACTCGTTCTTGGTTTTCATAGTATCGGACGCGTTGTCGCTTTTCAGTTCCACGACATCGTTGCTGATGTTCTTGGGAATACTGACGTCTCGATACAGGGAAGAAGATTTCCTGCAGACGGTGCCGACGAAACTGATGGTGGGGCTGTCCATGCTATTCTTCTCGCTTGCGACCATGATGATAAGCTTTGGGGTGGCGTTGTACATAGTTCTGCGGGAAAGAATAGCGTGGGTTTCGTTTCCGATCATCTTGCTGGCCAGTATGCCGATTACTCTGTTCGCATTTCTGCAGTTCCCTCTGCTTGTGGAGATTTTCATTTCCACATACGGACCTGGAATCTTTGACAAGCCGAGGAAGAAATGGTGTCGATCGGGCTCTTCCCGCTCTTCAATGCGTTGCTTTCGTTAGCCAAGGATGCCTACTGCTACCATACCAAGCAACATCACTTGTGGGCATTACTATTATTTGAGACCTTCATTTTGTTCATTTTCTTTTAAAACATGCTTTGATCGCTCATATTAATTTCGGTCTGTCTTTGACTACAATTTCCTAATAATATTGCTATTAATTTTGTAATCAAATATTCTTTGAGGTTTAGTATATATTACTTTCATTGTCTTAAAAAATCTTTGGAAGCGTCAAATTAATGGATAAAAATCCTATGCTATTTTCGGTGCTCTTATTTATGCCCAACGTAAAAAAATACTATAAAATTAAATTTCAAGTCATAATATTAAATTCTAAATCTTAAACCCTACACCTTATATCCTAAAAAATATACCTTATCTTAAATTCTTTAAACCCTAACCCTAAACTCTACACCTTATATCCTAAAAAATACAACCTATCTTAAATTCTTTAAACTCTAACCCTAAACCATAAACCTAATTTTGAGCGTAGGGCACCGAAAAAAGACATAGGATTTCCATCCCAAATCAATATGGTAAAAATCGAATTAAGAGGTCGAATTATTGGTTCAAGTAGTTAGATTAATTGAACCGATTGATTGTGTTAAAAATACTTAAAACATTAAAGGCTTTTTCTAACTATGCATAGATTAAGGATCATTTAATGGCTTGCATTAAATGCTAAATTCTATTTAAAAAAATATATAATCATTCATGTACTACAAAACCCTAAAAGATTCTATTAAAAAATTCTCATTTAATGTATTAAGATTTAAAATTTAGGAGGTAGGGTTTATGGTTTATATTTTAGGGTTAGAATTTTGGGGTTTTATGGTTATAATTTAGGGTTTATGATTTATGTTTAGGGTTTGATTTGGGGTTTGAGATTTATGCTTATGGTTATGGTGTAGGGTTTAGGGTTTTATTTTTTATGGTTTATGATAGGTTTATGGTTTATGATTATGCTTTAGGATTTGGGTTATGGTTTGGGATTTTATGGTTAGAATCTTTTACGATTTTGTAATACATTGAATAATTATTGTTTTTTAAACAGAATATTGCATTTAATACAACTTATTAAGTGACTCTTAAAATATGCATGTATGCATAGGTTAGGCAAACCCAATATTAAATAAGTAATTTGTAAATATTGTCACGGCCCTAGAATCCCGACCCGTCGGACGTGCGGCCTTAGGCACCTTTGTGCATGCGTGGAACCTAAGTTAGCCTGACGATCTAGGCGTGAGTGCCTAGATCCGCGCGGAAGACGGTTTAACACAAAAGGGTGATGGCCAAAGAAAAGTGATGTGGGGAAAAGCTGGGCGAATGCCCGACACCTTTTATTAGAGAGCTTAACGAAAATATGGCTCAAGGCCAAAAACAACTGAAAGAAAGAAAGATGAATAATGAGGTGGGGGTAAGTCTCTTTAAATAGCCCCTCTAGTCCTAATCCTATTCTAACTAGATTAACTAATGCCCTACTCCCTCAAGGAGAAGTAATCTGTTGAGTGGATCACACGAATGATAATAACCAAGAGGGGGGGTGAATTGGAATTTTAACGATGTTGTAACGGAAATTGCAACTTAAAAATATTGACACGGGAATTTAGAGTGGTTCAAGTTCACTAACCGAACTCTACATCCACTACCTTAGTCTCACCAAGGATTTCCAACAATTTCCACTAAATTGTTCGTCCCCTTTTTCCAGGACAAGGAGGCAACCTTTACAATTTCGGTTAATTTTTCTACCCAAAAATTAACCCAATCCTCACACAAAAGAACAAAGAAATTTGGTGGCTAATAAGGTATCTCTCAATACAAATGATAGCCCAATATCAAGCACTCAACCCAATTGAACAAAATAGAAATGAAGGATACAATTGGGGTTTCTAGACAAAGTAGGATTTTTGCACAAATGCTTGGATTTGATGTTTTGATATCTTCTTGAGGTTAAATCATCTGTTGCTGGAGCTTCTTGGGGTCTTTTTATAGCCTCTTGATGATTTCCAACCGTTGTGAGTGTTGACTTTAAGATTATAGCCGTTGGAAAGCTTTTTCTCCACTTTCTTGCACTTTTCCAGCTATGAGTATCGGTACTCTATAGTGGGGTATCGATACCTGTCTCACAAGAAAATAGCCGTTGTGTACAAATAATAAAGGGGTATCGATACGCGTTCTTGGCGTATCGGTACTGGGTATCGAAACAGCACAGGCTGTATCGATACCTTTTTCTCGACATAGCTCACTGTCAAAAGTGGTATCGATACTAGGGTTAGGGGTATCGATACTGGTTTAGTGACCGTTTAAAAATCTCAACGGTTATATTTTTAAACCGACTTTGAAATTAATAATTATAAAATGGTATCGATACTGGTTTATCCGTATCGATACTGATTTTATGGTGTTTCGATACTAGGGTTTGTCGTATCGATACTTGTTCCGACAGTGGCAAACTTTGCTAAAAAGGTATCGATACTCCTTGATGGGTATCGATACTGGTTGACGTTTTTCAATATTTTTGCCTTGGAACACTTAGAAAATATTTGAGTTTGAGTTCTAATAAATCAGTTTAAAGTCTTTGGGGTTTCAAAAACTTATTAAGGGATTTATACAAACAATTTTAAGTTCTTCAATTTGATCCTTAAAGATCTAGTTATATCAAAATCAAACATAGGTTTTACAATCTCCCCCTTTTTGATATAACAAAACCAAAACTTAAAATTTTTGACAACTTTTGAAAATTAACTCCCCCTTAATATAAGCTTGATATTTCGATTTAGTTAAGATCAAAAAATATTTCTTAAATTCAAAATTCTTAACTCCCCCTTGATGTAAGCTTGATAAAATCAAAACCAAAAAAAATTTGAAGTTTGTTTGTGAGCTATTCTTCTCCCCCTTTTTGTTAGATCAAAAAAAAAATCGTGAGAGCATAATGTGCATCAAATATCAAGAGTATAAAGATAAGCAACATAATCTTATTATATCATAAAACGAGAAATCCAAAACATAAGCAAACCTAAATCCTAAATAATCAAAGCATAGGTAATAATCTTAATCCTAAGAACATAAAACATAGGTGCATAAAAAAATAAAAATCCTAAATGATATGATATGCAAGGATAGAAGTCTAGGCATTATCTTCATCGTCTTCATCATCGTCATCTTCATCTCCTAAAGGGTCATTGTTCCTCATGCTATTACGCCATTCATCGTGGAAAGCGGCAATGGAAATATTCGAGGAATTTTGCTTGCTTTCGAGGGATGTAAGGCGATTCTCCATACCCGTCATCCTCGTATCAAAAGTAGTTTCTATAGAGGTAAGACGAGTATTCAACCCGGTGAATTGTTCATTTAGATATGTCATGAGACTATCCATATTGGGTTGTGGGACTTGAGGAGCTTGAGGAGCTTGTTGTTCTAAGGCGGCGGCGGCCTCGGGTGGAAGCTCGGTAAGACGTAGCCAATTTCCATTAAAATAATGAAATTTGCTTCGAGCAAGAGAATGTTCGTCGATAGGATCGGTAAGAGTAGAAGCAAGATCAAACGAACAATCAATATCCTTTTGAATAAAGTAATAGCTTAAGGCCGTACCATAGATAAAGGATGTGATGAGAGGAGTTTCACGTTGTTGAACATGATAAGCAATCTCATTGAACATGATGCGAGCAAGATTTGGGCGTTTTCGTTGACGGAAACTTCGAATCCAAAAATCATCCAATAGACGGATGGTGGAATATTTGCCTCCGGAGGGACGAAGCCACCATGATACCATCAAATGTAGGATTCGATCATGAGCATTGAGGACGGTTACGGAACCGCTAAGAACATGCCCTAAGGCATTCTCATTATCTTCACCTTCATCCTCCAATTTAAAAACCTCACAAATAGACTTGACATCAAGAACTATTTGTTTCCCCATAAGATAAGATCGAATGGCAACGATTTCTCCATTACGATAAATGCATTTAGCATTAGAGAAGAAAATCAAAACCAAAAGCCGATAATAAATACCCGGAATAGTGAGAAAATGCATGAAATTCCAAAGACGAAGAAGCGGAAGATATTCAAACTTGAAGCGCTCGGAGTCGAGGAAGGGGATGGATACGATCCTCTCTGCACGAATTTTGTAATTTTCAAATTGGCGGAAATAAGGAAGGCCCTCAGAATCTTCAAAGGATTGGTTGTAGATAGTAGCATAATCCGGACGAGCAACCGATCCGGGAGTTGAAGAGTCTCCGGCAAGAAGAACTCTTTGACGTTTCCTTGAATGCTCTTTTGGTGCCATAATAGAAACTTTGAAGAGAGAATTTTGAGAGAGAGCAAAAGGCTTTGATTCAATGGTTTCTTTTGATTTTTGGTGAAGAATATGAAGGAGAAGAGACCTTTATATAGCCAAAAACGTTTAGGGTTAATAGGATATTAAAGAGTTTTAATTTTGGTAAAATTAGATCTCATTAAAAGCCTATTTAATGCCATCAGCGCGAAAGAGTATCGATACTCCTTAGTGGGTATCGATACGGGGATAGAATTGTCTTTCCACAAATTTGACCGTTGGAAGAGGGTATCGATACGCGTGAGGCGGTATCGATACGCGTGAAGCGATGAGAAATTCTGGGAAATTGAAATGAAGAACAAGTATCGATACCTATTGGGCAGTATCGATACCTTATGCCCAGAATTTTGCCTATTTGGTTAAAAATAACCAAAGACATGAATTTAACATCTCTTAAAAGTATGCAAATGATGAATGAACAGATCTAAGCATATTTTAACAGAAACATACTCCCCCTAACTATATGCATGGAAGAAATTGGGAGACTAAACACATAAACATGGTAATTTCACAAAATCAAGCACATTTAATTTTAAAAGGAGGTCCTAAGGGTCAAGATAGGCTAGTTAGACCCAACTCTCTCCTAAGGGACCAAAAACGCTCTTTATCTAATGGTTTTGTGAAAATGTCCGCTAATTGATTTAAGGTGTCTACATACTCTATAGTCACATCTTTCTTAAGGACATGATCTCTAATGAAATGATGCCTTATTTCTATATGTTTGGTTCTAGAGTGTTGGATGGGATTTTTCGTTAAACATATTGCACTTGTATTATCACATTTAAGGGGTATGGTTTCTATTTTTACACCATAATCTAAGAGTTGTTGCTTCATCCAAAGGACTTGAGCACAACAACTCCCTAAGGATATGTACTCGGCTTCTGTGGTAGATAAGGCTACACTATTTTGTTTCTTAGAGAACCAAGATATGAGCATACTACCTAAGAATTGACAAGTTCCCGAAGTACTTTTCCTATCGATTTTGCAACCCCCATAATCCGCATCCGAGTAAGCATGAAGGTTGAAGGTTGAGACTCTAGGATACCAAAGGCCTAAACAAGGAGTGTCTCTAAGGTATCTAAAGATTCTCTTAACGGCTATAAGGTGAGACTCTTTAGGACTAGCTTGAAACCTAGCACACAAGCAAACACTAAACAGTATATCCGGTCTACTTACGGTAAGGTAAAGCAAAGATCCAATCATAGAGCGATAAAGCTTAGAGTCAACACACTTACCTCTTTCATCTTTGTCAAGCTTTGTAGATGAGCTCATAGGAGTGGCTTGAGGCTTTGTGTTCTCCAAGCCAAACTTGTTGAGCATATCCTTTATGTATTTTGCTTGATTTATGAAGGTGCCATCCTTCATTTGTTTGATTTGGAGTCCCAAAAAGAATGAGAGCTCCCCCATCATGCTCATCTCAAATTCACCTTGCATTAACTTAGCAAACTCTTGACAATAACATTCATTAGTAGATCCAAATATAATATCATCAACATAAATTTGAACTACTAAAATGTCATTTTTATACATTTTTTATAAAGAGTGTAGTGTCCACCTTACCTTTTTCAAATCCTTTTTCAATCAAAAAATTTGAAAGCCTTTCATACCAAGCTCTAGGAGCTTGTTTTAAACCATAAAGTGCTTTTGTAAGTTTGAAAACATGATTTGGAAATTTTGAGTCTTCAAAACCCGGTGGTTGTTCTACATACACTTCTTCATTTATAAAACCATTTAAAAATGCGCTTTTAACGTCCATTTGAAAAAGCTTGAAATTATGATAACATGCATATGCAAGCAACATCCTAATGGCTTCCATTCTAGCTACGGGTGCATAGGTTTCATCAAAATCTATTCCCTCCTCTTGAGTGTAACCTTGTGCTACAAGTCTAGCTTTATTTCTCACAATGTTACCACTCTCATCTAGTTTGTTCCTAAATACCCATTTAGTTCCTATTGTAGATTGATTACTAGGCCTATCAACTAATGTCCAAACATTACTTCTCTCAAATTGATTTAACTCTTCTTGCATAGCCATAATCCAAAAATCATCTTTCAATGCTTCTTTGATATTTTTAGGCTCTATGCATGAGATAAATGCAATATGATTCATTAATCTAAGAGAAGAACGAGTGGTTACCCCCTTGGATGGATCACCCAAGATTTCACCATCTTTGACATAGTTCAACTCCCTTGGATAGCTAACTTCCTTTTCCTCAATAGCCAAGTCCTTCAAGGCTTCAAGAGGTGGATCTTGTGTGTCTTCTTCTTTTGGTTGAATCTCATCCTTCTTTGAAGTTTGACCTCCATCAAAGGTATTTATGATTCCTACATTATCATCATCACAAGAATCCTTCCTAGGAAGGGGATTATCATCGAATACAACATGAATAGATTCTTCTACAACTAAAGTTCTTTTGTTAAATACTCGATAGGCTTTAGAGGTTAAAGAGTAACCTATAAAAATAGCTTCATCACTTTTTGCATCAAATTTACCTAAATTATCTTTTCCATTATTTAAAACAAAGCATTTACATCCAAAAGGGTGGAAGTAGCTAATATTAGGCTTTTTAGATTTTAAAATCTCATAAGGTGTTTTCTTTAAAATCGGCCTAATGGTTACACGATTTATAATATAACAAGCCGTGTTTGTTGCTTCCGCCCAAAAATATTTTGGTAAATTATTTTCGCAAAGCATAGTTCTAGCCATTTCTTGTAAAGTTCTATTTTTCCTTTCAACTACCCCATTTTGTTGAGGAGTTCGAGGAGCTGAAAAATTATGGCTAATACCATTTTCATTTGAAAAATCTTCAAATCCTAAATTTTGAAATTCGGTTCCATGATCACTTCTAATATGTGAAATTTTAAGTTCAAGATCATTTTGAATTAATTTTGAAAATGTGATGAATTTTTCCAAAGCCTCATCCTTAGTACTTAAAAAGAAAACCCAAGTGAATCTAGAAAAATCATCAACTAATACAAAAGCATATGATTTTCCACCCAAGCTCATAGTCCTAATTGGCCCAAATAAATCCATATGGATTAGTTGTAAACATCTACTAGTAGAAATATCATTAATGGATTTAAAGGAAGATCTATGTTGTTTACCCTTTGAGCATGCATCACAAATTTTATCGTTTGAAAATTTTATCTTGGGTAAACCTTTAACTAGGTTTAGAGAGACTAGTTTTTCTAAAACACTTGTGCTAGCATGTCCTAGCTTCCTATGCCATAACCATGCATCATTTTCGTTTTGAGCAACTAAGCATGCATGAGATGTATGTATGTCATCTAGATGCACCATGTATATATTCCCTATGCGATGACCTATGAGCATAATATTATTAGTTTTAATGTCTACAATTTTACAACCGGTTTTATCAAATATAACATTAAAACCTTTATCACATAGTTGACTTATGCTCAATAAATTATGTTTAAGACCATTGACATATAAAACATTTTCAATGAAAGTAGTAGAGTGATTACCAATGGAGCCAATACCTTCAATGTGGCCTTTGGAGTTGTCACCAAATGTTACTACTCCTCCACTTTTTGGCTTTAGATCCATGAGTCGACTCTTGTCTCCGGTCATGTGTCTCGAGCATCCACTATCAAGGTACCATGAGTTTTGACTTTGTGCTTTGGCCTTGTAGCAATGCTCCCCCTACAAACAAAGATATTTAAACTTTTGTTTTTGGTACCCAAATCATTTTGGGTCCATGTGTGTTAGTTCCTAAAACTTTGGTTCCCTTAGGAATCCAAGGTGACATAGCAATAATATCATTAGATTTAACAAGTTCCTTAGGAACCCATACATTTCTAATTCTTTTAACTTTACTATGTCTAGGATAGTTATTTTGTTTGTAGTAGTTAGTCTTTTTCTTATATTGGTGTGTTCTAGAGGATTCTCCTATGTCATGTTTAACACTACCATTAATTTTTAAAGACTTTTTGAGCTCATTTAGCTCACTTAACACCTTTTGGTGTTCACAATTATTTTGAGATAAAAGATTATTAAGATCAATATTTTCTTTTTGAAAGAATTTAAGTTCATCTTCTAATCCTAATATCTTTTTCTCAATTTTAGAATTAGTTTGAGTAAGTGAGTCATTTTTCTCTTTTAATTCTATAATAATTTTTCTATTTCTAATGACCGACTCCCTATACTTCTCAACTAATTCATCATATACCTCTTGTAACTCATCATAAGCATCATTTAATTCTTCATATGAAAAATCTAAAGTAGATGAGTTAGAGGTTACCAAGGAGGAATCTTCCTCAAGTGCCATGAGGCAGAGGTTCGCCACTTCTTGTTCGTCATCCTCCGATGACTCCTCATCACTCCAAGTAGCAAGCTTGGCTTTGAGCTTTTTCTTCTTCTCAAAGCCCTTCTTCTTGAGTTGAGGGCACTCCGAACGTATGTGGCCGGGTTGTCCGCACTCGAAGCAAGTGATTGGATCCCTTCCTTCTTCTTTGTTCTTGTTTTTAAAGTCCATTTTCCTTTGGATTTTTCTTCCTCGGTTGGACCTCATAAGGCGTGAGAATCGTTTGGCTATCATAGCCAATTCTTCAAGCTCATCCTCATCACTAGATGAACTTTCATCAAGTTGGGAAGTTTTAGCCTTGAGAGCTATTCCCATTTTCTTCTTTTTCTCCCCTTCAAGCTTCTCCATTCTTTTTTCTTCTTTCTTTCTTTCATCTTCTCTTCCTTGCTTCATGATTTCGTGAGTAAGGAGAGAGCCTACAAGTTCATCAAGCTTTAGAGTTTTTAAATTCTTTGCTTCGATGATTGCGGTTCTCTTCCCATCCCAAGATTCGGGAAGTGAATAGAGTAGCTTTCGGACAAGTTTGTCTTCCGGTATAACTTCTCCATAGCCCTTTAGACCATTTACAATTGTGGAGAATCGATCAAACATCTTTGACACCGTCTCATCGAATTCCATTTTGAAATTTTCATAACTAAGATTGAGAATTCCAATCTTAGTTTCTTTGACATCGTTGGTGCCTTCATAGGTGGTTTCAAGAGTGTCCCACACTTCTTTGGCACTTTCAATTGATGAGACCTTTGAGTAGATGTCCGGACCGAAAGCACAAAATAGCATGTGAAGAGCTTTATCGTTTACTTGGATCTTTTTCCTCTCCTCTTCACTCATTTCCGTTCTTCTTTTAAGCACCATCTTGCCATCAACATCTTGCTTCAATGGGATATATGGTCCATCCTCAATGACATCCCACACAAGGTAGTCACTTGATTTAATAAATAGACGCATTTTATTTTTCCAAAATGAGTAGTTCTCACCATTGAAGAAAGGAGGCTTTGTGGTGGATTGTGAGTCGTACATGCCGGGAGCGGAGGTTGATGCCATCTCTTGATATTTTGATGATGATCACACTTCTTCCAAGGATCTCCTCTTGCGGTTGTTAATCCTCAAAGAGTTAAGCTCTGATGCCAATTTTTGAGTGGATCACACGAATGATAATAACCAAGAGGGGGGGTGAATTGGAATTTTAACGATGTTGTAACGGAAATTGCAACTTAAAAATATTGACACGGGAATTTAGAGTGGTTCAAGTTCACTAACCGAACTCTACATCCACTACCTTAGTCTTACCAAGGATTTCCAACAATTTCCACTAAATTGTTCGTCCCCTTTTTCCAGGACAAGGAGGCAACCTTTACAATTTCGGTTAATTTTTCTACCCAAAAATTAACCCAATCCTCACACAAAAGAACAAAGAAATTTGGTGGCTAATAAGGTATCTCTCAATACAAATGATAGCCCAATATCAAGCACTCAACCCAATTGAACAAAATAGAAATGAAGGATACAATTGGGGTTTCTAGACAAAGTAGGATTTTTGCACAAATGCTTGGATTTGATGTTTTGATATCTTCTTGAGGTTAAATCATCTGTTGCTGGAGCTTCTTGGGGTCTTTTTATAGCCTCTTGATGATTTCCAACCGTTGTGAGTGTTGACTTTAAGATTATAGCCGTTGGAAAGCTTTTTCTCCACTTTCTTGCACTTTTCCAGCTATGAGTATCGGTACTCTATAGTGGGGTATCGATACCTGTCTCACAAGAAAATAGCCGTTGTGTACAAATAATAAAGGGGTATCGATACGCGTTCTTGGCGTATCGGTACTGGGTATCGAAACAGCACAGGCTGTATCGATACCTTTTTCTCGACATAGCTCACTGTCAAAAGTGGTATCGATACTAGGGTTAGGGGTATCGATACTGGTTTAGTGACCGTTTAAAAATCTCAACGGTTATATTTTTAAACCGACTTTGAAATTAATAATTATAAAATGGTATCGATACTGGTTTATCCGTATCGATACTGATTTTATGGTGTTTCGATACTAGGGTTTGTCGTATCGATACTTGTTCCGACAGTGGCAAACTTTGCTAAAAAGGTATCGATACTCCTTGATGGGTATCGATACTGGTTGACGTTTTTCAATATTTTTGCCTTGGAACACTTAGAAAATATTTGAGTTTGAGTTCTAATAAATCAGTTTAAAGTCTTTGGGGTTTCAAAAACTTATTAAGGGATTTGTACAAACAATTTTAAGTTCTTCAATTTGATCCTTAAAGATCTAGTTATATCAAAATCAAACATAGGTTTTACATAATCCTTGTCCCAAAAGGACTCGTGGCCCCTAACCTCAAGGAAGGTCTTTGTTTGTGCGGAGACTAGGCCCAAGGCCATGGTGCGGACCCTAGGGTGCGTCTGGCTGGCCCTGTCCAGCCCCTCCGTGCGCACTGTCGTCGGGACCCAAAGGTTCGGCGTGATCGGCCCTAGGGTGCGGCGTGATCGGCCAGCTCGGTCCTTGAGCGTCGGCCGCTGTCGGGACCCTAGGGTGCGGCGTGATCAGCTTGCCCAGACCCTGGGTGTCGGTCGCTGTCGGGACCCTAGGGTGCGACATGATCGGCTTGCCCGGTCCTTGAGCGTCGGCTACTGTCGGGACCCTAGGGTGCGTCTTACTCGGTCTGCTCGGTTCCTCGGCACAAGCTGCTGTCGGCACCTTGGTGGGCGTATGCATTGGACCCTACGGTGCAGCCCTAGGCCCCCACGGTGTGCACCCTTGGTGCCGGCCCGTAGGCCCCTTGGTGTGCACCCGTGGTGTCGGCCCTTCGGTGTGCACCCTTGGTGCCGGCCCGTAGGCCCCTTGGTGCCAGCCCCGTGGGTTGCGGACGCTTCTCGTCAGTGTGGTGGAATGTACATACGAGGTGTGGCCCTCTCGGTTTTCCCTGTGCTATGCCCCTCGGTTGTTGTCCCTTTGCTCCGTCCCTTGGTGAGCACACACTCGGGCCCTTGATGTGTGGCTTGATTGGGTCGAAAAAATTGGTACGTGACATTCTCCCCCACTGGATTCAGCGACGCCCTCGTCGCTTGGCTAAGATGATAACGGCTCTTTTGTTTCTTGAACTGCCATATGGCCTTGGCTAGTTCCCTACTCCCTTTGCTGTTGGGAAGTCCTTTCCATAGGACAAAGTACTCGTGACTCGGCCGTTGTCTCGGTCGTTGTACGATCCTTTCTGCTTGGATGTCTCTAATTTCATCAGCGAAGGAGACCTTTACCTTGTTGAGTACTTGGTGTGATTTGCTTTGTGCTTCACCCATCTTACCCGGATGGTACGGCCTGAGTGAACTGACGCTGAACTCCCGATGCGTCTAGATGGTCGGTGGTAGCTCTAATTGGTAGGTGTTCCTTCCTACTCGTTTAGAAACTTTAAATGGACCCTCGTACCTTCGCACAAGCCTTTTTTCAGTGGTTGGATGGTGTGATACTCCGGTTAACCTGGCTAGGACCAAGTCTCCTACTTGGAAGTTCTTGTCCCGACGCTTCTCGTTTTCCCGGATCTTAGCTCGCCTCTTTGTCTTATGTGAACTTGCCCGAGCGGGTGGACTTGTCATTGGCACAAGCTCGATCTTAGGCTCAACCTCCCGCTTTGGTGGGAAAGTCCTCGGTTGTTCGAGTGAAACTTGTCCCGTTTCTGTGGGGACCTTTTTGGACACGGTCAGTTTCTCATGTGCCCTTGTTTTCAGGGGCGTTGGCACTTTCTTACGTCTCTCTCCGTGGAACTGAATGGTTGATACCATCTTGGCCCTAACTTCGGGTTGTCGTTTTGTCTTCACCGCGCATGGGCGCTTAGGGTTAAGTATGTACAAGCAATTGCAGAACGGGACAGGGAATGCCCTGATTCGGTCAAGGAAATCAATGTCGATTACTACATCAAAGTCGTCAAGGGGAATTACTTTGATGGTTTCTTTGCCCGACCAGTCACCGATGTTGAGTTTTACTCCTTTCGCTATCCAGTTGATAGGAGTCGATGGGCAATTCACGGTTTTAATGAATCCTTTTGCCTTCTCAATTCGAAGGCCAAGTCCCTCGGCGGTGTGTTCTGATATAAATAATTCTGAGGCGCCTGTGTCTATTAGCGCGTTCAGTTCTTGGCCTGCCAAGGTGATGTCCACGAACATCAGTCCCTTCTCTTTGGAACTCTTCATAGTCTCCATGGAACTGATAATGGCATTTATTTTAGTGGGTTCTGGTTCGTCTTCGCTATCATCTCCTTGGATGGCTGCCGCTTTCTCGAGTTCGGGACAATCCTTTTTCATGTGATTGCCTCCGCAATTGTAACAACTAAAGTTGTTGTTGTTTCTTACCCACGGCTTACGGAGTTTGAAATCTTCGTTCGATGGTTTCTTGGGTTCACCCTTGGGTTGTTCATCCCGATCTTCCTCGTCGTTGTCTTCATACTTCGACTTTTGCCTTGGCTTGTCTGACTTCTTGTGTTCAAATTCTACAAGGGAGTCGGCTGCATCCAATGCTTTGGAAAGATCCTGGATTCCCATTCGGTGTAACTCCATTTTTGCCCAACGTTGTAGCCCGCTTTTAAAGATAAAGAGAGCGTCGGCTTCACTCATGTTGTGAATTTGGAGCCTGAGTTCGGTGAATTTGTTGACATACTCCTGAATTGAGCCGTCGTGCTTTAATCGGTGAAGCTTCTCTCGAGCTTCTTCTTGAGCGTTCTTTGGGTAGAAGTGCTCTTTGAATTCGAATTGAAATTCTTTCCATGTTTTGATGGGGAACGCCCCTCCTTTGGATTGGTAACACTTGTGACGCCACCATAGGAGAGCCGAATCAACTAAGTAAACAGAAGCGGTGTTTACCTTGGTGTCCTCGTCGTCGATGCCGGAGAGTCGGAAGTAGTTCTCCAAGTTCCAAATGAAGTTGTCCACTTCTTGAGCGTCCCTTGCTCTTTTGAACTCCTTCAGTTTCAGCACGTCGATCCTGGGTTTTGTTCCTACTGTTTGGTCCACCATGCCGGTTAGCACGGCATTCTTATAGAGGGATAATTCAGCACTGAGTTTCTTGATTTCCCCTAACAACTCTCCCCTCGTTGCCTCCATCGCAATTTGAAGGGAAATGTCTTGTCGGTTTAATCTCTCGTATGCCTCGTCGAGAAGCTTTCCCACCTCTTCTGCGACCTTATCTCTGAGGGGGCCGACTTTGGTTTCTAATTTTTCCAAGCGGTCGTTGACAACGTCGAGGGATTCTACCGTCTCTTTTGCCCGGGTTTCGAGTCGTTCCATCTTGTCCTCAAGTGTTGTCAACCGATCCTTCGAAGCGGCCCTTTTCTTGTCTGTGTTCTTATCAGTTGCCTTGTCGGTTACTTGGGCCTCCGTGCCCTTTGATGTTGTCCCGGTTTCGTCTTTCTTGGCCATCCCGAGCAAACTCCTTTGCTCTGATACCACTTGTCACGTCCCTAGAATCCCGACCCGTCAGACGTGCGGCCTTAGGCACCTTTGTGCGTGCGTGGAACCTAAGTTAGCCTGACGATCTAGGCGTGAGTGCCTAGATCCGCGCGGAAGACGATTTAACACAAAAGGGTAATGGCCAAAGAAAAGTGATGTGGGGAAAAGTCGGGCGAATGCCCGGCACCTTTTATTATAGAGCTTAACGAAAATATGGCTCAAGGCCAAAGAACAACTGAAAGAAAGAAAGATGAATAATGAGGTGGGGGTAAGCCTCTTTAAATAGCTCCTCTAGTCCTAATCCTATTCTAACTAGGATAACTAATGCCCTACTCCCTCAAGGAGAAGTAATCCTTGTCCCAAAAGGACTCGTGGCCCCTAACCTCAAGGAAGGCCTTTGTTTGTGCGGAGACTAGGCCCAAGGCCCTGGTGCGGACCCTAGGGTGCGTCTGGCTGGCCCTGTCCAGCCCCTCCGTGCGCACTATCTTCGGGACCCTAGGGTGCGGCGTGATCGGCCAGCTCGGTCCTTGAGCGTTGGCCGCTGTCGGGACCCTAGGGTACGGCGTGATCGACTTGCCCGGACCCTGGGTGTCGACCGCTGTCGGGACCCTAGGGTGCGGCGTGATCGGCTTGCCCGGTCTTTGAGCGTCGGTTGCTGTTGGGACCTTACAGTGCGTCGGACTCGGTCTGCTCGGTTCCTCGGCACAAGCTGCTGTCGACACCTTGGTGGTCGTATGTATCGGACCCTACGGTACAACCCTAGGCCCCTACGGTGTGCATCCTTGGTGCCGGCCCGTAGGCCCCTTGGTGTGCATCCGTGGTGCCGGCCCTTCGGCCCTTCTGTGTGCACCCTTGGTGCAGGCCCGTAGGCCCCTTGGTGCCGGCCCCTAGGCCCCTCGGTGTGCACCTCTGTCGGACCCTTGGGGTGCGGCGGGCTCGCCTTGCTCGGTTCTGTGGCCCGTGCGTTCAGTCCTTTGGTCCGCACACCCAGCCCCGTGGGTTGCGGACGCTTCTCGTCGGTGTGGTGGAATGTACCTACGAGGTGTGGCCCTCTCGGTTTTCCCCATGCTACGCCCCTCGGTTGTTGTCCCTTTGCTCCGTCCCTTGGTGAGCACACACTCGGGCCCTTGATGTATGGCTTGATTGGGTCGAAAAAATTGGTACGTGACAATATCATGAAATCTAATGGTAATTAGCCGCCGCCGCTATGAAGCTGCTTATGTATCCACAGCAAATTTCACGTCAATCTCAAATTAAATGTGAATAGTTTTAGAATTTTGTTGTTGTTAACATCGAATGATAGATAATATTATTCAGAGGGAAGTGCAAAACCAACAATCGTGTTTCACTCTTTTTTGTGTTGAATTGCATTGGCAAGGTTTATGATTTGGTTTTGGATATCATGGCACTGTCGTGGATGCATTCATCCATGCTAAGAAGGGGCGAAATGGTTCACTCTTTGGTTATGTTCGAATGAAGAGTAAAGCAGATGGTTGAATGGCTATCAATTATATAGTTATGTATTAGGTCTTTTTGGAGAAGAAAAAGGGGTCAAGAGACAAGAGTAAGTACAAATGTAGATCCTGGTGATGGTAAGAAGGAATGATATTACGATTGAATAAGGTTTAGGGTTTAGGGTTTACGATTGGAAGGGATAGTTGATGATAGGAAAATCTCAATTCTTCATATGATCAAATGGTGTGATGAATTTAGGTCTTTGGGTGCCATTAATCGTGGTATCACTGAGGTAGGATTGATGTGTCTTTCAGGCAATTAGATTCTGTTGATATTTGAGGAATTGGCAAAGAGGGAGGAAATACGTGTTTCTACAATGATGTCGAATTAGTTTGCGAAAATTGAGATTTGTTAACCGGCGTGTATGGCTTGCAGTCTTTGGAGTGCCGGTTCATGTTTGGACGAAACAGATATTTTAGAATGTGGCCTCAACATGGGGATGTTTTATGGAGTTTGATGATAGTGTTAGCGATCGGAACAGTTTCGAGAGAGGTTGTGTGTAGGTAATTTCGTCGTCATTGTCGAAAATTGAGGATGACATTATTCTGCGTGTTAATGGTGAGGAATATAAAATTCAAGCGAGAAAGTCAGACACGATCATTTTACCTAACATTCGTTATAATTGCGAAATTGAGGAAGCTGGGAGTTACATTCTGATTCAGGTGAGAGTTAGGAACAAGATACTATTGTGAGTAATGAGATAGGTGTTGGGTTAGGGGATGATGATGTGCAAGTGCATTGTGCGAGGAATGAGGGAGGTGACGAGTTTATAGAGGGATGCTGATACATGCATGAGAGAGGCGAAACTAATCATCTTGGAAAAGAAGTTAAAACTGTTTTGCAAGTCAGAAACGTCAGTCAATTTGTTGTTGATCTTCACACTCCTGCTTGCCTAGGTAACTGCGTCTAAGAGGGTGGGTTAGAGCCATTTGAGGTTGCTTGCTTGGTTAATTGCGATCAAGAGGGTGCCGAGGACAATTTATCTTCCATCGTCATCGCCTATCTTCAGTCATCTTTTCACCGATCTAACATTTGCGCCAACATCCTTATCCGCTT
The DNA here is from genome assembly GCA_030270665.1 of Hibiscus trionum. Taxonomy (NCBI): domain Eukaryota; kingdom Viridiplantae; phylum Streptophyta; class Magnoliopsida; order Malvales; family Malvaceae; genus Hibiscus; species Hibiscus trionum. Next base: position 30,163,765 of record BSYR01000005.1, read on the forward strand.
TCGCAAGCTCAACGTTCCCGTATACGGGGCTGAGTTCGTATCAGATGCCATCACTGGTTTAGTGATATTGAGGATTGCCCGAGTATAGAGAAAGAGGAAGGAAAGAATGTGATGTCGGATGAGCATCAAGTGATGATTTGGAAAGATAACGCATTACGGGAGGTAGACTTATTACCGTTGCAGGAAAATTCAATTAAGGAAGAGATAATGTTGTTGTCCTATAGCAATAAGGAGGTAGTTGACTTATCATCATGAGATTATGATAGGATTCAGGATGGAAATCCTCTACTCCTTTTCAGTGCCTCTACTTATGTCTCCACACTCAAAATTAGGTTTAGAGTTTAGGGTTTAGGATTTTAGGTTAGAGGTTATGGTTAGGGTTTAGGGAATTTAAGGTAGGGTGTATTTTTTAGGGTATAGAGTGTAGGGTTTAGAATTTAGAATTTAGGGTTAGGGCTTAGAATTTAATTTTGTTGTGTTTTTTAGTGTTGGGACATAAGTAGGGGCACCGAAAAGGGGCAGAGGATTTTTATCCATAAGATCCAAGTCTTTGGATGTAAATGAAATAACTGAGTATCATCCTGATGCATTACCGATGGCTTTTGAAACGCCTTGAAATCAAGTTGTGCGTAAGCTGAATGATAGTGTTTTTAGTGGTCTAGTTAAAGAAGAGCATTGCGCAGTAGTATACCCAGACGAGTGAAGGACTGCTACAGAACGTATGAAGAAAAGAGATTGTGGTCGATCAAAGTCGGAAAAAATAAAGTGTTTGCTGATTTGGTTTGTTGAGTTTGGAGCATTTTTTGACTTGGGAAGGGTCGGCATGCATTAGGTACTGGTTTGCGGGTTCATAAGGTGAGATGATTTGTTGCTGGTTGTGCTACGTAAGAGGGATGGAGCAGATTCGGGACTAATTTTCTTGAGCTGGCTCGATATATTGATGCGTGTATGTAGTGTGTGCGCGCATTCTAGGGGATGTTGTGTGGATGATGTTTTGGCTTTATGCTTTGAGTTATTTCGTGGTGTCTTGTTTCGATTCTAGGCATTATTTTCTTTTGTTAAATGATCATGTTCTACTATTTTCCCCACATTTAAGATTATGGAAGTTTTTAATGAGACACATAAACATGATATAGTATATATGATGCTCTTTCAATAAAATCATATTACTTTGTTGATCTGTTGAAATATTAATTTTAATATTACTTAAAGAAAAATGTTTTTGGACTTAAACTAATTTGCAAAAATATTTTAAAAGTTCATAAACTTAAATAATATGTTTGAAATGTTTTCAAAAGGTTTTTGACATGTTTTAAATTATTTTAAATAGCCAAAGTGTCAAAAACAGACCCTAAGTATCGATACGATTTGACTCGTACCGATACCCAGAGTGCGCGTACCAGTACGATTTTGTGAGTACCGATACGATCGTTTGTCCCCAAGTTTTGGAAAATTCCAGTAGCCAAATTATGTACCGGTACGATTTCAATCATATCGATACCAATGGGTTTGTACTGATACATCTGTATTGTGTACCGATACCCTCTGTAAAAATGCTCCAATGGCTCTTTTCTTTTTGAGACAGGTATCGATACCGTTCCTCGAGTACCAATATCGACGAGCCCATAATTGCATTTATGGTTGTAATAAATGTTCCAACGGCTCCAAACAACCTCCAACGGCTAGTAACGGCCATGAAGCCATTAGAGGGTTTAAAATACCTCTTTAAACAGCTATGGAAGAACAAGAAATATATTGTCAACATTCAATGATAGAGAAATCGTGTTTGAGCTAAGTTTTGTCACATTTTTTTTTGTAGAACACACTTGTAAGCTCAATTGTCATAAATGTTCAAGTGTTAAGTTTTAGGTGAATGCTTAGAATTGCAAACATATTAGCCTTAATGGAGTGTTTGGTTCACGGAATGTAAGATTACTTTTGAAATATGATTCTCGGGATGCATCATTGCCTTGGTAATGTTACATTATCTTGTTTGGTTTATTTTCCATGAATGTAAGATTACCAAATTGTCCACGTGTTATATTTTCTTTTTAACATGTTAAACTTTCAATATTAAATTAAAAATATCCACATAAAAAGTTATAAAACTATTTTTGTTATACTATCTAAAATTTACAAAAACTATATATTTATCATATTATTAATATAATTATTATATTAAAAAATTAAAAATACATTTTATATTTTCATATCTTCGTTACTCTCTATTAAAATAATTTTTTAGATTTTTAAATGCTATACGTTTAATATGTTTATTTTCTTATTTTTTATTACTTGTGACAAATTGTCAAATAAATTAAAGAAAATAATAAAATAAATCTAAAAGTTATAAAATAGTGATACAAATTTTAGATCATAAATTTAACCTACTAAAATATTTTATAATACGATAAAAACTTTATAAATCAAAGAATAAAATTAAAAACATCTTACTAACTTATTAATTCTCAAGCAATGTGCAATCCAACATATAACCTATAAACATCATAAATATGTGTAACACTATTTAAATATTATTATTTAAATATTAAATTAATATTGAATAAAAATATTTAATTAATTTACACCACAAATAATTAATCATCTAATTAAAAATTCAAATAAAAGATCTATATGAACAAAATTCATTAACTCAAGGGCACTGTGGTCCAATGGGATGTGAATTGACAAATACTTAAGAAATTGGTAGGAATGACATTCCCACCATTTAGGGGGGAAAGTGACACCATTTGAAAAAGATTATTACCCCATAAAGGGAATGTTCTCAAACCAAACATGGGACTGTTATTTCAGAAAAAATTATTATCTTTTCCGCGAACCAAATGCCACTAAGAAGTTTTCCTAGTTTGCTAATTTATTTTCTCTTTGTAAGAGAGTTTTTCAAGCTTTGGGGTATAAGCTTTGAGGTTGTAAGTGTTATCTCCTTGAGCCCGGGAAAAAGGAAAGAAATTCAATAGTGAATTTAGGAAAATCTTTAGTAGTGTGCTAAAGTAGTGGATGTAGACTTTGGTTAAAAAATCGAACCCCTATAAATTCTTGTGTATATTTTTAATTTCCCATTTCTTCCACCACTATCGCTCAAAAACCAATTCGCCCCCTTAGCATTTGGTTGATCGTTGGAGCCTCCCAACACGATCAATTTTATTTTTATAAATTTTAAAGACAATCAAAATTAGAGGTTAAGAGATAAATATAAATGTCTAAAAAATGTGAACAAATTCATAATTAATCTTTTTTTAATATAAAATTGTATATAAATTAAAAGTAAAAAAATAGAAGGGAGACAAAAGTCTCTCATTATATATATATTACATACAGTTTTCTAAGTTAACCGAAAAAACCCGCTTGAAACCGTTATCAACCACTTTTTTTCTCTTATCTATCTTATTTGGTGTTTGATTATCTGGGCATCAACAACTTTAATGATGCCATTTTTAATTTTCTTGTAACAGAAGCAAAAACAAGGATTTCAAAATGAAATGGAAGGTAACTTTCATAATTTGTAAGAAAGTGCTGCAGAGGGGGGAAAGTAGAAGTTGCAACAAAATTAGAGAATATAAACATTGCTTCAAAACAAAGAAAAGTATGTATCGATTTTATTGAGACGGCAACCATTTAAGATCTTCGTATTGATTCTTTTATCATGATAGGAGATAGGTATTTACAATTTCCTTCATATTTGATAAGGATATAAATTTTAAGCATAATTTTTTTATTATAAGTATATTTTAATTTAAATGTTATTTAAATTAAGTTTTACTTTCTCTCTAATTTTTAAGTTCAAATTAAGTTTTACTCTTTATATATAATTTTTTAGTTCCGTCTCTAATGCTTCGGTTGTGATAAAATAAGTTATCAGTTTATTGTCATGTTCTATTATTATATTAGTGGATGAAGTCTATTCTTCACTACCGACAGTAACATTTATTTGTATTTTTTATTTTATCTTATTTTTTGGTTGAGTTTTTTAACACTTCCTTTATATGATCTTATTCAATATAATGAATTATAATTTTAAGAGAATTATTTTAGTACCTTTTTAACATATATTTTAGTACTTTTTTGACACAATATCTAACCTACATATAATTCGTTGAATCTTAAATCAAACATTATTATATAATTAAATATAGGGTAAACTATGTCAGGTACCACTGAATAATAAGAGGTGATCTATTTTTACCACCAACCTTTCAATTGGTCCAAACTTACCACTAAACTTTATTTTTCGACTCGTTAATACCATCAAGCTGTTAAATCGTTAATTCCGTGATGGCATGGACGCTGCACCAAAATGTTGGTGCTGCTATTTTGATACTAAATGACCCAAAACGACGTCGTTTTGCTAGTAAAAAAATATGTGAAGTTGTGCACTCAATGAGATTTGAACCTAAAACCTTAAGCATAAAAAAACAACCTACTAATTAACCACCAAACCAACCTAATATCTTTAAATTATTTCTAGCACAAATAATATATATTGCAAACTGTAGTTTGTTATATAAATAATATTACTTTATCTTAATAATATAAATATATTATTTCTAATATAAAAATATTCAAATATTAGTATACATATATTAATACATAAATAATAAATAAAATGAAAATATATAAATATTTTTATATTATAAATAATATCAAATATATAATAGATAAATATATTATTATAAAAACTAAAAGACTAATTTTCAAAACAAAATTTGTTTAAAAAATCCAAAATTCCACAAAACCTTAATCCCTAACCTCATAAACTCTAACCCTAAACTATAAACTTTAAACCCTAAAATTTTATTCATAAACAAATAATATTAAAATATATAAACAAAAAATATATATTATTATAAAGGGTTAACTACACCAGATACCACTAAACTATAGCTCGTGAGTCAAAAATACCACCGAACTTTAAAACTCTTCAAAACTAGCACTGAACTTTAATATTTGAGTCGAAAATGTCACTCCGTCGTTAACCGTTAACTCCCCCGTTAAGTCAAAACGACGCCGTTTTGGTGTGGCTGTTTTGAAGCCTAATTTGGCCCAAAACTACGTCGTTTTGCTGGAGGAAAAAAATTAAAACCATGCACTTGGGGTGATTTGAACCCAAAACCTTTTAAGGGTAAAGCTAAGCCTTAACCATTAAACCAACATAACATTATATAATATTTTACCACAAATATTATATATCTTAAACTACATCAGATTAATTCAAATTATTTTATGAAATGAATAATATTAACATATAAATATATATTATTTGCACACATATATATATAAATAAAAATAATATATTTATATTATTAATAATATATAAAACCCTAAAATCCTAACTTGTTAACCCACAAACCCCAACCCTCGAACTTAAATTCTAAACTTTAGATTTTTAGGATTTAAGGTTTAAGGATTTTTTATATTTGAATTATATATTTTTTAAAAATAATATATTTATATTATAAATAATATAAAAAATATAAAAATAAAATAATTTTATTTAAATTTAATAAACTTATCTATGTAGTTCAACCAAATTATTTTATAAAAAATAATTCTATAAATAATATAAAATATATTATTTTTACATATATCAATAAAAATATATTATTTTTTAAAAAAAAAATATTCACAAAACAATATATTTATATTATAAATAATATAAAAAAATTATAAATTCCAAACCTCAAATCATAAAGTTTAGGGTTTGAGCTTTGGGCTTTGAGCTTTGAAGTTTAAGGTTTAAGATTTAGAGTTTTTATATAATATTTATAATATAAATATATTATTTATATATAATATTTATATAAAAACAATACACTTTTATTTATATATATATTATATATAAATAATATATTTTAATATTATTTATAATATTATTTATTTCATAAAATAATTTAAATTAATCTGAAGTAGTTTAAAATATATAATATTTGTGGTAAAATATTATATAATGTTATGTTGGTTTAATGGTTAAGGCTTAGTTTTACCTTTTAAAGGTCCTGGGTTTAAACCACCCCAAGTGTATTGCTTTTATTTTTTTCCTCCAGCAAAACGACGCCATTTTGGGCTAAATTAGGCTTCAAAACAACAGCACCAAAACAACGTCGTTTTGACTTAACGGGGGAGTTAACGGTTAACGGCAGAGTGGCATTTTCGATTCAAATATTAAAGTTCAGTGCTAGTTTTGAGGAGTTTTAAAGTTCGGTGATATTTTCGACTCATGAGCTATAGTTTAGTGGTATCCGGTGTAATTAACCCTATTATAAAAACTAAAAAACTGATTTAAAAAATATAATTTTTTTAAAATTTACGAAAAGACCCAAATCTTAAAGCTTAAACCTCAAATCCATCTATTTTGGTTGCTAATGGGTGTATGGTTTTAGGGTTTAGTGGTTAGAAATAAATTAAAGATATTAGGTTGGTTTAGTGGTTAGGAGGTTGACTTTAATCCTTAAGGTCCCATGTTCTAATCTTATTGAGTGCACAACTTCACATATTTTTCTCCAGCAAAACGACGTCGTTTTGTTGGAACGTAAGTTTAGACCAATTGAAAATTTTGCGGTAAAAACAAGTCACCCGTTATATTTCAATGAAATAAAACTCAATTGAAACATATTTTTTAACGGTCTACACGGAGCACTACTTATAACAAATGGATATAGATTATGATTAAATTCATTGATTCTATACACTGTTATTATCATGCACACGTGACCCGTTGTCCTCAAATCCAGCTATGAAATTACAAACATAAAAGGAATTAAACATAGACATATATTATTAATATCTCAAATGTAAGAATACGAAAAATCAATAAGAGAATAACAAAATATTATGGCCAATGGAAAGGATGAGTCTACCTCGTGCGACGAACATTGATGAACATCACTAATGATGAACACTAATGAACACCATTAATTTTTTTAAAATTTAAAAATCTAAATAACTAAAATTATAATTAAAAGTATCTCTTAAAAAAATAAAAATCAAATTTAATAGTTACTTTATAATATTTTTTAATAGGTTAGAATCAAATATACCCAATTCTCCTAAACCCTAACAAAATTAATCTCTTAAAAAATAGAAATCAATTTTTTTAAATCTATTTGATAGAAATCAGTTTAAACCCAAATTTAATAGACGCGACAACCATGTGAACAAGCGGGTATGTTTGATTCTAATCTATTAAAAAATTATAAACTGATTTTTATTTTTTTAAGAGATTGATTTTATTAGGGTTTAGGAGAATTGGGTATATTTGATTCTAACCTATTAAAAAATATTATAAAGTAACTATTAAATTTGATTTTTATTTTTTAAGAGATAATTTTAATTATAATTTTAGTCCTTTAGATTTTTAAAATTTTAAAAAAAATTAATGGTGTTCATCGTTAGTGGTGTTTATCGTTAGTGGTGTTCATCAATATCCGTCGCCCATTGTAAAATTTTCCCAATGAAAAACCTCAAAAGAAAAAGGGAAAGTTGATGTGATGGGAATAATCAAATCCCTCCGAGACAGACTCAAGATTTTATGCAAGGATATAAAATTAATTGTCAGGAATTTTTTGAAATTAATTCTTTGCTTTCGTTTACTTTCACTAGTAAGCTCGCACTCCTTTAGTCTCCGGCTTACTGGAGAAAAAGTTGCAGGAAGAAAACTCGCGGCAGCAGCAGCGTCAATCCTGCTCAGTCTTCACTCTGCTTCAAGCGGCCAGCACCTGGGTTCGGCGTGCGAAACACCGGCGGACTCGTTTCAACGCCGATCTGCTTGATCTGCCGTTAGATCGGCCTCATTTTTTAGTATCTCGATCTCCTGGATGCGTCTTAACCCCCCACCGTTGGGATTTTCCAGCCGGTGACCGAAACAGCCGCTGACGACAACCCGAAAGAATTCCAGATCCAGTTTTTTCCCAGGTTACTGCTGGGGTTCGCCACCTCTGATCTAGGCCACCGTTCGTCCGTGGTCGGCGTCCAGATGGAGGCGCTGTATAACGACTCGAGTGGGCAACAGCCGGGAGGGGTGGTGAACGTGGCTCTTCCGCCGACCCTGGAACGGCAGGGTTCCCTGATGTCTATGGAGACGCAACCGACGCTGAAGAAACAGAGGGAGGATGCTGGTCTACCTGAAGGAGGAGATGTGGACATGGTCGACGGCGAGGCTGAGCAGTTGCCGTTGGAAGAGTATGCTGGTGAGCAGCCGGTGTTGGCTGGGCAGGTGGCTGCGCAGGACGGGACTGCTGGTGAGAAAAAATCTTATGCAGCCATGGTAGTGGAAAATTCGTCGACAGGCAGAGGCGTTGGTGGAGGCGACACTGTTGAAGGACTCGAAGTTTCGGAAGCTGACTTTGTGGTTGATCGGAATGGGCTTTTCCCCACGATATCTTTCTCGGAAAGGATACATGAGCAAATTGATGAAAGCATGAAAACAACTATTATCCTTCGGCCGTTGGGAAGATCGATAGGATTTAAAACCCTAGTTAATCGTGTGCATGCGATATGGAAGACTGAGAAAAATTTTCAAGTGATTGATTTGGATAACAATTACTTCTTGGTGAAGTTCGAATCAATGGATGACTACACTAAAGTGTTGACGGGTGGTCCGTGGACTTTGTTTGGATGCTATCTGACTGTGCAGCCGTGGTGTCGGAATTTCTCGACTGCAGAGAAGCACCCATCCCAAGTTGTTGTGTGGATACGCCTTCCGGGTCTTCCTTACAAGTATTATTCGAAGGCGTTATTTCGACGTATTGCAAATGTCATTGGTCGTGTAATTAAGATTGATTATAGCACGGCTATGGGTGAGAGGGGCCGTTTTGCAAGACTTGCCGTGGTAGTTGAGCTTAACAAGCCTCTTTTGTCATGTATTGGAATCGATGGCTTTGTGCAGAAGCTGGAATATGAGGGCCTTAATGTGATTTGCTTCAAGTGTGGCAAGTATGGGCATTTAGCGGATTTGTGTGTGAATGCGAGCGGTGGTGGTGAGACGGATACGGTGTCGACTCCGGTGGTTAGTGAATCACAAGTTTCATCCAAGAAGGAGATGTCGAGGGAGGAGTTGTTTGGCCCATGGATGATAGTGGAAAGGAATCGTCGCCGGGGATCGCGGACGAGTGGTAATAGAGAGGGTGATAGTAAGATGGTTAGAGGTGGTTCTCGTTTTGGAGTTCTACAATATTTGGGAGACGAGGAGGAGGATGTGCATGGTCATATGAGTACGTACCACAAGGAGAAGGATGTGCATGGTAATGCACGAGCAGGGGCAAAGGAGGGAGCGGTTCGCTCCGCTGTTGAGGGTCCAAAATTGCAAACAAAAGATGGCCTCGTGCGGCTTCTGCATGGGAAAGTGGGTTCCAGCTCCAATTCCAAAGGAGTGAGTGACGTGGGTGGTGGGAAGTATAGCATGAATGCAAAATTGGATAAAAAAAACAGTGGCAATAAAAGCAAGGAAATTGCCGTGGAATTGGGTAATGTAGGGGTTTCGGTGATGGACAGTGCTACTGAACAGGGGGTTTCGATTAGTATGGGGGATCATGCGGTGGATGTTGTTCCGTCTGTTGTAGGTGGTCAGCCGCAAGCGACTGTGCATTCGCCGGGAATTGCGTCGGGTTCTCACAATGCGCTTTTGATAAGAGAAGAGCGGGGGGAATTTAAATCTACATCACGATTTCGCAATGGTGGTAGCGTTGGCAAAGGTGGTAATAATTTATCAGGAGTGCAACGGAAGAGTTTAAAAGTCTCCAAAAAATCAGAGACTCCAGTTCCACAGCGACCTGTGTTAACGGAATGGGTATCAAACCTTACGTCGGAACTCGACAATCTGCAGGATACGGGGCAGACGCAGGTATCGCCAACAGATACGTGTATGATGGCACAACCACAGTGCTTGGATAGCGCTATGGAGACTGATCAGGGAGTGGATGCGGAGAAGGAAAGTGCTCCGCTATCGCAGTAAGTTTCCTTCTTGTTGGTCTTTATATTTAGTTATGATGAATATTATGTTCTGGAATACACAGGGCGCGGGTAGTGCGGAGTTCCGTCGCCACTTTCGAAATTTTGTCCGAGCAAATAATCCGCAGATGGTGGCATTATTTGAACCACGGGTGAGTCTTGGTGAAGCTGATAGGGTAATTCGTAGCTTCGGGTTTCAGAATTCTTTCCGTGTGGAGGCGCGTGGATTTTGTGGTGGCGTTTGGCTTCTATGGCGGGATGATGTGGAGGTTGTGATACTTTCTGTTAGTAACCAATTTATCCATGGGCGAGCCCGCGAGGTTAGTTCTGAACACTGGGTCTTTTTTACTGCAGTCTATGCTAGTCCTAATGTTTGCGTTAGGAAGTACTTGTGGAATAGTTTGAATCAGCTTAACCCTGGGGTTGATGTTCCGTGGGTTTTGGGAGGAGATTTTAACGTGATTCTTCGCAAGGAGGAGAGATGTGGCGGTTCGAGTAAGGTTCTAGGGGTTAGTTCTCTTTTTCAGAAGTTTCTTGATGATACGGAACTAATGGAGGTTGATTACAAAGGGGATGAGTTTACATGGTGTAGGAGTAATTTATATCAGCGATTGGACCGATGTTTGGCGAATAGTGCGTGGTTTGTGGAATACCCGATGTCGATTGTGGTTCATCTGGATCGGGTGGGTAGTGATCACTGTCCTCTATTACTTAAGCCAAATGGTTCTTTGGTCCCTGTATCGGAGCGGCCTTTTCGGTTCTTGGCGGTTTGGCAGGATCATCCTGAATTTCGGGCTTGTCTTGAATCTTCTTGGGATACCTCTTTTTCGGTGGTTGTTAATGCTCGGAATTTTCAGCATGCAGTAAAGCGGTGGAATGTCGATGTTTTTGGTCATATTGGAAAAAAGAAGAAGCGAATCCTGGCGAGACTTAGGGGAATTGAGAAATCTCTGCAAAGATCACATGCGGAATTCTTGATTACGTTGAGAAGCGACTTGAGGGCTGAACTTGATCTTATTCTTGAGCAGGAGGAATCCATGTGGTTTCAGAAATCCCGCAGCCAATGGATCGTATCAGGGGATAAAAATACTAGGTATTTTCATGCATCGACTATGGCGCGACGTAGAGCTAATTTTATTGCAGGCCTGAAAGCAAGTAATGGGCAGTGGATTACGGATCAAACGGCTTTGCGTGCGGAAGCAATTGCTTTCTATCAGCGGCTCTTTACAACTGATTCGGATTGTCAGGGACAATACCGAATTCGAGGCTTCTTTCCCACTTTAAGTGATGCGGCGTTGATGACTCTAGGAAGGATGGTTACGAATGCGGAAATTAAAGATGCGATATTTGATATGGGACCATGGAAGGCTCCGGGAATTGATGGTTTGCATGCGGCCTTTTTTCAGCGTAATTGGGATGTTGTAGGAGATAGTGTATGTCGGTGTGTTCGGAATATATTCTTGAGGGAGGCATTCCCGGTGGAAATCAATAAAACTATTCTGGTTTTAATCCCTAAGGTCTCATCTCCTGAGACGATGAGTCAATTCCGGCCTATTAGCCTCTGCACCGTTATCTACAAGGCTGTAACCAAGGTGGTGGTTAATCGGATCAAACCGTATTTGTCAGATTGGATCTCAGAGAGCCAAACCAGTTTTGTCCCTGGGCGAGCTATCTCGGACAATATTATTATTGCTCAGGAAATTGTCCATTCTATGAATCGGAAAACTGGTAAGCATGGGTGGATGGCTTTAAAGATTGATCTCGAGAAAGCTTATGATAGATTGGAGTGGGGTTTTATTGATGATACTTTGAGAGATGTTGGAATTCCGGATAACCTTCGCGAGTTGATTATAAGATGTGTTTCTAGTGCCTCGACTCAGATTAGCTGGAACGGATCTTTAACAGACTCCTTCACACCATCGAGAGGGATCCGGCAAGGTGATCCTATTTCACCGTATTTGTTTGTGTTATGTATGGAGCGACTTAGTCAGGCGATTAATCAGAAAGTGGCAGCAGGTCAATGGAAGGGCTTTTGTACACCTCGGCAAGGTCCGATTATTTCTCACCTTATGTTTGCAGATGATATGGTGCTGTTTGCGGAAGCTTCTGAAGAACAGTTGAATGTGATTAGGGAGGTTTTGATTGATTTCTGTATGGCTTCGGGGCTTAAAGTTAATGTCCACAAGTCTAGTATTTTTTTCTCAAAAAATATTGTGAGAGAGATACGTCATTCTTTGAGTACGAAAGTGGGTTTTTCGGAGGTTTCAGATCTTGGCCGATACCTTGGAGTCCCGATGCTACATAAACGGGTAACTCGCGCTACTTATTCCTATTTAATTCAAAAGGTCCGGGATAGGTTATCAGGTTGGAAAGCTCGATATCTATCGTTTGCGGGAAGGATAACGCTTGCAAAAGCAGTATTGTCGGCTATTCCGTATTATGCTATGCAGACAACACGGATTCCTATTGGTGTTTGCGAAGATATTGAGAGGCTAATTCGTAATTTTGTATGGGGAAGTTGTGCGGATAAGCGGAGCATTCACTTGGTTAATTGGGATGAGCTTTGCAAACCAATCGATCTTGGTGGATTGGGATTTAAAAGATTGAAAGACCAAAATGATGCATTTCTTACGAAAATTGGGTTTCAGCTGATAGACAAACGGGGGCAGCTTTGGGTGCGATTCTTGCGTGCTAAATATAAATGCACGGAGATTATGCCGATATCGATTAGACGTAGTAATTGTTCACACCTATGGCGAGGTCTATCGACAGTGTGGAATGTGGTTCGAGAGGGTATTGTTTGGAGAGTAGGGAATGGTGCATCAATCGATTTTTGGCGAGATAATTGGGTCCGCGGAGTCGGTCCTCTTGAGGGGGTTGTCACGGATCCGAATTTGATCCCGACGAATTTTGTTTCTCTTCCCGCGATGTGTGAAAGTAATGGGCAGTGGAAGGTGGCACAGTTTCAGTGTTGGTTTGCCCCAGATGTCGTGGATAGTGTTATGGCTGTCCGACCTCCTCTTGTCAATGGTGCGCTAGACGGTGTGGGATGGAGTTGGAACGGTGATATGCGGTTTACGGTGAGATCCGCGTATGCAACGTTCCAATCGCATAATGGCTCCAATGGTGATGTGGTTTGGCGGTTGGTGCAAAGGTTTCAAGGGCCGCAACGGATAAAATGCTTTTTATGGTTGGTATGTAAAGGTCGGATTTTAACTAATGGTGAGCGTATGAGGAGGAATTTGGCGGAGTCGGCTGCGTGTGTTTTGTGCGGAGCAAATAACGAAGATGTTGATCACCTCCTGCGTTCTTGTACTACGGCAAAAATGGTTTGGCGGAAAATAGTGCCACGTGCGAAATGGGACTGGTTTTGTAGGGGATTGGTAATTGACTGGGTTAGAGCTAATTTACAGCATGATGATGTCGGTTGGGGTGGTGTTGACCGTTGGGATTTGTTGTTTGGAGCCGTAGTGTGGTATATTTGGCTTGCGCGCAATAGGAAAATCTTTGCTGATGAGGTTTCGGGAGAGGATGACATTGTTGCCCGTGGGAGACGTCTTGTGCAGGAAACGATTCGCGCACATGCTGGTACCTCGCGAGCTGGGCAGATTTCGGGTGCAAGTGCTGGGCAGCAACCTGCTGGTGGCATGCAAACTGGGCAGGTCTCAGGGGCACAACGGCAGCATCGATGGATGCCTCCGGACCTTCCAAGGTGGAAGATGAATATTGATGGCGCACGCAACACGGGTACAGGCTTAGCGTCATGTGGAGGAGTGCTTCGTGATGGTGCAGGTACTTGGGGTGGAGGCTTTACGAAATTTATTGGACGATGTAGTGCTATTGAAGCGGAATATTGGGCGATACACGAGGGGTTGTTGTATGCCCTCTATTGTCATATTGAGGATATCATTGTGGAATCGGATTGCTTAGAGGTTATCCGGATGTTGCGCAATGGTAACGATAGGCGAGGCGAGCCTTCCATGGTGAGTGCGATACGCGCATTGATTTGTCAGTTTCGACGATGCGATTTCTTTCATATTCCTCGAGAGGCTAATGGTGTTGCGGATGCTCTGGCTAAATTGGGACATTGGTCCGGCTATGAGGTGATGTATTTGGTTTCTCCACCGGATGAGGTTTTAGATTTACTACATAATGAGTTACCCGAGTTGGGTTAGGAGTATGTTCTCTGATATGTGGTTCTCGATGTAATGCTATGGTGAGTACTCTTTTCCTCTATTTAGGCTAGGGAGGTTTTTAATGAGGCTCGCCATAGTATTATTTTCCCCATTAATCAAAAAAAAAAAGTAAGCTCGCACTCCTTTGCTTCTAGCCTCTGGGACTGGGTTCTTACTTCTTAGTAGATTGCCACACGCAATTTCAAAATAGGCTGCAGGCAGTACCACAAGTTGAAGCTGCAAAATGCCGTGTTTCATTGAATGAGCCCCTGCGCTGCCCGGCAATTTTTGAGCAATAATCCTTTTTTAATTATTATTTGGGAAAATGGCTCCCAAAAAATATTAATTGGCAAAATGACCCCTAAACTTGCTATGTCGGTGAGCCTCGCGTTGTGTAGGACGCGAGGTATGACATCGCGTTCTGCACAACGCGATTTCAGTCTACCTGGCCTTGTTGTTGTGTTAACAATTTTACAGTATCTCGCGTTCTGCAGAACGCGAGGTCCACGAGAATTTGAAACGGCGGCTGAATATATCGCACAGACCTCGCGTTCTGCAGGACGCGAGTTCTGTGCAATTGTGGGCTGAACAACAAGGGAAAACAAGTGTGGGTAGGCATGTTCGAGCCCAATTTCGGGCGTGTAAATCGTATATTTTTAGCGATCATCGAGTTTGGGGTCTGTAACCCCTTCGTCCCGGTCTGGCCGGATGACCGGTCCGAGTGGGCCACACGGGGAAAACGAAGTGAAACCCATTAAGGATTCCCCCTCGGTTAGCAACCCTATTTTTTTCTTTTCATTTTAACTCTTGTCTAGATGAGTATTAAATCCTAAGTGATCATACAGCGGAACAACATTCACGAAACAATCAAACGAACTCAAACTAGCATGTTACAGCCCAATTTAAAACTTAAACTGCAGGCGGTATCGATACACCTAAGGGGTGTATCGATACCCCTTGACTAGGTCAACTGGTCAGAGTCAGCCAGTGGAGACCGTATCGATACGCCCTTGGAGGGTATCGATACTCTCCCCAACGGTTGACTTCTCACGGTCAACACTAAGATGACCGTATCTATACGCCAGAGACCCGTATCGATACCAATATGGGCAGTAGCTTCAGTGACCAAAAAGGTATCGATACTCCTCATCGAGTATCGATACACGAGGCCTGAAACAAGAAGGCCGTATCGATACCCCTGCACTACAAAACTCCCAAACTCAGCTAAAACGAACAAGACTCGGACCTAGATGCAATTTAGGACTTCCCTAGACCCAAACAAGCATTCATACAACATTTAAGGGTCATTATTTAGCCATACAAACACCCAACATATACATAAATCAAGGAAGACATGCAATTGAATCAAAGATGACATTTAAACATCCAAAATCTCATACTTCAACATTCAAACATAAAGGCAACCTCAAAGGCACATAGCCAACATTCATGATAAGCAATCTAGGCATGGTTTACAATCCAAACATGGCATCAACAAGCCAATCAAAACAACATAATTAGGGAGTCTAAACATGCTCCTAAACAACCAACAATATCACAAATCAACAACACTTATCCCATTGCTTGACTATTACAATCTACAATTTAAAGTTCATACTTGAGCTAACCAAAAGCAACCATTGGAGACCTTTCCTTGTCCTTGCCAACCACAAGCTATTAATCTGCATTGTCGAACAAAAGAGAGCGTAAGCGTAAAAGCTTAGTGAGGGTAGCTCATAAAACAAACCTCGACAATGCAGGGTCCAAGCACGAGCATACAACCAAGGTAGAATGCATGATCTTACCATCGATCCACATGAGCCATAAATATAGATGATGCATGAACATATATTCCATCTTATGTCATGCTCAACATGTTTAAGTCCACAACATATGAAATCGCATATATTAAACCATGTTAGCAACACATCCCAAATCACATTGGCTCACAATTTACCACATATTGGCAACATAAACTACGATCCGTATTGGCACCTAGCTATGACTCGAATACGCGGATAACTGTTGGAACTCACATCCAACAACACAACCATTACCTGACGGTGGGATTACACTCATCACCGTTCACGCTGAGGGGATTCCACTCATCCTCACGCCTCATTTCACGCGGAGGGGATTCCACTCATCCTCACGCCCCGCCGATGGGATTCCACTCATCACCGACATATAAATATATAAGAAGATTTCCGGGCGAACCCGTAATCTATCTTGATGACTACCATCATCAAGACCACGCGCGCATTTTGACTCACGTGTACACACTAAACATCCTAATGATCGATCATTTGTACCCAAGCATACTAGTGCTAATACTACACATTTCATTAATCTATCACAATATCAATCCATAACAACTTCCGTGCTTAGCACGTACTCACCATGACTCACCGTCATGCACGAACCACATTTCCATGCCTAGCATGTACTCACCATGATCCTCGGATCATACAATCACTTCATAACATCATTACACATGTCAACGCTACATGCATCTCAATAACACAAATATCACATCATATTTCATACATATGTATATCTCTATCACATTTATCATCAACATGCATGTAACAATGCATTAAGCCATGCCTCCACATACATGTATAACAACATAAGCATAACCACCATAAGCATGATTAAACATGAGGCATAATTCAACACTTTAAAGATCAACCAAGGTCTCTAACTAAAGTTTGGGATTAGGCCACCACCCTAATCCCAACTCTAGGTGGGTCTACCAATCCCAACCTAGTTCACATGCTTGAACCAACACTTGAAAACCATTTAAAAGTATTTAACCACTCACCTCTACCTCCAAGCTCAACTACCAAGCAAGCATCACCTTCAAGTTTCCGGATTTCTTCCCGAAGCTTCTCCAACGCAAGTTCTCGCTTCTAAACAACCTCAATAGAATTCAAATAACCTCAAGTCAACCCAAACATCAAAATACCAACCCGGAACACAATTCAAACACAAATTACAATGTTGCAAGCCATGAACAAACCCCTTATTTAGCAATCTCGGACAGCCCACATACCCCTTCCAAAATCCATGTTTCCAACACCCATTGCACCCACAAATGATCCCAAATCAACCCCTAACCATAGCACTACCATTGGGCTATCAATTTCCACCTAAAACAACAACCAAAACTCACCCAAAACCCTCCAAAAACCTCATTTATACCCAAATTCGGGAATCTCAATAAAACACTTTAAAAATTATATATGTTGGACCATTTGATTCATAAACATCATATCTAACAATAACAAATCAAAGACTTGAGTAAAAACCCATAAAGCTCTCATATTTAAACAAAACCCTAAAACTTCAAATTTCAAAATCATGAACAATAATGGGAAATATTGGTACCAACATGAAGAGGAAGACAAGACCAAGTCAAAAATGCCATTACCTTGCAAAAATCACCAACAAAATCAAAGGAGATGATGAAATAGAAATTTGGAGAGAAAAGGGGCATTTCACGTTAGTTTTGGTTTTGAAGAAGAGAATGAATAGTGAATAGAAGATAGGAAATGGGGTTTTAAATCAAAAGATGGGCAAATTACCAAAAGGCCATTAATGAATGGCTATCTTCTTGCTTCTTTGAAAACTCTCCACTTTACAATTTATTCAATTTGGTCCAATTTCAAATATTTGTTTTTGAAACCCGAAACTTAAAAGATTATTTTAATTATAAAATCGTACACGAAATAATTATAAAAATATTATTTTCACCCGACCCCTAAACCCGGGTGTTACAACTCTCCCCCACTTAAGGAAATTTCGTCCCCGAAATTTATCGGACAGGAATTACCACGAAGTCTGCTCTTACCCACTTTCCTTCTCACCACAACATACTCACCAACTCGGTAAACTTACCACACCACACTAGCTACCTGATGCTAAGATCTCCACTGGTTCTCCATTGTTTGTCGATTTTAAACTGAACTCAATCTCTTCTACAACATGGCACGGGACAGATCTGACTCACATTTCTGAATCCAAGATACACAAAACACATTACAAACCTCATTCTAACTCTGGTGATAACCGCAACAATAAACAACAGAACTAGCCCGATTCGTAATTTCATACAACACTGTTTGAATACTTGACCCACAACTTCCTCCGACTGATCATCTGTCTTCAACAGGTAACCAAACACTATGCAGACGTCTTCAAAACCAATCTAGTCGAAATCTCGAATCTCTGCTACCCACTTCCATTAAGAACCTTCGACGGATGTAACAAACTAGAAGAAAAATGACGCTCGGTCTTGACATGTTGGCAATTCATACACTTACCCTCATATTGAACCACATCACACATCATCTCAACCCCGAAGTACTCATCTTCAACCCACAATACGTCTTCATACTACTCAGATGCAATACAAATGAACTGCCGTGTGCTTCGGCCAAAACAATACGTCTCAAAACACTATGCCAAACAGCACATCAATTCTATCTCTAACAATACAAACTCTATCATCTCTGAACTGTATTCTGAAGGTCTTCCTTCCGCTATGTCTTGCACGTGAGGTGCCAAGAATCTGTCTTGCAACTGTTTCTCTTCCAGCATTCTGACTCAATGTAGGCTTAACATGAAACTTGGCCACAAAACTACTATCATTCGGTAAACTGAATCCGGCAAATACATCTCGCAACTCAACTACTAATCTAACAACAAATACAACTCGAAGCATTGGTTACTACGTTAACTCTCTTCGGATGGTACTCGATCTTGTGATTACGGTCTTCAAGCAATTCTAACAACTCATGCTGTTCAAGTTCCAACCCTTCCTAAGTTGTCTAACAATTCAAGTTCTGATGATATGTACATACACACTGTGCATTTCTTACAACACAAGCTTTGTCTCCAAGTCTTCGTAGCAATTACAACTGTAATTAACTCTATGTCTCATATCGGATAACTCTTCCCACGATCTTTCAACTATCTCGATGATCAAGCCACAACCCTTCTGTCTTGCATAAACACACAACCTAACTCTACATGTGACGCATCACTATGGTTCACAAATTCTTCCTCTGATATAGGCTGAATCAAGGTCGAAGTTCTCTTCAAGGTTTCTTTCAGTTTCTCAAGGGCTCATTGTCTCGCATCTAACCACACAACTGAACATTCTTCTGTAGCAACTTGTCAAAGGAGCAGCTATCTTCAAAAGACTATTTACAATTCTCTGAAAGTAACAGTGCTAGACCTAGGAACTATAGGTACCTGTCACAGTCTTCAATTTCTCCCAACTCACATTTTCTTTTGCCTACTTGGGAGTTACTCTAATACACTCGCCTGATCTACATGTCCTAGGAGGACATCTTCATTAACTTGGAGTTCACGTTGCATAACTTGGCATACAATTAATTCTCTAATAGGATCTACAACACTAACTACAAAGCTTTTCATGGCCTTCTTTGGTACGTGAATATACCCATGTGTCATCTATGAGAACTACTATAACTGATCAAGGAACTCGGGAATTATTCTGCTCAACATCTCTATGAAGGTAACTAATACACTAGTCAAACAAAGCGGCATAATTCGGAACTCAAGGCGGTCACATCTTGCCTCGGAAGTTGTCTTCGATACATCAACTTCTCTCACATTCAACTGGTAGCAATCGGATCCCAAATTAATCTTCGAAAAGACTGAAGCACACACTAACTGATCAACAAATCACTGGCGCTCGGAAACGGATACTAATTATTCACTGCCACTTGTTTCGACTGTCTGAACCTAAACATATTCTCGTACTGTCTCTCTTTCTCCTTCACAAATTACACTGTCAAACTCTAAGATGATGTACTAGGCCTACTGAATCTAAGGTCTAACAAACTCATAGTTGGTTCTTCAACACCCTCGACTCTTTCGGAAACCACAAGATACAGAGCAAACAAAACAGAAGCAAACTCGGAGACGATATCAATAATAAGCTCTTCTTCCCTAACAAGAGACAATCCGGGCAAATCTTCCAAACACTTCTAGGAAAACACAAACTATTCTAACATTCTGTGGTTTAATCTTCATTCAAAGTCAAATCCATAACAATTGCAAAGCAAGCCTGTCAACTAAACTCAATCAATCTTTGACCTCTAAAACTGGATCAACATTTAATAAGAGGTTCACATCCTCACCTACTACTACAGTCCTACTAAAATATGCAACTTCAAGGCAACTATCTCTTTGTCTCAATGCACACCCTAACTTGATGTTCTACAAGCCAAACCATCTCAAAAGGTACATCGAAACCGTAGGAAGACAATCACCTCACATCTACTAGAAACTAGTAACTCTGAACCACCAACAAACATCTTATGTACATCTTTCTGATCACTACTATCTCCCAAAAGGCTAGTCACATGTGTCCCTACATCTAAGATCTCAACAAGTATGTCTAAATTCCTTGCATGCTCACACAAACAGACAAATCCGCAGAAATTGCAACTTCACAAGTACACAGCTATTAGTCTTCGGTCCTCTTGCTCTCGGACCGGTTCTTCAATAAAATCTGACTCTTCTAGACTGTTCTTAGGGCATTTCGAAACTTCAAAGCGCAGTTCTGAGCACTCACAAACAACCATGCTAGAAAACAACTTAGACGCACACTGGCCCAATCACACAAATCGATTCCCACTCACGGATACTGACCGGCTGTCCTGTACTAAAACCGTAGGTCGAACCCCAACGATCACTAACTAGCATTTCCGAGTCTCAGATTACTCACACAAAACCCCTTACCTTGATCTTGCTAAAAGAACCAAGGTACTCACACCTACCTCTAACACTTCACCAGGCATGTTCAAACTTGCATACTTGCTAACGATATACAAAAGCATGAATTTAGAATTAACTGGAGGAAACAACTTAATATTGTACCAAAGGCTTATCTGGTAAAACATCGACACCACTCTGACTCCAACTCATAGGCCTTCACTTCTTCCTACCAACTAATGCCAGAGTTGATCACATCGTCCCTCATCCACAAGAATCAACCCACATACACACCGTCGCAACCGGACAAATTGTACCTCAATTCCGGTACAACCATACTCCCCTAACTACAGCAAAGGACTTCCTCAACAACATCCATATTTTCAGAAACCACAACTCCCACTTACCAAATCACGGCCCACACACTGGCCTCAAACTTACTAAAAGCGGTAAATCAATCAACAATTTAACATACAAGTTGGGTTAGCAAAGGAAAGGTCCAAGTGGCTCAAGTATGATTTCCCTCACTAAAAATCCTTTTTCCGATGTAATAGAAGCAATGAGACTCTACTAAACAAGTTTCAAACAAATCAACACACATACATGCTCAACCAAGCATATAACAAGGCATACTTGCTAAACAAGCAAACATATGCGTACGATCAAACAACATACATTCTCAATCAAACAATCATACATCACAGCATACACGGATAACAAGCAACATGCTTACATGGCAAGCGAACACTGTGCATATCAATCATAAAAAACAACTTACCTCACTTACCTGCCCAAGGTCTCGGAAACCTTAGGCTCTGATACCAACAAATGTAACCCCCTCGTCCTGGTCTGGCCGGATGACCGGTCCGAGTGGGCTACACGGGGAAAACCGAAGCGAAACCCGTTAAGGATTCCCCCTCGGTTAGCAACCCTATTTTTTTCTTTTCATTTTAACTCTTGTCTAGATGAGTATTAAATCCTAAGTGATCATACAGCGGAACAACATTCACGAAACAATCAAACGAACTCAAACTAGCATGTTACAGCCCAATTTAAAACTTAAACTGCAGGCGGTATTGATACACCTAAGGGGTGTATCGATACCCCTTGACTAGGTCAACTGGTCAGAGTCAGCCAGTGGAGACCGTATCGATACGCCCTTGGAGGGTATCGATACTCTCCCCAACGGTTGACTTCTCACGGTCAACGCTAAGATGACCGTATCTATACGCCAGAGACCCGTATCGATACCAATATGGATAGTAGCTTCAGTGACAAAAAAGGTATCGATACTCCTCCTCGAGTATCGATACACGATGCCTGAAACAAGAAGGCCGTATCGATACGGGGCCAACCGTATCGATACCCCTGCACTGCAAAACTCCCAAACTCAGCTAAAACGAACAAGACTCGGACCTAGATGCAATTTAGGACTTCCCTAGACCCAAACAAGCATTCATACAACATTTAAGGGTCATTATTTAGCCATACAAACACCCAACATATACATACATCAAGGAAGACATGCAATTGAATCAAAGATGACATTTAAACATCCAAAATCTCATACTTCAACATTCAAACATAAAGGCAACCTCAAAGGCACATAGCCAACATTCATGATAAGCAATCTAGGCATGGTTTACAATCCAAACATGGCATCAACAAGCCAATCAAAACAACATAATTAGGGAGTCTAAACATGCTCCTAAACAACCAACAATAGCACAAATCAACAACACTTATCCCATTGCTTGACTATTACAATCTACAATTTAAAGTTCATACTTGAGCTAACCAAAAGCAACCATTGGAGACCTTTCCTTGTCCTTGCCAACCACAAGCTATTAATCTGCATTGTCGAACAAAAGAGAGCGTAAGCGTAAAAGCTTAGTGAGGGTAGCTCATAAAACAAACCTCGACAATGCAGGGTCCAAGCACGAGCATACAACCAAGGTAGAATGCATGATCTTACCATCGATCCACATGAGCCATAAATATAGATGATGCATGAACATATATTCCATCTTATGTCATGTTCAACATGTTTAAGTCCACAACATATGAAATCGCATATATTAAACCATGTTAGCAACACATCCCAAATCACATTGGTTCACAATTTACCACATATTGGCAACATAAACTACAATCCGTATTGGCACCTAGCTATGACTCGAATACGCGGATAACTGTTGGAACTCACATCCAACAACACAACCATTACCTGACGGTGGGATTACACTCATCACCGTTCACGCGGAGGGGATTCCACTCATCCTCACGCCTTATTTCACGCGGAGGGGATTCCACTCATCCTCACGCCCCGTCGATGGGATTCCACTCATCACCGACATATAAATATATAAGAAGATTTCCGGGCGAACCCGTACTCCATCTTGATGACTACCATCATCAAGACCACGCGCGCATTTTGACTCACGTGTACACACTAAACATCCTAATGATCGATCATTTGTACCCAAGCATACTAGTGCCAATACTACACATTTCATTAATCTATCACAATATCAACCCATAACAACTTCTGTGCTTAGCACGTACTCACCATGACTCACCGTCATGCACGAACCACATTTCCATGCCTAGCATGTACTCACCATGATCCTCGGATCATACAATCACTTCATAACATCATTACACATGTCAACACTACATTCATCTCAATAACACAAATATCACATCATATTTCATACATATGTATATCTCTATCACATTTATCATCAACATGCATGTAACAATGCATTAAGCCATGCCTCCACATACATGTATAACAACATAAGCATAACCACCATAAGCATGATTAAACATGAGGCATAATTCAACACTTTAAAGATCAACCAAGGTCTCTAACTAAAGTTTAGGATTAGGCCACCACCCTAATCCCAACTCTAGGTGGGTCTACCAATCCCAACCTAGTTCACATGCTTGAACCAACACTTGAAAACCATTTAAAAGTATTTAACCACTCACCTCTACCTCCAAGCTCAACTACCAAGCAAGCATCACCTTCAAGTTTCCGGATTTCTTCCCGAAGCTTCTCCAACGCAAGTTCTCGCTTCTAAACAACCTCAATAGAATTCAAATAACCTCAAGTCAACCCAAACATCAAAATACCAACCCGGAACACAATTCAAACACAAATTACAATGTTGCAAGCCATGAACAAACCCCTTATTTAGCAATCTCGGACAGCCCACATACCCCTTCCAAAATCTATGTTTCCAACACCCATTGCACCCACAAATGATCCCAAATCAACCCCTAACCATAGCACTACCATTGGGCAATCAATTTCCACCTAAAACAACCCCCAAAACTCACCCAAAACCCTCCAAAAACCCCATTTATACCCAAATTCGGGAATCTCAATAAAACACTTTAAAAATTATATATGTTGGACCATTTGATTCATAAACATCATATCTAACAATAACAAATCAAAGACTTGAGTAAAAACCCATAAAGCTCTCATATTTAAACAAAACCCTAAAACTTCAAATTTCAAAATCATGAACAATAATGGGAAATATTGGTACCAACATGAAGAGGAAGACAAGACCAAGTCAAAAATGCCATTACCTTGCAAAAATCACCAACAAAATCAAAGGAGATGATGAAATAGAAATTTGGAGAGAAAATGGGCATTTCACGTTAGTTTTGGTTTTGAAGAAGAGAATGAATAGTGAATAGAAGATAGGAAATGGGGTTTTAAATCAAAAGATGGGCAAATTACCAAAAGGCCATTAATGAATGGCTATCTTCTTGCTTCTTTGAAAACTCTCCACTTTACAATTTATTCAGTTTGGTCCAATTTCAAATATTTGTTTTTGAAACCCGAAACTTAAAAGATTATTTTAATTATAAAACCGTACCCGAAATAATTATAAAAATATTATTTTCACCCGACCCCTAAACCCGAATGTTACAGGGTCGTAGTACTGAAAATTCTCTATCGTATGATACCAACATGATTAATTTCTGTCCATTCTTCAATGGTTTAAAATGGCTTCGAAAACCCTATGCTATCATCCTTTTTTGAATGAAGTTGGCTTTGAACAAATATCGATTTTCGGTTTAGTAATACCATAAAATTTATTAAAAACTAAAATTAAATAAACATTTTAAAGTTTAATAATAATAGATAAACAAAATTATAAAACGACATTATAAAAAACAAATGTCTTGAATATAAATATTAAAAACATAAGTACAAATCAGGTAAAAAAAAGACTAATGATGCCTATGTCCACCCGTTCCGCAGTCGGGTGGACGACGATCACGATCCGGATACCTCCGACCATCGTCTGGTGGTCCCTGGTCCCCATCATCCTAACCATCGTGTGCGATATGCGGATATGTACTGGGCCCAGGCGGGGAGTAAAACAAGCTACCCACCGGCGTATTATCCACAATGGGAAAGTCATACTGAGATGGCAACTGTGGATAATCGATAAGTTGAAGGTCAGTCGTCGGCGTATGGGGACGATAGGCATCGGAGGAGCCGAACTGGGGTGGAGGCATCATCTGCTGGAAACTCGATGGACCGCTATAAGAATGAAATGCTGCGCCAGAAGATGATGGCCCTGCAGTGTCATGTCGTGGTCTCGGACCGCGCTGCGTCGACTACCTCTGGCTCTGGCTCTGGCTCGCTCGACGGGTGCCGCGTGGGCGGTTTTGGGGTTGCTGGGGAAGCCCTGCCTCGCGCTCGGCCTGAGTAAGGATATGCGGCTTCCCATTGGGCGTATACCACTGGCCGTAATTGAAAGCGACCGAATCGGCCCCTTCCATAATTTGTTGGAGAAGGGGTGGGCGTTGGGCAAATCGATTAGCCCAGATCGCTATCCGGGCAGCGAGATACTCGGACCAGTCAATCTCCGTCTTCCCCTGGCGCGTAAGACTGTGGAAGCGGTCCATATTTTGCGGAACGGCTGGAACAATTTGGAAGAACCCGAACTGTCGGAGAACCCTATCTGTAGCATGCCACACGCAAATTTCGTAGTTGAGCAGCGGCACGACGGAAATCCAGAGCTGTTGGTCACGCAGAATATCCGGTGGAGTAATCTGCCGAATATCCTCTGAATCGTAGGGCCTCCACACGAACTAAAAAAAATGAAAACGTTTGTAACGGTTATATGAAATATTATTGGAAAAAATAGTATGAAAAATTCAAATTAATTTTCGAATTACCTGGTCGTCCCTCAAGCTATCGAAAGCATGCCTGAATTCTCGTTGGGTGCTGGGCAGGCCGACGTGGGTCAGTGTGTCACTCCACCTATAAGTAATGAAAAAAAATTCGTTAAATAAAATAATTTTTAAAAAAAATATAGTATATTACGTAGTACCTCCGTAGAAGCGGAAATAACATAGCGGTGAGCTGTCTAAGCTGTGGTCTCAAAAAAGGCATCCGAAACCAAACCCAAGACTATAGGAGTAAACAACATCCTCCCATCGATGATCTTGAGGCGTCAATGTTTCTGCAGAGCTCTCTGTAAAGAAACGCCAAGACAGCTGATCCCCAAGATTTTCTTCCAAACTCAATTAAATTTGTAAGATGACGAAGCCACATCACGTGCACCTTTGTGCGCGATTTGTCTGGCATTAATATCCCGCCAATAATACGCAAGATGTGGGCACGCGCACACCGCTGTAAAAATAAAGATTTAATAAATACATCCTAAATAAAAAATTTGTAACTTCATCCTAAATTTAATAAAGTCATCCAAAAAAATTAGTAAAGGCATCCTAATTTGCAAATAAATATTTGTAACTTCATCCTAAATATTTAATGAAGGCACCCTAAATATTTAATAAAGGCATCCTAAATATTTCTAATTGCATTCTAAATTTATTAAAAGGATCCTAAATATTTAATAAAGGCATCCTAAAAATTTCATAAACCATCGTAATGTTGAAATAAATATTTGTAATTTAATCAGAAATTTAATAAAAGCATACTAAATATATAATAATGACATCCTAATTTTTAAATAGAAAAAATATCTGAAGTGTAACTTCATCCGCATTGGGGGGAGGGGTTCCAAATTGAGCCTCCAAATATGATAGGTCGATTTTTCCACCGTCCCACACTTCGTCAGGGGGCATCACGCCCATTTGTTCAACAAATAGAGTTGGCCAATGGGCCAACGCTACACCCGTAATAACGCTGCCGTCTGTAGGCAACATCCTCCAGCGTGATTGTTGCCTCGCCAATTGGAAGATGAAACGTGTGCGTCTCGGGCCTCCACCGTTCTATCAACGCGCTGATCAACGATGGTTTTACCTTCACCCCCTATATACCGTGCTATGTGGCCAAAACCGGCGCGCTCAATCCACTCCATAACAGCATCAACGGGTGGGGTGGTGATACGGTTAAGGTAACATTATAAATTACGTTCGTATCCCATCAAAAAAATAAAATAAAATAGTTAGTTAAATAAAAAATTTTAAAAATGAATAGGGAAAAATAATACCGCTGGATCTGTTCTCCAATATTGATTGTAGTGAGTCTCCTCGTTGCGTAATAAGGGCTCCATTATATCGAATGAAATATAAAAATTGCTGATAATTTGTTGTAAAAAAGCTATAGAACTCGCGTTCTGTGGTTGATATTGGGGGTAGGGCCTCCAATTTATAGAAGACCTCGCGCCTTTTGGGATGCGATGTTAATGAACCTCACGTTCTATATAACGCGATATCCATATACATCGCGTCCTATAGAACGCGAGGTTCATTGAAAAGGCGCGTCACGGAACAGAGCGTGAACTGAAAGGTCAGAAGTGACCTCGCGTCCTATAGAACGCGAGTTTCTAAAGACCTCGCGTTCTACAGGACGCGAGGTCGTGGGGTTTTTTAAAAGAAGACTTCCCAGGCGGGAAAGTCATTTAATAATAATAATAATAATAATAATAATAATAATAATAATAATAATAAACATAATAATAATCCTAATAATAATAATAGTAATAATAATAATAATATATAATAATAATAATAAACATAATAAGAATAATAATAATAATAATAATAATAATAATAATAATAATAATAATAATAATAATAATAATAATAATAATAAATGTATTTAAGTCAAATAATTCTAATAATAATAATAATATATAATAATAATAATAAACATAATAATAATAAATGTATTTAAGTATATAGTAATAATACTAATACACAATATGTTGTCATTAGTAACTACAAATAACGACATAGCGCAATATTTGGGAAATTAGTTTGAAAAAAACTTCCCAAATACGCGCTATGTTGCCATTAGTAGCTGCAATCGAAAACTGCTTACGTGAATATGATGACGTATATACGCAACTCCAAATAACGACATAGCTGCGATTAGTAGCACTGATTGCAAATTTTTAGACATGATTTATGTGGGTGCTCATTGCCTCCCCAAGAGTTTGCTATTTATAGAGGGAGGTGAATCTTTTAACGTGGCAAACTCGCGTTCTGTAGGACGCGAGGTCCTATGAACCTCGCGTTGTACAGAACGCAAGGTCATTTAGATGTTGTTATATATATATGCACGACGAGGTCGTGGATTTTCGTAACCAGTTCAGTTTTTCTCAGTTGAATATGAGTTCGTGTCATGCTGTGTTTTTTGCAGTTGAAATTTTTTTGTCCGAAATATTGTTCCTTTATGATAGTTGGAGTTCACTTAAAGATTTGTGTTCCGCGGGGTTC
This sequence comes from Hibiscus trionum, assembly GCA_030270665.1. Lineage (NCBI taxonomy): Eukaryota > Viridiplantae > Streptophyta > Magnoliopsida > Malvales > Malvaceae > Hibiscus > Hibiscus trionum. The sequence continues at coordinate 30,192,378 of BSYR01000005.1, forward strand.
ATTGAATAATATTTACCGACATATCGCAATATTTGGGAGGTTGTGGGCGGCTGCGTCCCCTTCAATGGAAGCTTCTGTAGCCGCCATCGAGAGGATCCTCGGATACAGTTTTGAAACGAAACGACTTTTAGAAGCGAGGGCGGATTCATATCGACCATGTTGCATATGTAGCCCTATTTTGTGAATGCGGCCGGTGCCGATTTGTAGAACTAATGTTTTGATATAATAATTGAAAAATGTTTTGGACTAATTTGAAAAGAATTTAAAACTTGTTTTTAAGTCCAAACAACTTGAAATTATGTTTGAGGTATTTTAAGAGGTTTTTGGCAAAGACTTTTCATGTTTTTAATAGCCAAACTTGTGTTTTCAGAGTACCAGTATCGATACGGTAAACCCCCGTACTGATACCTTTTTGCCTCAGTTTGGCCACTGTCAAAACCCGTATCGATACAGGCCCTTGCCGTATCGATACGGAGTGGGGTCGTTTCGATACGCCAGGTAAGCGTACCGATCCCATTTCAACTACCCCAATGGCTATTTCCCAACGGCCATTTAAATGTAAACCCGTACCGATACGCCCTCAAGCGTATCGATACGCCTAGGCTGGCAAGAGCCCAACGGCTAGTTCCTCATGAAGGCAGTACCGATATCGTTCCACGCGTATCGATACCCTTAGCTGCAGAACAATATTTATGAAGGGAAATAAAGTCCTCAACGGCTCCAAATTGATCCCAACGGCTAGTAACGGATACAAACTCTTTTGGGAGTATAAAAGGGACCTCCAAGCATCAAGAGAAGGCTAATGCTCATATTGTCAAACATCAAATGATCAAGAAATTGTCTTAGTGCTTAATTTGTCATTTCTTGTATAGACAAACACTAGTGAGCCAAGATTGTCAAATTTGCTCAAGTGTTTTAGGTTTTGGATGAGTGCTTAATTGTGCAAACAAACACCTATTAGAGGGTTTTAAGTTTGCTTATTGTTTCTCTTTGTAAAAGAGGGTTTCAATCAAGGCTTTGGGTAGAAAGCTTGATTGTGTATAAGGGTTACCTCCTAAGCCTAGAAAAGGGGACGAATCAATAGTGGATTGATTGAGAAATCCTTAGTGGGGAGCTAAGGTAGTGGATGTAGACCTTGGTTAGAAGGTTGAATCACTATAATTCATTGTTTCAATTCTCTTTTTAGCTTCCTAAACCCTAACACCCAAATATCCACCTCTCCACCACTTGGTGAGCAACATTGGTTGATCGAATCGAGCCCCACACTACCCAACAATTGGTATCAGAGCTTGGCTCAATCGAAGAGGATTAACATCCTATTGAGAAGATCTGGCAAGCTCGATAACTATTTCATCAACCGGCTCAAATGGCACAATCAATCGACAAACCGCATTTCTTTGACGGAACCCACTATGCCCATTGAAAGACAAAGATGAAGTTATTCATCAAATCTAGAGATTACAAGCTACGGGATATAGTTGAAGATGGTTCGTTCGTGCCTCAAAGAAGCAAAGCGGAGTGGAGTGCCGACGATCGCAAGAAGATGGAGCTTAATTGCAAAGCCTTGCACATCTTGTTTTGTGTTTTTGGCCCAACCATCTATGAGAAGATGTCTTCTTGTGAGAGTGCCAAGGAGGTATGGGACAAGCTTGAAGTCACATGCGAGGGGACCGATGAAGTCAAGGAGACCAAGATTGGGCTCCTAACCTTAGAGTATGAGAACTTCAAGATGGATCCGGAAGAGAACATCGAGAAGATGTTTGATAGGTTCTCCACCATCACAAATGGTCTTAAAGGTTATGAAGAAGCCATCCTGGAAGAAAAGCTTGTCCGAAAGCTCATCTACTCACTTCCCGAGTCATGGGACTCAAAAAGGACCTCCATCATCGAAGCAAAGAATTTGAAGACTTTGAAGCTTGATGAACTCATGGGGTCACTCCTTACTCATCAAATCATGAAGAAGAATAAAGAGGATGAGAAGAAGAGGGAAGAAATTAGAGCTATGAGAGAGAAGAAAATCAAAGGGCTTGGCATCAATGCTAGTGCCATGGCTCTCAAGTCCTCCACTTGCCATCATGTCTACTCAAGTGAAGAGGAGGATGAAGATGAAGAGATAGTTCATCTCTTCAAGAAGTGTGCCCCGTTCATGAAGAAAGCCTTGAGAGAGCTTGAACGAGAACCTAAAAGAAAGGAAAGGGCAAGCACTTCAAGCCATAAGAAGAAGGCACATGTGGCTACTTGGAGTGATGAGGACTCCACCGACGATGAACAAGCCAACCTTTGCCTTATGGCCATCGAAGAAGATTCAAGGGTAATTTCTAATTCATCTACTTCATGTTCTTATTCCTTTGATGAATTACAAGATGCCTATGATGATTTGGTTTTAGATTTTAAAAGCCACATTTTGAAAAACAATAAATTGATTTCAAAGTTAAAAATTCAAAATGATTTGCTTTCTAAAACCAAACTTGAACTTGAAGCAAAACTTGAAGAGTTTGAATTAAAATGTTTTGATTTACAAAAATTGCTTCAAAATGTTCAAGAAGAAAAAGATTTGATTTCCAAAGAGCTTGAAAAGAAAAACAATTTTGGAAAATCAAATTTTTATGTTAGACAATCTAGTGCCCCTAGATTTATTAAAGGAAAATGTTTTAGAAGTATTTGGGTCCCAAAAGGACTTAGTACTTCAATTAAAAAGGATGACATTGAAAAATGGATTCCAAAGGGGACTAAAATTTGTGCTACTAACGTTCATGGATCCAAAGCAATTTGGATACCAAAAATCACTTGATTGTCTTTTGCTAGGTGTGATGGAGATGTTCAACAAGTCCAATCAATGAGGGGGAGCTCCATGCACACGAGGAAGAACACTTGGAGAAGGAAGGCTTCACATCCTCCCTTGAGTTCAAGTGTTGGTAAAAATCTAGTTGCTTTTGATTTTATTTGTTTTATTTTTTTATGTCAACTAGATGATCATAAATGTTGGACTAACATTTTTAATGATGCTTTGAGTAAGGGGGAGCCAATTTTAAACCAAAATTTTTAAGTATGTCAATTTTTTTTGCCTCCTATATTATTTTGAGCTAAATGTCATTTTAAATTCTTTTTGATATAACAAAAAGGGGGAGAAATAGTTTTTGAAAAATTGAATTTTCAAATGAATAAGGGGGAGCTTTATTTGATTTCATATCCTTAATCTCTTATTCACATTTTTAAAGATAAAAGGGGAGAATCCCAAACAATTTTTCAAGTTAGTTTTATTATATCAAAAAGGAGGAGATTGTAGAACTAATGTTTTGATATAATAATTGAAAAATGTTTTGGACTAATTTGAAAAGAATTTAAAACTTGTTTTTAAGTCCAAACAACTTGAAATTATGTTTGAGGTATTTTAAGAGGTTTTTGGCAAAGACTTTTCATGTTTTTAATAGCCAAACTTGTGTTTTCAGAGTACCAGTATCGATACGGTAAACCCCCGTACCGATACCTTTTTGCCTCAGTTTGGCCACTGTCAAAACTCGTATCGATACAGGCCCTTGCCATATCGATACGGAGTGGGTTCGTTTCGATACGCCAGGTAAGTGTACCGATCCCATTTCAACTACCCCAACGGCTATATCCCAACGGCCATTTAAATGTAAACCCGTACCGATACGCCTAGGCTGGCAAGAGCCCAACGACTAGTTCCTCATGAAGGCAGTACCGATACCGTTCCACGCGTATCGATACCCTTAGCTGCAGAACAGCATTTATGAAGGGAAATAAAGTCCTCAACGGCTCCAAATTGATCCCAACGGCTAGTAACGGCTACAAACTCTTTTGGGAGTATAAAAGGGACCTCCAAGCATCAAGAGAAGGCTAATGCTCATATTGTCAAACATCAAATGATCAAGAAATTGTCTTAGTGCTTAATTTGTCATTTCTTGTATAGACAAACACTAGTGAGCCAAGATTGTCAAATTTGCTCAAGTGTTTTAGGTTTTGGGTGAGTGCTTAATTGTGCAAACAAACACCTATTAGAGGGTTTTAAGTTTGCTTATTGTTTCTCTTTGTAAAAGAGGGTTTCAATCAAGGCTTTGGGTAGAAAGCTTGATTGTGTATAAGGGTTACCTCCTAAGCCTAGAAAAGGGGACGAATCAATAGTGGATTGATTGAGAAATCCTTAGTGGGGAGCTAAGGTAGTGGATGTAGACCTTGGTTAGAAGGTTGAACCACTATAATTCATTGTGTCAATTCTCTTTTTAGCTTCCTAAACCCTAACACCCAAATATCCACCTCTCCACCACTTGGTGAGCAACATTGGTTGATCGAATCGAGCCCCACACTACCCAACACAATTATATTTGCTAATGTGGATCAAAGCTGCTACCATTCCAGAAGAAATCTGATTATCGCGCTCTGCTTCTTTCACTCGGGACCTCCGATCACATTTGCCCACCGAATTTTGTAGATATTTTATCGAGTTGTCTAAATTTACATATTAAAGAATACTTGTTGAAAGTTGAAATATTTGTTAGATGAAATGCGAAATAAAGTTTTGATTCGAGTTAAATTTACTTATGTGGTGTTTTTCCTTTACTATAAATACCCACTCATTCCACCATCATTTACTCATTCCAAATTCTCTCTAAACACCTAATCTTTGCTCCCCTTATGGCAAAATTTCAGGCAACATTTTATTTTCTCGATACTTATTTTGAGTCAACAATCACCGGGAAAATGTCACTGAAAGATTTAATACAGTTGACAACAATCGAGGTTAGTAAACGCACCGACAAACAAATTTCTTTCTTGGAATGTCGAATCCCAACACCTTCAGCAAACAAAACGCACTACGTTATGAAGCTTACGAACGAAACAAACGTTCGTAACATGTATGACCGGCTCAATTCCGTTGGAGCTAGAGACGTCGATTTAAATGTTAAGTTTGATGAGGTCAACGCCGACGAAGGTAGTACGTCTGCACCCGTACAACCTGCTCTGAACACTGAACGCGCACCGTCTTCACCGGATGTTGATGCGGCTGCCGACGAGCTGCATCTTTTTATGTACAGGCGTAGACAAAGAAAACAACAGCTGATCGAAGAACTAAACCTAAGTTCAGAAGTGTCCACTGACTACGATGATTCGGATTAACCATAAACTTCTTAAATTAGCTTCCAATTATGTTATATGACGTCTTTTTCATACTTTATTAATGTTCAACGGACCTCGCGTTATAGAGGGAGGTGCTAGTATTCAAATTACATTACTCATTCTACAATTGTCTCAGTTATTCAAACATAAAACGAGTACTACATAGTACGAGCTTTATTAATTCTGACGGAATCTCTATCTCAATATATATAAAGGGACCTCGCGTTATGCAGCACTTGTAGTATTCAATTACATTACCAGACTACAATTGTCTCAATTATTCAAACATGTTCTCAATTACACAAACAGACAATGAGTACACACAGTACGATTAGTATAACTTCTGACGGAATATCTGCGACAAAGTTTTTAAAGCGACCTCGCGTTCTACAGAACGCGATATTCATAAGACCTCGCGTTGTGTTGAACGTGAGGTCCTGCTTATCGCGTTCTATAGAACGCGATGTTCGTAAAGCCTGCCCCCAGCAACCATTATCCCTTACTTGTCCAAAGTTAGGGGACTACCTCCCGGGCACCATTATCCCTTACTTGTCCATTATTTGCCTGCTTATCGGTTTTAGGAAATGGACAAGCAAAGTTACCTCTCGGAACCATTATTTTCCTTACACAACCGGATTCTCCAGGATTTCAAGTGACAATAATTTTCCCTATATATGAAGCAGAACCATAAAACGTAAATATATGTTTCAATTGCCAAAAAAATTCCTAAAATTTTTCAAGTATTAAAAATTCAGAAATCTTTCACAAAATATTCAAATGGCGAGACGAGGCGTTCCTACTCTAGTTTACTACGATGGGCAGATATTCGACGATACCGAACTCGGCTTCGTTTTTCAATGCGAAGATCCGGTAACGCTAAATATTCCGAGGAGATTATCGTTCAAGAAGTTGGTAAAGGAACTAGAGGTAAATGTCCCTCATTTCCATAACCACCGTTTGTCCGACGTGAAGTATCGGGTGCCAACATCTATAGCCCCTTTAAGGTACTCTGTACGCCAAATTGCAGAAAATGATGAGGTCGACATGATGCTGGAAACCCACTTCGACTATTCATTGGGGAGTCCCCTCGAGCTGTATGCATCATTCTCCGAGTCTAATCCAGTTATCGAAATACCAACCTGGGGCTGGGCGAATTTCGATTTCGATCCGAATGCCAACGTTGATAGCCCGAACGCAAGTCTACGACGTGATTTTAACCTATTGTGCCAAGACAACGAGTTTGGTGCATCGTCTTATGCTCCTCCAAGGCAGTCGTGCATAGCTAGTATCAGGTTCGACCTGAACCAACCCTCAAACGATGAATTTGATGCACCAACAAATGCATCGTACAATCCATACAATCCATACAATCCTTTTAGTTTTGGGGGGAGGGAACGTCGGCTCCTTACGTTGCGCACGACCATGAAGCATTATATGGCCGACACTCAATGTATGTCCCTGGCACCGACTACGGTCAACCATCTATGGGGAGATATTCTTCTTTTGTAGGTGAGGGAGCGTCGTCTTCTTACGCTATGCACGACCATGATTCCTCATATGGACGACACTCAACGTATGTCCCTAGCACGGAGTACGTTCAACCATCTATGGGGGCACATTCTTCTTATGGTGATCTTGATTTTGGTCTTGGAAATGCGGTTCGTGAGCGATCTCGTGAGAGGTCTCCCGATCGTCGACCCCCATCCTCGCCTCCAAGGGTAGTGATCGACGAAGCTCTACTATTCCAGCTCCCGGAGGATGCTTCTGACGAAGAACCGATTAGAGAACTCGGGCCCGACAGAGACGAGCTGGGGCCATTCTATGATGAACCAGAAGACTTGACAGTTCTACCGGAAGACAATACCGTTCCACCACCAGATTTCGACGAACAACCGACGGTCACCAACTTTCCTGTAGACACAACACCAATTTCTATGTTCCAGCCACCATCCCACTTCACAACGGTTGATATGGATGCAATGGACGTCCCTGATTTTCCGCATGACAAAACAATAGACGGCCGAGTCAACCGTTCTGATGGTGAACTGAGAATTGGTATGACGTTTTTCAAAAAGGATATTGCGGTGGCGGCAGTTAAGCAGTACAACCTTCGTCATAATGTTGAGACGGCAGTGGATAAAACCCAATCCAGATACTACAAGGCTTATTGCGTCAAAAAAAATCAAGGTTGTAAATGGAAAATCCGTATATCACAGTTGAAGAGGGCAGGCGACCGTTGGACAATAACAAAACTTGAGGGGCCCCATACATGCACCGTTCCTAGCCTCAACCAGGATCACAAGAACCTGGATGCAAAGTACCTCGCGAACATCTTTTCGACACTGGTGAAAACAAATCCCACTGTATCGGTCCCCACATGTCAGGCTACAGCTCTAGCTGTCACCGGCTACCGTTCTCAATATTCCAAAGCATGGTATGCAAGGAAGCGGGCCAAAGAGGAAATGTATGGCCGATGGGAGGAATCTTACAAAGAGTTGCGCCCGTGGCTTAATCTCCTGCAGAAACACATCCCCAGAATGGTTGTCAAACTTGATACTGTTCAGGCATACGAAAATGATCGTGTCGTCTGAGGTGTTTGTCAATTCCACCGGTTATTTTGGACTTTCCCCCAGTGCATCAACGCATTCAAGCACTGCGAACCGATGGTCCAAATCGATGGCACATGGTTGTACGGAAGATATACACAGACCCTACTTCTAGCTATTACACAGGACGGCAATCGCAAATGCGTTCCTGTTGTATTCGCAATCGTCCCGAAGGAGGATTTGGAGTCTTGGAAGTTCTTCCTTCGGAACCTACGAAAATATGTCCTTGATCCTGTAATACGAAGAAGGGATGAAGGGGTATGTGTTATTTCTGACAGAGGCACAGCGCTGTTGTGGGCGATTGACCGTTTGGGTGACTATTGGAAGCCTCCATACATTCACCACCGTTTTTGCTTACGGCACATAGCCGCAAACTACTTGCTGCAATTCAAGAACCGTGATGAACGTCAAATGGTGCTCGATATGGGTACGTCCTTTATGTCATTTTCATTTACTATATTACTTGTTACTCGCTTTCATTTACGACCTTTTTGCATGTGTTTTTCGCCCATAACTATTCAACTATCATCCCGTAGGCAACTCGCACTACAAATAAGAGGTGGCTGACCTGCTCGAGGAACTGAGAGCGAGAAACAAAGATGGCGCAGAATACCTTGAAAAAATCCCAAAGGAAAAATGGCTTCGATCGTATGACGAGGGTAAACGCTATGGTCACATGACAACGAACTTGGCTGAGGTAGTGAACTCATCACTGAAGGGAGTGCGGCAGTTGCCTATCACTTCCATTGTCAAAGCGACCTATTATCGTTTGGCTACCCTTTTTGCAACCTTGGGAAGGCAAGCAACTGAGTACATGGCAGGTGGACACAAAGTCCATCCGGATTTCCGCACAAAACTGCATACTCAATTGGGCCAATCAAGACAGATGACTGCAACTCTCTTCTCGCGAGAAGGACACATGTTTCGTGTTGCAGAATTTTCCAGGCAGTTGGAAGGCATTCAGCACAACGCGTACGTGGTAAATCTGAGGGAAAGAACCTGCGAGTGCGGAATTTTCCAAACACTCAAATACCCGTGTGCACACGCCATTGCTGCTTGCACTAACCAACGGATACAATACATGCATCTGGTTGATCCGGTATACTTACTCAAAATGGTGTTTAAGGTTTACGAAAAAGAGTTTCCTCTAATCGGAAATGAGGTTGATCCGAATGCTGTGGACACTGAACCGATCATACGCCCAGATCCAGCACTACTACGAGCCAAAGGACGTCCACGTTCTACACGAATATACTGTGCCGAGGATATGGTCGAACATCGAGAAAAAACCGGACAAAGGAAGCATTGTACTGTATGTAAAAATCCTGGACACACAGCTCCTAAGTGTCCTAATCGCTCAGCCCCTCGTCTTAATTAATTATTTTTAATTTGTATATGCGAGTTCGCCCATGACAATCAAATCAATAAAGTCAGTCTACTTCGATTTATACAGTACGCCATCTTATATTTTCAATCATTCAAAAAAATATGTTATGATAGTGTTTTCGAAGCAACTTTAAGTCAGTGTAGAATAGACGAAAATTGACCATGTCAGTGTCATACGATAGAGAATTTCCAATACTACAACCCCAAACTCGATGTTACCTAAAAATTTAAAATTTCTACGTATGAAATTCTGCTAGAACATGCCTATCGACATTTGTTGAAATGCAACTTCATTAAAAAAAACATGATAGCATAGGGTTTTCGAATCCATTTTAAACTATTGTATAATGGACGGAAATTAACCATGTTGGTATCATACGATAGACAATTTCCAGTACTACGACCCCAAACTCGATAATCGCTAAAAATATATGATTTACACGCCCGAAATTGGGCTCTAACATGCCTACCCACACTTGTTTTCCCTTGTTCTTCAGACCAGTTTTGCACAGAACTCGCGTCCTGCAGAACGCGAGGTCTGTGCGATATATTCAGCCGCCGTTTCAAATTCTCGTGGACCTCGCGTTCTGCAGAACGCGAGGTATTGTAAAACCGTTAACACAAACAACAAGGCCAGGTAGACTGAAATCGCGTTGTGCAGAACGCGATATCAGACATCGCATCCTACACAACGCGAGGTTCACCGACGTGGCAAGTTTGAGGGTCATTTTGCCAAATAATATTTTTTGGGAGCCATTTTCCCAAATAATAATTAAAAAAGGATTATTGCTCAAAAATTGCCGCGCTGCCCTGCTTTTGATTTTGACGGTTCGTCGTTGAAATTCAAAACAAAACTGTACCTTCTGAAACAATAAATGAATTTTCTGTTTCAATATTTCACCACCAAAAATTCATTTACAAACTTCATCAAAACTCAAAAGGGCATAATATGGGTAGTTTTAGTATCGTAACTTGATAAACAAGACTTGGAATTAACCCGGAATATCTTGAGCAAATCCACCGACATTTTCCGAACCGCAGCCGAGCAATTGCTTTGCATCAGCAACAAAAGCTTGGTCATCACATTGCTATTAGTATTACCCACCGCTCCTTGCGCTTTCTCGTCCCTAAACAAACAGCAAACGCACCAGAGTATCGTCACCGCCTGCTCTGTCGCTTTGTTCGATACTTTCAACACTTTCTGCACAATCGCTTGTAGCAGTACGGAATCGTGCCATATTTCCACCCTCCCTTCTCTACAAGACAACAACGTTTCCAGCAGTTTTAATGACTTCTCGATTATGGAAACGCTCGTGTTTGGCTCGGATATGTGTTTCTTTAATTCTGGGATTGTTCCGGATTGGATTACTTTGATTTTTACTCTTTTGTGCATTGTGATTTCGATCAAACAAGATAAACTCGCCTCGTTCAAGCTTGGATCATTCTCTCTGCTTAATGATTTCACCAATTCCTGTAGTACTCCATCTTCTTCGGCTATTTTGAGCTTCGACTCTCCGTCGACCGCAATGGACTTCAGTAATCCAATTGATTGGATCTGCGAATCTAAACTTCCTCTCTGTATAACCAGGAGGATCGTCGACAAGGAACTTGATTCCAACAACGGCTTCTTCTCCAAAATTTTACTTGACATCAAATTCAAAATCTCAACCACTTGTTCGATTAATTTGATGTCCGATCCTACATTTCTCATGAAATCGAACACCGCGTTCAAAAACCCGTCGATTCTGACCAGGAATTCGCGGTTCTCCTCCGATTCTCTAGCGAAACAAACGATCTTTGTCAGCGATGAAAAGAAATTGTTGTTGTCGAGCTGCTTGACCAAGAGATTTATCTGATCTTGAGAAGGAACAGCTGAATTGGCCGCCGAATCGGCCTCCAGTTGACGGCGAGCGACTGAGTCGGACCAGATCTGAATTAGCCGTTGTAAATTCCTGTTGGGGACGAAATCTTTGCTTTGGAGAACTTGCATGGTGGCCGGACACGTATTGTTGCCGCTGTCCAGCCACCGTTGGATGCTGGCTCGGTCGTAGGTTACCCCCGTGCACAAGCTCACTGGAGATTTCATCACGTCTAAAGATATCGGACACCGAAAAATACTCGGGGCCGTAATGTACAAATCGTTTCTTCCCATGTAATTTTCTTTTCTTTTCCTTGTTTGGGCAGAAAGAAAATGAGAGAAAAAATTAAAATTTCAGAGCGAAAGTAGAAGAAAGGGAAGTGGGAAGTTGGGAGAACGGTTCGGGTTTAAAAGAAGAGAGAGAGAATTAGTCAAAGGATAGCTGAGGTCATAAAATTCACTTTTAATATTCTATTTTATTTTATGAGGGCATTGGTCAAAGCAAAGGAGACTAGGGAATCTTCACGCGCGTGTAAGTTCAGATTTTGGAATTGAAGCTCTGAGCCGTTTGATGATCGTTAGAAAATTAATATTTCGGATCACAAGATGAAATGAACGGTGGAGATTAGAATAGGGGGAGATATGTGTGTAGATTAAGGGTGGTAAAGTGGTGTGGGACCCACCAGAGGGTTCAGTTGGTCGGTCTTGATTGTGCATCATTTGTAGTTTAAGGACTAGGGAGACTCCGTGCACCTTTCATTTTGTGGAAGTGATTTATTATGTTCTTTTTCCTTTTTTTTTTTCTAAAAAAAATAATATTTCACTTTTTAATTTGTTGGCAAGTGGTTTTAAGCTTTATTCACACTTATTTATTTGTATCAAAATGCTAAAAAAATGAAATTTATTGAATACTTATCGGAATATAATTTGTTGCAACTCAAAAACACGACTTATCGTAGTTTATTAGGTGGAGTTTTTTATTATTAATTTTTTCTTTTTTTCTTTTTAAATTGAAAATTTTAAAATATTTATTTTGAAAATTCTAAAAATTAAAAAATTAAAAAATTTTAAAATAAAATATAAAACTATTAAAATTCTTTCACTGTTTTTCATCATTTAGTTCAATTGGAACAAAAAAATAAAAGTTCGAAAACTAAAATGATTTTCTTTAAGTTTGAAGGGCCAAAAAAGTTGTTAGGCTTTTTTCAACAATGTCATAAAGGTGAAGCAATTTTGTGGGCTCCGGTTGGGGGAGAGCATTAGTCACTTTAAACCGACGAATTTACACTATATTAATTCGCTTCATTTTTTAACAGTTTGATTGATTTTTTTATTTATTTTTAGGATCAATTTTTCAATTAGCGATTAAAAAAAATTAAACTGACACCACCAAAAAATAACATATATGTAATATTTTAAAAATATTTATAATATAAGATAAAGTATGGTGGTTAAGCTAGTTAAACATTTTAAATATATTTAAATTAGGACACGTGTAACTAGACTTGGCAAATTTGACTCGAGACCCGAACCGAATTACCCGAATCGAGACCCGATTTTGACCCAAACATGATGATCTGAAGTTGACCCGAAACCCGAAATAAACCGAACCGAAATTGAACCGAAATTTTTTGTTGAACCGAAATGGACCCAAACCGAATAGACCCGAACCGAATGGACCCGAACCGATTTTACCCAAACCAAATACTACTAGAACCGAATATCGACCCGATTTTAACCCGAAAATTAAGGTAAAATAAATGAATAATTTATTTTTAATATTATCTATTTTTAACAATATAATAAATAATAAAATGAAGTATGTTTTATTATCTTTTTGTATTATAACATGGAAGAGATCGTTATTCTTGTCAAAGTTGTGGTATAATAACATTTTATGTCATTTTACGTTTAAATATTAATTAAATAAAACTTTTGTCCCTACTAATTTTTAAATTTAGAATTTTAATATACTATTTTTGTAACCCCCTCGTCTCGGTCTGGCCGGATGACCGGTCCGAGTAAGCTACACGGGGAAAACCGAGTGAAAACTCCCAAGGGAATTTCCCCTCGGTTAGCAACCCTATTTTTTTTTGTATTTTAATCTTGTCTAGATGAGCGTTAAACCCTAAGTGATCAAACAACGGAACAACACACCCGGAACCATCGATCGAAAACAAGGCAACACTTAACAGCCCAAATTTTTAGTCTTGAAGGCAGACCGTTTCGAAACACCCTTGAGGCGTTTCGAAACACCTTGACCAGGTCAACTGCCCCAGAGCCTATGTAAGGGGCTGTATCGAAACGGTGGTCAACCGTTCCGAAACGCCCACGACGGTCAATATCTCGTGGTCAACGAGATTTTGACCGTTTCGAAACCTTCAGGCCCGTTTCAAAACACCTTTATCTCGTGAATTTCTCAAAATTCCAGTAGCCAAAACGTTCCGAAACGCGTATCGAAACAAGGGTTCCAGAGGCCAAACCGTATCGAAACTCGTTCCGATACGGGGTCCCTGAAGCCTACCCGTTCCGAAACGACCCAACCCGTTTCGAAACGCGGGCTGCCTGCAACCTTTGAGAATCAGACTTGGGTGGATTTTAACAAGTCTAAAGGTCCCATAGGACTCCTAAAACCACACAACACAAACAAACAAAGTCTAGAGGCATACAACTTATGTCAAGTATACTCAAACACACTCAAGGCTTAATTATAAACATTCATACATACATGGCAAATCACACATAGTAGCCTTTTAACAAAACATGCTTGAAACATTGACAAGCAAAAGCATCATCCATCCCATAAGGGTTTACATATCATAGCAAGGTTAACATTCAAAGGCATACATTAAAAGCGTTAGACAAGGTTGACATGCTCACAAACCAAGTCAAGCATAACATCCAAAAATCACAAATGAGTCATACTAGCTCATACAAATACCCTCTTGCCACATTGCTTAACCATTACAAAATTTATAACCGTACTTGAGCCTCACACTTGGAAAACCCTTCTTGCCTTGCTCCGAGCTAACACCACGCTAATGATCTGCATTGTTGAACATTGAGAGCGTAAGCTATAAGCTTAGTGAGGGTGCTCTAAAACGAAAAACATCAACAATGCAGGGTTCAAGCATGTAATCCTAATCTCACACATATCAAGCATTTGCATAAAGTCAAGTAGACCTAGCTAGTCTTTCAAGTGGCATATATGGTCTCTCAATCCTAGCAAGATTTCACATCAATATCAATGATCATATACAATACCATATATCATAACCACACATCACCATCATATATCACCTTACATAAACAAGTTTAATTGGCCACTTTAATTACCCCGATTGTGCGGATATAAACCTCAACAACACTTTACCTCGGTGGGATTACACTCATCACCGGCCCTTGCATGTGCGGGATTCCACTCATCGCCACATGCCCTACGGATGGGATTCCACTCATCATCTCGTAGAAATGTAATAAAAGCTTCCGGTGGAATGTTACATCACCGTACTCCTCCTTGATGACTTAACGCCATCAAGGCCACGTACGTTTTGACTCAATTTGTGTGCACACTATCCTAATGATCGATCATTTACAACCGGTAATTTTTAGTGCCAATTATCATAACCGCATCATATATAAACATCATCAACCTCAATACATGCTCATCACATATCTACTCATCATGATATATATACAAGTACCAATTAACCACAAATCAAGAGTATAGCTAGTAAGCACAAAAGCACATGGATATCAAAGGCTAAGCTATCAACTTGAATCAACTAGAAGTGGCTTACCAAGCACACTCCACCCACACACACACACTCGAACCAAACTTTAAAGACAAGTTGAAACCACTCACCGCCCTTCCTTAGCAATTCGAACCAAATCTTCCTACGAACCCGGATTCGGTCCCAAAGCCTCTTCCGCGCTTCCACTTGCTTCTAGCCAAACAAAACATACACATTACTTCCCAAACAATGCTAAACTCAACCATCAACATACTTTGCTATCACAACTCAAATTCCTCAATTTCTCAAATCATATAACCTCCTAAAATCCCAATTTTCGTGCTCCCTTAAAGACTTGCTGAAAAACCAATTTCCAAACATCCAAATGACTTCCAAATCATCCCGAAACACCCTCATATCATAGGTAAACCAACAGCCCTTAAATTTCAACACAAAACCCACCAAAAACTCAAGTTTTACCACCTTAAAATCTACCTCAAGGACAAGCTACGAATTTTCACCCAAAATCAACAAATTTGATATATGTTACTCATTACAACATAGTTAACTAAAACCCCAACTCAATTTATCAAAACCAAATAGAAAACCCCTTAAAAAATCAAACTTTAACATAAACCCTAATTTCCAAAACACCATATTTTTGAAATCTAAAGCAAGGGATAGATAGAGATTGAAAAGGAGGTTAAGAAAATGTAATTACCTCTTAAAACGGGGTTGAATTCGAGTGGTAGGATCAATGGAATAGTAACAAGGTTTTGAAAGGGTTTAGAGATGGTGGGGAGCTTTTTTTTTAACGTGAAAAGGGGGAGAATGAGGGAGGAAGACAACTTTTTTGTTAAAGTGGTCTTGCTTTATTTAAAACTTGGGTAAATAGCAACATAGGTTCCTCCCTTCATTTTAAAACTCAATTAGACCATTATTTGAAATTGAATTGTTTTAATTAAGTTTTATTTGACTCGAACTACTACTCGGCTAACTCCTAGGCCCAAAACACGGGTGTTACAATTTTCTCTCTCAATATTTAATCTTAAGCCATAAATCCTAAACAATAAATCTTAAGCCATAGAAATTAATCTTATGAACCAATAACCTTAAACTAAACCATAAACCCTAAATCATTAACACTAAGCCCTAAAAACCTAAAATGTTAACCTTTAAGCCATAGAAATTAATCTAAAATCAATAACCCTAAACCATTAACACTAAGGCCTAAACCATAAACTGAAATTAGAGACAATTTTTACAATCTTACCATAAAATATAGCTAAAATTGGAATTTGAGATCATCTTGACAATTTGAAAGTAGAGAAATTTGAGAACTTGGTGACCAATTTTATAAATTCACCATAAAATATAGCATAAAACTGTAATTGTAGACTAAATTGACAATTTGGAAGTGGAGAAATTTGAGAGTCCAATGACCAATTTCATAATTATACCATATAAATAAATAAGGGTCAATTTTGGCTAAAAATTAAATCTTAGAAATTAAAATGAACAAAAATATCATTATATTAAATTAATAGACTAAATTACAAAGATTAGTTAATTTTGACTAAAAGTAAATTTTTAGAGACAAAATATCACCGTGGAGGGGATTTGTAACCCCCTCGTCCCGGTCCGGACGCTTGACCGATCCGAGTGGGCTACACGGGGATAACCGAGATGAAACCCGTTAAGGCTCCACTTCGGTTACCGACCCTAGGAAAAACTTTTTCATTTTATATTGTCTAGATGCATTAATTAAACTTAATCGGAAGCCCAACAACCAACAGGGCCTAAGCCCCACCCTTGAAACCCCTTAGAGATGTCAAAAAGCCTAAATTCAGGCATGTGTTTCGAAACAGTCAGAGCCCGTTTCGAAACACGAGCCCAGTTTTAAAAGCCAGACACCCGTTTCGAAACGCATCCACCCCGTTTCGGAACATGGTCTCATTTTGCCTTGCCGTTTCGATACCAGTTTCGAAACAGGCCATTCCAGTAGCAAAAATGTTTCGAAACTTATTTTGAAACAGGGGCTCACAGTGGCCAAAACTTATCGAAACGAGTTCCGATACGGGGGACCCTGGAACCACACCCGTTTCGAAATGACACAACCCGTTTCGAAACACCTGCTGTCTGCAAGTTTCCAAAATCAGTTTTAGACATCTCCAATTGATCCCAAACGTCCGAAACGACTACGAGAAGCATACAAATCATACAATTACATTCTAGACGCATGCATCCTATGGCATCATACTCACAATACACGAGATATAAGATAGGCATCCAAACACAAGATGATACATAGCATAGACTTAAGCATTCAAGATTCATGCATACATAAGGCCATACACTTAGACAACTAAGATGGCAAGATAGGCATGGTTTACAATCATTCAAGGCAACCAAAAGCCACTCAACAACATGGCATATAAAAGGAGTCTAACATGCTCCTAAGCGACCAACATCAACATACTTCAAAAGGCTCAAACAACATATACATGTCCCATTGCTTGACCACTACATCATAACTAAAAAGTCCATACTTGATAGCTAACTAGCACCACAAAGCACACACTTGGAGGCTCCTTCTTGCACTAGCAACCCACGAACTAAGGATCTGCATTGTCGAATAAAAGAGAGCGTAAGCATGAAGCTTAGTGAGGGTAAGCTCTTTAAAAACAAACCTCGACAATGCAGGGTCCAAGCACGAGCATAACAAGGTAAATGCATGTCCTTACCTTCGATCCTCTTGAGCCAAAATATCAATGATGCATGAACAATTATCCAATAATATGCCATACTCAACAAGCTCCAACCATACATATGTAAACACAAATAATCATCCAAATAGGGATCACATTTCATAACACATTGATACACATATCAACTCATATTGGCACCTAGCTATTACTCGAATACGCGGATAAACCCGTTGGAACTCACATCCAACACAACCATTACCTTCGGTTGGATTACACTCATCACCGGTCTCGCGGAGGGGATTCCACTCATCCTCACGCCCCGTCGATGGGATTACACTCATCACCGACTAACATAAATATAAGAAGAATTTCCGGGCGAACCCGTACTCCATCTTGATGACTACCGTCATCAAGACCACGCGCGCATTTGACTCACATGTGCACACTAACATCCTAATGATCGATCATTTGTACCCAAGTATACTAGTGCCAATATTAAACAAAATCCACAACATCTCATATCACTTCCGTGCTTAGCACGTACTCACCATGATAACAATCATGAACAATCCACATGCATATCACAATGCATCAATATCATGCCTCAACATATATGTATAATACATTATACACAACCATCATAAACACAATCATCACGAGGCATATACAACCATTAAAGAGTGCAACCAAAGTCTCTAACTAAAGCTTGGGATTAGGCTACCACTCTAATCCCAACTCTAGGTGGGTCTACCAAGCCCAACCTAGTCCACATGCTTGAACCAAACACTTAAAAACCACTTTGAAAACATTAACCACTCACCTTCACTTCCAAGCTCAACTATCAAGCAAGCAACACCTTCAAGCTTCCGGATTCACTCCCGACGCTTCACCAACACAAGTCCTTGTCTCTAAACAATCTCAACACAATCCAAACAACCTCAAATCAGCTCATACATCAATATAGCTAACCCGAAATACTAGTCAAAAATCAAACACAACAATTCAAGCCATGGACAACCCCAAATACCACAAACTCAAGCAACCCTTATACCCAACTTAAAACTCATGATTCCAACACATTTAACACATTCAAATGCTTCCAAAACAACCCTCAACTAACATACTAACATTAGCCCTCAAATTCCAACATAGAACAAACCCAAAATCCACTCCAAAACCCTTCAAAAACCCCCATTAAACCCAAATTCGGGAATGTGTATAAAACCATGTAAAAATCATATATGTTGGACCATTTGGTTCACAAACATCATATCTAACATTATTAAATCAAAACCTTAAGTTAAAAACAATAAAGTTACCATTTTTATTCAAATCCTCCAAAAACTCAAATTCCAAAACATGGATGAAAATGAAAACTACTTATACTTTTGAAGAGAGGAAGACGAGAGCAAGTTGGAAATGTATTTACCTTTCAAAACCGAGCTAAAATGGTGAAGCAAGGTGATGGAATAGTGAGAGGAGGATGAGAGCTTCTTTGGTCGTTGGTTTTTGTTTTGAGAAGAAGATGAATAGTGAAACTATTTTAATAAAAGGGGATTTAAATTGAAAGTTGAGTTATTTACAAGATTGCCATTAATGAGATGGCAATCTCACTAACATTTAAAATCCATGGAAAATTAGTTCCCAAATCAATTTGAGTCCAACATGAAATATTTGTCTTGAAAACTCAAGGCCCAAAATAATATATTATTATTTTAATTAGAAAACTGAGACTCAAAAATATTATTTAAATATTCTTTTCACCCGATCCCAAAACCCGGGTGTTACAGGATTTCTATATCCGAAGTCTAAACCGTGGAGATACTTGTGACTAAATTAAATTAAACTAAAACTTAAAGTTGAATATTAGTACTAAAATGTAACATTTTAAATACAACATAACCTAAAAAGTAATTAATCTCTAGCTTAAATAATTGGTGGCTTATTTCTCTCCAAAATTTTGTCTTTTCCCTCTCTACTTTTACCAATTGTCCTTTTTTTTCTTTTTTTCTTCAATCTAGCTTAAAAAATTGGTAACTTATTTCCCTCTAAAATTTTGTATTTTCCATCTCTATTTTTACCAATTGTCTTTCTCTTTTTCTTAATTTAATTGAGTTTCAATTTAGATTAATTTAATTGAAATTTCATATTTAGTTTTAGAATTATGTTAATTATGTCCGTGATTTATGCTTCTAGATTTTAGTTAGCTCAATTAGATCCTAAGTGTAACCCCCTCGTCCCGGTCTGGTCGACTGACCGGTCCGAGTAGGCTACACGGGGAAAACCGATGCGAAACCCGTTAAGGTCCCACCTCGGTTAGCAACCCTAGAAAACTTTTTCGTTTATTATAGACTTATCTAGATACTTTTATTAAACCTATGTGTGAAAAGGCAGCGAAAAAAAGGCTCACGAGAAGCCTAACAGCAAACAGGGCCTAAGCCCAACCCTTGGGACCCATTAGAGATATCAAACAGCCCATTTTTAGGCCTGTGTTTCGAAACGGACGACACCTGTTTCGGAACACGGGCTTCAGTTTAAAAAGTAAGACACCCGTACCGAAACGCTTCCACCCTGTTTCGGAACAGGGTCACGTTTTGCCTAGGCGTTTCGATACTCGTTTCGAAATAGGCGTTTACAGTGGCCAAAGCGTTTCGAAACCTGTTTCGAAACAGGGGCTCACAGTGGCCAAACCGTACCGAAACGTGTTCCGATACAGGGGACCTTGGAACCACACCCGTTCCAAAATGGCACAACTCGTTTCGAAACACCTGCAGCCTGCAGTTTTCCAAAATCAGTTTTATACATCTCTAAACGATCCCAAACGCCCTAAATGACCCCAAGAAGCATACACAACATACAAACACATTCTAGAGGCATACACCCTATAGCAACCATGCTCAAGATACACAAGATATAAGATAGGCATCCAAACACAAGATCATACATTCACCACAAGGAAGCATACATAGCTTTTAAGGTTACATGCCTTAGCAGACAAAACATATAAGCATTCAAGACATGCAACATAAACAAGGTTTACCATTCAAACGAAGCATCCAAAGGCCAAACCAACATCAACATACAACAAAGCATTCACATCAACAACACCTATCCTATTGCTTGACTATTACAATCTACAATTTAAAGATCATACTTGAGCTAACCTAAAGCAACACTTGGAGACCTTTCCTTGCCCTTGCCACCCACAAGCTACTGATCTGCATTGTCGAACAAAAATGGGCGTAAGCATAAAAACTTAGTGAGGGTAAGCTCATAAAACAAACCTTCGACAATGCAGGGTCCAAGCACGAGTAGGGATCAAAATAGAATGCATGATCTTACCTCCAATCCTCAAGAGCCAAAATATACATGATACATGAACATATATTCATCTCTATGCCATGATCAACAACTCATAAGTCCAACACACGAAGATACATAAATCAATGTATTAACCACAACTTATATCGATTCATATTGGAAATCACATTTCATATCATATTGGCACCTAGCTATTACCCGAATACGCAGATAACAAGTTGGAACGCATTTCCAACACAACCATTACCTTCGGTGGGATTACACTCATCACTGGTTCTCGCGGAGGGGATTCCACTTATCCTCACGCCCCATCGATGGGATTCCACTCATCACCGACTAATATATAAAGATTTCCGGGCGAACCTGTACTCCTCCTTGGTGCCTTAACGCCACCAAGGACACGCGCGAATTTGACTCTCGTGTGCACACTAACATCCTTATTATCGATCATTGTACCCAAGCATACAAGTGCCAATATTAAACACAATTCATAACCTTTCACAACATCACTTTAAAACAACTTCCGTGCTTAGCACGTACTCACCATGATCACTATCATGCACAAACCACATGCATATATCAATGCATCAATCCAAGCCTCAATATACATGTATAACACATTATACATAACACCACAATCACAATTAATCAAGAGGCATAAACAACCATTAAAGAGTACAACCAAAGTCTCTAATCAAAGCTTGGGATTAGACTACCACTCTAATCCCAACTCTAGGTGGGTTTATCAATCCCATCCTAGTCCACATGCTTGAACCAACTGCTCAAAACCATTTAAAACATTTTAACCACTCACCTCCACCTCCAAGCTCAACTACCAAGCAACCAAGGTCTTCAAGCTTCCGGATTCACTCCCGATGCTTCACCAACACAAGCCCTTGTTTCTAAACAACTAAACACAATCCAAAACAACCTTAAATCAGCTCACACAACAACGTAGCAAACCCGGAATACTATTCAAGCATCAAACACAAGAATTCAAGCCATGAACAACCCCCCAAAACACTAAACCCGAGCAGCCCTTATACCCGGTCCAAAACTCATGATTTCAACCTTTTTAGCACCCTCAAATGCTTCCAAAACAGCCCTCAACTATTACCCTAACATCAACCCTCAAATTCCAACATAGAACACACCCAAAACTCAACTCAAAACCCTCCTAAAACCCCACCAAAACCCAAATTCGGGAATTAACATAAAACCATGTAAAAATCAACTATGTTGGACCTTATAGGTAGTAAACAACATATACAACTTCAACAAATCGAAAGCTTAAGTTAAAGACAATAAAGTTTACATTTTTATTCAAATCTTCCAAAAACTCAAATTCTAAAACTTGAACCAAAATGAAAACTAGTTGTACTTTTAAAGAGAGGAAGATGAGAGCAAGTCGGAAATGTAGTTACCTTTCAAAACCGAGCCAAAATGGAGGAGAAAGAAGATGGAAAAGTGAGTTGGAGAGGAAAGGGGGTTTTCACGTTTGAAGAGAAAATGAAGAAGATGAAGATAACTCTCTTCTTTTGGTTTAAAGCTCATCTTTTTCAAACTTTGAGTTATTTACAAAAACGCCATTAATGAGATGGCAATTTCTCATTTATCCTAAAATCCAACGGATTTAATTCCCAAAACAATTTTAATCCAACATAAATTTTTGCTTCGAATATATGAAGCCCAAAATAATATTTTATTATTTTAAAATTTTAAAACCGAAACCGGGCCATTATTTTAATATTATTTTCTCCCGGCCCCCAAACCCGGGTGTTACAACTCTCCACCACTTAAGGAAATTTCGTCCCCGAAATTTATCGGACAGGAAGAGTCACTGAAACTGCTCCTCCACACTTCCATTTTCTTCTCACCACAACATTTTAACCAACCAATAGACTTACCACGCAACAATAGATATCTGATGCTAATATCTCGATAGGTCCTTCAATGTGCGCAAATTTAAAACTGAACTCAATCTCTTCCACAACATAGCATAGGACAGATCTGACTCACTTTTCTGAATCATAGATACACGGATCACATCACAAACCTCTTTCTAACTCTGGTGGTAACCGTAACAAATAAACAACAAAGCTAGTCCGATTCACAATCTCATACAACACTGTTTGAATACTTGACCCATAACTTTCTCTGACTGATCATCTGACTTCAACAGGTAACCAAACACTATGCAGATGTCTTTAAAAAAAATCTAGTTGAAACCTCGAATCCATGTCGGCCATTTTCGATTTCAAGACACTGTGCAATTCACACTCTTGTTAAAGCAAGACTCCGCCATCTTATACCAAGTACAAGTAACGTGAACATGAATAAAATGAGCACGCTCAGAGCAACTATCATTGTCTACTCGGTTAAGCTCTCCCGTAGGAAATCAAAGGTGAATCAGACACAAGGTCCCTCAAATCTATTACCCACTTTCATTAAGAATCTTCCACGGATGTAACAACTAGAAGAAAACTAATGCTCGGCCTTGACACGCTGGCAAATTATACAATTACTCTCATACTGAACCACATCATCCATCAACTCAATCCAGAAGTACTCATCTGCAACCCACGATACGTCTTCATACTACTTAGATGCAATACAATGAACTGCCGTGTGCTTCGGTCAAAACAATACGTCTCGGAACACTATGTCATTCAGCACAACTATTTTGTCTCTGAAAATAAAAACTCTATCATCTCTGAAACTGTATTCTGAAGGTCTTCCTTCTGCTATGTCTTGCACGTAAGGTGCCAAGAACCTGTCTTGCAACTGTTTCTCTTCAGGTATTCTGCCTCAAAGTAGGCTCAACCCGAAACTCGGCCACAAAACCACTATCGTTTGATAAGCTGAATCCGGCAAACACAGCTCGCAACTCAACTACTAATCCTACAACAAATGTAACTCGGAACATCGGTTACTACGTTGACTCTCTTCAGATGGTACTCAATCTTGAGATTACGGTCTTCAAGCAATTCTAACAACTTGTGATGTTCAAGTTTCAACCCCTTTTCCTAAGTCGTCTAATATTTCAAGCTATGATGATATGTATATACACTGTGCATTTCTTACTATACATGCTTTGTCTCTAAGTCTTCGAAGGAAAATTTAACTGTAATTTAACTCTATGTCTAGTGTCGGATAATTCTTTTCATGGTCTTTCAGCTATCTCGAAGAATAGGCCACAATCTTCTGTCTTGCATAAGCATACAACCTAACCCTACATGTAACACATCACTATGGTTCACAAATTCTTTCTCTGATATAGGCTGGATCAAGGTCGAAGCTCTCTTCAAAGTTTCTTTCGGTTTCTCAAGGGCTCGTTGTCTCTCATCTGACCCCATAAACTGAACATTCTTCTGAAACAATCTGTCAAAGGAGCAGCTATCTTCAAAAGACTATTTACAAACCTCCGATAGTAACAATGCTAGACCTAAGAACTATAGATACCTATCACTGTCTTCGATTTCTTCCAACTCACATCTTCTTCTGCCTACTTAGAATTTACTCTAATACACTCGGCTGATCTACATGTCCTAGGAGGACATCTTCCTTAACTCGGAGTTCACGTTTGCTCAACTTGGTATACAATTAATTCTCTAATAGGGTCTACAACACTAACTCCAAAGCTTGTCATGGTCTTCTTCGGTACGTGAATATACCCATGTATCATCTATGAGGACTACTACAAACTGATCAAGGAGCTCAGGAAATATTCCGCTCAACATCTCTATAAAAGTAACTAACACACTAGTCAAACAAAGCGGCATAACCCAGAACTCAAAGTGACTATATCTTGCCCCAAAAGCTGTCTTCGGTACATCAACTTTTCTCACTTTCAACTGGTAGTAATCAGATCTCAAATTGATCTTCGAAAAGACTGGAGCACACCCCAACTGAACAACAATTCTCTGACACTCAGAAATGGATACTAATTATTCACTGTCAATTGTTTCAAATGTCTGAAATCTAAACACATTCTCGTATTGCCTTCTCTCTTCTTCACAAATTGCACTGTCGTACTCTAAGATGATGTACTAAGTCTAATGAATCTAAGGTCTAACAAATCTCGAAGTTGATTCTACAACACTCTCAATTCTCTCGGGAACCATAAGATACAGAGCAATCAAAGCAGGAGCAAACTCGAAGGCAGTCTCAAAAGCAAACTCTTCTTCTCTGACAGGAGTCAAACCGACAATTCTTCCAAACACTTTTAGGAAAACACAAACTATTCTAACATTCTACGGCCTAATCTTCATTCAAAAATCAAATCCATCACATTTGCTAGGCAAGCCTGTCAACTAAACTCAATCAATATTTGACCTCTAAAGCTGGATCAACATTCGACAAGAAGTTCACATCCTCACCTACCACTACAGTCTCACAGAAATTTGCAACTTCAAGGCAACTCTCTCTTTGTCTCAAGGTATACTCTAGCTCTGTGTTCTATGAGCCAAACCATGCCAAAAGTTACACCGAAACCGTGAAAAGACAATTACTTCTCATCTACTGGAATCACGTAACCCTGAACCATCAACAAACATTTTCCGTACATCTTTCTGACCACCACTATCTCACCAAAAGGTCTAGTCACATGTGTCCCTACGTCTAAAATCTCAACATAGATATCTAGCTTCCTTACATGCTCACACAAAAGGATGTATCCGCAGAAATTGCGACTTCACATGTACACAGCTGATAATTTTCGGTCCTCTTGTTTTCAGGCTGACCCTTCAACCATAACCTAACTCTTCAAAACCGTTCTTAGAGCATCTCGAAACTTCAAAACTTTATTCTGATCACACACAAATAGTCATACTGGACTTGTTCTACAACATCGGTCCTGACGACTCAAAACATCCCACTACCAAACAATCTGGAGTTAGAGCCCAAGACTTCCTTCTCGGCTCCACTATATCAGATGCGACTTCATTTCTCCTTCTTGTTGGAAGACAACTCAGACGCACATTGGCCCAATCACACAAATCGATTCCTACTCACGGATACTGATCGGCTGTCTTGTATTAAAACCATAGGCCGAACCCCAATGATCACCCACTAACATTTCTGAATTTCAGGTTACTCACAGGAAACCCTTACCTTGGTCTCGCTAAAAGAACTAAGGTACTCGTACCTACCTCTAACACTTCACCGGGCACATTCAAACTTTGCATGCTCTCTAACAATGTACAGAAGTACAGATTCAGAATCAACCGGAGGGAACAACTCAAAACTGTACCAATGGCTCACCTACTATAACATCGATACCACTCTGAACCTCACTCCTAGGTCTTCGCTTCTTCTTACCAACTAATACCAGAATCGATCACATCGTCCCTCATCAACAGGAATCAACCCATATACACACTGACTCGAACAAACAAATTGTACCTCAACTCCGGTACAACCATACTTCCCTGACTATAGCGATGAACTCCCTCAACATCGTCCACATTTCCAGAAACCACAGTTTCTACTTACCGATTCACGGCCCACGCCTTGGCCTCAAACTTACTAAAAAGCAATAAATCAACAACAACAACAAATTAACATACAAACTAGGTTAGCAAAGGAAAGGGTCCAAGTGGCTCAAGTATGATTCCCTCACTTAAAATCTCTTTTTCCGATGTAATAGAAGCAATGGGACTCTACTCAACATGCTTCAAGCAACACACACGCACGATCAAACAAACATACCTCAAGCATACTCGAATAACAAGCAAAATGCTTACGTGGCAAGCAACCACTGTGCAATTACAATACAAAAATTAGACTTACCTCACTTACCTGCCCAAGGTCTCGGAAACCTTAGGCTTTGATACCAACAAATGTAACCCCCTCGTCCCGGTCTGGTCGACTGACCGGTCCGAGTAGGCTACACGGGGAAAACTGATGCGAAACCCCTTAAGGTCCCACCTCGGTTAGCGACCCTAGAAAACTTTTTCGTTTATTATAGTCTTATCTAGATGCTTTTATTAAACCTATGTGTGAAAAGGCAGCAGAAACAAGGCTCACGAGAAGCCTAACAGCAAACAAGACCTAAGCCCAACCCTTGTGACCCATTAGAGATGTCAAACAACCCATTTTTAGGCCTGTGTTTCGAAACGGACGACACCCATTTCTGAACACGGGCTTCAGTTTAAAAAGCAAGACACCCGTACCGAAACGCTTCCACCCTGTTTCGGAACAGGGTCACGTTTTGCCTAGGTGTTTCGATACTCGTTTCGAAACAGGCGTTTACAGTGGCCAAAGCGTTTCGAAACATATTTCGAAACAGGGGCTCACAGTGGCCAAACCGTACCGAAACGTGTTCCGATATGGGGGACCCTGGAACCACTCCCGTTCCGAAACGACACAACTCGTTTCGAAATACCTGCAGCCTGCAGTTTTCCAAAATCAGTTTTATACATCTCTAAACGATCCTAAACGCCTTAAACGACCCCAAGAAGCATACACAACATACAAACACACTCTAGAGGCATACACCCTATAGCAACCATGCTCAAGATACACAAGATATAAGATAGGCATCCAAACACAAGATCATACATTCACCACAAGGAAGCATACATAGCTTTTAAGGTTACATGCCTTAGCCAACAAAACATATAAGCATTCAAGACATGCAACATAAACAAGGTTTACCATTCAAACGAGCATCCAAAGGCCAAACCAACATCAACATACAACAAAGCATTCACATCAACAACACCTATCCCATTGCTTGACTATTACAATCTACAATTTAAAGATCATACTTGAGTTACCCTAAAGCAACACTTGGAGACCTTTCCTTGCCCTTGCCACCCACAAGCTACTGATCTGCATTGTCGAACAAAAAGGGGCGTAAGCATAAAAGCTTAGTGAGGGTAAGCTCATAAAACAAACCTTCGACAATGCAGGGTCCAAGCACGAGTAAGGATCAAAATAGAATGCATGATCTTACCTCCAATCCTCAAGAGCCAAAATATACATGATGCATGAACATATATTCATCTCTATGCCATGATCAACAACTCATAAGTCCAACGCACGAAGATACATAAATCAATGTATTAACCACAACATATATCGATTCATATTGGAAATCACATTTCATATCATATTGGCACCTAGCTATGACCCGAATACGCGGATAACAAGTTGGAACGCATTTCCAACACAACCATTACCTTCGGTGGGATTACACTCATCACCGGTTCTCACGGAGGGGATTCCACTCATCCTCACGCCCCGTCGATGGGATTCCACTCATCACCGACTAATATATAAAGATTTCTGGGTGAACCCGTACTCCTCCTTGGTGCCTTAACGCCACCAAGGCCACGCGCGAATTTGACTCTCGTGTGCACACTAACATCCTAATGATCGATCATTGTACCCAAGCATACTAGTGCCAATATTAAACACAATTCATAACCTTTCACAACATCACTTTAAAACAACTTCTGTGCTTAGCACATACTCACCATGATCACTATCATGCACAAACCACATGCATATATCAATGCATCAATCCAAGCCTCAATATACATGTATAACACATTATACATAACACCACAATCACAATTAATCAAGAGGCATAAACAACCATTAAAGAGTGTAACCAAAGTCTCTAATCAAAGCTTGTGATTAGGCTACCACTCTAATCCCAACTCTAGGTGGGTTTACCAATCCCAACCTAGTCCACATGCTTGAACCAACTGCTCAAAACCATTTAAAACATTTTAACCACTCACCTCCACCTCCACCTCCAAGCTCAACTACCAAGCAACCAAGGTCTTCAAGCTTCCGGATTCACTCCCGATGCTTCATCAACACAAGCCCTTGTCTCTAAACAACTCAACACAATCCAAAACAACCTTAAATCAGCTCACACAACAACGTAGCAAACTCGGAATACTATTCAAGCATCAAACACAAGAATTCAAGCCATGAACAACCCCCAAAACACTAAACCCGAGCAGCCCTTATACCCAGTCCAAAACTCATGATTTCCACCTTTTTAGCACCCTCAAATGCTTCCAAAACAGCCCCCAACTATTACCCTAACATCAACCCTCAAATTCCAACATAGAACACACCCAAAACTCAACTCAAAACCCTCCTAAAACCCCACCAAAACCCAAATTCGGGAATTAGCATAAAACCATGTAAAAATCAACTATGTTGGACCTTATGGGTAGTAAACAACATATACAACTTCAACAAATCGAAAGCTTAAGTTAAAGACAATAAAGTTTACATTTTTATTCAAATCTTCCAAAAACTCAAATTCTAAAACTTGAACCAAAATGAAAACTAGTTGTACTTTTAAAGAGAGGAAGATGAGAGCAAGTCGGAAATGTAGTTACCTTTCAAAACCGAGCCAAAATGGAGGAGAAAGAAGATGGGAAAGCGAGTTGGAGAGGAAAGGGGGTTTTCACGTTTGAAGAGAAAATGAAGAAGATGAAGATAACTCTCTTCTTTTGGTTTAAAGCTCATCTTTTTTCAAACTTTGAGTTATTTACAAAAAACGCCATTAATGAGATGTCAATTTTTCATTTATCCTAAAATCCATGGGATTTAATTCCCAAAACAATTTTAATCCAACATAAATTTTTGCTTCGAATATATGAAGCCCAAAATAATATTTTATTATTTTAAAATTTTAAAACCGAAACCGGGCCATTATTTTAATATTATTTTCTCCCAGCCCCCAAACCCGGGTGTTACACTAAGTTTAATAAATTAATTCATTTCATACATTATTATTATTATTATTATAATAATAAACTTTGATTTAATATAATTATACACAAAATTTTGATATGGATACACGAAGCTTTGATTTAAATATTTAATCAAATTCAAATGCATAGATTAACAAGTTGAATCAGAATTAATCTCATACATCAGTAACTCTAAACTAAACCATAAATACTAAACTTCAAACCCTAAACCCAACTCAAACCGAATTGAGCCAAAAATTCAAATGTTGACCCAAACCGAAATCGACCCAAACAACCCGATTTTGACCCGAACCGAAAGCGGCAGATCTGATTTTGACCCGACCCAAAAACAACCGATCTGATTTTGACCAGATCCAATACCTGAACAGGATTCGACTCATCACAAACCCGAACCCGAATCGACCCGAATCTAAACCGATTCTAGACAGACCCGAAATGACCAGAACCAAAACGACCCGAACCGAACCCGAACTGAATGACCCGATTGCCACCTCTACGTGTAGACCTGGCAAATTTGACCCGAGACCCGAAACCCGAACCGAATTACCCGAAACGAAACCCGATTTTGACCCGAACATGATGATTCGAAGTTGACCCGAAACCCGAACCGAACCGAACCGAAATTTTTTGTTGAACCGAAATGGACCCGAACCTAAATGGACCCGAACCGAATGGACCCGAACCGAAAGCTGAACCGATTTTAACCCGATTTTGACCCGATTTTAACCCGAATATCTATTTTTAACAATATAATAAATAATAAAATGAAGTATAGAAATTTGAGATCTTGGTGACCAATTTTATAATTTCATCATAAAATATAGCATAAAATTGAAATTGTAGACTAAATTGACAATTTGGAAGTGGAGAAATTTGAGAGTCCAATGACCAATTTTGTATTTATACCATATAAATAAATAGGGGTCAATTTTGGCTAAAAATTAAATCTTTGAAATTAAAATGAACGAAAATATCAATATATTAAATTAATAGACTAAATTACAAAGATTAGTTAATTTCAACTAAAAATAAATTTTTAGAGACTAAATATCACTACGGGGATGGGATTTCTATATCCGAAGTCTAAACCGTGGGAATACTTGTGACTAAATTAAATTAAACTAAAACTTAAAGTTGACTAAAATTAACATTTTAAATGCAACATGACCTAAAAAGTAATTAGTCTATAGCTTAAAAAATTGGTGGCTTATTTCCCTCCAAAATTTTGTCTTTTCTCTCTCTATTTTTTCCAATTGTCTTTTTCTTTTTTTTCAATCTAGCTTAAAAAATTGGTGGCTTATTTCCCTCCAAAATTTTGTTTTTTCCCTCTCTATTTTTACCAATTGTCTTTCTCTTTTTCTTAATTTAATTGAGTTTCAATTTAGATTAATTTAATTGAAATTTCACATTTAGTTTTAAAATTATTTTAATTATGTCCGCGATTTATGCTTTTAGATTTTAGTTAGTTCAATTAGATCCTAAGTTTAATAAATTAATTCATTTCAGACATTATTATTATTATTATTATTATTATTATTATTAAAAACTTTGATTTAATATAATTATACAAAAAAAATTTATATGGATACATGAAGCTTTGATTTAAATATTTAATCAAATTCAAATGCATAGATTAACAAGTTGAATCAGAATTAATCTCATACACCAATAACTCTAAACAAAACCATAAATACTAAACCTCAAACCTTTAACCATAATCAAATCGAATTGACCCGAAAATTTAAATGTTGACCCGACTCGAAATTGACCCGAAACTGACCCGAACCAAAAGCGACCCGATTTTGACCCGAACCGAAAGCGACCGATCCGATATTGACCCGACCCGAAAACAACCGATCCGATTTTGACCCGATCCAATACCCGAACCGAATCCGACTCATCACAGACCCGAATTAGACCCGAACCCGAACCGAACCGAATCTAAACCGATTCTAGATAGACCCGAAATGACCCGAATCGAAACGACCCGAACCGAACCCGAACCGAATGACCCGATTGCCACCTCTATCTACGTGTCACCATCCAACTGGATGATTAAATTTATTGTTGATATTAAAATTATGATTAATTAATTGTATACATAAATATGAATGACTAAATGTGTAATTATATCGATTTTTGTTAACTATCACGTCATCATTTTCGTTAAAATTGACATCTAGTGGCTTGATTAGGAGCACTTTAAAGTTTGATGGTGTGATTGACAAAAAAAAATTAGTTGGGTGGTCAAAATAGGACCAACTCATAGTTTATTGGTCACCAGTGTAGTTTACCCTAAATAAAAATAAATATTCTTCTCCCTTGTGCCAAACGTAATTTTCATAATTTAACGAGAGGGACTAAAATGAAAGCAAAATAAAAGTTGAGTAATCTCAATGAAAATTTTAAAAGTTTAGTGACTAAAATGAAAACGCCCTAAGAATTCAGTGACCATTTATGTAGTTTACCCTAAATATTATATATAAATTATATTATTTAAAATTAAATCGATTAAACAATTGAATCAACCAACCATGTAGAGGTGAAACATAAGGGGTTTTAGGGGAGTGGCCCATGCTAACCTTTTTTTCAACGGTAATATAATAATTTTTTTAGAAAAAATGTAAATTTAATTTTATCATCTCTTCAATCTTTTTAAAATTTTATTATAGCCCTTCAAAATATTTAATCTTATTATGGTCCCCTTTATAAGTTTCTAGTTTCGCCCCTGCAACTATGGATGAGGCTTTTATACTCTCTCTATGTACCTGGGTTATTTTACCATTTATCAGGCTCTTGTACTCTTTTATAGTCGGGTCCGGGTTTAGGATAGAAAATATCTGACCGACCTGACCCGAGACTAATTGTGTAATTTTTTCCTAAATTTTTAGGGATATTTATAATAATACATCATCTTTATATATATATATATATTATAATTAGGTCCTTAAAATTGAATTTTTATTTATAATCAATCCTTAAAATTATTATTTTTACGATTAAGACCCTTAATTTTTTTACAATTAGGTCCCTAAAAGTCAATTTTTTTATAGGTTGGGTTGGGTCGGGTTCGGGTTTAGGGTATTTATTTTCGGGTCGGGTCAGGTTTTTTAAAGAATGTGTTCGAGTCGAGTTTGGGTTTAGGATATTTATTTTCGAGTCAAAAACCCGACCCATGCCCATCCCTACTCGTACTCTTACCTACTTTTTTTTATATTCACCATATAATACTTATACTATCCATATCGTTCTTCATCCATAAAATTTTCTATTGAGTGTTTAAGCATGCTCGATTCCAGGGCCGGCTATAAGGGGAGCACCCTGAGCGACCGCTCAGGGCCCCAAATTAGTATAAGACCTTAAAATTTAATTATCTATATTTTTTTATTCTTATTCTTTAGTTTATCAAATAAATAAATTAATTTAATGGTAAAATATAATTCTTTTTTTAAATAAATAAATAAACAAATAAATCTAACAATAAAAATAATGTGTTTGAAATATTAAATTAATTGTTCAAAGTAATGAAATGAATAAAAATTCTCTGTCCCTTTTTGGTGCCCATTTCTATGCCTAACACTAAAAAATTAAAGGGTAAACTACACCATATACCACTCAACTATGGCTCCTGAGTCGAAAATGCCATCGAACTTTAAAATTGTTCAAAATTATCACTGAACTTTAATATGTAACTCGAAAATACCACTCTACCGTTAACTCTTAACACCCCCGTTAAGTCAAAACGACGTCATTTTGGCCTAAATTAGGCTTCAAAACAGCCGCACCAAAATAGCGTCGTTTTGCTAGAGGAAAATTATTAAAACTATATGCTTGGAAGGGTTTGAACCCAAAACTTTCAAATGTAAGAGCTAAGTCTTAATCACTGAACCAACTTGATATTATATGATGTTTTGCCAAAAATAGTATATATCTCAAACTACGTGAGATTAATTCAAATTATTTTAAGAAATAAATAACACTATAAATAATATTAATATATAAATAATATAAAATATATTATTCTTATATATTATTAATAATATAAATATATTATTTTTAAAAACTCAAAATATTTATAAAAATAATATATTTATATTATTAATAATATATAAAAAACCCTAAATTGTTAACACACAAACCCCAACCCTCAAACTTAAACCCTAAACCTTAGAGTTCAAGTTTTATGTTTTTTGTATATATTACTGTTATAAATATTTCGGGGGTATTTTAAATAATATATTTGTATTATAAATAATATTTAAAAAATAAAATAAAATATTTTATTTAAATTATATAATCTTATCCATTTGGTTCAACTAAATTATTTTATGAAAAAAATAATACTAAAAATAATATTAATATATAAATAATACAAAATATATTATTTACATATATATCAATAAAATTATATTATTTTTTTATAGTTTTTTTACATATTATTTATAATATTAATATATTATTTTAAAAAATATTCATTAAAATAATATATTTATATTATAAATAATATATAAAAACCTTAAACCCTAAACCTTAAACTTCAAACTATAAGGTTTATGGTTTGAGGTTTGGGCTTTGTAATTCAATGTTTATAATTTAGGGTTTAGAGTTTTATATATTATTTATAATATAAATATATTATTTTTATGAATATTTTGATTTTTTAAAATAATTTATTTATATTATAAATATTATATAAAATAAAAACAATACACTTTTATTTATATAAATTGATATATATATATATAAATAATATTTTATATTATTTATATGTTAATATTATTTATAGTATTATTTATTTCATAAAATAATTTGAATTAATCTCATGTAGTTTGAGATATATATTATTTCTGATAAAATATTATATAATATCAAGTTGGTTCAGTGGTAAAGGCTTCGCCCTTACATTTGATGGTTTTGGGTTTAAACCCCTCCAAGCACATGGTTTTAATAATTTTCCTCTAGCAAAAACGACGTCATTTTGGCCTAAATTAGGCTTCAAAACAGCCGCACCAAAACGACGTCGTTTTGACTTAACGATGGTGTTAAGAGTTAACGGCAGAATGATATTTTCAAGTCACATATTAAAGTTCAGTTATAGTTTTGAATAATTTTAAAGTTCGGTGGTATTTTAGACTCAAGGGCCATAATTGAGTGGTATGTGGTGTAGTTTACCAAAAATTAAATTCTAAGCCATAACCCTAACTTTTAATACCTTAAACCCTAATCTTAAATCACAACTTTAAACCATAACCCTAAACTTTAAACCTAACTGTAGAACTAATGTTTTGATA
This sequence comes from Hibiscus trionum, assembly GCA_030270665.1. Classification (NCBI taxonomy): domain Eukaryota; kingdom Viridiplantae; phylum Streptophyta; class Magnoliopsida; order Malvales; family Malvaceae; genus Hibiscus; species Hibiscus trionum. The sequence continues at coordinate 30,227,162 of BSYR01000005.1, forward strand.
TAATAATTGAAAAATATTTTGGACTGGTTTAAAAAGCATTTAAAACAATTTCTAAAGTCCAAATAACTTGAAACTATTTTTGGGGAAGTTTTTAAAAGGTTTTCACATGTTTTCAAAGGCCAAACTACACAAAACCGTCCAGGCGTTTCGAAACACCTTAGGGTGTTTCGATACGGGGGATTCCAGTAGCAAAACGTTTCGATACTCATATCGAAACGAGCTCTCCGTGGATGAGATTTTTTAGTAGCGTTTCGAAACGGGCTATGCCGTTTCGATACGCCTACGTGGCATCAACCACAACGGTCATAAACCCCAACGACTATTTCCCAACTAACATTTAAATGCAGGTCGTTTCGATACAGGGACAGACGTTTCGAAACACCCGTTTCGAAACAGTCTAGAGCGTTTCGTTACGGGTCCATGTCAGACTGCAACGGCTCTTTCTACTTAAAGGGTGTTTCGAAACAGGTTCGAGTGTTTCGAAACGGAGAGCTGCAAAACTGCATTTATGGTGGGAATTAAAGTCCTCAACGGCTCCAATTCAATCCCAACGGCTAGTATCGGCTACAAACTCATCAAGGAGTATAAAAGGGACCTCCAAGCATCAAGTAAAGGCTAATGCTTATATTGTCAATCAACAAATGATCAAGAATTGTCTTAGAGCTTAAATTGTCATTTATTGTATAGACAAACACTAGTGAGCCAAAATTGTCAAATTTGCTCAAGTGTTTTAGGCTTTGGGTGAGTGCTTTAATTGTGCAAACAAACACCTATTAGAGGGATTTGTGTTTGCTTTTAATTATCTCTTTGTAAGAGAGGGTTTGATCAAGGCTTTGGGTAGAAAGCTTGATCGGTGTAAAGAGTTTCCTCCTAAGCCTAGAAAAGGGGACGAATCAATAGTGGATTGATTGGAAATCCTTAGTGGGGAGCTAAGTAGTGGATGTAGACTTTGGTTAGAAGGTTGAACCACTATAAATCATTGTGTTATTTACATTTTAGCTTCCACAACCCTTCCACCCAAAAATCCACCTCTCCACCACTTGGTGAGCCTTATCGGTTGAACGAATCGAGCTCCTCACAACTCAACACTAACTTTTGCTGTTGGGGCATAAATAACGAAAGAGAATTTCTATTCGTAATGAGATATGCTTTCGTTATATATGGGTCAATTTTTAGAATTCGCACAGGGCCTCGCAAATCTTCGAGATGGCCCTGCTCGATTCCATGTCCTCATATATACAGTACTAATGACAATGACAATATCAATCGAACCATACTCAATCCGCCTATACTCTTACTCGCTTCTTCACGTTTCAACGTGATTGTTGCATGATTGATTAAATCCTGGTGATATTCTAGGATCGTTACTAGGTGAAGCGGTAAGATCCTAATTAGATTTCCGTCTAGCTTTTGCTCCTTTCAATCATCTAATCAAGTCATTAAGCATGACTTTTTATAGACTACCCAAAACCAATTCACCAAACTAACCTAATTCATGCTGCATTAATCATCATTTACCAAACTAACCTAATTCATGCTGCATTAATCATCATTTACTCTCTCTCTCTCTAGGTCATTTGAATCTATTCTTTAAATAATCTTGATTTTAACCAAACCATAAGTTTAATATTTTATCAAAAAATTATTGATATGGAATAATTCTTTACGTTTAAACAGGTAAATGGTAATCCACACCTTTTAACATGTCCACCTCAAAGGTGGATGGGACATTGTGGGAAGCGAAGCTTCTCATGAAAAAATGAAGATTTTAGATAGAATGAAAGATGAAAAAAAAAGGAAGAAACAACTGCTTGTGTGTTTTAAACTCTCAATTTTACGAAAAAAAATTATTAGATTAGTCTGACTCACAACATTATTAATGTTCTCATCTAATAATATTTTTTCATGTCATTTTAAGGTGAATCTTCATTTCTTTTTTACATATAAAAAAATAGATAATTATTTGAAAGTTAAAATGAGGTGAATATGCTCTATTTGCTGAGACCACGAATGACATAGTAAGCCGAATCCATCTAATAATTTCTTTAAATTTACTCAAAAAATGGCCCCGGAATCCAAGACATAGTTTCAAATCAATGGGACAATCTAAGTCACACGAGTTTAGTGACACATCAAAAACATTTCTATCCATTCAAGAGACAACGCACGTACACTAATCACTTTATAAAGTCATGGCATCTATAAACCTAACCTACACAAATATATGAAAACAAAGCATGGGTTGGATAGTCCAACTAAACTTCGTCTTCTTCCCTCCTATCCTCATTTAGTAGGACCCTTGGATTGGATTGTTTGTATTACTAGCCTGTAAACTAATCGAACCAACACGAACGAGGGTATGTTTATATTCGTTTGTTTAGTTTTAACCGAACAAACGAACGGACATGAACAACTAAACGTACATAATTTTTTGTTCGTGTTCATTCATTAAGTAATGTAGCTTGTTCGTGTTCGTTCATGTTCATTTGTTTAAATGACAAACGAACACAAACGAACAATGAGTATTATTTAATGTTTTCTTAAGAAGTCTGAAGTCCCACACATTGAACATTGTTTATTTTTTCTTTTTCTTTCATATTTTTAATATATGTTTTTAATATTTTTAAATATAATACTTTTGTTATGAAAAATAATAAATATAAATGAGCATATGTGAATAAATTTAATTGAACATAAACAAACATATTATCGATGGTAAATGAACGAACGAGCCATTTGTTCGTGTTTGTTCATTTAATTAAACGAACATTTTTTTTCATGTTCGCTCATTTAATACATAAACGAACTTCTCACCGAACAGCTCACGAACGGTTCGTTGAACGTTCAGTTTGTTTACATCCATATGTATTATGGTCAATTCAATGTTGAATTTAGTTTTTAAAAAAACTCTATTATTAGTTTATGTACTATATATATTTTGGATTTAATTTGGTTAACTTTAAAATTTGTATTTTTTAAATTTTAATATTTTAGTTATGACCTAAATAAACACGGACAATGTTGGCGCAAAAGCTGAGGAAGTAAAATTTTCTTCACTAATGATTGATGTAGTGCTTCTTAGGTCAAGCGCTAATCTAAACAGTTTCGATCATAATGTTTTGAAGACAAATGGTGTTTTGAAGATAAATTTTCACTGGTTTGAAAACTAAAAAAATTTAGGTTGGTTTATGTTGGGATGATTAAACAATGACAAATTGCCCGAGAGGGAGTGAATTGGATATTTAAAAAGAAAAGAAGCAAATTGGTAAAATAGAAATGAAGACAAGACAATTTAGAGTATTTCAAGCTTAGAACAAGCTCTACATCAACTACCCTAGCTCACACTAAGAATTTTCAATCAATTCACTACTGAATTCTTCCCCTTTTCTAGGATTAGGAGGAAACCGTTACAACAATCAAAGCTTTCTACCCAAAGCTTGATCAAAGACCACTCTTACAAGAAAGATTGTCGGCAAATAAAAATAAACCTCACAAAGGTAAGATATTTGCCTCAAATTACAAGTTCTCTCAACCCAAATTGATAAAAGATGAATACAATAAAAACCAATCAATTGAGTACAAGGGTTTGACTCTAATAGCTCAAGAATGAATTGAATTTTGCTTTGTTGTTGTGTACTTGTTCAATAGTTGTTGTTGTAGCTTTAATGACTTGCTTTTTATACACCTTCATTCAATTCTAGCCGTTTGGGTGGTTGACATCATCAATAGAGCCGTTGAGCTCTCTCTTTCCTACCATAAATGCAGTTCCGCAACACCCTATATCGGTACACTCGGGCACGTATCGATACCTGTCGCAAAATAGAAAGAGTCCGTATCGAAACGCGGGAAGGCGTATCGAAACAGCTATAGGCCGTATCGAAACAATGATGCTCACATTTGAATATGCCAAATTGCGTATCGAAACACCTAAGGGGTGTATCGAAATGGGTAACAATTTTTCAAATATTTCAGATTCCAATAATTGACATGTAACGACTATATCATGAAATGCTCAGATTTGAAAAATCTTAACCCTCGTATCGATACGGTGAAGGCCGTATCGAAACGTTATTCAAAAATTAAATGCCCATATGAAGGCCGTATCGAAACGCTTGTATCAAAACGGGAATTTCTGTATCGAAACGGGAATTTCCGTATCGAAAAGGAAATTTCCTATAAGCTCTTAAGTTCAAACCGTATCGAAACGCATGGGGGCATATCGAAATGCCTGGGTGATTGTGTGAAATTTGACTTTAAAACACTTCAAAATTTTTTATGAGGTTTAAGTTTTGACTTTAAAATATGTTAAGTCTAAAATATGTTTGTCATTTGTGAGTCTTTTGAGTACTTAAAAATTTATTTACGTTGCAATTTGGTCTTTAGACTATTTGTTATATCAAAATCTAACATTGGTTTTACAATCTCCCCTTTTTGATTGAACAAAACCAAAGTAAATTTTTAAGTAAACTTGTAACGCTCCAGTTTAGGGCCCGGGAGTTTATCGGTTTTGATCTAGGACTAGTTCGGGTTAAATTTAGAATTAAAGTGCTGATTTTATAAAAGATGCCATTATTTACAAAAATACCATTAATGAATTTGAAAGGGGATTTTGAGATTGAGTGGTCATCTTCATTTTAAAAGAACTAAAACCTAAAAAGCTTAAACTTTCTCCCCAAAAGCTCTCCATCATCTTTTCCCTTGGCTCAAAGGTTTTTAGAAGAATTTCAAAGGTAAACATCACTTTTACATTGGCTTTTAATTATTGAATCTTACCTTTTCGAAAATCTAGCAAAATATTGATTTTTCAAACTTAGGGTTCCAAAGTTTTGATGGAAAGGAGAGGGATTTGTGAAATTTTCGTAAGGGTTTTCAATGGGTACTTGGAGAGGACTTTTTAAACTATTTTTGGTTGCTAAATAATGTTAATAAGTAGCTTAAACCTATAAAACCCGAAACTAGGGCAGTGGGTGATTTTTGAAGGTGAAAGAGTGGTGTTTTTGGCTTAGTTTGGGGGTAAAACGAGGGCTGGAGGTATACGAACCTAGGATGGGTGTTTTTAGATTATTTTGGTGTGTTTTGGATGTTTAATTTGATGGGTAGTTGCTGGGTTTTGCTTAAGAACGGGTTTGATGATGTTTTGATGGATTTCGGCTTTGTGTTGATTGAGTAAATGAGTAGATTGATGGACTGTTGCTATTCAATGAATTTATGGAAGAATAGGGGATTAATACTTTGTTTTTGGTTGATGAGAAACATGGGAAACGAGTTCGGGTACTTTGGGCGCGATATCGGGTACTACAGAGGCTTGAGATCGGCGTTTCGGCTTTCGTTTTGGCTCAATCGGTGAGTGGTAATGTTTGAAGTTTTAAATGATTTCAAAGTGGATTCTTAGGGGTTTGGGTGGAGCCTTAAGGGCTAACCTAAACCCAAGTGTAAGTTTACTAATTCACCTCGTTCGTTAAGTGTTGGTGTGTGCGATTATTTGTGATGTGTGTGAATTGTGGGTTACCTTTACTCTCCATTTAATGTTGTTGTGTAGTCGTTGTTGGTGTCGAGCCTCACACGATGGTTGTCGTTGCTACGGTGATGTGTAGTCCCACCGGTAGTGACTAGTAGAAGAGTACGGTGATATGTAGTCCCATAAGAAAACTACTAGTTGTTGTGAACGATGATGTGTAGTCCCACCGGTTTTTGGTTATGCATGTGCATACCATGTATTGTTATGATTGTGTTTCATTACATCTTTTCCTTAAATGGTTTTGCTCCAAATCTAAGATTCATGTTTTAAAATTGCATTGTTGTTGTGTTTTAGAGCTCCGCTCACTAAGCTTGTAAGCTTACGCTCTCCTTTTCCAACAATGTAGATCATTAGAGGTTCCGGGAGGCAAGTGGGCAAGGAAGAGATTCTCGGAGAAATTGGGTGGCTCAAAGTATGGTTTATAGTTGTAATAACACTTAGACAATGGGTTTGCTAGGCTTGCTGTTAAGGAGTTGGTGTTCGAACTCCTTGATTTGCTTTGTTTATGTTTCTAGCATGTATTAAATGATGGTACTATATTATGTTGAGGTTTAATGTGGCATTGTATGAACTACTTGGTGTTTTGGCATGTTAGTGTTTTTGAATCTATGTGTTCTTGTGAACTTAGGGCTTGAAATCCAAATTGTTGCTTGAATGTATGATTGGTGTTGTGATTAGGATATTTTGCATCTAGGATGTATGTATGATATGCTGCTATATGGTTTTTGATGATTCAGGACAAGTTTGGGGACGCTTGGAGGTGTCAAAGTATGATTTCGGGCCAAACTGTGTGCAGGAGTTTCAAAACGCTCGATATGGTTTCGGAACGGTCGATGCTCCAGGGATACCCGTATCAGAACGGGGTTGGTGCCGTTTCGGTACGTTTTGCCACTAGAGGCTCCTGTTTTGGAACCATGTAGGGTCGTTTCGGTACAATTTGCCACTGTGAGCCCCTGTTTCGGAACCCGTTTCGATACGTTTTGTCATTGGAAGCCCCTGTTCCGGAACAAGGTGGGATCGTTTCGGAACGACTTGGCTTTTACTTTTTGAATAGAGCCCGTGTTTTAGAACGGGCAAGCCTGTTTCGAAACGCATGCAGTTAAAACAGTTAAATGGCACCTTCATAGGTTTCCGAATGTTGCATTTTAGTCCCTAATGTTTGTATGCTTCCTAGTTGAGTTGTATGAGCCCCTTTGTAGTTGTTTGCCTCGTACGCATGAAACTTGACTAATAGCTATTTGGTAAGTTTAAGATATCGTATGCCCTGCTTGGTTCGTATCTATATTCGTTTTCCGTTGTTGTTTTCACACTTAGGATTAAATGTGGTATTTAGACAAGATAATTAAAATGAAAAAATAGGGTTGCTAATCGGAGTGAGGCCTTAGCGGGTTTCGCTTCGGTTTTCCCCGTGTAACCCGTCCGGTCTGTTGGCTAGGCCGAGATGAGGGGGTTACATTTGGTTGCATCAGAGGCTCGGTTACGAGGTCTTTCGGGAAGGTAAGTCAGGTAAGTTGGTTTGTTTGGTTATTTGCTATTGGACGGTGTATGAAAGCATGCTGTATCGTCTTTATTGTTGGTTGAAGTTTAGTCAAGTGTTCCCATTGCTAAGTGTTGTTATTGAAAAAATGGTTTTGGTTTAAAGAGCTTGAGAACTTGGATCCTTACCCTTTCTAACCTCATGTTTTCTTGTGTGTGATGTGTTTGTTGTTTATATTTTATCTCGCCATGGTAAGACCGAGATGACGGCCTAGAGTGGGTGACCAGGCACCCGGGGATGTGCCTCATGTTCCTCCTGCTCCCGATGTTAATGGAGTGGGTGGCGAAGGTAATGTGCCTCAGGCCGGTGCAAATGCTGGAGGTGATGGTAATGGACCTTAGGCCGGTGCAAATGTTGGGGGTATTGGAGCTCAGGCAGGTCAGGGTCCGGCAGGTGCGGACATGACTCATTTGATTCAGACTATAGCTGGAGCTTTTTAGACATCTTTAGTCGGTATGTAAGCTGCAACACCACCTCTGGGTGCGGGGACAGGTTTACCCCTTGAGAGGCTCTGTAGTTTGGGTGGAGTTGAGTTCCGTGGTTTGGCTCCCGAGGGTTCAGAAGCTTGGCTCGAGAGTACTACATGCATCTTGGGTCAGATGGAGTGCTCAGACACTCGTAAGTTGGGTTGTGTTGTCTTCTTTCTTTAGAGAGATGCGTATGCTTGGTGGACCACCGTTACTTCGGGTATAGCAGAGGCGAATGTAACTTGAGAATTCTTTAGAACTGCCTTTAAGAAGAAGTATCTCAGAGTCCGATATCAAGATAAGAAGAAGAGAGAATTTATGGCCTTGGTTCAGGGTAGCAAGACGGTGTGGGAGTACGAGGTTCAATTTGTGAGGTTGAGCCAATATGCTCCTGAGTTGGTTCCCAGTGAGAGGGAACAGTGTGAGCATTTTCGATATGGGTTGACTAGAGATGTGAAGACTTATATGATTGCCTCTGACTACACCGAGTTTGATGTTTTGGTCTCTAGAGCCAAGGATATTGAGCAGAACTTAGGCTCGAGTGCTCGTGCTAGTGGGTCCGATTCTGGGAAGAGACATGCAGATTGGGACATAGATCATGCTAAGAGGCATAGAGATAAAAGATATTAGCCCGATTCAAGGCATAGGGGCGGTAACCATGGACGGGGCCATCAGGGCCAAGGAGCTGTTGTTCACACTCATGAGTGCACTAGATGCGGGAGACACCATCAGGGCGAGTGTATGGGCACCTTTGGGGTATGTTGAAACTGTGGTTCCCAAGATCATTTGAGGCGTAACTGTCCACACCCAGCTAGGGGTGGACCAGTTCTAACTAGGGGTTTTGAGCATCAGAGAGGCCGTGGGCACGGTCGTGGTAACTTTCAGCCGAGGAACGATGGTCAGAGGAACTTAGCTCATGTGGTGGTAGTTCAGCCCGAGGGTGAAGGACCGACTAGGGTGTATGCGCAACGAGAGGCTGGGAATGACACGTATGTCATTGCAAGTAATTTCTCGATACAGTCTTTGACTTTGCTTTCTTTGATAGATTCGGGTTCGACACATTCGTACATTTTGGGTGAACACGCAAGGTCTCTAGGTTTACCGTATGAGTGGCTAGAAGTAGGTGTGAATGTTACTTGTTCTTTCGGTGATACCGTGGTAGTTAGAAAGATGTATAGGAGGTGTCCCTTGATGGTTCAGGGCTATGTGTTTCCGGTTGACATGATGAAGTTGCCGTTCAATGGTTTTGTTGTGATTTTGGGCATGGATTGGCTCATAGAGCATAGAGCTATGGTAGACTTTGAGACCAAGAGAGTCTCTTTGAGGCTTACGGATGATTTTGAAGTTGTAGTGGTGGGCGAGAACATTAAGTTCTTGTCCAATGTTGTTTCTGCTCTAGAAGCTCAGAGATTGATGGATTCGGGTTGTCAGGCGTACTTGGTTTATGTGATGAATCCGAATATGAGTGAGGTTAGACCGCAAGACATCAGAACAGTTTGTGATTTTCTGAGTGTTTTTCTGGAAGAGTTGCCGGGTTTGCCTCCAGATAGGGAAGTTGAGTTTGCTATTGAGACGTATTCAGATTCTGCACCCGTGTCTATTTCTCTATATAGAATGGCACCGAAAGATTTGAAAGAATTGAAGACACAACTTCAGAAATTGTCAGATAGAGGTTTCATTAGGCCTAGTATTTCTCGGTGGGGTGCTCTAGTTTTGTTTGTGAAGAAAAGGACGACAGTATGAGGATGTGTATAGACTATAGGTAGTTGAACAAGGTAACAGTGAAGAACAAGTACCCTTTGCCTAGGATAGGTGACTTGCTTGATCAGTTGAGAGGTGCTTCAGTGTTTTCAAAGATTGATCTGAGATCCGATTACTATCAGTTGAAGGTGAAAGATGTGGACATACCGAAGACCGCTTTCCGTACACGTTATGGGCACTATGAGTTCTTAGTAATGCCTTTCGGTTTGACTAATGCTCTAGTTGCATTTATGGATATGATGAACCGAGTGTTCCACGAGTTTTTAGACAGGTTTGTGGTAGTGTTCATAGATGTTATCTTAGTGTACTCTAGGACCGAGGAAGAGCATGATGAGCATTTGCGGCTAGTGCTTCAGACTTTGCTTGAAAATCAGTTGTATGCCAAGTTGAGTAAATGCGAGTTCTGGATTAAGGAGGTAGTCTTCCTAGGTCATGTGATCTCAGCAAATGTAATTAGTGTGGATCCCAAGAAGATAGAATCCGTAGTAAATTGGAAGCAACCGAAGTCGGTGACCGAAATCCGTAGTTTCCTAGGCTTGGTGGGGTATTATCGTAGATTTGTCGAAGGATTTTCGAAGATTGCGTCACCTTTGATTAAATTGCTTCAGAAGAATGTTCCGTATGAGTGGTCGGATGCAAGACAACAAGCGTTTAAGAAGTTGAAGAAAGCTTTGTCCGAAGCTCCTATCTTGATTCAGCCTGAACCGGGAAAAGAGTTTGTAATTTACATTGATGCCTCATATGTAGATTTAGGTTGTGTGCTTATGCAAGAGGGTAAGGTTGTAGCTTACGCTTCGAGACAGTTGAAGGTTCACGAGAAGAACTACCCCACTCATGATATTGAGTTAGCCGCAGTAGTGTTTGCTTTGAAGATTTGGAGACACCACCTTTATGGTGAGAAATGCACCGTTTATACCGACCTCAAGTGTTTGAAGTACTTGATGTCTCAGAGAGAGTTGAATCTTAGACAGCGTAGGTGGATAGAACTTCTTAAGGACTATGACCTTACGATAGAATACCAACCGAGTAAGGCAAACGTAGTGGCCGATGCTTTGAGTAGAAAAGTGGCAGTTGAGTTGCGGGCCATGTTTGCGAGGTTGAGAGTGTCACATGATGGCGGTTTGATAGCCGAGTTACAAGTTAAACCTTCGTTGGTTCAGTTGATTCGAGAGAAATAGTTGCAAGACGAGTCTTTGGCACCTCACATGCAAGACATAGCCAAGTGTAGACCCACATATTTCTGCTTTGGTGAGAACGGGATCCTATGTTTCAAGGATAGGATAGTAGTTCAAGATGATGTCGAGTTAAGGCGTACTATCTTGAATGAGGCTCATAATAGTCCTTTTGCTATGCATCCGGGTAGTACGAAGATGTACAGTGGGTTAAAGGAAGAGTACTACTAGATTGGGTTGAAGAAAGATGTGGCCGAGTTTGTGAGTAAGTGTATGGTATGTCAGCTAGTTAGAGCCGAGCATCAGTTTCCTTCAGGTTTGTTAAAGCCATTGAAGATTCCGGAATGGAAGTGGGAACGTATCACCATGGAGTTTGTGTCAGGTTTACCGTTGACTCCTTCGAAGAAGAATTCAGTGTGGGTGATAGTCGATAGATTCACTAAGTGTGCTTATTTCATACCTGTTCATACTACCTACACCTTAGATAAGTTGGCTGATCTGCACAATAGTGAGATAGTGAGGTTGCATGGGGTACCGAAGTCGATTGTATCAGACCGAGATCTGAGGTTTACATCTAGATTTTGGGAGTGTTTGCATCGTGCCTTGGGTACTTTGTTGAACTTCAGCACTTCGTATCACCAGCAGTCAGATGGTCAGTCGGAGAGAGTTATTCAGGTGTTGTAGGGCATGTTGAGGTGTTGCATCATCGACTTTCAGGGTTCTTGGGAGAAACACTTATCATTAGTAGAGTTTGCGTACAACAACAGTTATCAGGATAGTATTCAGATGGCACCGTATGAGGCTCTGTATGGTAGGAAGTGCAGAACACCTATCTGTTGGGCCGAGGCCAGACATAAGCTTGTACATATGCCCAATTTGCTTAAGGGCACCATCGAGAAGGTAAAGTTGATATGCGATCGCTTGAAGGCAGCTTTGGACCGCCAGAAGTCGTATGCCGATTTAAAGAGAAAGGAGATAGAGTATGCCATGGGCGAAAAAGTGTTTTTGAAAGTCTCACCTTGGAAGAAAGTGATGAGGTTTGGTAGGAAGGGTAAGTTGAGTCTGAGGTTCATTGGACCTTATGAGGTAGTTGAGAGGATCAATCCCGTTGCGTATAGATTGAGACTCCCGACCGAGTTAGATAAGATTCACGATGTGTTCCACGTTTCTATGCTTCGGAAGTATAGATCAGATTCGTCTCATGTAATGCCACTAGAGGAGATTGAGTTGAACCCCGACTTGTCGTATGATGAAGTGTTGATTGAAATTCTTGCTACGAATAGGAAGGTGTTGCGTGGGAGATCTATCGAGTTAGTCAAGGTCTTGTGGAGACACCAAGGTGAGGAAGAGGCTACTTGGGAGAGGAAGGAAGACATGGAGAAAGAGTTTCCGTATCTCTTTCCGTCAGGTAATTTCGAGGACGAAATTCCTTAAGTGGGGGAGAGTTGTAACGCCCCGGTTTAGGGCCCGGGAGTTTATCGGTTTTGATCTAGGACTAGTTTGGGTTAAATTTAGAATTAAAATGCTGATTTTATAAAAGATGCCATCATTTACAAAAACGCCATTAATGAAATTTTAAAGAGGATTTTGAGATTGAGTGGTCATCTTCATTTCAAAAGAACTAAAACCTAAAAGCTTAAACTTTCTCCCCAAAAGCTCTCCATCATCTTTTTCCCTTGGCTCAAAGGTTCTTAGAAGAATTTCAAAGGTAAACATCACTTTTACATTGGCTTTTAATTATTGAATCTTACCTTTTCGAAAATCTAGCAACGTATTGATTTTTCAAACTTAGGGTTCCAAAGTTTTGATGGAAAGGAGAGGGATTTGTGAAATTTTCGTAAGGGTTTTCAATGGGTACTTGGAGATGAGTTTTTAAACTATTTTTGGTTGCTAAATAATGTTAATAAGTAGCTTAAACCTATAAAACCCGAAACTAGGGTAGTAGGTGATTTTTGAAGGTGAAAAAGTGGTGTTTTTGGCTTAGTTTGGGGGTAAAACGAGGGCTGGAGGTATACAGACCTAGGACGGGTGTTTTTAGATGATTTTGGTGTGTTTTGGATGTTTAATTTGATGGGTATTTGCTGCGTTTTGCTTAAGAACGGGTTTGATGATGTTTTGATGGATTTCGGCTTTGTGTTGATTGAGTAAATGAGTCGATTGATGGGCTGTTGCTATTCAGTGAATTTATGGAAGAATAGGGGAGTAATACTTTGTTTTTGGTTGATGAGAAACAAGGGTTTTTGGTTGATGAGAAACAAGGGAAATAAGTTCGTGTACTTTGGGCGCGATATCGGGTACTACGAAGGCTTGAGATCGGCGTTTCGACTTTCGTTTTGGCTCAATCGGTGAGTGGTAATGTTTAAAGTTTTAAATGATTTCAAAGTGGATTCTTGAGGGTTTGAATGGAGCCTTAAGGGCTAACCTAAACCCAAGTGTAAGTTTACTAATTCACCTCGTTCGTTAAGTGTTGGTGTGTGCGATTATTTGTTATGTGTGTGAATTGTGGGTTGCCTTTACTCTCCGTTTAATGTTGTTGTGTAGTCGTTGTTGGTGTCGAGCCTCACGTGATTGTTGTCGTTGCTATGGTGATGTGTAGTCCTACCGATAGTGACTAGTAGAAGAGTACGGTGATATGTAGTCCCATCGGAAAACTACTAGTTGTTGTGAACGGTGATGTGTAGTCCCACCGGGTTTTGGTTATGCATGTGCATACCATGTATTGTTATGATTGTGTTTCATTACATCTTTTCCTTAAATGGTTTTGCTCCAAATCTAAGATTCATGTTTTAAAACTGCATTGTTGTTGTGTTTTAGAGCTCCGCTCACTAAGCTTGTAAGCTTACGCTCTCCTTTTCCAACAATGTAGATCATTAGAGGTTCCAGGAGGCAAGTGGGCAAGGAAGAGATTCTCGGAGAAATTGGGTGGCTCAAAGTATGGTTTATAGTTGTAATAACACTTAGACAATGAGATTGCTAGGCTTGATGTTAAGGAGTTGGTGTTCGAACTCCTTGATTTGCTTTGTTTATGTTTCTAGCATGTTTTAAATGATGGTACTATGTTATGTTGAGGTTTAATGTGGCCTTGTATGAATTACTTGGTGTTTTGGCACGTTAGTGTTTTTGAATCTATGTGTTCTTGTGAGCTTAGTGCTTGAAATCCAAATTGTTGCTTGAACGTATGATTGGTGTTGTGATTAGGATATTTTGCATCTAGGATGTATGTATGATATGCTGCCATGTGGTTTTTGATGATTTGAGACATGTTTGGGGACGTTTGGAGTTGTCAAAGTATGATTTCGAGCCAAACTGTGTGTAGGCTTTTCGAAACGCTCGATATGGTTTCGGAACAGTCGATGCTCCAGGGGTACCCGTATCGGAACGAGGGTGGTGCCGTTTCGGTACGTTTTGCCACTGGAGGCTCCTGTTTCGGAACCATGTAAGGCTGTTTCGGTACAATTTGCCACTGTGAGCCCCTGTTTCAGAACCCGTTCCGATACGTTTTGTCACTAGAAGCCCCCGTTCTGGAACAAGGTGGGATCTTTTCAGAACGACTTGGCTTTTAGTTTTTGAATGGAGCCCGCGTTTTGGAACGGGCAAGCCTTTTTCGAAACGCAGGCAGTTAAAACGGTTAAACGACACATTCGAAGGTTTTTGAATGTTGCATTTTAGTCCCTAATGTTTGCATGCTTCCTAGTTGAGTTGTATGAGCCCCTTTGTAGGTGTTTGCCTCGTCCGTATGAAACTTGACTAATAGCTATTTGGTAAGTTTAAGATATCGTATGCCCTGCATGGTTCGTATCTGTATTCATTTTCCGCTGTTGTTTTCACACTTAGGATTAAATGTGGTATTTAGACAAGATAATTAAAATAAAAAAATAGGGTTGCTAATTGGAGTGAGGCCTTAGCGAGTTTCGCTTCGGTTTTCCCCGTGTAACCCGTTCGGTCCGGTTTGTTTACTAGGTCAGGACGAGGGGGTTACAAAACTCCACCCTAAGTTTAAGCTAGGTTTTGAAAAAGTTTGGAAATTTTTTAGCTTAACCATTCTCCCCTTTTTGTTAGATCAAAATCATGATAATCCAATGAGGAAATATGCAATATAAAGCAAAGAACTTAAATTTCATTAAGCATAAAAGCATAATAGTTCAAAGCAAATAGGAATCCAAACTTAAATCCTAAAAACATAATTCAAAAGCAAGAAATCAAAGCATAGATCCTAAAAGAAAATAACATAGATAGGTGCATAAAAGGAAATCCTAAATGAGATGATATGCAATGAGACACAAAGGGCTACGACTCGTCGTCAACTTCATCTTTGCTCCATCTAAGTTGTCTCCACTCTCCATAAAAGCCAGTAAAGGAGATGTCCATCGATGTTTGTTGAGTTTCAACCGAAGTGAGGTGATTCTCAGCACTAAGAACTCGCTCCTCCAAGGATGTGAAACGAGTGTCAATGGCGGCAAAACCGAAGGTCATGGAATTATCCAACGAAGCAATGTTGGTTTGCAAGCTAGTGAATTGCTCGGTGAGAAAAGTCATGAGAGCTTCATTGTTGGGCGGAGCCGCTTGAGCTTGAGGAACCGCTTGGGGTTCGGGGGCTGTGACTGGAGGAGGATTCTCAAGACGAACCCATTCTTCATTAATGTAGTGAAATTTGCAACGACCAAGAGATCTCTCATCAATGGGATCCTTGAGAGATTTCGAAAAATCAAGAGAGCAATCGATCTTCAATTTCGAGAACATATAGCTCATTGCGGTTCCATATGTGAATGATGAGACAAGATCCGAGCTACGACTTTGGACAAGATACACCATCTCGGAAAATATAATTTGGCAAAGACTTGATTATTTTTCTTCACGAAAGCACTGAAGCCAAAAGTCGTCGACTTGGCGGATGTGTGAGAACTTTTGATACATGCATGGGAGGGCTAAAGCAATGCATATTGGACAAGAAATTGAATCTGTTTATGAAGTTTGGAATGTTAGCCAACTTGCGACGACTTTTCGGATGGGATCCGGGCATTTCTGGGCAGAGTTGTTGCAACAACTTGATTGAAGGCTTCCAAATCCATAATTACGCTACTCTATCAACTTTCTTCTGGATGGACGAAAAACACCAAGAGATCATGAGGTGAAGAATACGATCATGTGCATCATGGACCGTAACGGAGCCCACAAGATTATGTTCTAATGAGTTTTCATCCGAAATACCCTCATCTTCAAACCTAAAAACATTGACTAAAACTTGAGGATCAATTTGAATCATCTTCCCTATTATGTAGGATTCTATA
The DNA here is from genome assembly GCA_030270665.1 of Hibiscus trionum. NCBI lineage: Eukaryota > Viridiplantae > Streptophyta > Magnoliopsida > Malvales > Malvaceae > Hibiscus > Hibiscus trionum. The sequence goes on from BSYR01000005.1 coordinate 30,242,905, forward strand.
GCAATCACTTGAGAGTGATTGCCATTGGAAATACACCGGGCATTGGCATAAAAGAGAAGGACCATGTTGCGGTACAAAATCCCAAGTATGCTAAAAAAGGTCATGAAATTATAATGCTTTAATAAATAAAGATATCGAAAATTAAAACGTTTAGAATCCAAAAAGGGTATAGAAGTAACACGCTCACGTCAGATTTGATGATTTTGGCAAAGTTTTAAGTTGTTGTGGGCGTCATTGGTTCTAAGACTCTTTTGAAAAAGGAGGGTGAGGTTAGTACGATCTTCTTCTTCATTGATGTTTGAACTTTCCCCAGCCTCATCAGTTCTTGCCCTCTTCCAAGGACCCATATTCAAAATCTGAAAACAAATCAAGGTACAAAACACAAGTATGCATAAATCAACCAAATTCAATCTAATAGAAAATACAATATTAAAGGTATTGATAAAAGCTATACAATATAGTTTAAAAACATATACAAATATAAAAAGAATTTTTGGTAAAAAAGAATTTCAAAAAACAATGTAGAAAAATATACGGTATACTTTTATATTCGAATAAAAAAATTTATGTTTTGAAAGAATTTTTGCAAAATCTTCAAAACCCATACTATATGTATATTTTATATACAAAAATTACTTAAAACAATATAGAAATTGAAACTAAATTGAAAAGAAAAAGAAAAGAGTTTTATACCTTGAGATGAGATTATGGATGATAATGCACCAAATTAATGAACTTGCTTAGACCTTACATGATAATCAAAAGCCCTAAAAGATTTGTGTGAAAAAACAAAGGGATTTGATGAGTATTTATAGGAGAAAATTCTAGGGTTATGGTTTTGAAAGAATTTGAATTTAATTAAAAGTTGGTTTGAAGTTGGAAACCCTTTTAATGACTCATTTAAGCTGCTGCAGCTACGCGTATCGAAATAGGTGTACCGATACGCTTCAAAATCGTACCGAAACACAAGTTCGTATCGACAATGGTATAAACCGTATGCTTCTTAGCCGTTTCGATACAGATTTTACCAAAAACAAGTTTGGGTATCTTTCCAAGAGTCTGTATCGAAATGCCTTTACCAGTTTCGATATGCCCTAGCTAGAAAATGCTTTCTGGGCATGGAATGAAGAACCCGTATCGAAACGCCTTCAGCTGTTTCGATACACATGTGCTAGAAAATGTATTTTGGGCAATAAGGAGCTCAAAAATTCGATTTCGATTAAATCTAAATGCATGTGTATGATGTATGAGCAGCATGTAAGGACTAGAAAAAGACACATACTCCCCCTAGCAACAAACATAGATGCATCAAGGTGCAAAATCACATAAGCATGACAATCACATAAATTCAAGCAAATTTTTGACCTTAAGAGGCTCTAAAGGGTCAAGGAATGCTGGTTAGACCTAACTCTCTCCTAAGAGTCCGAAATCTCTCTTTGTCTAGAGGTTTGGTAAACATGTTTGCTAATTGGTTCAAGGTGTTAACATACTATAGAACTACATCTTTCTTCAAGACATGATCCCTAATGAAATGATGTCTTATTTCTTTGTGCTTGGTTCTAGAATGTTGGATGGGATTCTTAGTGAGACAAATGACACTAGTATTGTCACACCTAAGGGGTATGATACCTACATCAACTCCATAATCTAGAAGTTGTTGCTTTATCCAAAGGACTTGAGCACAACAAATTCCGGTCGATATATACTCCGCTTCGGTGGTAGATGAGGCTACACTATTTTGTTTCTTAGAGAACCAAGATATTAGCATACTACCTAGGAATTGACATGTTCTGGAGGTACTCTTTATATCTATCTTACATCCCACATAATCCACATCCGAGAAAGCATGCAAATCGAAGGAAGAATCTCTAGGATACCAAAGTCCTAAACAAGGTGTGTCTCTAAGGTATCTAAAAATTATCTTAACGGCTATAAGGTTTGATTCTATAGGACTAACTTGAAACCTAGCCCACAAGCAAACACTAAACATAATATCGGGTCTACTTGCGGTAAGGTAAAACAAAGATCCAATCATAGAACGATAAAGCTTTGAATCTACACACTTACCTCCTTTATCTTTGTCAAGCTTTATAGAAGAACTCATTGGAGTGGCTTGGGGCTTTACATTCTCCAAGCAAACTTTTTGAGCATGTCCTTGATGTACTTAGCTTGATTAATGAAGGTGTCATCCTTCCTTTGTTTGATTTGGAGTCCCAAAAAGAATGAGAGCTCTCCCATCATGCTCATCTCAAACTCATATTGCATTAACTTAGCAAACTCTTGGCAAAACAATTCATTAGTAGAACTAAAAATAATATCATCAACATATATTTGAACTACTAGCATGTCTTTGCCATTTCTTTTAATATAAAGTATAATATCCACCTTCTCTTTTTCAAAACCGTTATCAATCAAAAAATTTGAAAGCCTCTCATACCAAGCTCTTGGAGCTTGTTTTAAACCATATAAAGCTTTAGTGAGTTTAAAAACATGGTTTGGGAATTTTGGATCTTCAAATCCGGGTGGTTGTTCAACAAACACTTCTTCATTTATAAAACCATTTAGAAAATCACTTTTAACATCCATTTGAAAAAGCTTGAATTCATGATAACATGCAAATGCAAGAAGCATCCTAATAGCTTCCATTATAGCTACGGGTGCATATGTTTCATCAAAATCAATTCCCTCTTCTTGAGTGTAACCTTGAGCAACAAGTCTAGCCTTGTTTCTCACTATGATACCACTCTCATCTAGTTTGTTTCTAAAAACCCATTTAGTTCATATAGTAGATTTATTACTAGACCTATCAACTAATTTCCAAACTTGACTCCTCTCAAATTGATTTAATTCTTCCTGCATGGCCAAAATCCAAAAATCATCTTTTAATGTTTCTTTGATATTTTTAGGCTCAATGCATGAAATGAATGCAACATTATTCATAAGTTTAAGAGATGATCTAGTGGTTACCCCTTTGGATGGATCACCCAAAATCTCACCACCTTTGACATAGTTGAACTCCCTTGGGTATCTCACTTCCTTTTCCTCTAGAGTCATGTCCTTCAAAGCTTCTAGAGTGGATCTTGTGTTTCTTCTTCCTTGGTTGGAACCTCATCCACTTTTGATGATTTCCACCATCATTAGCTTCAATGATTCCTACATCATCATCATCACAAGAATCCTTCCTCGGAAGGAGGTTATCATCGAAAACCACATGTATTGACTCTTCTACAACTAAAGTTCTTTTGTTAAATACTCGACAGGCTTTAGAATTTAAAGAGTAACATAAGAAAATAGCTTCATCACTTTTTGCATCAAATTTACCTAAATTATCTTTTTCATTTTTTAAAATAAAACACTTACATCCAAAAGGATGAAAATAGCTAATGTTAGGCTTCCTAGATTTTAAAATCTCATAAGGAGTTTTCTTTAAAAGTGGTCTAATCATTACTCGATTTATAATATAGCAAGAAGTGTTTGTGGCTTCCACCAACAATACTTTGGTAAATTGTTTTCACAAAGCATGGTTCTAGCCATTTCTTCTAAAGTTCGATTTTTCCTCTCAACTACCCCATTTTGTTGAGGAGTGCGAGGTGCAAAAAAAATTATGGCTTATACCATTTGTGTTACAAAAATCCTCAAACCCTAAGTTTTGAAATTCGGTTACATGGTCACTTCTAATGTGTGAATTTTTTTGACCAAGGTCATTTTGAGTGATTTTTGAAAATGTGATGAACTTTTCTAAAGCCTCATCCTTAGTACTTAAAAAGAGAACCCAAGTGTATCTAGAGAAGTCATATAATAAGATATATGCATATGATTTTCCACCCAAGCTCATAGTCCTAATTGGCCCAAAAAGATCCATATGGATCAATTATAATACCCTACTAGTAGACACATCATTAATAGGTTTAAATGAAATTCTTTTATGTTTACCTTTAGCACAAGAATTACAAATTTTATCTAAGGAAAATTTTATCTTGCGTAAACCTCTTACTAGATTTTGGGAAACTAATTTCTCTAAAACACTAATGCTAGCATGTCCTAGTTTCCTATGCCATAACCATGCATCATGTTCATATTTAGCTACAAAACATGCATTGGAAACATGTGTGTCTTCTAAATGCACCATATATATTACATATGCGATGAGCTATGAGCATTATCTTATTAGTTTCAATGTTCATAATTTTGCATCCATTAACATCAAAAAGAACATTAAAACCCTTATCTCATAATTGAATAATGCTAAACAAATCATGTTTCAGACCGTTGACATTGTAACACCCTTTCTCGAGTTAGGAGCAAGGAGTGTTAATGCAAGCAAACAAGCAAGAAACATAAAAATTCAAGCAATTTTAAACCAACTTTTAAAACTCATCTTTAATAGATGAGTTGCTTAACTATCAAGATACTAATAAGTCCAACCAGACCATGCTAAAGTTCATTATAAGTTACCAATATCCCATGTTATCATTCAACCTTAATCAATGTGTTCCCTATTCGACTAGTTACTACCAATTCAAGAAACTATGCTATACAAACATAGGGCATTCGAACACTACAACTTGGAAAGGACCTAATTCATTTCAAGACTATTAAAACTAAAATATAAAATCCATTTATCAAGTCTAATCTTCTATGTCAACTTAAGTCGAATCGTACTTGTAACATAGAACTCCGGTTTCATTCGATTAGAAGGCTTATTAGACAAGAAATCATACAAGCATTCAAATTGTATATATACAAAACAATATTACATTCTTATCAACATACTAGACTTGATTTCCCTAGGATGTTTCATTCAAGCATGTAACCATTATCAAGACCATATTAAGCTAGTTTCGAGAGACCTTAAATACATACATATCAAGGGAGACCATTAAGTATTACAAACTTTAGAATTTAAGTCTTATATACATGCATTCAAACAAAAACATACAGCTCTAGCATGATCTATCTACAAAGCTAGGTGCCACCAACTAGGAGTTTTACAAAAAGATACCAAGTCATACATTAAGCTTTGCTTGTGTTCTTCTCTGGTTCAAGAAAAGGTAGCTTTCGAACAATCCAGACCCACGATTGGGGAAGAAGGAAAACAAGAGTGATAAGTACCTAGTGTACTTAGTGAGGTAGTATATGCCTAACAAGTTATCAAGATTATTAAATTTAGGGGTGTTTTACTCATTATAATCAAGTTTAACTTATTTAAGCTTTAATCAAGCAAAGTCAAGTCCTAGCTAGTTCCTCTAGCCTCATTCGAATGTGTAAAATTTGTGTGATCAAAGATTCATTTCAAGACTCACAACATACAATACAATCAAGTAGTCTTTTACAAGTACTAAGTGATCAAGCAAGCAATTTTTTAGCATAAATCAAACGAATCAAGCAAGAAGGACTTCAATTCCATTTGAACAAAGGGGGTTTTATACCTTACAACTTGTTTTTCATTTATCAAGCAAAACAAGTTGGCATGTTCATCATTTATCCATGTGAATTCATTAGTTTACAAGTTCATTGTCAAGAAACAAGTTTGTCCATCCTTTATTCATGATTAACATATCTTGCTTCAAGCTTAATTAGTGTTATTTTGCCTTGGTAGATAGTTAGGACTAGGTAATCAAGTCACAAGAGGGTACACAATGTACCTAACAAGAGGGTACACGAAGTACCTAACAAAAGGGTACACAAAGTACCTAACAAGAGGGTTCCCAAAACACCAAACAAGAGGGTACATAGAGTACCTAACAAGAGGGTGCCCAAAACACCAAACAAGATGGTACACAAAGTACCTAACAAGAGGGTACACGAAGTACCTAACAAGATGAGCTCTAGACTCTAAGGCGTGTCGTTCTACCTAGGACCAACTAGCAACCAAGGGCTTTATTGATTCTTTTATTATCAAGCAATCACACATCAATTGTTTAAGCATCAAGCATATCAAGATCAAGTTCATTTTAAGCCTTTAAGCCATGTGAACCTTATTTCATTTCACAAGTAATCAAGGATTTCAAGCATTAAGTAAGGTCACCTAGACCATCAAGCAATTTGAATGATTCATCAAAAGCATAACGAGTGAGCATTTCATTCACTCTCATTATCAAACCACAATACAAACAAGTTGGTTTACCAAGTCATTATTATTAACTCCATTCTTCCCATATATTTAGTTTACCAAATATAGATTAGGTTCATTTCATAGTATCATACATCAAGCAAGAATTTAGACATGCATTTTGGTTAGGACCTAAGTCCTAACTTAAGTAAAAACTACACTCACAAACTTCCAAGCTTAAGCTATTGATCTTTGATGATAATCCCCTTTGATTTTCCCTTGACTTGATCAATTCTATCTTCCTCAACAAAGTCCTCTGCTTCTTATTCTATTAATCACACACAAAATCATAGAAATCATGTTAGCATCCAATTCATCAAACAAGCATACACAATTAAGCACATTTTACACTACCATTACTAAACTATTTTCTGCCTTTGGCAGTTTGCACACCCTTCACTAATTTGTCTATATCTTTTAATCTATACGTAGGAATTTAAATCCATTTATACCGTTAGAAAGCTAACTTAATTATATTTCTAACCAAATATGCCTCATAATTTTATCCCTTATACATCAATACATTTTTTTAAGTTTAAGTTAGGTCAAATTACATTTTCAAAACTGCCCAGTTTGCATTTTTAGTCCATTTTAGTGGGATAATTAACCTATGACCCTCACAAGTTCAAACCAGCCCTTTAGACCTTAGTTTCCATGTTTTAACCTATTTTTAAAAGTCAAGCTTAGTCCCTAAATAGTCCATTTCAGTCCCTAATTTAACCAATTTTCCAGAACAGTCCATATTTCACTAATCTGCTAATTATCACTTTAAAGATATCAATTTCCTTATTAGTCAAGCAACAAAATTTATCAAACATTCATTTTAGGTTCTCCCCTGTTTTTAGCTAACTTTTCCAGCCCTTAATCTTATCCAATTCAGTCCTGAATTCATCGATTTATTCAAAACAATCCTTATTTGTCATTTAAACCGTCTAGGTGACTAGTTTCAGTACTAGTTCCCTTTCTTCAATTCTACTATCAGTCTAACTTAATCCAGACCTCAATTACCAATTTTATACAATTTCTATTAGGTGATTTCTTGTTAATACTTTCCCCTATTCAATTGGCATACAAATTTCATCAATTTGATCATTTACATTCGATTAACCTACTAGGTGTACCAATTCGAGTAGTCAATAGTTCTAACATGATCATCTAATTGTGTTCTACTCAAATTCACATAATTCTATCATAGGTCAACCTTCTAACAACATATACACTAGCTAGATTCATTTACAAACATCAAACAATATAATTCAACCAAATTTCTTATTTATTTGAATAACAAGAGTAAGAGTATACTTACTTTGCTTTCTAGCTTAATTTCCTTGCAAGATCCTATCCATGCAAGCTTTAATCCTTCCTTAACTATGGCTTTCTTTCAATTTCACTTTCTCTCACTAATTTCTCTAAGAGTATTCGGCTAATGAAGGAAATGAGGAAGATGAAGATGATAATGGATTTAATGGATTTGTGAAAGGAATAAAATGTCCCATAATTAACCACTAATCCTAAGTTTAATCAAGGGCATTTAGAAATGTTGATATTTTGCATACATTCCTTCCATTTATCATTCCTTTCGATTTAGTCATTTTAATTATGTCACTCATTTCTCATGTTCTTTCATTTAGGTCCTTAAATAACCTAATTAGCTTAGAATTAGGCTGAATCGAATTAGCAATTTAATTTGTTAGGTTCAATACTTCTAGGCTAGGATTTAGGGCATTACAGACATACAATACATTTTCAATGAGTATGGAAGAGTGATTAGCAATGGAGCCTATTCCTTCAATATGACCTTTGGAGTTGTCAGCAAAAGTTACTACTCCACCACTTTTAGGCTTTATTTCCAAGAATCTATTCTTGTCACCGGTCACGTGTCTTGAGCATCCATTATCAAGGTACCATGTGTTTTGACTTGAAGCTTTGGCTTTGTAGCAATGTTCCACCAACAAAGAGTTAACTCTTGATTTTTGGTACCCAGATCATTTTGGGTCCATGAGTGTTAGATCCCAAAAACTTGGTTTCCTTAGAAATCTAAGAAGAAATAGCACTAACATTATTATAAGTGATTAGTTCCTTAGGAACCCAAACACTCCTAATCCTCTTACCTCTAGAGGGCCTTTGGAAGCCCTTTTGTTTAGGGTGATTAAAGTTTCTCTTCACATATTTGTTTTTTTGAAGAACTTACTTTTTCAAAGTTAGATTTCCCAATATTGCTTAGAGAAGCTTCAAGATCATTCACCTCATTTTGGTGATGATCACTAATCTCGGAAAGAGTGTTGTTTAAATCAATATTTCCCTTTTCAAAATATGTCAAATTGTCTTTTAAAGCACAAACCTTCTTTTCAAGACCGGAATTGGTTTTAGATAAGAAATCGTTTTGTGTTTTCAATTCAACAATAATTTTCTTATTTTTTAAAATTGATTCCTTATATTTCTCAACCAATTCATCATATACCTCTTATAACTCATCATATGCTTTTTAAAGCTCATCATATGTAACATCAAAGTTAGATGAGTTAGAGGTTACCTTAGGATACTTCTCTAAGGCCATGAGGCAAAGGTTGACAACTTCTTGCTCCTCTTCATCGGATGATTCCTCATCACTCCAAGTAGCAACGTTGGTCTTGAACTTCTTCTTCTTCCTAAAGTTCTTCCTTTTGAGTTGGGGGAAATCAGTTCATATATGCCCCAATTTCTTGCACTCATAGCAAATAAGTTGATCATTCTCTTCCTCCTTGTTCTTGTTCTTGAAGTCTCCTTTTCGAATGAACTTTTTACCTCTACTGGAATTCATGAATCGAGTGAACCTTTTGGCCAACATGACCATTCTCTTGTCTTCCTCCTCGCTTGAATCGCTCTCTTTTTGTGAAGCTTTGAGAGCAATTCCCATCTTTTTCTTCTTTACCTCATTCTTCTCCATTCTTTTATCTTTTCTCTTATTTTCTTCTTCTCTTCCTTGCTCTATAATCTCATGAGTAAGAAGAGATCCCACTAATGCATCTAGCTTAAATTTCTTCAAGTCTTTAGCCTCGATGATGGCGGTTCTCTTCCCATCCCATGACTCGAGAAGAGAATAGAGAAGTTTTCGGACTAGCTTGTCTTCGAGAATGATTTCATCGAAGCCCTTTAGACTATTGACTATGACCGAGAAGCGATCGAACATTTGAGTGACGCTTTCATCGAGCTTCATCTTGAAATTTTTGTAGCTTATATTAAGGATTCCACTCTTGGTCTCCTTTACGCCATTGGTGCCCTCATAGGTGGTCTCTAGCTTGTCCCACACCTCTTTTGCGCTTGTACACAAAGAAATCTTCGAGTACATGTCCGGTCTAAGAGCACAAAATAACATGTTCAAGGCTTTGTCGTTGAATTGAAGCCTCTTCCGATCTTCAATGACATCTCGACATTGGACTTCAGAACAAGTCTATCTTCTTCATTTCTCTTATCGGAATTGTTGGACCATCTTCCACTACATCCCATTGGAGGTAGTCATTAGACTTGATGAAGAGCATCATCCTATTTTTCCAATAGGGGTAGTTATCCCCATTGAAATAGAGAGGTTTTGTGACCGATTGTGACTTGTACAATTTGGGGCTGGAGGTAGATGTCATTGTTTTGCTTGTATGTTGATAAATCTCTCCAAGAATCAACTCAAGAGGGTTGTAATCCTTCTAATGAGTGTAGCTCTGATATCAATTGTTGAGATGATCAACAATGGCAAATTGACCAAGAGAGGGGTGAATTGGATATTTAAAAAGAAAAGAAGCAAATTGGTAAAATAAAAATGAAGACAAGACAATTTAGAGTGGTTCAAGCTTAGAACAAGGTTTGCATACACTACCCTAGCTTCCACTAAGAATTTTCAACCAATTCACTACTGAATTCTTCCCATTTTCTAGGATTGGGAGGAAACTGTTACAACGATCAAAGCTTTCTACCTAAAGCTTGATCAAAGATCACTCATACAAGAAAGATTGTTGGCAAATGAAAACAAACCTCAAGGTAAGATATTTGCCTCAAATTACAAGTTCTCTCAACCCAAATTGATAAAAGATTAATGCAATAAAAATCACTCAATTGGGTAAAAGGGTTTGACTCTAATAGCTCAAGAATGGATTGGATTTGGCTTTGTTGTTGTGCACTTGTTCAATAGTTGTTGTAGCTTTAATGGCTTGCTTTTATACCCATTCATTAAATTCTAGCCGTTTGGGTGGTTGACATCATCAATAGAGCCGTTGGGCTCTCTCTTTCCCACCATAAATGCAGTTCTGCAACACCCCGTATCGGTACACTCGGGCCTGTATCGATACCTGTATCAAAATAGAAAGAGCTGTTGTGTGTAATAAAGAGGCCGTATCGAAACACATGAAGGTGTATCAAAACGGTTTGGGGCCGTATCGAAACGGTTATAGGCCGTGTCGAAACGGTGTTGGTCACATTTGAATATGCCAAATTGTGTATCGAAACACCTAAGGGGTGTATCGAAACAGGTAACAATTTTTCAAATATTTCAGATTCCAATAATTGACAAGTAACGACTATATCATTAAATGCTCAGATTTGAAAAACCTTAACCCTCGTATCGATACGGTGAAGGCCGTATCGAAACGTTGTTCAACAACTAAATGCCCAGATGAAGGTCGTATCGAAATGGACGAAGCCGTATCGAAACGAGAATTTCTGTATCGAAACGAAAATTTCCAATGAGCTCTTCAGTTCAAGCCGTATCAAAACGCTTGGGGGCGTATCGAAATGCATGAGCGATTTTGTGAAATTTGACTTTAAAACAGTTAGAAAATTTTATGGGGTTTAAGTTTTGACTTTAAAACATTTAAAGCCTAAAATATGCTTGTCAATTGTGAGTCTTTTGAGTACTTAAAAATTTATTTACTTTACAATTTGGTCCTTAGACTATTTGTTATATCAAAATCAAACATTGGTTTTACAGTTTATCACAAAGTTTACTCATTTGAACAAACTTTTTATTCAATCAAATCAAGATACAATTAGATTTTTTTGGAAGCTATACATCGATTATAGAAGATATTGTTCTCAAGGAACCTTGTTTGACAAAGTCATATTTTATGTGAAGTTTGTGTTCAATAATTAAGAATGTTATGGAAGGTTTTTTTTGTTCTAAAAGAAATGTGTGATCAACCACTTTATGAAACAAACTCCACCACAATTAAAGAGACCTAATTAAAATTAAAAGTTAAGCTTCAATCCTATAAATAATGTGTGATACATATTTCAAGATTGTTTGTGTTTATGGGATAGCTTTGAATAGTGTTGTTATTGTATTATTTGGGATAGCTTTATTGTTAAAAGACATTGGTTTATGGGAAATATTGTGAGTTTTGTGAGTTGAGTTTGCAGTGTTAAGTAATCAATGAGATTACTAAAGGAAGAGAATAACTAGAATAGCAACGTACAAGAGAGCGCTTCCAACTAGTGTGTATTTAGGTTAAGGATTTGTCTCTTGTACTAAGGATGTTATAGTTAACTTTTATCTAAACAAGACTACGAAGGTAGGATCATTGATCGATCTGAACTATGTAAACAAAGTTTCTTGTGTTTTTTTTTTTTTAATTTTTTTTCCAGTGGTTCGCCCAGTTGCAATTGACTTATGTGTTGTCCGACGCAACTATACTAACAAAGAATAAATTACATAGACTTAAAATATCAAATTGAATAACATAAAATGAATCTACATCTTACCCATTGTACAGAGACTGATAGATTTTATAAATTTTACGGTAATTGTTTGAATAAGAATTAAAATTCCAACTTATAAAAAGTACGTAATTAAAAATAATCATATTAAAATACAAAGACTAAAATAAATCTATATCTTTATGATAATACAAGATCTAATAAAATAATTTGACCCTCGATCTCTTTTCATTTAACTTCCTTTCAGACTGTAAACTGGATTTTCCTCCCAGCAAAAATTGATATTACTGCTTGGGAATTTACCTAGATGCTTTAAAATTGTTTAAAGTAAAGCAGGGATTGGCCATCCAATATTGTCAAAAAAATTCTAAATTCTTCTCTTTTTATTCCCTTTTTTTAAATTTTCTTCTTTTTTTCAAATTCTATATCTCACTTTCACCATTATTTTCTAGTTCAACCAAAATATAATCTTGAAATATTGTAAGCCACACAATTAGTCACAGTCTGGATCGTCTCGGAGATTTTCGGGGCCCTGAGCAAAAATAAAAAATGGACCCCTATATAACGAAAACATATTTCATTACGAATAGAAATCCTCTGCCCATATTTATGCCCCAACAATAAAAAATTAGGTTTAGAGTTTAGGGTTATAGTTTAAGATTAAGGTTTAAGGTATTTGGTGCATAGTTTAGGATTTAGTATTTAAAAGTTATGGTTAGAGCTTAGAATTTATTTTTTTAGTGTTGGGCAAAGAAATGGGCACCGAAAAAGGGGCATAATTTTTATTCATACTATCCTTTGAACAATTAATTTAATATTTCTGGTAATATGCATGTCCGTCTTACGGTTCATGTTCGGGGTGCGTGGCTGCACCTCCCAACAATGTCGTCTCTAAGGTTCAAACTCACGTCCTCTCTTTAGGAGTGCAATGTGCCTTACCAAATATTTCAAACACATTATTTTTATTGTTAGATTAATTAATTAATTAATTTAAGAAAGAGAATTATTCTTTTACCATTAAAATAATTAATTTATTTTATAAATTTAAAAAATAAAAATAAAAAATTATAAATAATTAAATTTTAAGGGCCCTGAGCGATCACTCAGGTGCTCCCCTTTATAGCCGTCCATGGCCACAGTGCAACATCAGTGTTGTTCAAAAAAGAATTGATTCCTCCTACAAGAAGGAAAAGAGAGGAAGACCTGGGAAAAGTGGGGTAGGAAGGAAAAGGTTATGGATGAGCACTCACAGGGAAGATGGTTAGGGAAAGTAGTGTTGGGCGTTAGTAAAAAAATACTAAAATTAATGATAATAATCCGAGATTGAAAACATAAAAAAATATATAAATAAATTTAATAGATGAAAATACCGAACAGAGAAATAATCAGAGTAAGAGTTGAGGCCTGTGAAAACACAATTTCCTGAAGATAAAATCGGCCATTCTTATGGTGCTTGAGAACGTCGGTCGTCTGTCTCTCAGGAACGAACAAGAAGCTTGCCTTCTTTTATCATTCTAGAAAAATGAAAAACAAATTTAGGATGTTTTAAAGGGAAAACGAGGAGAGTTGAGATGAAATGCTCTTCGCTTACAATCATTGTGATTTCTCTTCTTGCTGAAGGCTCCTTTTATAGGCAAGCAAAGAGCGAGTTCTAATCGCAATTGAACTCAAAATTCAAAAATAAAAAATTTTATCTGATAAAATCTATCTAAAAATGTATTATTCAGTTTTATAAAATCTATTTTGAATTTAAAATATTTGACTGATTATTGGATGAGGAAATCGAAAAATAATTTTTGAATTGGGCTAAAATTTTAACAAGTCCATGCTAGACCCAATTGGTTTGAACAATCGCATCGCAGGCTTCAATTTGAACCCTCTGTGCTTACGCGCGAGGCACAATCTTTAATAAGCTTATTCAATAACCAATTGTTTGGTTCCATTATATATACACCTCCCAAACTTGGACTCTAACTAATATAAGATTCAAGCTTACTATTTCCTTAGCAAACTTTGCAAGTTGTCTACTTTGAGCATCAATTTCTCATCCATCAATCAACCAATTCGAGCATATGAGATATCGTTGTAAAGATCTCACGGAGTAAAATATGAAATGATAAATTCATGATTTGATTCTCAATCTTTACCCATTGAAGATATGCCTCAAAGTTTCCATAATATCACAATTTCCAACAATTCCCCATATGAATGTGTCGCAACCCTTTTTAGGAGGCTTCGACTTTTTGAAAAACAACTTTTTAAAATCAACGGAGTCGCCACCAATCTTTTTTGAAAGAAAAAGTGTGATTGTATCACTTTTAAAAACATGGTTATTTTAATAAAATGTTTTGTTTTAATAAAACAACGATTTTAGTCTACGAAAATAAGAAACATGTTTAGGGGTCGGTTACGCGTGGGGAAGGGTTAGCACCCCACGACGCCCAAAATTGGTACCTAATTGGTTTTAAAATCGTTTTCAAAACTGGAATTTGCAAGTTCAAAAAGGGTTCGACTTTACTTGTCCGTTTAATGAATATTAGTCTATTTTAACGGCCTTTTCGCCCGAGAGATGAACTTTAACCACCACCAACATTTCTGGCGCTAACCCGTCATTCCCGTTTGATAAGACACCGCATTGATTAGGTTTTCACTTTTCAAACAACATGGAAATTTTGTGTGTTGAGCATTTTATTTTTTATTCTAAGTTTGATTATTTAAAAAACCCTAAAAACGTCTAAGTCTTTTATTCCTAATTTAAAGTTTAAGTATGCTTAAGTATATTTTATTTTTTGTGAAGAACATTTCAACAAAACATGTCCCTATCTAAGCTTTAGTCCCTAATCCTAAGTTTTCACCCATTTCTAAAACAAGCAAGCAATTTTTTGAGTTTTTACCCTTTTATTATTCCTAAAAAAATTTATTTCTTTTTTACTTCTTTTATTTTTTAAACTAAGCCCCCCATTTTTACCTTTTTTATTTTTATATTTTTTTACCATTTAATGTTTTCCTTTTTCAAAACAAATAATTTTCTCTCTTTTTAAACTCATTTTCATTTTTCCATTTTTCCGTTTTTTAAAATTTTTCTTTTAAAACGACCCTTTTTAAAAAAACTTTATTTTTCCCTAAAAAACTTCTTTTTAAGTTTTTTTCCTTTTCAAAAAATACTTTTATCCTAGACCCTAAACTTTATTTAAAACCTTTTTATTTTTTTATTTTTTAAAAAAACTTTATTTCCTATTTATTTATCTTTTAAAAAACATTTTTATCATTCTCCATTTATTTCTCTTTTAAAAAACATCTTTATTATTCTCCTTATTTTTTTTTAAAAATCACCTAGCCCATTTATTATAAAAAACTAAATTTCATTAAAAAAATCTTTTTATATATATTTTAGAAAAATCAAGCCCCTTTATTATTTCACAACTCACATTATTATTTTTCCTAATTAAATCTCTAATTTCAAGTTTTTCATTTTAACCACACTTATTCAATTTATTCATGCATTTTAAATCCAAACACCTTTTAAAACTTATTTATTCTTTCCTAAAGATCAAACTAATCCTAACAACATTTTTTAAGCACGCAAAATTTTTTAAGATCAAACTAAAATTAAAACAGAATTTTAAAATGAAAATGTTACCGGAATCGCGAACGATTTTCCGACTTCGAGAAAGCAACCTAAAAATTCACGAACAACACAAACACCAAAAATTCATCTAAGAACAAACATAAAAATCAACATAAAATTAAACAAAAAAAGATAGAAATTTTACCGAGAAATCGACTAACGAAGAACTCGAATCCGGGCTTCTCGAAATGCTCCAAACCTCCTCCAAAAATTGCTCCCAAACTCGAACTTTTACTCCAAAAATTTCCAGCAAACTCTTGAAAAATTCAGAGAATTTTTCGGATTTTTCCTAAGCTTTTTCTAGTGGTTTTTTCTTCAATTTGTGTGTGTGATGAACAAGTGAAAAAGGGGGTATTTATACTTGAATTTGAGCTTCAAATTCAAGCCAAATCAAGATTTAATCTCCAAATTGGAGTCTAAATCCGACCAATTGCTTGATTCTCGGTAAACCCCTCAATCCTCATCCAATTTGGTCTAATATTCGAGCTGAATTTTCCCCTTGATTCGAGCTTAGGGTTTGACCTCTTGTCTCGGTTTTTTTTGCAGATTCCGACGAGCACATACGGCGTTGGTGAGCGGGGATGGTGGCATTGGGTCGGCGGCGGTGAGGCAGACCAGCCGGTACCAACGGCGTCGGCAGCTGTGGCCTGTAGACGCCGACCGACCACCATGATCGTGCGAAGATGGTTTGGTTTTGGGGAACCAGCCCGCGCGTGTGCATCCCACGCGCTGGTTCCCCCTTTTTCCTTTTTTTATTTTTTTGTTTCTTTCTTTCTTTCTTTCTTTTTTTGCTGATTTTTTGCTGCTGATTTTTTGTATCACATTTTTTTCCACCTCACTTTATTTCATTTTTTATAATTATTATACACCATAATTATTATTTTTTCTTTTATTTTCTTTTCCTTTTTTTAAAAAATGGGCTTCAATATAAAAAAAATGGTCTTTGTTCTCTTTATTTAAAAGTGGGTTTTAAAATGGGTTTTTTGAAGATGGGTCTTTATTTATTTAAAAAGTGGGCCTTTAAAATGATATTTCTTTTTTTATTATTTTCTGGTTATTAAAACTAAGGTGAAAATTTAGTGACAACAGAATGAAATCAATGTTTTAAAACCATTTTGACTCGATGTGGTGATAGATTCTACGATCGATAACTGCATACGATAGATAGGTGTCCACCTTTGAACCTTCCCTTGTGAAAGTATATTTACTTTACTGGCTGACCAATTGGCGCAATGTCTTTGAACTGTTCTGTCGTTTGTGTAAACGATGTTATACTTCACACAACTATCTCACTGGCAAGAATTTAGTTCTCATGGGTATGTCCATATAGCCGTGAACATCGCCTGGTTCTAAAGCGGCCCCACTTCACTCTCACATATGTGACTTATGTTGTTCGGCTCATCGATACACACAATGGTCATTAAAAGCTTTTCTTACATATACCACTTTTGATCATTATTTACATCATAGGAACGGACTTGGGAGAAGAACCCCATAGTGACCGCACAAGGTCTATTTAACTAGGTTGTCCCTTTGAACCTAGATCTTGGGATCTCTAATCAACTAGGTAGGGGTTTCCTTCACATAGTGCCTTAAATTTCCATGGGCTTTAGTCCTATCCCTTTCGATATTTTCTCAACTTGGTCTCGAAGCAAGCCTTTAGTTAGCGGAT
This sequence comes from Hibiscus trionum, assembly GCA_030270665.1. Lineage (NCBI taxonomy): Eukaryota > Viridiplantae > Streptophyta > Magnoliopsida > Malvales > Malvaceae > Hibiscus > Hibiscus trionum. Next base: position 30,259,996 of record BSYR01000005.1, read on the forward strand.
CCGCGAGGTTATCCTTTGATCTTACAAAATCAATAGCGATAACACCATTTGAGATCAATTGTCTTACGGTATTATATCGACGACGCATATGTCTCGATTTACCGTTATACATGAAGTTTTGTGCCTTAGCAATTGTTGCTTGATTATCATAATATATACATATTGTGGGCACATGCTTTGGCCATTCAGGAATATCCTCCAAGAAAGTTCGAAGCAATTAAGCTTCTTCTCGATACTTGAGTAGAGCTAAAAACTTAGATTCCATTGTGGATCTAGTTATAATCGTTTGTCTTGAGGATTTCCAAGACACAACTCCTCCTTTAGTGAAAACATTTCCACATGTGCCTTTGGTATCTTGAATATCAGATATCCAATTGGTATCAGAGTATCCTTCTAAAATAGCATGATCTCTAGAATAATGCAATCCATAATCACGAGCATATCTAAAATATCTCAGTATCCTCACAATCTCTTTCTAGTGGTTTTCATCTGGGTCGCTTGTGAATCTACTTAAATTGCTCACAGTAAAAGCAATATCTGGTCTACTGTAGTTCATGAGGTACATTAGACTGCCTATGACCCTTGAATCTATTGGAGTTATGGATATACCGGAATCACCCTTGTTAAATTTTTCAAGAATCTTGTCCACATAGTACGAGTGAGTTAATGTGAGACATTCAGGTGACCATTTGATTTGGATGCCCAAAATCGTATCTGCTAGTCCTATATCCTTCATGTCACACCATGAATTTAACATGTCTTTGGTACGTTTTACCATTTCATTGTTTCTTCCAACTATGAGTATATCATCAACATACAAACATAGAATAATATATCCAATGTTTTGTAGTTTTGACATATACACATTGGTCACACTCATTTATTTTGAAGTTGTTTGTCATCATGACACTATATAACTTCTCATGCCATTGCTTTGGTGCTTGTTTAAGTTCATACAAAGACTTTACCAATCTACAGACTTTCCTCTCTTGTCCTGAAACTACATGAACCTCAGGTTGTTCCATGTATATTTCTTCATCAAGATCTCCATTTAAGAAAGCTGTTTGACATCCATTTGATGTACTTCTAGATTCTGCAAAGTTGCAATTGCAAGTATCATCCTTATAGAGGTTATTCTTGATACAAGAGAATATGTATCAAAATAGTCAAGGCCTTCCTTTTGTCGGTAATCTTTTATAACCAATCTGACCTTGTACTTATTAATTGTTCCATCTGCTTTCATTTTTCGTTTGAAAATCCATTTAGAATTCAATGATTTAATTCCCAGAGGAAGTGTTGCGTGTAAAATAGTCTATCGCAATGGTAGTGCAAGTATACACGACGCAAGTAGTAAAGTGATACGAAGTATCGGATATCGTCTCCACAGGGATTGGGCTAATAGCTTCACCTTAATTCACTGCACGAAAGTAAAGGATATATTTGAGAGTTGTCACGAAAATAATAAAGAAAACGTAAATAAAAGAGTAGAGATATCAAGATAGAGAGAATGGGCTGGTATTGAATTGCTCAGTAGTGCAGGTATTGCCGAGTTTAGGAGATCCAGTTCTGTTGTCGCGCCTGTCGCGGGCAGCACCTGTCGCGGCAGCAGTCTGTTGATTGTTGCGGCAGCAAACACTCAACTCTGTACTTCAAGTTTGGCAAGAATCCCAGATGTGCCTTGGCCTATCCCTAGGTCCAAGTCTGTCGATGATCACGTCTTGATGATACCTCCCGGCGTGAATCGAAGGATGAACACCGATGTGTATGAATTCTTCTTTAGCCACTTAACCTCGCCCTATCCCTAGGCACGAGATAGTTCAACTATAAACTAGAGAACTTGCTCTTATTTCTTTCGTATACTTAACTCTCCCGATGCTAAGTAAATAGATAACCTCACAATGCTCTCCCGATGCTCTTGCAAGATATTAATAACCAAAATAAGAGAACTTGAAGTTTATTTTATTGAACTGAAAATTCCTAAAACAAAACAACCCTTGCAACTACTTTACAAATCAACCCGTGGCCCTAGGGGGAATTTAGAACATGTCGGCGGCGGGAAGACGGCTAGGGGTTTTTGGTTATCAGTGATGGGGTATTGGGTATTGGATCTTCTCTAGGTTAAAATACATGCCCTTATATAAGCTTTGGGCTCAAGTTTTCTAATTTAACAAGGATTACAACTTTAATTAAAAGTATGATTCTAATAAAGACTAAATCTTCAAGGAATCTACTTTCCAGCCGTCCTCCTTGTTTCTTGGGATTTTCTCTCCTTGAACTTTGGGCTTGACATATCTTTTGATCTGGGGCTCAGAAAAATATGAGGTTTTCACACGACAGACGGGCTGAATTTTCTCTATCTGTCGAGGTCCACTTTGATTTTTCTCCTCAAAATTGCTGTCGTCCTCTGCTGTCACGGCAGCACCATGGCAGCATCGTCCTCTTTGTCTGCTTGTCCAGTTCAGCTCTTATGCTTCTCTGCCCAGCGCCTGCCCTCTCCGTCAGCTATGACGGATACCTGCAAAAACAACCATTCTTAGTAGAATCTGTGCCTTTAATATATTTGTGATGTTTTACTGTAAACTAACCTAAATGCAATGAATAATGCTTGAATGCAGCAGAAATATGGGTAAAATAGGGTGTAAATAATAGAACTTTTACACACTCAACACACCCCCAAACTCAAGTTTTTGCTTGCCCTCAAGCAACTAAGACCTAAAAGAAAAATGAAATATTTTTGTTTTGGCTTTCAAACAGAGAACTTTCCCTTACCCGTCGTTCCTTCCCTGTGACGGCAGCGCCCTGTCGGATAATTTAGGATCTGTCCGAAATCTCCCTATAGTCCTCGTGCAGTGTGTGCATGCTTGTGAACAGTTATATGCCAAGACTCTCTTAGTTTCACTAGAATATTCAACTCTTAACTCGAATTTTTATGCCAAAGTTTATCTTTTGAAGGCACTTTTTATGCTCCTTTGATTTCCTGTTTTGACTTGATTTTATTTTTATAAGCTAAAGTTTCACTAGAGCCGGTTTCGGGCACCTCTAGCTAACTTCCTAGAGCCGGTTTCGGGCACCTCTAGGGCTATTGAGTCTCTTTTGCTAAACTTCTTTCCTAGAGCCAGTGTTAGGCACCTCTAGGGGCTATTCAAGTGCTAAGCTTCCTATTCTAGTTTGGCTAAAAGAAGTCTAAGCAGTATAACAGTCACAATGGTGTTTTAAGTTTTCAGAACTATAGAAAGGCTCTAAACTTCTCCTAAAACTATCCTAAAGTTGCTGCCACGACATAGCTGTCACGACATGTAAGTTCAATTCACAGTTTTCATCCAAAATTTCCAATATTTTCATTTTTTTGACGAAAATAAACTAAGTAAAAGACACAACAATTTAACTAAGATGTACTTGGACTCCATTAATATGGAGGGTTGCCACCCCCAAACTCAAGGGTTGCATTGCCCTCAATGCAAATGACAAAATAAAAAGCAAAATAAATGTAGGCAGTACATCACAAAATATATAAATAGCAGGCAGCAATAGGAAAATAAGAAACTTAAATTTTTAAGCACTGTCTTCCTTGCTGCTGCTGAGGCGGATTTGGCGGCGGATTCTGGTTCTTGGTTGCTGTACAACCTGAATGTCAGAGCTGCTGCTGCTACTGTCACTGCTGCCACTGCTGCCGCTGGCTGTTGGCAGAGTTTTCTTGACTGCCATTCTTTTCTGCCTCTTTGCTGGTGTAACTTCCTTTGACGGATTCCTCTGAATAGGGGTGTCATCTTCACTGGCTGCCCATACCGAGGCCGAGGAAAACCCATCGACAAAGGCTTCAAGGTCGTCCATTGGCACTGGTCGCTTTGTTCCTCGAGCGGATGTTTCGGCATGGGTGCTGCCGGCTGCTGTCTGGGCAGGTAATGGTGTGGTGGCGGCAGATGGTGTTTGTGGGGTTGCAGCAGGTGTAGGTGTGTGGGCAGGGGTGGGGACAGTGAAGTAGTGGGCAGGGAAGGTGGGGAAAACAACATTAGGGAAATTTAAATTATTATGAATAAAATTTACCGTGGATTCGGCAAAGTCCTTGATGAATGTCATGAGGCCCAACTGTCTGTCCTCCATCCTTTGAATGGCAGCTAGGATTTGGTTGGGGGGTTCTGCCGGAGCAGCTGCTGTGGCGGCAGGTTCATGACTTGGATGCTCTGTTGATTCAGCTTGGGCGTCAGCAGGGTTGAAAGATGAAATGAGGGTTGCTACTGTTAGCTCCATGAGGCTGATGATATTTTTGTCTGTCCAGCCCCGGCCTTTCACTATTCGATTGGTGTCTGGTTCCGGCACGTCATAACAGCGGCAGAGGGACGTGATGAGGTAGGGAAGGCATAGGAGGGTCGTCGGTCTATGGGCGCTTTCCAAAATACTTTCCCGCATATAACTCCCCACATTAATGGGTCGTTTATTGAGAATGGAGTGTATTAGGGCTAACCTCTGCTGGTCAACGGTGGTGTGATGTGATGACGGCAGGATCCTCTTCTTGATGAAGGCATTCCACAGTTTGGCCTCTGGCAGCAGCTGCCCCCTCTTCACTGTGTGGGGATTTTTGCGGCTTGTGTTCTATTCGGTCCCTTCTTCCGTTACTTCTGCCATGACAACGTCATAGGCATCATCATCTAGAGTGTCAAGGAATTGCTGGTGAGCATCATCGTTGGGGCCGAAGTAGAGGCCATAGAAAGAGTTAATGCGCTCGGCTGTGAACTGCACTTCTGTCCCTCGGACAGTCACTGTTGTTGCTGTCCTGCTGCCGATGGCAGTATAGAATTCCCTCACCAGTGTCTCGTTAATCTCTGCTGGTTGCTCCGCAAATGATTCCCATAAAAGAGCTCTAATCGTCCTTACGATGAACGGCTTGAGGCCCATATTCGTTGCCCTTGGTACATAGATGAAGCCTCGTTCTTCCCATATGTCTCTGGTTGCAAAGGACGGTGGAGGAGTTGCTGTCGGTGAAGAGTTTGAAGCAGCACTGTGGCCGGTTCTTCTGGAAGACATGTTAGTTGCAAGGGTTGTTGAAAATAAAAGAAAGCAAATGAAAACTAAAAAGGGGGAGAGCAAGTAAGAAAGGCAGAAGTGAATGAAAATGAAAATGAAACAGGGTTTTATAGAAGAGAAACTGCTGCCCGTTGAAGCTGTAATGGCAGGCGTGAATAACGGGGCGACTGTTGAGCTTTAGCGTGTCTAACGCGTCTGACACGCGTTTCTGCGTCTGTTACGCGTCTGTCACGCATTTCCGCGTCTGTCGTGACAGTCTGGTGACAGCCTGTCTTTTCCGTGTCTGCCGCGGCAGCTGGAACGGCAGGCTTCCATATTGGGCTTTGTTGGGCTGATGGATGGATGGTGGGCTAGGGCCACTTCTCATGTTCTTCTTGACTCCTTTATTTCCTAAAAATAGTAAACATAAAAATATTATTCGAATAAAATAAAACTTATTACCTAATAACTAAGAAAAATAAATAAAATAAAATTTAGGTTAAATTAGGGCTGCCCAGTGGGGCATCTCCTAAGGTAACCACTTCATGTATTCCTGGGGCTTCAGTCCCTTGATAATGCTTGAGGCGCTGTCCGTTGACTTTGAATTGGTGCCCGTCTTTTAATGATCGGATTGTGATGGCACCATGAGGAAAAACTTGTACGACTTGGAATGGGCCAGACCATCTAGATTTCAGTTTCCCTGGGAAGAGTTTCAGTCTAGAATTGAACAACAATACAAGCTGCCCTGGGTAGAACTGTCGTGGCAGCAACTTCCTGTCATGCCACTTCTTAGTTTTCTCCTTGTAGATTCTTGCATTGTCGTAGGCCATTGTCCGTATTTCTTCAATTTCGTTCAAATCTAACAGCCTTTTCTGCCCTGCCCTATCCAAGTCCATATTCACTGCCTTGATTGCCCAGTATGCTCTGTGCTCTATCTCGACATGCAGATGACAGGTTTTTCCATAAATCAATCGGTATGGAGACATGCCCAATGGAGTCTTGAAAGCTGTCCTATATGCCCATAACGCATCATTGAGGAGTAAAGACCAATCTTTCCTAGTTGGCTTAACCATCTTTTCAAGAATGTTCTTAACTTCCCTATTGGATATCTCAGCTTGTCCGTTGGTCTGTGGGTGATATGCTGTCGCGATCCTATGCTTGACACCATATTTCTTGAAGGCGGCATCAATAACCCTATTGACAAAATGTCTCCCTTCATCACTGATAATCGCCTTAGGGATACCAAACCTAGAAAAGATGTTTTTGTGCAAAAACCGTTGGACTGTCTTGGCATCATTCTTTTGAGTGGCGATAGCTTCAACCCACTTAGAGACATAATCTACTGCCAGGAGGATGTATAGATTCCCACATGAAGATGGAAAAGGTCCCATAAAATCAATCCCCCAAACGTCGAAGATCTCGACTTCTAGAATGTTCTGCAGTGGCATCTCGTTTCTCTTTGAGATGTTTTCTGTCCTTTGGCACCTGTCACAATTCTTGTAGAAGGTTTGTGCATCTTTGTACAGTGACGGCCAATAGAACCCTGACTGCAGCACCTTGGCAGCAGTTTTGTTGCCTCCTAAGTGACCTCCATACTGTGAAGCATGGCAGTGATGTAATATATATTTCTGCTCCTCCTGTGGTACACATCTTCTTATAACCTGATCTGCACAGATTTTGAAAAGAAGAGGTTCGTCCCAATAATAATGCTTAACATCATTTTGGAACCTCTTCCTGGCTTGATAATTAAGATCAGATGGGATTATTCCGCTAACTAAGAAATTAACGAAATCTGCATACCAAGGAAGTTCAGAATACTTACCTGCCGCCATGGCTGTCGCGGCAGTGATTGCGGCAGCAAAGAGCTGCTCGTCTGGGAAGGTCTCCAGTATGTTTGTCTCATCTATTGGTAGACTCTTTCCCTTCTCCAATCTTGACAAGTGATCTGCCACCTGATTTTCTGTCCCTTTTTTGTCCTTGATTTCCAGGTCGAATTCTTGTAGTAGCAAGATCCATCTTATCAACCGAGGCTTTGCATCCTTTTTAGCGAACAGATACTTGAGGGCAAAATGGTCTGTGTGCACTATTACCTTCGTTCCAAGTATGTAAGAACGAAACTTGTCAATGGAGAATACCACAGCTAATAACTCCTTTTCTGTGGTGGTGTAGTTCACTTGGGCTTCATTCAGTGTCTTGCTGGCATAGTATATGACATGAAATAACTTGTCTCTCCGCTGCCCAAGTGCTGCCCCGACAGCATAGTCACTAGCATCACACATGATCTCAAACGACTGTGTCCAGTCTGGTGGTTGTACTATTGGGGCTGTTACCCGTTTTTCCTTCAGAACCTTGAATGCTTCAGTACATTCTTCATTAAAGTCAAAGGGTCGGTTCTGCTCCAAGAGATGGCACAGGGGCTTGCTGATTTTTGAGAAATTTGCGATGAACCTCCTGTAAAAACCAGCATGTCCCAAGAAACTTCTAATACCCTTGACTGTAGTTGGTGGCGGCAACTTTTCAATCACTTCTATTTTAGCCCTGTCGACTTCTATCCCACGACAGCTAATCTTGTGGCCTAGGACTATCCCTTCATCCACCATAAAGTGGCATTTTTCCCAATTCAGAACTAGGTTTGCTTTTTCACATCTTTCAAGTACCTTTTGTAGATTGCCTAGGCAGCTCTCAAAATCGTCCCCAAAGACTGAAAAATCATCCATAAAAATCTCAAGGAAGTCCTCCACCATATCGGAGAATATGGCCATCATGCACCTTTGGAAGGTGGCGGGTGCATTCATAATCCGAATGGCATTCTCCTAAAAGCATAAGTTCCGTATGGGCATGTGAAAGTCGTCTTTTCTTGATCTTCCGGTGCGATAGCTATTTGATTGTAACCTGAATAACCATCAAGAAAACAATAGTAAGGTTTACCCGCTAATCTATCAAGCATTTGATCAATAAAGGGTAAAGGAAAGTGGTCTTTTCAGGTAGCTTTGTTAAGCTTCCGATAATCCATACAAACCCTCCAACCGGTCACAGTCCTGGTTGGGATTAACTCATTGTTTTCATTGGTCACCACAGTCATTCCTCCTTTCTTGGGAACGCATTGCACCGGGCTCACCCATTTGCTGTCGGAGATGGCGTAAATAATACCAGCATCTAACCATTTGATTATCTCTTTACGCACCACCTCTTTCATTGCATAGTTTAGCCGCCTTTGGGCATCTATAGTCGGCTTATGATCTTCTTCCAAAAGGATTTTGTGCATGCATAATGCCGGACTAATGCCTTGAATATCAGCTATCGTCCATCCAATTGCCTTTTTGTGCTGCCGCAGCATCCCAATTAGCTGCCGTTCCTGTTCCTGTGGCAGCTTAGAAGAGATGATTACAGGCAACGTATCATTAGAACCAAGAAAAGCATATTTTAGCTGCCCTGGCAGGGGCTTCAGTTCTAAGGCAGGTGGTTTAACAGTAGATGGCTTTTGGATTGCATGGTTATCCGAAGTATAATTTAAAGGTTCGAATAACTTACCTGGACGATCGCCTATCCAGTTTACCTCCTGATCTTCAGTATCAGATGTATCAGAATCAGAGGAGTTGCTGTCGTCAGTGCTGTCGTGACAACCCTGTAGGTGGCTGCCGCGGCAGTGACCAATTTTGACGTCGTGACAGCCCGACCTGATGCAGGGTTGATCAAAGGCAACTTCAGTGATAGCCTTGCATTCCTCGTCTGCATCAGCATGCTTCATAGCTTGGAGAACATTCAACTTAATCTCTTGGTCGTTTACTCTCATGGTGAGTTCTCCTTTTTCCACATCAATCAGTGATCTTCCCGTGGCTAAGAAGGGTCGCCCAAGGATGATTGGTGCGTTTTCGTCTGCTTCACAATCTAAAACAAGAAAGTCAGCAGGAAATATAAATTTATCCACTCTTACCAGAATATCTTCAATTTTTCCTTCTGGATGAACGTAAGAGCGGTCTGCCAGCTGCAGAATTACTGTCGTGGGCCGCGCCTTTCCAATACCTAATTTCTGAAAAACAGATTTTGGCATTAAATTAATACTAGCACCAAGATCACAAAGTGCCTTACCCACATATTTATCTCCGATTACACAAGGTATGATGAAGCTCCCCGGATCCTTCTTTTTCTGGGGTGGTTGCCGATGAAGAATACTCATGCAACCTTCTGTCATCTTTACCGTTTCAAATTCCCCAAGTTTAGATTTCTTCGACATAACATCCTTGAGAAACTTGGCGTAACCGGGCATCTCCCTAACGGCATCTAACAGCAGAATATTAATATGAACCTGCTTAAAAATATCATAAATCTTTTTAAGTTGAGATTCTTGCTTAGCTTGCTGTATCCGTTGAGGAAAAGGAGGTGGGGGACGATAATCAGCAATACGTCCTTCCCAGTGCATACGAATCTGAGGAGGTTTAGGTTCATCAATTTTCTCCTCTGTCGCTTCTGCTGTCGTGACAGACTCATTGGCAACAGTCTGCTTGTTACCTGTCGGGGCAGCTTCCTCGGCAGGTCCATCCAAGGCTGGTTCCTTTACTGTTTCAGCTTCCTTTTCCGGCCCTGGTAGTTTCTTCCCACTCCTAGTAGTAATGGCCTTACATTGCTCATGTGTGGGCTGCCTAGCATTTTCAGTATTACTAGGAAATCCTCCAGTCTGCCTCGGCTTAATATGTTGGGAAACCTGACCCATTTGTGTCTCCAAAGATTTCAGAGTAGCTTCATGATTCGTCATCCGCATCTCTGTTTTATCCATGAACGTCTCTGTTTTCTTGACAAACTGATTCATATTCTCAATATAAGTACATGTCTGATACATAAAGGTAGCCAGAGTCTGTTCCAGTATACTGCTCGTGGCAGCTGGTGGCTGCTGTTGCTGCTGCGGCGACAGTTGCGATGGTAGTTGCTGTCACGTCAGCAATCTAGGTCCTCCCTGATTCTGATTGTGTGCTTGGGGATTCAGGGCATTATTAGGATTACTCCAAGAAAACTTGGGATCCTTCCTCCAATTGGGATTATAGTTGTTGGAGTTGTAATTCGGCTTGTTGTAATTTCCAACATATTTTCCCTCTTCTAACTGTATTGGACATTCCACCGAACTGTGATTTCCCTCACATATGTCACATACTTCCTCGACAGCAAATCCATGTTGTGCATCCTCGTTCAAGAGCTTTTTCATTGCCTTAGTAAGGTATGCCACCTGTGATTTCAACGTGCTGTCGGCCTCATAGTCCTTGACAGCTAGTACCCGTTTAGCCCCTCTTCTTGCTGTCGGAAACTGCTCCTCATTCTTAGCCAGATTTTTCAAAACTTGCATTGCCTCGTCCGGATCTTTATCCAATAATAGACCGTTTGCTGCTGAATCAATTCGAATACGAGTTTGTAAGTTGGCAGCATTATAAAACTTTGTTACCTGATTCCAGACGGGGAATCCATGCATTGGGCAGTTCCGTAGAAGAGTAGTAAATCTGTCCCAGGCTTCGTGCATCGGCTCGTCATCTTCCTGTTGAAAAGTTGCAATTTCATTACGTAATCGCTCAGATAAATGCGAAGGATTAAAACGAGATAAAAATTCACGAGATAAATCTGCCCAAGTTCTAATTGAACCCGGCGTGAGTTTATTCCACCAAGTTTTTGCTCTGTCCCTCAATGAATGGGGAAATAACCGAAGTCTCAGTATCTCCGGATTAACTCCTGGTAGTCTAAACGAACCACAGATTTCCTGGAACGTTTTGAGATTCTCCCTAGCATCCTCTGTAACAGCACCACTAAACAGCCCGACATTGTTGATCATACTAAACATAACAGATTTCAGCTCGAAGTTGTCAACATCTATGTCTGGCAGTGTGGTTTCCAGCTCTACATGATCGTTCAACATGTAGTCACAACAGGACCGTCGGCCGGCAGCGGCGGGCGGGTCGCCGACAGGCGGGTCGTTTCCATTGTAGGCCATCTTCTCTAGCTGTTCCTCAAGGTACTCGTTCCTGGCTAGTAAGTGACGAAGTTGTTTCTTGAGGTTGAATGATCGTTCGATTTCCGGATCTAATTGATATTCAGGATCTTTACCTCTATTTGATCTGCGCATAAACAAGTAACCTTGTGAAAAGCAAGAGTTGAATGCACCAAAGAAAACAGAAAAAAAATAAAAAGAAAAATAAAAATAAAAACGAAGAGTGCAGTAAAAGAAAAGGTAGAGTTATGTTGCCAATCCCCGGCAGCGGCGCCAACAACTTGTTGCGTGTAAAATAGTCTATCGCAATGGTAGTGCAAGTATACACGACGCAAGTAGTAAAGTGATACGAAGTATCGGATATCGTCTCCACATGGATTGGGCTAATAGCTTCACCTTAATTCACTGCACGAAGGTAAAGGATATATTTGAGAGTTGTCACGAAAATAATAAAGAAAACGTAAATAAAAGAGTAGAGATATCAAGATAGAGAGAATGGGCTGGTATTGAATTGCTCAGTAGTGCAGGTATTGCCGAGTTTAGGAGATCCAGTTCTGTCGTCGCGCCTGTCGCGGCAGCAGTCCGTTGATTGTTGCGGCAGCAAACACTCAACTCCGTACTTCAAGTTTGGCAAGAATCCCAGATGTGCCTTGGCCTATCCCTAGGTCCAAGTCTGTCGATGATCACGTCTTAATGATACCTCCCGGCGTGAATCGAAGGATGAACACCGATGTGTATGAATTCTTCTTTAGCCACTTAACCTCGCCCTATCCCTAGGCACGAGATAGTTCAACTATAAACTAGAGAACTTGCTCTTATTTCTTTCGTATACTTAACTCTCCCGATGCTAAGTAAATAGATAACCTCACAATGCTCTCCCGATGCTCTTGCAAGATATTAATAACCAAAATAAGAGAACTTGAAGTTTATTTTATTGAACTAAAAATTCCTAAAACAAAAAAACCCTTGCAACTACTTTACAAATCAACCTGTGGCCCTAGGGGGAATTTAGAACATGTCGGCGGCGGGAAGACGACTAGGGGTTTTTGGTTATCGGTGATGGGGTATTGGGTATTGGATCTTCTCTAGTTTAAAATACATGCCCTTATATAAGCTTTGGGCTCAAGTTTTCTAATTTAACAAGGATTACAACTTTAATTAAAAGTATGATTCTAATAAAGACTAAATCTTCAGGGAATCTACTTTCCAGCCGTCCTCCTTGTTTCTTGGGATTTTCTCTCCTTGAACTTTGGGCTTGACATATCTTTTGATCTGGGGCTCGGAAAAATATGAGGTTTTCACACGAAAGACGGGCTGAATTTTCTCTATCTGTCGAGGTCCACTTTGATTTTTCTCCTCAAAATTGCTGTCGTCCTCTGCTGTCACGGCAGTACCATGGCAGCATCGTCCTCTTTATCTGCTTGTCCAGTTCAACTCTTCTGCTTCTCTGCCCAGCGCCCGCCCTCTCCGTCAGCTATGATGGATACCTGCAAAAACAACCATTCTTAGTAGAATATGTGCCTTTAATATATTTGTGATGTTTTACTGTAAACTAACGTAAATGCAATGAATAATGCTTGAATGTAGCATAAATATGGGTAAAATAGGGTGTAAATAATAGAACTTTTACACACTCAACAAGAAGATTCACTAATTCCCCGTATGATTTTGCATGATGAAATCAATTTCACTCTTAATGGCATCCTTCCATAGGGTGCCTTCAGACGAACGTATAACATCATTATACATTTGAGGTTCAACCTCTAGCATATAGGTTAGAAAATTTGATCCAAAGGATTTTTCTACCCTTGCTCGTTTACTTCTTTGTGGCTCTGTATCAGATTCAGTTTCTTGTTGATCATATGTGCTATCTTCAACGATACTCTCTAAAGTTCATTTCGTTGAACTTCGATCAACTTCCCTAGGTTTACAAGTGAATACATTTTCAAACAAAGAGACATTCTTTGATTTCATTATCGTATTCTTGTGAATCTCAGGGTTCTTTGATTCATAAAAATGAAATCGATATGCGTTGCTATGTTCTGTATAGCCAATGAAAATACAATTCACAGTTTTAGGACCTATTTTCATTAGTTTTGGTAACGAGACCATTACCTTTGCAAGACACCGCCATATTTTCATGTGTTTGTAGGAATATTTTCGACCTTTCCATAATTCATAAGGTGTCTTGTCCTTCTTCTTCTAGGGAATCTTATTTAAAAGGTAATTAGCTATAAGAATAGCTTCCCCCACATGTTCTGTGATAACCCAGAGTTTCCTAGTTTGGACAAGTTTTAAGTCACTAACATCGCTATGTATGAGATCAAGAGGTTATGTTCTTCTTTCAATGGTTTGAAATGAAGACCTTGTTAATTTTGCGTTTCACATTTATAATTATAATTAATATGAAACGAAGGGATATGTTCTAAGTTAATTAATCTCTACAGAGTATCATAACGAATATGTCTAAATCTACCATGCCACAAATTAAGTGACTCAAGAATATAAACAGAAGAGGAAGCAACGTTCTTATTCATGATTTTTGCTTTTACAACGATGGAATTCAGTTTCCACAAATTATTTAAAATGTAATGTAACCCTCTCGTCCCGGTCCGGCCGGATGACCGGTCCGAGTAGGCTACACGGGGAAAACCGAAGCGAAACCCGTTAAGGTTCCCCCTCGGTTAGCAACCCTAAAAATTTCTTTCATTTTAATCTTGTCTAAAGGCATGTTAAATCCTAAGTGATCACGTCAGCGGAAAACATCAATACAGAAGCTCATTCGAACCACAACCACACATTAAACAGTCCATTTTAAAACCACTGGGCAGGCCGTATCGATACACCAATCAAGGGTATTGATACGCCTTGACTAAGTCAACCCAATCAGTCAACTCAAGGAAGACCGTATCGATACAACCCTTGAGCGTATCGATACGCCCTTCTCGGTCAACATCTCGTGGTCAACGAGATACAATCGTACCGATACGTCTCAACACCGTATCGATACACCCTTAACTCGCCAAGATCTCAGAATTCCAGTGAGCTAAAACCGTATCGGTATACCCCCGTGTATCGATACGCCTAGCCAAAACTGAGTCCTGCAGGCAAGACCGTATCGATACGGCCCTTAGGCGTACCGATACGCCCTGCTCTGCAAGTCTCAAATTTCAGCAAAAACCAACAAGACTCAAACTCTAAATGCATATAGTGACTCCTCTAGCCACATACAATCACTCATGCAACATACCACAACCAAGAATTAACATATAGAGCAACCTTGATGATTAACATGACATCCAAACATGACATTCACACAAAAGGGAAATTAATTGCATAAATGGGCATGCTTAAGAGTTCAAAAAGTCATAAGGCACAAGTCAACACATACAAGGTTTGCATACACAACCAAAATAACATAAACCATCCTAGGCATAGCCTCAACAACTCAAGCATTCATCAAGACTTATCATGGTTTACAAAATCCAAGCCAAAACATGAACATCAACAACATTTATGAGTCATACAACACTCATACAAAACATAGTAGCCCCGTTGCTAAACTACCACTTTAATTACTAAATCATACTTGAGCAACTACAACTTGGAAAGCCCTTTCGCCTTGCTCCTTGCAACACCACGCTAATGATCTGCATTGTTGAAAATGAGAGCGTAAGCTAGAAGCTTAGTGAGGATGCTCTAAAATCCAAAAACAACAACAATGCAGGGTTCAAGCATGCAATCCTTAACATCACACACAACATACATAGGTATCATCGAGGCAACCTAGCTAGTGTTTCAAGAGTCATAAATATGGCATCTTACATCATATTAAGCTCAACAATATAAATCATATATCTCAACATCATAATCATAAGAGCAAGTTCATTGGCCACTATTAGTTTACATGGATGTGCGGATTTACTCTCAACAACAACATTACCTTGGTGGGATTACACTCATCACCGGACCTTGCATGGGTAGGATTCCACTCATCACCACATGCCCTACGGATGGGATTCCACTCATCATCACGTATAATATAGATAAATTTCCGGTGGAATATTACATCACCGTACTCCTCCTTGATGACTCAACGCCATCAAGGCCACGCGCATTTTGACTCAATCGTGTGCACACTAATCCTAATGATTGATCATTTACACCCGGTAAGTTAACTAGTGCCAATTTCTTTAAACCCCATCACATTAATCATCATTCATATCATTCAACCATCATCACACACAACAAGGTATACACATATATAGTCAAATCATACTATACAAGATCAAGATATGCATAGGAAGTCAAAGCTCATTAACAAACAAGAAGTCAAACTACCAATTTAACTTCTACCTTGGAATGGTCTACCAAACTCATTCCAATGCCTCCACTACACACACTTGAACCAACTTTAAAACAATTTAAAGTTTTACTCACCACCCTTCCTTAGCAAACCAAGCAAGCAAGTCAAGCCTCTTCGATTCCCGGATTCGGCCCCGATGCTTCTCCGACGTTTCCTCTTGCTTCTAACCAATCAAAATACAATCATTACTCACCAATTCAATGCTAAAATCAGTCACAAATTCCAACCCACAAACACAAGCCAAACTTCACCATTTTCAAACTCAACTAATCACAAAACCTCCATTTTCGAGCTCCCCAAAAACTCAGCTGAAAACTATGATTTCTAACACCCGAATGACATCTAAAAGGTCCCAAAACACTCCTCTAATAACCCTATACCATCAGCCCTTCAACCCAACCCTAAAACACACCAAAAACCCAATTTTAGACACTTCAAAAATTGCTCCAAAGACCCACTTCAGGTTTTCACCCAAATCCAACCATTGCAAGATATTAAGTGTATTTTGATGAGATTAAACCAAAACCCAACTCAACAAATCAACCACAATTGAAAAACTCATTAAAAATTCAAACTTTCATCAAACTTGAAAAATGTAAAAATGTATAGTTTTGAAATCTAAGACCATGTAAATGAAGAGGATGATGAGGAGAGTTCACATATGAAATTACCTTCAAAAATGCCCTTGAATTGATGTAGAAATCAAATGGAATAGTAAACTTGGGGTTTTGGGAGGGTTTAGCTTGGTTTCACGTTGGAAAGGGGAAAAGGGGAAGATGATGGGTTTTTTTTGTTCCTTTTTGATTTCAAAAAGGTTGTAATCCCTTTTTCCACTTATTTACAAAAACGCCACCCCTTTTTATTTTAACCTCAATTAAATCAAAACTAAGGTCAATTTAATTAAAAACGATTTTACGGACTCGAACCGTCTCACACGTCTAACTCCTAACCCCAAAACACGGGTGTTACAACTCTCTCCCACTTAAGGAATTTCGTCCCTGAAATTACCTGACTGAAAGAGATACGGAAACTGCCTTTCCATATCCTCCTTCCTCTCCCAAGTGGCCTCGTCCACTCCTCGACGTTGCCACCGCACTTTCACTAACCCAATCGATCTACCCCTCAACACCTTACTATCAGAATCTAGGATCTCCACTGGTTCTTCCTCATAAGTCAAATCCGAATTCAATTCAATTTCTTCTACAGGCATAACATGCGATGGATCGGACCTATACTTACGGAGCATCGAAACATGAAACACATCGTGTATCTTCTCTAGCTCGGATGGCAAACGCAGCTGATAAGCAACTGGACCAACCCTCTTCACAATCTCATACGGTCCTATGTACCTAGGACTCAACTTCCCTTTTCGGCCAAATCTCATTACTTTCTTCCACGGAGACACTTTCAAGAATACCTTCTCACCCACTGAGAACTCAACTTCCTTCCTCTTCAAGTCGGCATAGGACTTCTGCCTATCCGAAGCAGCCTTCAATCGATCGCAAATCAATTTCACCTTGTCGGTTGTCCCCTTAAGTAAATCCGGCATAGGTAACAACTTCTGTCCCACTTCGGCCCAACAAACTGGAGTTCTACACTTCCTACCATACAAGGCCTCATACGGAGCCATCTGAATACTCAACTGGAAGCTTTATTGTAGGAAAACTCAACTAGAGGCAAGTGCTTCTCCCTTGTACCCTGAAAATCAATGATGCAACAACGCAACATATCCTCTAAAATCTGTATAACTCTCTCTGACTGACCATCGGTCTGAGGATGATAAGACGTGCTGAAATTCAAACGAGTACCCAAAGCTGTATGCAGACACTCCCAAAATCGAGTTGTAAACCTCGGATCTCTATCGGACACAATAGACTTCGGCACACCATGCAGTCTAACAATCTCACCAATGTTCAGATCGGCCAATCTATCTAAAGTATAAGTCATATTTACTGCCAAGAAGTGAGCACACTTCGTGAAACAATCTACTATAACCCAAACTGAGTTCTTCTTCGTAGGAGTCAAAGGCAAGCCCGAAACAAAATCCATTGTGATATTCTCCCATTTCCATTCCGGAATTCTCAACGGTTGCAACAAACCTGAGGGAACCTGATGTTCCACTTTCACTCTCTGATACACTAAGTACTTACTCACGAAGTCGGCTACATCTCTCTTCAAACCAACCCAAAATTACTCATTCTTCAAATCTCGGTACATCTTCGTACTTCCAGGATGCATAGCAAATGGACTACTGTGTGCCTCAGTCAAGATCGTACGTCTCAAGTCACTGTCTTCTGGAACAACTATCCTATTTTTGAAACACAAGACCCCATCGGTACTGAAACTGTAGTCTGAAGGTCTACCCTCGGCTACATCTTACACGTGAGGTGCCAAAGATCTATCTAGGAGCTGCTTCTCCCTAATCAACTGACCTAGAGTAGGTCTAACATGAAGCTCGGCTACCAAGCCGCCATCTCTGGACAAGCTCAATCTAGCAAACATGGCTCTCAAGTCTACGACTACCTTTCTACTCAAAGCATCAGCCACTACATTGGCCTTACCCGGATGGTACTCAATCGTAAGATCATAGTCCTTTAGCAATTCTAACCACCTACGCTGTCTGAGATTCAAATCTCGCTGAGTCATGATGTACTTCAAACTCTTGTGATCCGTGTACACTGTGCACTTCTCACCGTACAAGTAATGTCTCCAAATCTTCAGAGCAAACACAACTGCAACTAACTCTATGTCATGGGTCGGATAGTTACGCTCGTGAGTCTTCAACTGTCTTGAGGCATAAGCCACTACTCTCTTGTCTTGCATGAGGACACAACCTAGGCCTACATAGGAAGCATCACTATAAACTACATAGTCTTTCCCAGACTCTGGCTGAATCAAGATCGGTGCTTGAGTCAAAGCTTCTTTCAACTTCTCAAAGGCTCTCTGTCTTGCATCTGACCACTCAAACTGAACACTCTTCTGAAGTAACTATGTCAATGGAGCGGCTAACTTCGAGAAACCTTCTACGAATCTTCTATAATATCCAGCTAAGCCTAGGAAACTACGAACCTCTGTTACTGACTTCGGTTGCTTCCATTCAACAATGGCCTCTATTTTCTTCGGATCAACTCTAATCCCATCGGCTGACACTACATGCCCTAGGAAGACTACCTCTCGGATCCAGAACTCACACTTGCTCAACTTCGCATACAACTGATTATCTAGCAAAGTCTTCAAAAATAGTCTCAAGTGTCGATCGTAGTCTTCCTCGGTACGCGAATACACTAAAATGTCGTCTATGAAGACAACCACAAACTGATCTAGGTACTGATGGAAGATCCTATTCATCATATCTATGAAAGCAGCCGATGCGTTAGTCAACCCAAAAGGCATGACTAAGAACTCATAGTGACCATATCTAGTCCTAAAGGCCGTCTTCGGTACATCAACCTCTCTTACCTTTAGTTGGTAGTAGTCGGATCTCAAGTCAATCTTCGAAAAGACTGATGCCCCTCTCAACTGATCAAACAAATCATCAATTCTAGGCAATGGATACTTGTTCTTCACTGTTAACTGATTCAACTGTCTGTAATCTATACACATTCTCATGCTTCCATCTTTCTTCTTCATAAACAAAACTGGTGCACCCCAAGGTGAAGAACTAGGTCGAATGAAGCCTCTATCTGTCAACTCTTGCAACTGAGTCTTCAACTCTTTCAGTTCTTTCTGTGCCATATGATACGGAGCAATCGAAACAGGAGCTGAATTTGAATAAGTCTCTATCGTAAACTCTACCTCTCTATCCGGTGGTAAACCTGGCAACTCTTCCGGAAACACACTAGGAAAGTCACACACTGTCCGGATGTCTTGAGGTCTAACCTCACTCATGTTCGGATTCATCACATAGGCCAAATAAGCTTCGCAACCCATCTCAACTAATCTCTTAGCCTCTAGAACTGAAACTACATTGGACAAGAACTTCACGTTCTCACCCACCACCACTATCTCATAATCATATGCGAGTCTCAAAGAAATCCTCTTAGTTTCAAAGTCTATCCTAGCTCTATGCTCAGTGAGCCAGTCCATACCTAAAATCACATCAAAGCCATAAAAGGGTAGTTCCATCATATCCACTGGAAATACATGTCCCTGAACCATCAACGGACACCTTCTGTACATCTTTCTAACTACTACCGTGTCCCCAAAGGAACTAGTAACACTAACTCCTACCTCTAATGTTTCACAAGGCAATTTCAACAACTGTGCATGCTCACTCAAAATATAAGAATGTGTAGACCCGGAGTCAATCAAAGAAAGCAAACCCAAAGATTGTATCGAGAAGTTACCTGCGATCACATCTGTGTCATGCTGATCCCCACGCTGAGCGTAAACTCTGGCCTGACCTCCGCCCTCTGGCTGGACTGCAACTACATGCGCTAAGTTCCTCTGGCCATCATTCCTCGGCTAGAAGTTACCTCTACCGCGCTCGCGGCCTCTCTGAAAGTCATTGGCTCTAACAGGAGCCTGAACTGGTGCCTGCCCCACCTAATGTGGACAGTCACGCCTAATATGGTCCCTAGCTCCACAATTCCAACACGAGTGGAAATTCCCCCAACACTCACCGGTGTGGTTCCTCCCGCAAGTAGCACACGTGGGTAACTTCCCACCAGCTCTTTGGCCCTGTTGGCTCCTACCGTGGTTACCTCCACCACGTCTATGGTCATAGTGATGCCGGTTGTCCCGATGCCTCTTAGCATCACCTCTATCAAAGTCACTAGATCTCTTACCAGAGCTAGAACCACCAGATCGTTTGGTCAAGCCCAAACTGTGCTACAAGTCCTTGGCCCTAGCGACCAAGACATCAAAATCTGAGTAGTCGGAAGCCAAAGTGTATCTCTTAATCTCTTCATTCAGCCCATAGCAGAAACGGTTACAACGTTCCACTTCAGTAGGAACAAGCTCAGATGCATACAGACTCAGCCTAACAAATCTGATCTCGTAGTTTGTCACAGTCATACCTCCCTGAAGCAAAGCCATAAATTCCCTCTTCTTCTTATCAAGATATCGAGGACCCAAATACTTCTTACGGAATGCTGACTCAAAGAACTCCCAAGTGATCTCAGCCTCTTCCATGCCCGTAGTGATGGTGACCCACCAAGTGTAGGCATCACCCTGAAGCAAAGACTCAACATACCCTAACTTGCGTCCCCCGGTACATCCCATCTGAGACAAGATACGAACAGTCTTCTCTAACCACATCTCAGACCTCTCCAGTGTCGACCCCCTGAACTCTTCACCTCCCAAACTGCGGAGCCTCTCCAATGGCAAACCAGTACCCTCTCCCTGAGGCTGTGCCGCTGCCTGACCCCCAGCCACTGCAGCCTGGAAAGCCCCAGCTATCGCCTGAACTAAGGGAGCTAAATCAATTCCGGCCGGTACTTGGCCAACTTGTGGTCCAACACCCTCGGCTCCCGCCTCATCTCCCGCAGGGTGAGGAGGAGAAGGAGGGGGTTGAGGAGCCTGCGCCCCACCAATCTGCTCAACTCCTGGAGCTTGTGCCCTTGGTTCCGGCTGAACTATCCTAGGCCTCCCACGTGGTCTCATGATACATCTAGTAAGATAATAACTACAACAACAAACAGATAAGGATTACGTTAGCAAAGGCAAGGATCCAACTGTGCTCAAGTACTTTCCTTTACAAAACCTTTCCAAAATTTAAGTAATAGTAGCAATGGGCACTCGACACTATACCAAACGCAACAATCATGCTTCCAAACACCATACGAACAATCAAGCAACAAGATTTCATGGCAAAGCACACACCGAAACACATCAATTGCTTAACACATCAAGCTTACCTCACTTACCTGCCCGAGGTCTGGGTAACCTCAGGCTCTGATACCAACAAATGTAACCCCCTCGTCTCGGTCTGGCCGCATGACCTGTCTGAGTAGGCTACACGGGGAAAACCGAATCGAAACCCATTAAGGTTCCCCCTCGGTTAGCAACCCTAAAAATTTCTTTCATTTTAATCTTGTCTAAAGGCATGTTAATTCCTAAGTGATCACGTCAGCGGAAAACATCAATAGAGAAGCTTATTCGAACCACAACCACACATTAAACAGTCCATTTTAAAACCACTGGGCAGGCCGTATCGATACACCAATCAAGGGTATCGATACGCCTTGACTAAGTTAACCCAATCAGTCAACTCAGGGAAGACCGTATCGATACAACCCTTGAGCGTATCGATACGCCCTTCTCGGTCAACATCTCGTGGTCAACGAGATACAACTGTACCGATACGCCCTTAACTCGCCAAAATCTCAGAATTCCAGTGAGCTAAAACCGTATCGGCACACCCTCGTGTATCGATACGCCCAGCTAAAACTGAGTCCTGCAGGCAAGACCGTATCGATACGGCCCTTAGGCATACCGATACGCCCTGCTCTGCAAGTCTCAAATTTCAGCAAAAACCAACAAGACTCAAACTCTAAATGCATATAGGGACTCCCCTAGCCACATACAATCACTCATGCAACATACCACAACCAAGAATTAACATATAGAGCAACCTTGCTGATTAACATGACATCCAAACATGGCATTCACACAAAAGGGCAATTAATTGCATAAATGGGCATGCTTAAGAGTTCAAAAAGCCATAAGGCACAAGTCAACACATACAAGGATTGCATACACAACCAAAACAACATAAACCATCCTAGGCATAGCCTCAATAACTCAAGCATTCATCAAGACTTATCATGGTTTACAAAATCCAAGCCAAAACATGAACATCAACAACATTTATGAGTCATACAACGCTCATACAAAACATAGTAGCCCCATTGCTAAACTACCACTTTAATTACTAAATCATACTTGAGTAACTACAACTTGGAAAGCCCCTTCGCCTTGCTCCTTGCTAACACCACGCTAATGATCTGCATTGTTGAAAATGAGAGTGTAAGCTAGAAGCTTAGTGAGGATGCTCTAAAATCCAAAAACAACAACAATGCAGGGTTCAAGCATGCAATCCTTAACATCACACACAACATACATAGGTATCATCGAGGCAACCTAGCTAGTGTTTCAAGAGTCATAAATATGGCATCTTACATCATATTAAGCTCAAAAATATAAATCATATATCTCAACATCATAATCATAAGAACAAGTTCATTGGCCACTATTAGTTTACTCGGATGTGCGGATTTACTCTCAACAACAACATTACCTCGGTGGGATTACACTCATCATCGGACCTTGCATGGGTGGGATTCCACTCATCACCACATGCCCTACGGATGGGATTCCACTCATCATCACGTATAATATAGATAAATTTTCGGTGGAATATTACATCACCGTACTCCTCTTTGATGACTCAACACCATCAAGGCCACGCATATTTTGACTCAATCGTGTGCACACTAATCCTAATGATCGATCATTTACACCCGGTAAGTTAACTAGTGCCAATTTATTTAAACCCCATCACATTAATCATCATTCATTTCATTCAACCATCATCACACACAACAAGGTATACACATACATAGTCAAATCATACTATGCAAGATCAAGATAGGCATATGAAGTCAAAGCTCATTAACAAACAAGAAGTCAAACTACCAATTTAACTTCTACCTTGGAATGGTCTACCAAACTCATTCCAATACCTCCACTACACACACCTGAACCAACTTTAAAACAATTTAAAGTTTTACTCACCACCCTTCCTTAGCAAACCAAGCAAGCAAGTCAAGCCTCTTCGATTCCCGGATTCGGCGGCCCCGATGCTTCTCCGACATTTCCTCTTGCTTCTAACCAATCAAAATACAATCATTACTCACCAATTCAATGCTAAAATCAGTCACAAATTCCAACCCACAAACACAAGCCAAACTTCACCATTTTCAAACTCAACTAATCACAAAACCTCCATTTTCGAGCTCCCCAAAAACTCAGCTGAAAACTATGATTTCTAACACCCGAATGACATCTAAAAGGTCCCAAAACACTTCTCTAATAACCCTATACCATCAGCCCTTCAACCCAACCCTAAAACACACCAAAAACCCAATTTTAGACACTTCAAAAATTGCTCCAAAGACCCACTTCGGGTTTTCACCAAAATCCAACCATTTCAAGATATTAAGTGTATTTTGATGAGATTAAATCAAAACCCAACTCAATAAATCAACCACAATTGAAAAACTCATTAAAAACTCAAACTTTCATCAAACTTAAAAAATGTAAAAATGGATAGTTTTGAAATCTAAGACCATGTAAATGAAGAGGATGATGAGGAGAGTTCACATATGAAATTACCTTAAAAAATGACCTTGAATT
This sequence comes from Hibiscus trionum, assembly GCA_030270665.1. NCBI lineage: Eukaryota > Viridiplantae > Streptophyta > Magnoliopsida > Malvales > Malvaceae > Hibiscus > Hibiscus trionum. The sequence continues at coordinate 30,283,689 of BSYR01000005.1, forward strand.
GATGGAGAAATCAAATGGAATAGTAAACTTAGGGTTTTGGGAGGGTTTGGCTTGGTTTCACGTTGGAAAGGGGAAAAGGGGAAGATGATGGGGTTTTTTTGTTCCTTTTTGATTTCAAAAAGGTTGTCATCCCTTTTTTCCACTTATTTACAAAAACGCCACCCCTTTTTATTTTAACCTCAATTAAATCAAAACTAAGGTCAATTTAATTAAAAACGATTTTACCGACTCGAACCGACTCACACGTCTAACTCCTAACCCCAAAACACGAGTGTTATATGTACCCCCTTCCTACGAACATTCCCCATTTGGAAAAAATAAGCTTTTGGGATTCAAACACCATCCTAAAGCCGTGAACACTTAATAGTGTTCTAGAAATAAGGGTTTTCTGTATGTCAGGCACATTCAATACATTGCCTTTTCCCTTAATCTTGGAAGTCACAACATTGCCCATGTAGAGCTTCTCCCCATTTTCACAAGGAATCAACTCAAAAAATGAATCATTGTCGGAGCAAATATAACGTGTGGCTCCAGTGTTAAGCCATCATTCTCTCGGGTTTGAGTCCACCAGATTGACCTTAGAGATCACATCACATAGATCTATATCTCCCATTGAGAAAACTAAAAATAGGAAAATAAAGAACTTTTTTTAGAGGACAAGAATTTAGCAAACTAAAACCTGAAACAAAGTTCACGCAGTATAAGAAAAATCTTAATAATGACTAGTGCACCAAGTAGATAACTTATGAAAAGAGAGGTGGTGCACTAGACACGCTTAAAAACTATGTCTTTCAAAGAACCAATCCTAGACATGCACTCTCAATTATCAGTTTAAGAGTTTTCATTTTCCAAACAATCTTTTGAATGACAAGATTAAAATCCTGAAAAATAAATCTGTTAAACAACATGATTAAAATCTTGAAACAGATGCAACAAATTGAATAAAAATAAATCTATTAAGTGGCAGGATTAAAATCCTAAAACATATGCGACAAATCTAATAAAAATAAATCTGTTAAACGACATGATTAAAATCCTGAAACAGATTAATTTTTTAAAAAAGAATTCCTCCTGGGTATCCTGTCTATTTTTCACGAATTAGAATATAAAAGAATCTGTCTTAAGAATGTTATGCGTTAGTAATAAAACACTAAAATTAATGATAGTAATTCGAGGATGAAAACAGGAAAAAATATATAAAGAAATTTAATAGATGAAAATATCGAACGGAAGAATAATTAGAGTACAAGTTGAGGCCTGTGAAAACACAATTTCTTTAAGAGAGATTGGATCACTCTCATGGTATTTGAGAACATTGGTCGCCTGTCTACCAAGATACAACAACTGGATGATCAACTGCAGTAGCACAGATGCAAAGATCACGAATTGGAAGCTTGCATTCTTCTATCACTGTGGAAAAAAGTGAAAAATAAATGCATGAAGTTTTAAAGTAAAAACAGGGGAAGTTGGGAGGAAATACTATTTGCTTGCAATGTTCGTTGTGATTTCTCTTCTTGCCGAAGCCTCCTTTTATAAGCGGGCAAAGAGAGAGTGCTAATCGCAATTTAATTCAAAATTTTAAATTTTTGACTGATTCTTAGACGAGGAAATCGAAAATTAATTTTCAAATTAGGCTAAAATTTTGTCAAGGCTTGGATTTGCACCATTATGCCTATGCGGAAGGCACAATTTTTGGTAAACTTATTCAACAACTCTTTGGTTGGTTCCATTACATATACACCTCCCACACTTGTCTCTAACCAATATGTGATTCAAGCTTTTCATTTCCTCACTAATCTTTGCAAGTTGTCTACTTTGAGCATCAATCTCTCATTCATCACTCAACCAATTTGAGCATATGAGATATCATTGTAAAGATCTCATGGAGTAGAATATGAAGCGATAAATTCATGATTCGATTCTCCATCTTTACCCATTGAAGATATACCTCAAAGTTTCCATATTATCACAATTTCCCAACAAGTAGTACCATAGGGTACACTAAAACTGTATAGAGAAGAAAAGGACCTTGAATTATTTGTTTATCTATTGTGATTGACCGATGCCGGTTGGATAGGCCATAGGTGGAATTAGAGTTGTTCTTGGTTAACCGTTGGTTAACCATTAAGAATGAGTCCCTAATTTTCTATGCATTCTTAGGTACATTCTCTATGCATTTTCCTTCTAATTAAACTAAGAACATATAACTTTTGCACTAACAACAGAACTTATATGTTAATTGTTATAGTATTTTGGTTAAGCGCAAACACCCCTAGGTGGAATACAAAATCATGATTTGTCATGTATTATTATTATGTTAAAATTGTTCATTAGTAAAACTAGTAAACATCCATTAAACTGATAAATAAGAATAAACCAGTAAAATATTAAATAATTCAACCTCAGGTCGAGTAGGGAAATTGAGTATTATCATATGCTTTTTTAAATCTTATATATTTACAATTGGGTAAGAATAGTGCAATACATTTGACGCAGGTAGGGGTGCGCGTTCAATCGAGTCAAGTCAAGTCAAAAAATTTTGAGTTATTCGAGCTGTCGTGACCATTTTTGAACCGAGTGTGAAAATAGCTCGATGAATAGTTTGAAAATTAGGGGTTTCCTTTTAATTCATTTAATCTTAAAAAATTAGGTTTTTTATTTTAAAATGATATTTTTAATTAAAAATCACATTTTTCCATTTTATTTAATTTTGAAAACATTTGGAGTCGCCACCAATCACTTTGGTAGACCGGAAATCATAAAAACAACCAGAGATTCGTTATCTTAAAATTTAGATTCGGGAGTCGGTTACGTGTGGGGAAAGATTAGCACCCCACAAACGCCCGTTATCGGTACCTTTTAATTTTACGTGGCATTTTGGCATTTGACAAATGATAATTTGAATTTAATTGGACCCTTAATTATTAATCGGGTTTTTATTCCAAATGAGGATATCCTTTTATAAGGAAATATATTTTATTCGAATACGAGATTAAAAGCGTCCAATTGCCTTAGGACACCCTTAATCTTACCCAAAAATGTATTTCCAATATAAAAGGGTTTTTTTATGCCAGATCAATTATTATCTTGTAAATTTTAAGTTCTAACCTAATAAGGATCTAATCAGTTTAATTATTTAAGATTAGGGACATTATTAATTTTAAGGGCATTTATGTACTAACACCTCATAGTTAGAGTGACGTTCATATTAAGGCCGCTAAATTTCATATAGTACCCGCTAATCGAATTAATTTAACTAATATTTAAAGTACTAATCTTAATTAAGGCTCTGTTTGATTAACTAAATCATTTTTCAAGTTCTAAGTTAAGATGTGTATTAATTGTTCCACTTAAAATTCCCTTTGAATAACATCTCATTGCAATGAGACACTATGCAAATTAGAACCCTAAGTTTTCCTTTTAATACACATTTATTTTCTACAATTATCTTACCTATTCAATTTGCTTAATTTTAATTCAAGTACCTAAATCTAAAGGCTCTAATAATTACCTAAACTAAGTTAGGTGATTAGATTGTCTAAAATGCAAAACTACTATGCTTAATTTAAAAATATGCAACATACATATAAATTAAAGAAATTAAAAATAAATTAATAATAAAATAGGGACTAAATTGAATTAAAACAAACTTTAAAGCCAATTTTATTGGAAATTAGGACTAAATTGAAAGGAATACAAAACTAACAGCCCAAAACATAAAGTCCCAGAAGAAGGGCGTGAATCACTTGCACCCGACCCGGCTTTGCGCGCGGATCCCCTTGACCCGGGGTCCAAAACGTTGTAGTTTTGCTCAGCCTATAAAAGGCTCAACTCGGGCCAAAACTCGGTTCATGACTCATTTTACTCTCTCTCTCTCTCTCTTAAACCGATCACTCTCCCCTCTCGAAAATTCTCTTATTCATAACACCTTGTGCCCAGAAATCCCATCCCTTACAAGATCAAACTCCATTTTTCTTCCAAAGTTCATCACCGTTCTTCACAATTTCACCCGTTTAATCCAAATTCACCAATCTCTGGTCACCAAACATGTTATCCGACCGCCACTCTTGAACTCTGACCACCGTCCACTTCCGTCCGGCCGCTGCGAGGTGATTTCCAGCCACTTGCTGGAACCCTAAAAAATTCCTAAAAATCATATTTTTCGATCCTAACCCTAAACTAAGCCCGGATTCGAGTGACCCCTCTCTTCTTCCCTGGTCTAGGACCTAGATCTACCAAAAATCGCTCATTTTCGACTCCGTCGTGGCTTAAAACTCTCTGACCAACAAAGACTACTCTGATCACTCTTTCCTTTTTCATTTCTATATTTTTATATGTACAAACAACTAACATATGCTTTGTTTTGCATGAATCGAAAATGAATAAGGAGAATTTTACCTTCTGGTTGCTTCGAATAATGATTCTGGTGATGTATCCGATGATGGATCATCTTCCTCAGCGTCCTATGATCTCTCGGTGGTGGCGAGCTTCACGGTGCTTTGGCTTCAGGTGGCGATTGGTCTCCACAACCAGTTCAACTCCCGATGTTGGTTGACTTGCTATGATGGTAACTCCCTCTCTTCTCTTTATTTTATTATTCTTATTAGTTTATTAATGGTAGTGATTATTATGTTCATTATTATTTTCTAAAACTTCTCTCTCTTGCCTTTTATAGGTGAGTGGGAAGTGATGCAAAGGATGACTTCATGAGGGTGATGTCATCAATTAGCTGGTGAAAGCTAAGAGAAGAGAAAACGATAATATGTGGCTTCAAGTTTGGACTAATGGGAGCTTGACATGTGGTCTTATTTGGGCAAAAAAGAGTTATTAGATTTGTGTTTTTTTTATATAAAATGAGCGGGAAAAGCAAATAGATTAGGGTTTTGGGCTTTGTAATGGGCCTTCGAGTATTCATATGTAATTTGGACATTGTAAAGGGATTTTGAGCATTTAAACTGATTTTTTTGTGATTTATTTATTTATTTACTATTTATCGTTTTATTTATAGTGAAAATTATATTATATATAGGTACCCGGGTAAAATCCGGGTTTTACAATTGCCCCTCTTTGCTCGTTGCTGTGGAACAAGAATTGGGCAAAGACTGGAAAGACACAATTTTTTTCCAAACTTGCCAGCCGTTGCTCTAAGCTGCAAGATCTTCTTATTACGAACTTTCACTCATTCCTCTTTAGAAAGCTTGAACAAGTTCTTATTATGAACTTCCCAATCTTTCTGTTAAGGCTCAACTGAAATCTGAACTAGTTTTTCTGAAAAATGTTGATCCACTTTTCTCTACAAAAAAGTCGATCCTCATCCACCTCTCTATAAAGGTGTCAAGCAAACAATCTCTTTCTCAATCTTTCTTAAAAATGTTGATCCACCTCTCTGCAAAGGCGTTGAACAAGAGAGCTCTTCTCATTAGGAAATCATCATTCTTTGAAAAGACTGATCCACCTCTCTATAAAGGTATCGAGCAAACGAGCTCTTCCTCAATCTTTCTTGAAAATGTTGATCCAACTCTCTACAAAGGCGTTGAACAAGCGAGCTCTTCTCATTAGGAACTCCTCATTCTTCCAAGGAGAACTCTTCTCATTAGGAGCTCTTCATTCTTTGCTGGGCGAGTTCTTCTGATTAAGAACTCTAGATTCTTTTCTGGACAAGCTCTTCTCATTAGAAGCACTACATTCTTTGCTAGGAATATTGATTCACCTCATCCTCTGGGGAAAAATTGAACCTGCAAAAAGAAATTTAATCAATTAATAAGAATTCAACTTGTAGTAGTATTGAATATCCTCAATTTTCTACTTGAAGCACTGAGATCTTTAGAGTCACGACTTTTCTGCCTAAAAGATCTCGATCTTTCAGTCTGAAACTTGCATAAGATCTCTTGTTTTCTCTTCCTTTGTTGATCCATCTCCTTTCATGTTGGGAACATGTATAATTGTGAATCTTCCTCATTTAAGTCCGAAGTTGATCTATTTTGCTTTTAATCCTAGTATTCCAGACTTCCTCTTTTTCTCTTCTCTTTTTTATGCTTTGCTCTTTTTTGAAAAGATGACCCAAAAGGTTGAAAACGTTGTCAATACCATGCCCCTACTGTCTTGTTGTGACGACACTCGAAAATTTCTCATCACTCCTGTAACGCCCCAGTTTTGGGCCTAGGTGTTTTCAAGGTTAAATCGAGGTTTGTAGGACCTAGACTAGAGATCCGGGCTAGTTCGAGAGTGGTTCAGGGAAAACATGGTTCGGGAGATGGTAAAATTATGGAAAATTTTCTAAAATCCTCTAAATATATATATAAAGGTTTGGTGAAGTCAATTTTTGAAAATGACTTTTGGAAGATTTACATTTCGAGTTAGTAACTATTTTGTAAAAGTTGTAAAATCTATTTTTAAGGACTGTTTTGAAAGAAGGCCAAAACTTAGAATCTTTAGGGAGCTATTACACCAAGGTGTTATCAGTATTTTCCCTTGTTTTTGTATTTTAAAAAGATTTAATAAATTGATTTATTAAATGAGTTTTAATAAAAATGATTTTAAAAGGGCTAAAATATTTTCTTACGTAACTACTTTTCTCCTAACTTTTTCTCTCAACTTTCCCACCAGCCAAACTATTTTCTCATCACTAAAATCTCAAGAGATTTATCTATTTTCACCCACTCTTGATTTCTAAATGGTTCTCATGGATTTCTACATCAATTAGCTATGGATTTCTTGAAGGTTTTCATCTAAATCATTGCAATCAAGGGAAAAAGCTTGTGTTAGAGGAGATCTTTCTTTTCTCTCCTCTAATAAAGGTTCTTTAATGAAATTCCCAAGTCTTTGGCTCTCTAATTGTGTTTAATACTAGGGTTTTATAATCTATTTGATGAAAATGGATAGATCAAGCTTTAAAAGATGATTTCTCAAGATTTTCATAATGATACTGTTTTGGTTGATTTGAGATTGATTTTAATCATGTTTTGAATGTTAAATGATGTTGAAATAAAGTTTTTATCATAGTAATCCCGAAATGAATTGGATCTCTAGTTGTTAGGTTGTTAGATTTGGTGTTTTGTGGTGATAATGTGGTTTTGGTGTTGCTGGATATATAAGGATGTAATTAGGTTGTTTTTGGATGTTAATTGATGATTTAAAACGGGTGTTCCGAAATAGGGAAAACTTTACCGAAACGCCCAACTGTTAAGTTGGTTAATGGAATCTTTTGAAGTTCCGATTCTTTACGTTTTAGTCCCTAAATGTTCTGGATGCAATTAAACGAGATTTGATGAATGTTTTGAGTTGAGATTTGATATAGAGGCATGTAATTTGACTAATTAAATGATGATAATCTAAAAATGGAATAAGTTCCTGTAATTTGTTAAAATTTCAAAATGGTCCCTAATATGTGTTTGTGTTCAATTAGGTCCCCAATCGTTGTCTGATTGAGTTGCTAATCATTCCGATGCGAAGTTTATCATATAGGATAATAATGAGCATCTAGACAAGATAAAATGAAAAAATAGGGTCGTTTATTGGGGTAAACTTCCTGGTTTACCTTAATATTCCCTGTGTGACCTGTTCGGTTCGGTCTATCGTCCAGACTTGGTCAAAGGGGTTACATTTTATGGTATCAGAGCCAGGTTACGAAAGAATTGGGAGGTAAGGTTGATGTAATATTGTTGTGTGGATGATTTCTTAATGAATGATATGCACGGTGGTTGTCTATGCTATGAAATGATCCTTGTTTGCTTTGTGTGTGATGCACGGTGTTTGATAACATGAATTATGATTGTTATGTGCTGTTCGAGGAGAGGTTAAGGATACCCATTTCCATATTATTACTAATATAAAGAGAATTTTGGTTTTAAAAGTAAAACTTGAGCACCTTGGTTTTTTGCTTCGGCTAGCCTGATTGTTTTTAATGTTGTATTTTTAGCTCAAAGATTCATACCGTTTTTTATAATGGGATCGAGACGAGAGCTTAGATTCAATGTGCGTAATGTGGTTGAGAATGAGGTTAATGATGTTGAGAATTTGCCGCCCCCTCCTCCTCCTCCTGGTGGTGATGGAGCTGGTGCGGTAGCTAGCGCTGGAGGTGTTGGACCTCAGGCAACGCAAGGAAAATCTACTGTTGATATGTCACTGTTGATTCAAGCTATAGCTGGGGCTTTTTAGGCAGCGATAGCGAGTATGCATGTGGCTGCACCACAGCCTTGTGCTATTGCTGGTTTATCGTTGGAGCGTTTATGCAGTTTGGGTGGAACTAAGTTTCCCGGTTTGTCTTTTAAGGGTTCAGAGGCTTGGTTTGAGAGCACCTAAAAGATTCTTGGTCAGATGGGGTGTAATGATGTGCAAAAGTTGGGTTGCGTTGTATCCTTGCTACATTGAGATGCTTATACGTGGTGGATGACAATCATTACGGGTTTGGAACCTACCGATGTGATGTTGGAGTTCTTCGGAACTGCTTTCAAGAGGTACTATCTGGATGTTCCCTATCTTGATGAGAGGAAGTGAGAATTCATGTCCTTGGTGCAAGGGAACTTGACCGTTTCAGAATATGAGATTCAATTTGTTCGGTTGAGCCAGTATGCTCCTGAACTGGTTCCTGATAAACAAAAGAGATATGAACGTTTTCGTTAAGGGCTTATGAAGGAGGTCAAGACTTATATGTTGGCTTCAGATTACACTAATTTCGATGTCTTAGTCACTCGGGCTAAGGACATTGAACAAAATTTGGGCTTAGTTTCTCGTTCGAGTGGTTCTAGTTCGAGAAAGAGATCGACTGAGTACGATGCTGGTAGAGATCGTTACAAGAACGATAAGGATTTGAGGCACCAACCGGATCCAAGGCGTGGTGGTGGTAATCCTAGTCGTTGTCAACAAGGCCATAATGCTTTTATTTGTGCTCCAGAGTGTAACCGGTGCAGTAGAAGGCACACTGGAGAGTGTTGGGGGTAATCTGGGTACGTGTAATTTTTAGTGTGACTATCTACAACCGGTTAGAGATGGACAAGCTCCGGTGTAAGCTGCTGAGCCACAGAGAGGCCGTGGGCACGGTTGTTGTAATTTTTAGCATAGAGATGATGGACAGAGGAATGTTGCTCATGTTGTTGCTGTTTAGCTTGTGGGAGGTGGACAGGATAGGGTGTATGCACACCGAGAGGGAAGGAATGAAATCGATGTGATCGCAGGTACCTTTACTTTGCAATCCTTGTCATTACTTTCTTTGATTGATTATGGTTCTACTCATTCATATATTTTGCGTGAGCATGCACAAGCGCTTGATTTACCTGTTGAGTTCTTAGATGTTGGTATGCGTGTAACCAGTTCTTTTAGTGAGACGATTGTTACGATGAAGTTTTATAGGAGGTGTTCTTTGTCTGTTCAAGGTTATGTGTTTGAGGTTGATTTTATGGAGTTACCTTTCTATGGTTTTGATGTAATTCTTGGTATAGATTGGTTGTATGAGCATAGGGTTGTGGTTTATTTTGAGACCAAGCGAGTTTCTTTTGAACTTGCCGATGAATATGAGGTGGTAATCGTAGGCAAGAGTGTGATGTTCTTGTCTAATGTGGTTTTGGCTCTTGAAGCGAGTCGATTGATGCGTTTGGGATGTGAAGTCTTCCTAGCTTATGTTATGAATCCGGGTACAAAAGAGGTGCGAGTACATGACATACGTACGGTATGTGGGTTTTCGGGTGTATTTTTGAAGGAGTTACCTGGTTTGCCACCGAACAGAGAGGTTGAGTTTGGCATTGAGTTGTATGAAAATACGACTCCAGTGTCAATTGTTCCCTATCGAATGGCACCGAAAGAGTTTAAGGAGTTGAAGACGCAACTTAAGGAGTTGCTTGATCGAGGTTTCATCAGGCCTAGTGTTTCACCTTAGGGTGCACCGGTCTTGTTTGTGAAGAAGAAAGATGGCACGATGCGGAAATGTATAGATTATCGGCAACTGAATAAGTTGATGGTTAAGAACAAGTATCCTTTGTCAAGGATTGATGATCTTTTTGATCAGTTTCGAGGTGCTTCGATATTTTCCAAGATTGATCTAAGAACCATATATTACTAGTTGAAGGTAAAGGATGTGGATGTGCCTAAGACTGCTTTTCGTACGAGGTGCGGACATTATGAGTTTTTGGTGATGCCTTTTGGTTTAACTAATGCCCCTACTGCGTTTATGGACATGATGAATTGTGTGTTTCATGAGTTTTTGGATAGGTTTGTGGTTTTTTTATCGATGACATTCTTGTGTACTCTCGTACCGAGGAGGATCATGATACACATTTATGGATCATGTTGCAAGTTTTGTTGGAAAATCAGTTTTATGCCAAGTTGAGTAAGTGCGAGTTTTGGCTTAAGGAAGTTGTTTTCCTTAGACATGTGGTGTCGGCTGAAGGGATTCAGGTCGATCCCTAAAAGGTGGAGTCGGTGATGAATTGGAAGTCGCTTAAGTCGGTCCATGAAGTGCGTAGTTTCCTTGGTTTGGCGGGAAACTATCATCGGTTTGTGGATGGTTTTTCAAGGATTGCTGCTCCTTTGACAAAGTTGTTGCAAAAAGATGTTAAGTTTGAATGGACAGAGGTGAGACAACAAGCTTTCGAGAAGTTGAAGGAAGCGTTGAAGTAAGCTCATATCTTGATTCAGCCCGAATCGGGTAAAGTGTTTGTGGTTTATAGCGATGCGTCCTATATTGTTTTGGGATGTGTGTTGATGCAAGAAGGTAGAGTGGTAGCTTACGCATCTCGGCAGTTGATGGTGTACGAGCGTAATTACCCTACACATGATATCGAGTTGGCTGCGGTGGTGTTTGCCTTAAAAATTTTGAGGCATTACCTTTATGGTGAGAGGTGTACGATTTACACGAACCACAAAAGTTTGAAGTACTTGATGTCCTAAAAAAAGTTGAATCTTAGGCAACGACATTGGTTAGAGTTGCTTAAAGATTACGATTTGATAATCGAGTATCATTCGGGAAAGGCTAATGTTGTAGTCGATGCCTTGAGTAGAAAGGTGGCCCTAGAGTTGAGGGCGATGTTTGCTCGTTTGAGTATATTGCAAGATGGTGGTTTGGTGGCTGAATTGCAAGTGAAACCCTCATTGGTAGAGTTAAGGAGAAGCAGTTGTTATATGATTCGTTGGTACCGCATGCGCAGGATATTGTGGAAGGTAATCCAATGGACTTTTGTTTCAATGATGATGGTGTTTTGTGCTTTAAGAGTCGAATAGTTGTGCCGAAGGATGTTGAGTTGAGGCGCACTATTTTGACTAAGGCACATAGTAGTTCGTTTTCCATGCATCCTGGTAGTACAAAGATGTATCGTGGGTTGAAAAATGAGTACTATTGGGTTTGTTTAAAGAAGGACGTTGATGATTTTGTTAGTAAGTGCATGGTTTGTCAGCGTGTTAAAGCCGAGCATCAATTTCCATATGGATTTTTGCAACCATTAAAGATTCCAGAATGGAAATGGGAGAGAATCACCATGGATTTCGTGACGGGTTTGCCTTTGACACCGTCCAAGAAGAATTCCGTTTGGGTTATCGTTGATCGTTTTACGAAGTGTGCACGTTTCCTGGTGGTGCATACTATGTATACGTTAGACAAGTTGGCGGATTTGTACATATCGAAGATTGTGAGGTTGTATGGGGTGCCTAAGTCCATTGTTTCGGATTGAGACACACATTTCACAGTGAGGTTTTGGTAGTGTCGATATCAATCGTTAGGTACGCGATTAAGTTTCAGTACTTCGTATCATCCGCAGACGGATGGTCAGTCTGAACGGGTTGTCCAAGTGTTGGAGGATATGTTGAGGTGTTGCATCATTGATTTCCAAGGTTCTTGAGAGAAACAGTTACCTTTGGTGGAGTTTGCTTACAATAACTGTTATCAAGCGACTATTCAAATGGCTCCTTATGAGGCTTGGTATTGAAGGAAGTGTAGAACGCCTCTTTGTTGGGCGGAAGTGGGGCAGAAGTTTGTCTCTTTTCCTAATGTGTTAAAGGGCACTACGAAAAAAGTGAAGCTCATTAGTGAGCGATTGAAAGTGGCTTTGGATCGACAAAAGTCTTATGCGGATTTGAAGCGTAAGGAAGTTGAGTATGCGGTAGGTGATAAGGTGTTTTTGAAGGTTTCCCCTTGGAAAAAGGTGATGAGATTTGGCTAGAAGGGCAAGTCGAGTCCGAGGTTTATTGGACCGTATGAGGTGCTTGAGCGTGTTGGACATGTTGCATATAGGTTGAGGCTGCCTCCTGAGTTGGAGAAGATACATGATATTTTCCATGTATCAATGCTTCGGAGATATAAATCAGATTCATCTCATGTTATGCCTGTTGAGGAGATAGAGTTAAATCAAGATTTGTCCTACGATGAAGAACCGATCGAGATCTTTGATTTGGACAGAAAGGTTCTTCGTGGTAAGACCATTGAGTTGGTCAAGGTCTTATGGCGACATCATGGTGTAGAGGAAGCCACGTGAGAAATGAAGGATGGCATGATGAAGCAGTTTCCTTATCTTTTTCCTTCAGGTAAATTTTCGAGGATGAAATTTCCTAAGTGGGGGAGAGTTGTAACGCCCCGGTTTTGGGCCTAGGAGTCTTCAAGGTTGAATTAAGGTTCGTAGGACCTAGACTAGAGATCCAAGCTAGTTTGAGAGTGGTTCAGGGAAAACATGGTTCGGGATATGGTAAAATTCCTAAAATCCTCAAAAATATATATAAAGGTTTGGTGAAGTAAATTTTGGAAAATGACTTATGGAAGATTTACATTTCGGGTTAGTGACTATTTTGTAAAAGTTGTAAAATCTATTTTTAAGGACTGTTTTGAAAGAGGGCCAAAACTTAGAATCTTTAGGGAGCTATTACACCAAGGTGTTATCAGCCTTTTCCCTTGTTTTGTATTTTTAAAAGATTTAATAAATTGATTTATTAAATGAGTTTTAATAAATAGGATTTTAAAAGGGCTAAAACATTTTCTTACGTAAGTACTTTTCTCCTAACTTTTTCTCTCAACTTTCCCACCAAACAAACTATTTTCTCATCACTAAATTTTTTAGAGATTTATCTCTTTTCACCCACTCTTGATTTCTAAATGGTTCTCATGGATTTCTACATCAATTAGCTATGGATTTCTTGAAGGTTTTCATCTAAATCATTGCAATCAAGGGAAAAAGCTTGTGTTAGAGGTGATCTTTCTTTTCTCTCCTCTAATCAAGGTTCTTTAATGAATTCCTAAGTCTTTGGCTCTTTAATTGTGTTTATTAATGAGGTTTTATAATCTATTTGATGAAAATTGATAGATCAAGTTTTAAAAGATAATTTCTCAAGATTTTCGTAATGATAATGTTTTGGTTGATTTGCTATTGATTTTAATCATGTTTTGGATGTTAAATGATGTTGAAATAAAGGTATTGTCATAGTAACCCCGAAATGAATTGGATCTATAATTATTAGGTTGTTAGATTTGGGGTTTATATGGTGATAATGTGGTTTTGGTTGTTTTTGGATGTTAATCGATGATTAAAAATGGATAGAAGTGTTAGGTTTTGGCTGGGTTGAGTTTGTAGAGTAATCCAAGGTTTTTCGGTTGTTTCGGATAGGCGTTTTGGTGTTTTTGGGCAGAGCAAAGTCGTAGCTTTGGTTGATGGTGATTTTAATGCATTGAGATGCATTAATCCTCTGTTCTTGTGTGGTATAAACAAGTGAGAACGTATCGGAAGCAATCAGTGAAGTTCTGGGAGCTTCAGAAGCTTGATTACACTTCGACAATGCAAGCGAGGCGTTGTCGGTGAGTGGAATTGGTTTTAAAGCCTTTCAAAGACTTGAAAGCATAGTTTGAGGGTTTAGATTGAGTTTGAAACGCTAATCTAATCCTAGAAGTAAGTTTGAGATGTTTCACTCTCGTTTCTCGATTTTTATCCCATTTTTTATATGATCATGATCATGTTTTGAAGATAGATGTAAACCTACTATTTTAAGCATGTTTTGAGAAATGATTTGATGATTTATATGATCCCATGAGATAGAATTATGATTTTAAAAAGATAGAACTTGACGAGAAAATGCTATGCATTGTTTATGCTTTTGAAATGGGATTAGAATGGTTTATGTTCATGAATTGAAAAATAGTAGGTAAATGTTGTTTAAAATGAGTATATTAGCATGATATGGGATTACTTTTACCGGATATAATTGGTCGACCAATAGGATGAGAAGTGCACTATAATATACAAAATTCGTACATGCTCCTTGGTTCGAGCAATGGGGGTAGTGTCATCCCGTTCCAAAGTGAGAGTGTGGTGATGAGAGATTCCACCGCGGTAGGTCTTGATTATGAGAGATTCCATCAAGCTTTGTGGCGATGAGAGATACCGCCATGAGAGTTCGGTGATGTGAGATTCCACCGAGGTAGGACTTGACGATGTGAGATTCCGTCAAGCTATCCGCATATCCGAGTAATGTTGCTAAAATGCCAATATATGAGATTCACTTGTACCTTGTTTATAAATGATTTAATGAATTGAGTTTTGTATATGAGATTATGCTTTGAGAAATGCTTTTGAGAAATAAGCATGTGTGGTTTTGCTTTGAGTTTATGCATTTGGGTTAATGCATGAGATATATGGTACATGTGTTTTTTGCTTTAAAAATGATTTCAAGCATGAGATAGATTGAGCATGATGAGATAGAGTTTTCTAATTAAGAAATGGTTTTAAAATGCATTGTTGTGGTTGGTTTGTTTTGAGCATCCCTCACTAGGCATTATTGCTTACGCTTTCTTTTTCCCAACAATGTAGAGAAATAGCATCTCTTGGGCAGCAAAGGAGCAAGAAGGAAACCAAGGAGCGAGACTTAGCTTAAGTATGGTTTTATGTTTACCTATTAGTAATAATCGACAATGGGAGGATGCCTTTATGTTTTGGGAGAATGTTGTTAAGTGCGTAAAAGTCCTATATTTATACCATAGTTTAGCTCAATTATTGTTGTTCTTAAGTGTAGTTTAGGTTGCATTTAGTAGGTAACATACACAAAATAGCATAGATTAGATTATCTGCCTTGTTTGATGAATTGAGTTGATTTTATACATATGATACTGCTCAAGTGCATTTTCTCCCTGTGCGTAGGTACCCGCCCAGGCAGATGCTGCCGAGGCAGCAAAGAGGGCATATAACGAGAAAGCTGGGAGCTGAAGGAGGAAGCTATTGAATCATCATGAGAGTTGATCGAGGAGGAAAGAACCAGAATGTAAAGTTGTGCCAACACCTGCACACCATTCCATATCCCCGCCGAGGCAGTCAACTACTTGTCGCCGATGTTGCACTTCAAGGAAGAATGAAAAAATGCAAAGTGGTATGCGATAGAAAGAGCTCATCAAGCACAATTTTTAGAGACCACTTGCACATGCATTGGAGCCTAGCACACAAATAAAAGCCAGGTCAAAGTCAAGTTGAAGAAAAGTCAAACGGGAATCTAGGAGTATTATATGATCTTTTAATGAGTTGTAATCTTACTCTAACTAGTATTCCTACCCTAAACTGAACTAGACCTAGGCTCCTCCCCTATATATATGTAATCGACAAGAGGAGAGAACACAATTGAGATTTGAGAGAAACTCCTTGTTGAAACCCTTGCCGTCCAACCCACCATGTTCTAAACCTTCCCTTGGGTTAAGGGTTGGTTGTGTAGTAGTTGTGAGAGTCTTGTTGTATTCGTTTAGGTTTTCAATTTTACAATAAAACTCAAGGTTTGTTTACTCTTGGTTCTTCATTGTTGCAATCTTTACCGAGAGAGAAGAGGGCTTCAACCCATTTGTTCAATATCGGGAGAGTTGAACTCACAAAACGAGTAAACACGGTTTTATCCAACCATAGGGTAAAGCTACTTCGGCTTAGGGATAAGTTAAGAAGTTCATCGACTAAAAGAGGATCCACAATCGGTTGGTGTTCGCCCTTAGATTCACGCCGGGTGTTATCATCCAAGACGTGTTCGCCAATAGTACTTCAAGCTTCGGGAGAAGAGGGAGTCATAGAAGGGAGCCTTGTCGAACCTTGAATCATCACTTAACTGCCCAAGCGGTCTCATATAACTCTGTCGTGGCGGGGGCCTGCCGAGGCATACTTGTGTTCAGTGGCTGAAGTTGTTAAGCTGATCAGTAAAACTATGCCGAGACAGTACATCAATTCTCCACATTACGAAACATCCAATACCAGCCCATTCTCTCACTCTGATTTCTCAATTACTTTACTCGCTTTAGTTTTAGCTTCAATCAAACCAACTCCTCATATATGTGTTTTTATTTTACTTGTGTAGAAAAGTGAACTCAGAAAACCTGTCACAATCCCTGTGGAGACGATATCTTAAATACTATAACTTGGCATCGTGTGCACTTGCACGCTAATTTGTGCATCACTTTTGTACGCAACAAATGTGTTTTGGAACTCTCCCTGTTTGTGGCAAGTTTGTAATGCTCTTAATGACTTGTAAATGGCCTTTACTTGTTGATATTTGCCTTGGCTTGTGTTTTGGCTCTTGAGTGGTCATTTTGTATAGGTTGCATGCCTATAGATTTCCATAATGCTTATTGCCATGCTATGATGTTGAGATTGCCATGTATGATTGAGGATTGATGCTTAGATAGGTTGTATGTATGTTGGATTAAATAGTGTTGGATTGATTTTGGTTGGATTAAAGAGTGAAAAACCATCAAAAAGTGTCATTACAGGCCCAGGTGTTTCGGTACACCTAAGCCTGTACCGAAACAGTGTGCCTAAATTGGCCTTAGGGTTTCGAAACGGAGACATGTGTTTCGATACGGGCTACTTAAGGTTGGCTACTAGAATCCCGTGTTCCGAAACACCATTGAGGGTGTTTTGATACGTGCCCAAGCTTCGAAACTCTCGAACATATTCCGAAATGGGTGTTTCGAAACAGGGCAACCTATACCAAAACGCCCAGTTGTTAAGTTGGTTAATGGAATCTTTTGAAGTTCTGATTCTTTACGTTTTATTCCATGTATGTTGTGGATGTAATTAAATGAGCTTGGATGATTGTTTTGAGCTGATATTTGACAGAGAGACATGTAATGTGACTAATTAAAGGATGATAATCTAAAAATCTAATAAGTCCTTGTAATTTGTTAAAATTTCAAAATGGTCCCTAATATGTGTTTGTGTTCAATTGGTCCCTAATTGTTGTCTGATTGAGATGCTAATCGTTCCGCTATGAAGTTTATCACATAGGATAATAATGAGCATCTAGACAAGATAATATGAAAAAATAAGGTCGTTTATTGGGGTAAACTTCTCGGTTCACTTCAATATTCCCTCTGTGACCCGTTCGATTCGGTCTATCATCCAGACCGGGTCGAGGGGGTTACAACTCCTGAATCTGATGGCCTGAAAGACTTAACATCATACCCGAAAGATTTATTGATGACCCAGAGGTTTTAGGATTGCACTGCACTTTCTGTCTTGCACAGACAATCGAATATCCATATCATTTCCGAAGGAGATAGTCCGAAGGACTTATTGATGACCCTAAGGCTTTAGTATTTTACTGCACTTTCTGTCTTATGCATACAATCAAATATTCAATTCACTCCCGAAGGTGATGGCCCGAAGGACTTACTCATGACCCGAAGGCTTTAGAATTGTACTACACCTTCTGTCTTGTGCGGACAATTAAATGTTCATATCACTCTTGAAGGTGATGACCCAAAGGACTTAACATCATGGTCGAAAGACTTTCTGATGACCTGAAGGGTTTAGGATTGTAGTGCACTTTCTGTCTTGTACATAAAATCACATCGCTTCCGAAGGTGATGGCCTGAAGGACTTAACATCATGCCCTAAGAACTTACTGATGACCCGAAGGATTTGGAATTGAATGTACTTTCTGTCTTGTATATACAATTAAAAAATCTTTACTAAAATCCACCTCTTCAAGTGGGCTGAATTTTTTGCAGAGATCTGTCTCTTCAAACAGGTTGAAATCTTTGCTGAGATCCGTCTTTTCAAACATGTTGTAATCTTTACTGAAATCCGCCTATTCAAACGGGTTGAAAATTTTGCAGAGATTCATCTCTTCAAACGGGTTGAAATATTTGTTGAGATCCGTCTCTTCAAACGGGTTGTAATTGTTGCTGAAATCTGCCTCTTTAATCGGGTTGAAATCTTTGCTGAGATCCGTCTCTTTAAATGAATAATATCTTTGCTTCATGAAAATACGATTGAAATCCTTGCTAGACTTTGTTGGATAAACTTTTCCAATTTCGAAGTCGTAGATTGAAATCTTTGTATGTTCTTTGCTGATTCTTGTAAAATCCTGCCAAAACGTGCAAAAATGCTTTAAATGTATGAGTTAGCATGCTTCTATCTTATGGATGCAACAACACCTCATCTCTTTAGACTGCTCTTCTCAGATCTGGCTTAATTTGACCTTCTTGAATTTCATCCAGAGCTCTTATTATCTTTTTGTTTTGACAAACTTTGCCCCATAATTTTATTGTTATGCTCTTTTTCTTCTTGACCAAAGTTTAACTTCTTTCGTGATCGAATTCTTACAGGCTCTGCATCTTCTCTTGTCTACTCCGATTTAGACTCTTAGGCACCATGATGCCCCACGAATCTGTTTGTTTCTTACCTTATCATGTAGAATCTGCCCCTCTTTCATCATTTAGGGCATGCAAACACTTCAGGTCCCTAAGCTTCTTTCAAGTCCCTAAGCTTTCTTCAAGTCCCTGAACTTTATTCAAGTTCCTGAAATTTCTTCAAGTTCATTCTTTAATTTCAAAACCCTACCAACACTTCATGGTAGAAACTTGCTTTAGTTCTTTGAACTATCTAATATATACATTCTTGCCATTATCCTCACCATGACCCCTGATGGATTACTCATATTCAAATAGAGGATTGTCAACTACAAATAACTTCCCCATACTCAGCCATATCTTTACCATGCCAGGTCAATCATTTGCATCCACAACCTTGCATTTTGAAATTTATCTTTGAAGCAATACAAGGAAATCTTTTTTTTTGTAAAAATGTCAGTTTGTTGATCAGCATTTCAATGAAGGGTACATTTTTACATAGAAGACCGAGAAAGCTAGAGTCTTAGTAAAGAATGAAAACAGAATATGATGCCCTGGATATCACGTGCAAGAGCATCTTGGATTCAACCCTCTCGTGATTAGCATAGCTTTTGAATGTTGTAGCGAGTCAAGAAATTTATTCTAGAACACTCGGTTAACACCCTATGATTACCGAGTTGCTCGATCCAAATAGAAACAACTTCTTCTTCATTCTCTTCATTCCATTCTATCCATAAATGTGTTCAAGCTTCCCGGATTTGTTTAACCAATAGTGTGAAAAATATCATTCTAAGAATACAATTCTATAAGTGCATGTGTGTGCTTCTAATTATTATTATTATTATTGTTATTGTTATTGTTATTGTTATGAATTTCAAAGATTTGTCATCGAACCTCATCAAAGGTATAGTAATTTTCCATTCTCTTGCTTTGCTGACTAGAGTAGACTGAGAAATAATTTTCACTTCATCGTTTTCACAACATTCGATTGATCTTCGTACCGGAATCAATGTCGTATCTTGCAATTGGCATCCATGGGCCTACAAGGATAAGAAGAGATATACATGTATTCATGGATTTCAAAAACATATCTCTATTGAAACAAAAACCAACAAACATGACATATGCCCCTAGAAAAAGATTTATACTACTCTTAGGCCATATATAGTAGAATTATTTCCATGTATTACTTCAGAAATGGTCTCTGTAGATTGTAACCACTTGTTGCAGAAACAGACTTCTCAGAACTCCAAACAGTCTTGGAAGCATTCATCTTAGTTCTCTAATTTCTCGGCTAGTATAACAACTTTCCCCACTCCTTGCCATTTTTGTACTAACTCTTGTGTCAAGCTTCCATTACTAACTAGCTCCTTGATTTCTTCCATTAAAGGTCTACATTTCTTGGTAGCATGCCTTGGTGCCCCCATGTGAAAATCGCAAATATTATTTGGATCATAACTATGAACAGATGGCTTTTGCACCACTTTCATTGGCCTAGGAGTTATATATTGACCTTTAACAAGGTGGGGAAATAAGTCTGAAATGAGTACTCTGAATATCTCCAGATTTGCACTTGCTCGAGGAACTTTTTGTGGTCGTTCTATTGAACCAGTTGGCCTTTTTCTCTTACGGCTTCGGGAACTCTGAACATTACATTCGTTCACTTCTTTCTCTTGTTTTGCTTCCTGATTAACACGGTCTTCAAATCTTGGTTCAATTTTCCCTTGTCGAATCCCTATTTCTATTTCTTCTTCAACCACCACGAGGTCACTGAAACTACCCCTTGAATTTACAAGAAATGTTTTGAAGAAAGGAGATGGAAGAGTTCGATGAAACATAAGAGACATCTCTTCCACTGTCATTGGAGGTTGTACTTGGGCTTCTAATCCTCTCCACCTTAATGCATAGTCTTTAAAGGTTTCACTAACCTTCATACTCATGTTCTATAGAGGACGGCGATCTGGAGCCAGATCGATAACATACTTGCATTGCCCCAAAAAAGCTTTGGCCAAATCAACCCATGATCGAATTTGTTCTCGGCTTAATCTGTTGTACCCCATTACCACAGGTCCAACCAGGCTATCATAGAAATAATGGATTGACAATTTATCATCATCCAAATGTCTTTCCATTTTTCTACTAAACATTGCCAAGTGGATTTAAGGACAACTTGAATCGTCATACTTCTCGAAACTGGGAACCTTGAACTCATGCGGAATAACCAAATCAGGGACTAGGCAAAATTCTCTCGCATCAAATTTAGGATTACCGATATCTTTTCTTGTATTAATATCTTTCTCAAGTCTTGCATATCTATCTTCTAGTTGTTCGAGTTTTAATCCTGGGATGATTGGTTTAAAAGAACCTACCCCTATATTCGGGTTAGATGCCTCGGGGTAAATTGTCAAACATGGTGTAGCAGTGTGGTTCTTCGCATTTTGATGATGCTTGGTCACCCATTCTTGTGTCCTTTCCTGAGCTTGTTCAATTCCTTCCATATCTTCATCCATGATAACAGATTCTCAAACTTTCATTGATTCCAAGATTGCTGTCATCGAACACCCCAATTGCTTTAGATCATGAATGTTAATGTAATGTTATGAAATGATCATATTGATAAATATGCAACGCATGAATGCATGAATATATGAGGTATTGATTCTAAAAGTGATCATCATAGGACAACTTTCATTGAAGTAAAAGGATTACATCAGATATCAGATACTACAAATACTAGTGAGCTCTAACTCCTAACTTCCTAACTTCTTGTAAGAGCCAAGTCAACTTCCCTCCGTGGTATAATGTTGGATCAATATTCTGACTCAGTGCCATTGGTACATCAGCCTGGTCTGCCACTTCTCGTGCTTGAGTAACAAAAACTTTCATGTCATTGTCCTTTTCACATATCTTAATTCTCGATCTTTAAACTTGGACATGCCATTCTTCTTCACTATCTTGAAAATCTTTCTTAATATCATCAACAAGATCTTTGTACATCAGCGTAAGATTGATATATTCATCTATCTTCTTCTTTAGTGCCTCGTTTTCAGTTGGACTGTCATTTAGCTTGATAGCAGTATCCTCATACATCTGCATGTACTTAGTCATCATCTCGCGCTTAGCTTGACTAACCCTTAAATCAACCATGAAAGTATTGCGTTGTAGTTCCATTGCTCGCAGATCAAACGAGCGTGTATTGGCTCAATTTTCACTTGCTTTAAAACTCCTTTTCTTGTACTCAGCTTTAAGCTTCAGTTCTTCTATTCGTTTCCTCGATTGTTCCAAACTCACATCCAAACCAGCATTCTTGAGCATCGAACACAGTTCTTGATAATTGAATTGTAGACTTTTTAATTCCTTATTCAAACCATCTCACTCTTGCCTTAATTTGCTTATTTGAGCCTCATATTTGAACTAATGCCTCTCTTCTTGTGTACTTTTATCTTGATATTCATCCACTAAATCAATATAGGTTGCTCATTTCTGTTCCAAATTTCCATTTTCCATGCTCTAGAAGAACTTGAACTCGACGTTTGAAAGTGATGAAACTCTCAATAGTATGTCCTTGAGTTCCTTCATGAATTTCACAATGAGCATTGGTGTCATACCACTTTGGATAAGGAGGTTGCAAAGGTGAGACGAATTGTGGGGTCACCAATCGAGCTTTCAACAATTGATGGTACAATTCTTTTTATGGAATAGGAATTGGGTCGAAATGATGTTTGTGATCTCTTGTCTTTTGGCAATCTGCTGAAGGTGTACTGGAATCTAAACTTTGTCCTGGACAGTTGATTGACTTTGATGGACTTAAACTTTCCTTCATTTTTTGCATCTCCACGTGTTCTATTAATTGTCAGACCTTTGGAAAAAATTTGGGACTTCCATCTTCAAAACTCAACATGCCTACCCTAATAAGATTTTCAACCTTGTTCTTTAAAGCCTCGCAATTTTCTGTAGTATGGTCTGAACGTCCTTGATAATAGTCACATACTGCATTGACGTCATAGCTTTCATGATACAAAAATACTTTAGGTTTAAACAGATCTCGAACCACTATATTTTTCTCTACTAGTACTTGAAGCAGTTATGTATATGACATCGAAATTGAATTAAAAGATCCTCCATTATTTTCAACTTGAGCTTCTTCTCGGCCTATCATCACTTTCTTGAAATTTGGTCTACTTACACGTCTAGTTGGTTTATTGATGCGAATTGTAATAGTGCGCGGACTCAGTTATTTATTCATGTTCTGGTTTTTGTTCGGTTCCCCTTTCAGTTCATTGTGCTCTTTTTTTTGCCATAGTCGTCATCATAGTCATCAACTCATCCATTTGCCTTTTCAATTCTTGTATCTCATTCTTGTCAGCATCAGCACTAATAAAATCTAATATGTGACCCCTGGATGAACTACCCTTCACATCTTCGGTCATTTGTTCCAAACACTACTTTATATTCGCACTCTCTTCTTTCGAATTACGAATCCCCTTATCTACTATGATCGTCTTCTAAAGATAACCACTTTTGAATCAATACCTCTATGCAATGTAGATGTAATGCAAAATCCTAAACAAATACAAAAAAAAAGAAATGAGTCAGTATTGTGAAATAATATCGAATGCAAGAAATGTAAATTAAATTAACACAAAAAACAATTTATATTGAGTAGAGAGAATAACCAGAGAAATGTATTTAAATCAGCAACACATGTCCTAGGTCCCTGTTTGGCTCTAGTGGTCTAGGTTTCTAGATCACAACATGTGGGTTTTGTTCTAGACTCTGGGTACCCTAACTGTTGTTATTGTCTACTGCGACAGCAAGACATCGATTCGGGAGTATATGTTCCCTTATAGAGGAGGCGTGTACCTCACGATGTATAAGGTTAGTATACCGGAAGAAAGACAAAAATCCAGTCACACAGCTAAATAACTCAACGTAGGATAATGTCTCGCTCCCACTTAAGGGTGAAAGCCCGGGTAGAAGGCTTATGCATGAATGACAATTAATATCACACAAAGAAAAAGCTATCTTCATTCTTTCAAAAAATCCATCCAATAATTATTGGAAAAAATTAAATTCAAATTACCATTCTTAAATGCCAAAATGCCATGTAAAATTAATTAGGATTGACTCTCGAGTTTTAAAATCCTCAGTGGAGTCGTCAAACTGTCGTGACCATTTTTGAATGAAGTGTGAAAATAGCTCAACGAATAGTTTGAAAATTAGGGTTTTACCTTTTAATTCATTTAATCTTGAAAAATTAGGTTTTTTTCTTTTAAAATGATATTTTTAATTAAAAATTACATTTGTCAATTTTATTTAATTTTGAAAATATTTGGAGTCGCCACCGATCACTTTGGTAGACCGGACAACATAAAAACAACTAGAGATTCGTTATCTTAAAATTTGAGTTCGGGAGTCGGTTACATGTGGGGAAGGATTAACACGCCCCACAAACGCTCGTCATCAGTACCATTTAATTTTACGTGGCATTTTGGCATTTGACAAATGATAATTTAAATTTAATTGGACCCTTAATTATTAATTGGTTTTTTATTCCAAATGAGGATATCCTTTTATAAGGAAATATTTTTTAGTCGAATACGAGATTAAAAGCGCCCAATTACCTTAGGGCACCCCTATTCGTACCCAAAAATGTATTTCTACCATAAAAGATTTTTTATGCCAAATCAATTATTATCTTGTAAATTTTAAGTTCTAATGTAATAAGGCTCTAATTGTAACACCCTCGACCTGGATGTTACAATATGGGCCTCAAGCTTAAACCATTAAAATTCTCAAACTGGGATTAGCTCAAATAAGTTATTTCTCAAAAGCATTAAAAGTCAATAATTGAAAGCATAGATAAACAATTTAAATCATTACAAAGGAGCTCCACTTTAGATTAAAATATTTAAACATTTGATTTGATTAATACTGTAACACCCTAAAACTACCCTAGTTGAAAATCCCTAAGTTAGATAATAAAGAAGATAAAAACAGGTTGCAACCTATAAAGTGATATGAGTATTGTGCAACCTGAAATGTCGTGTAAAAACAGGTTGTAACCTATAAAGTGATACGAGTATTGTGCAACCTGAAATGTTGTGTAAAAACAGGTTGTAACCTATAAGGTGGTACGAGTATTGTGCAACCTGAAATGTTGTGTAAAAACAGGTTGTAACCTATAAGGTGGTACGAGTATTGTGCAACCTGAAATGTTGTGTAAAAATATGTTGTAACCTATAAGGTGGTACGAGTATAGTGCAACTTGAAATGTAGTGCAAAAGTAGGTTGGAACCTAAAATATGGTGCGAATGTAGTATAAGCTGGAATACGGTACAAAAGAGATTGTAACCTAAAATGTGAAACACTGTGAGAAGTTAAAGGAACACGAAAATAGGTTATTAGTGAGAATTAAAATATAATATTTTTTAAGTGGAATTTTAGTGGAATTTATGTGCTAATAAGCCATTCCATGTGTCCTATTCTAAAGGAAGAACCAGCCAACTAAAGGAAATATTACCACATGTGT
Source organism: Hibiscus trionum (assembly GCA_030270665.1). Taxonomy (NCBI): domain Eukaryota; kingdom Viridiplantae; phylum Streptophyta; class Magnoliopsida; order Malvales; family Malvaceae; genus Hibiscus; species Hibiscus trionum. The sequence goes on from BSYR01000005.1 coordinate 30,308,786, forward strand.
AAACAAATTGTTTACATTTTCTTTTTTGCTTCATCTTGCCCACCTAAACAAAGAAGAAGAGAGAGTTGAGAAACAAGTAAAATTTGGAGATTTTAAGTCTTAGAAACAAATGCATGTGTAGGAAATTAAGTGGGTTAGCTTAAAGTAATCATGCATGTATATATGTAAGTATCAATATTGTCCAACATTTTTGTTTGATGTTCTTGATGATATTTGGTTGATGTATTGGCTGTGATAGGTTGAAATTCATGTTTAGAGATGTTTAATAATGTGTTATAAGCATTTAGAACATGCTAGATTGATTAGAAATTTGGAAATTTGCATGCATGAAACTTAGAACATGAATCTGTCCAGTTTCGTACTAAAAGGAGCACTTGGATTAAAACAGATTTTTAGCCATGTTAGAGTTCGAATTAGAAAAAATTCTGAAGAGAAAAGTTGTAGAGGATAAAAAAAACTATAATACATAGGTCTTGGAAGCATGAAAATGTTACTGGAATGTCTAGAAAATTATGTTAGAAGTTTCGGGTTCTGTTTTGAAATGAAACCGGAGACTTCCTGGGTTAATCACTATTTTGGAAATGTTTAGGGACGAATTTGAGGTCTATAAAATTTTGTAAAATTTCTAAGAAATAGGGGAACCTAATAATGTTTTATTAGTAACTTGATAATGGTGTTAAATGACTTGAAAAATATGTTTAAGTCCAATACAATGCTTAGATAGTGAATCTGGACACATCTGGGAAAATTAATTATTAAGGGACCTTAATTCCCTATTTTTGAAACTATTGGAACTTGTTAATAATTTTATTATATGTGTTTAATAGTGGTTAAAAACTCAGAATCAAATGTTGTAACCCCCTTAACCCGGCCTAGACGGTTGACCCGAATTAAGAAGTTTACACGGGGAAAACCAAAGTCAACCCGAAAGTCAACCTTGATTAACGACCCTTTTTTTTCTTTTTAATCTTATCTAAATGCACATTAACCCTAGATATGTTCATAACAACAGCATACTCAAAGATCAGCGCATTCGGAAAACATTTAGGGACTTAATTGCACAACATACAAGTTTAGGGACCAAAATGTAAATTCTGGAAATTATAAGGACTTAACCAAATTTTGTGTTACCATTATGAAATTAGTCATGTTTCATGTTTCTCTGCCAAATTTCAACTCAAACGGACAACTCAAACTCATCCAATTGCATAAACAAGATTCAGGACCAAAACACAAGGATTTCAAAACATATAAACATCAATTTCAGTGCCCAACGGTCGGGTGTTCCGAAACAGGGAGAACCTGTTCCGAAACGCGGGACCGTTCTGAAACATGTTGCGCAACAGGGCCTGGCAGTGGCCAAACTGTTTCGGAACGGCTCTGCCCGTTTCGAAACGCCTAGGCCATTTCAGGCCCTCTGTTCCGAAACGGCAGCACCTGTTCCGAAACAGGCTGCCCAGATTGCAGAATTTTAGCTGATTAATCACACAATTGACCCATCAAACATGCTCCAAAGGCAACCAAATTATATCAGCAAGACATTACATGCATAAGGAACATAATGGCATCAACAATTCATAAACATGGCATCAAACAAGAAAAGCCCCAATTCTATAGGCATGCACCCTATATTGAAAACCATTTAAGCATCAAATCATCAAACAATCCTCATAATGGCCATTTACAAGTTCCATCATCAACAACAACATAAAACCATCTTACGGAGTCCAAAACATCTCCCAAAACAACAACATAGGTTCCCCATTGCCAAATGCCAAAAGCTAATAGTGTAAAGAAACTTTCACCATACATGAGCTTAGTTCTTCACTTGGATTCTTTACCTCTTGCTGCCCTTATATGCACTTCAATGCTCTGCATTATTGGTTTAAGAAAAGAGAGAGCGTAAGCACATAGCTTAGTGAGGAATGCTCATTTAAAACAACACAATAATGCATTTATAAACACTTTTGTAAATCTTAATTCAAAACAACCTTTATCCATGCACAAAAGCATTTAAAACAAGCATACATGCTTCAAATTATTAACATGTCATATTGGCCACAAGTGATAATCATAATCTTTTCATTTCACAATTCAATCAACATAAGATCCACACATGGACTTTTAAACACCATTGTGATCTTACAATTCACAAGGACCACACATGGACTTTTAACCACCATTGTGTCCTTAGCACAAGAATCACCCATGGACTTTAAACCACCATGGTGTTCTTAAAATACACAAGGCTCACACAAGGACTTTTAACCACCTTTGTGACCTTAACACAAGAATCACCCATGGACTTTTAACCACCATGTTGTTCTTAAAATACACAAGGCTCACACAAGGACTTTTAACCACCTTTGTGACCTTAGCACAAGAATCAATCATGGACTTTTAACCACCATGTTGTTCTTAACACAAGAACCACCTATGGACTTTTAACCACCATAGTCTTCTTAACCTTTCTCGAAACATCACTTGCCAATATGCATCATTTAACAACAATAATCCACTGTTTTAAAGCATTTAACAAAGCCATTAATCATCATGCATCTTTATGCAACAAAACCACATTTTATCAAATGTTTAAAACAAGGATCTCTTACCTTGAGCATCCTTCAACACATGGCTTAAAAAATCAGCAAATAAACATGCTAAAGTATGCTTTCAAAACAGAATTTAAAACATGCAAACAACCACATTGCACTCAACCAACTCATGGTTCATCAACAAGAGCGTTTTTCCGAAAACTTACTCTTGAGCTTAGCAAAGTTGTTTAGACTTAAACTAAGCCCCCAAACCTTCAAAACATTGGTTTCAAAGCTGAAAACCAAAATCCACTCACCGATTCCGTTTCGCCACTTGCCGAAACACCAATCAAGCTTCCGGATCAACACCACAAGGATCCGAAGATGTCTCCCCTGTTTTAAACACATCAAAACAGTAGATTAATGCACCATCATGCATTAATATCCTCAACCAAGACATCTAAACTCGCTGCTCACATCAACACTCACATTTCGGCTACCAAACACAACCGAAATCACATCCAAACATCTCCACAACACTACCCAGCCAAGATCCATCAATTCCAAACATTCATAAACCTCAATTAACATCCAAAATGGATCTCATCACGTCCTTATACCTCCAGCTATAGCAGAACATCAAGATCACTCCAAAAACCACCAAAAACTTAAACAAAACTTAGGAAAATCAACCTATTCGGGATTGCATTGACTAAACCTCAATTTCTCATCAATTATACATCCATTTTACATCAAAAACACATCTCAAAACAATGCCCAATCAGATCATACGAATTTCATCAAAATTAAAGCAAATCTTGCATTTTAAAGCCAAGATCGAGAACTCAATTGCAAAACCTTTAATAAAACATAATTCAAGGATTGAGAACTTGGGAATTTCAGTAAAGAACTGAGAATTTAGAGGAGAAGGACGTTCATACCTCTAAACTTGAGTTTCTCCCTTTTTGGAACCAAGATTCTTGAAAATCCAATAAGCAAATGCTAAGGTTTTGTTGTAGAAATGATTAGAGATCAAAAGGAAGTTGAAATCTCATCTTTGAATGTCAAAATCAGAGGGAAATTTGCTGGAGAAAAGTGTTTGGGTTGAGAGAAAAGTTGAGAGAAAAGAAAATGGAAATTTTGAGAAAGTTAGTTAAAATGACAAAATATCTTCTTCCCTCCTTTTTTTACCTTAATTAAAACCATTAATAAATTGATTAATATTAAGAAAAATCTGGAGAAACTCCTTTGGGTAAATAGCTCCTTAAAGATTCAAAGTTTCAATCCTTTTTAAAACAGTCACCCAGTTTTCAAAAATTACATTTTGGTCACTAACCCAAAATGTCACCCTTCCAAACCTCATTTTGTAAAATTGATTTCACCTTTCTCTTATATATAATAAAAGAGGATTTTAAGACATTTTTCCATATTTTTAATGCAACCCGAACTAGGCTTTCCTAAATTCACCCTTTTATATTCGAACCGCAACCCGACCGGTCCGGTCCAAACCCAAAACTTCTAAGCCCAAAATTGGGGTGTTACAACTCTCCCCCCTTAAGAAATTTCGTCCTCGAAATTTACCTGAAGGAAAGAGGTACGGAAACTGCTTCAACATGTCATCCTTCCGTTCCCACGTGGCTTCTTCAACACCACGATGTTTCCACAACACCTTTACCAACTCAATGGTCTTGCCTCGAAGAACCTTGCTATCCGAATCCAGAATCTTCACCGGTTCCTCATCATAGGTCAAATCCGGATTCAATTCCACTTCTTCCACAGGCATCACATGTGAAGGATCCGATCTATACTTCTGAAGCATAGAAACGTGAAACACATCATGAATCTTCTCCAACTCTTGCGGTAACCTCAACTTATACGCAACAGGACCCACACGCTCAACCACTTCGTATGGTCCAATGTACCTAGGGCTCAACTTACCCTTTCGGCCAAACCTTATCACCTTTTTCCAAGGCGAAACCTTCAAAAACACACAGTCACCCACCGCGTACTCAAACTCCTTACGCTTCAAATCCGCGCAAGACTTTTACCGATCAGAAGCTGCTTTCAAACGCTCACAAATGAGCTTCACCTTCTCGGTGGTTCCCTTCAACAAAGCTGGCATCAAAACCAACTTCTGACCCGTTTCAGCCCAACACAGAGGAGTCCTACACTTTCTCCCGTACAAAGCTTCATAAGGTGCCATTTGAATACTTGCCTGATAACTATTGTTATAGGCAAACTCCACCAAAGGTAAATGCTTCTCCCATGAGCCCTGAAACTCAAACACGCAGCACCTCAACATATCCTCCAAAACTTGGATAACACGCTCGGACTGACCATCCGACTGAGGATGATAAGATGTACTGAAATTCAACCGTATACCCAAAGCTTGATGCAAACACTGCCAGAAACGCGATGTAAACCTCGGATCCCTATCCGACACAATCGACTTAGGCACACCATGCAGCCGCACAATCTCAGCAATGTACAGCTCCGCAAGCTTATCCAAAGAATACGTAGTATGCACAGGCAAGAAATGCGCACACTTCGTCAAGCGATCCACAATCACCCACACCGAATTCTTCTTTGATGGCGACAAAGGTAAACCAGATACAAAATCCATGGTAATCCTTTCCCACTTCCACTCAGGTATTCTCAACGGTTGCAACAAACCTGAGGGAAACTGATGCTCAGCCTTAACTCGCTGACACACCATGCACTTGCTTACAAACTCAGCAACATCCTTCTTTAGACCCACCCAATAGTACTCATCACGAAGATCACGGTACATCTTAGTACTACCAAGGTGCATAGCAAAAGGACTACTATGACCTTCAGTCAGAATAGCACGCCTCAAATCAACATCATTGGGCACTACTATCCGACTCCCAAAACACAACACTCCATCATCACTAAAACAGAAATCGGAAGGCCTACCCTCCGCAATATCCTGAACATGCAGTACCAAGGAATCATCCAACAACTGCTTTTCCTTGATCAACTGCACCAAAGATGGTTTCACTTGCAATTCAGCCACAAGACCACCATCACGCGAAATACTCAAACTGGCAAACATAGCCCTCAACTCAACAGCTACCTTCCTACTCAAGGCATCCGCTACAACATTAGCTTTTCCAGGGTGATACTCAATCGTCAAATCATAATCCTTGAGCAACTCCACCCAACGTCGCTGTCTAAGATTCAACTCCTTCTGAGACATCAGATACTTCAAACTCTTGTGATCCGTGTACACAGTACACTTCTCACCATACAGATAATGTCTCCAGATCTTCAAAGCAAAAACCACCGCAGCCAACTCGATGTCATGCGTAGGATAATTGCGCTCATGCACCTTCAACTGCCGTGATGCATAAGCCACCACCTTACCCTCCTGCATCAACACACATCCCAAACCAACATAGGACGCATCACTATACACCACAAACTCTTTCCCTGATTCAGGTTGAACCAAGATAGGAGCTTGTGTCAAGGCTGCCTTAAGCTTCTCAAAAGCCTGCTGTCTCGCTTCCGTCCACTCATACTTAACATCCTTCTGCAACAACTTTGTCAAAGGTGCAGCAATCTTCGAAAACCCATCCACAAACCTTCGGTAGTATCCTGCCAAACCAAGGAAACTACGAACTTCATGAACAGACTTAGGAACCTTCCAATTCATCACCGCCTCAATCTTCTGAGGATCAACACGAATCCCTTCAGCAGAAACCACATGACCAAGAAACACCACTTCTCTAAGCCAAAACTCACACTTGCTCAGCTTAGCATAAAGCTGATTCTCCAACAAAGCTTGCAGCACAATTCTCAGATGCCCTTCATGCTCCTCCTCAGTACGTGAGTACACAAGGATATCATCAATGAATACCACCACAAACTTATCCAGGTATTCATGAAATACACGATTCATCATGTCCAAGAAAGCTGCAGGAGCATTTGTCAAACCAAACGGCATCACAAGGAACTCATAATGCCCATACCTCGTCCTGAAAGCTGTCTTTGGCACATCCACATCCTTCACCTTCAACTGGTAATACCCTGACCTTAAGTCAATCTTAGAGAACACAGCTGCTCCCCGAAATTGATCAAAAAGATCATCAATTCTCGGTAATGGATATCGATTCTTGATAGTCAACTTGTTAAGCTGACGGTAATCAATGCACATTCTCATAGTGCCATCCTTCTTCTTCACAAACAAGACCGGCGCACCCCAAGGCGACACACTCGGCCGAATGAAACCACGATCAAGCAACTCTTGCAATTGCGTCTTCAGCTCTTTCAACTCTTTAGGTGCCATTCGATAAGGAGTAATGGACACTGGAGTTGTGTTTTCATACAGCTCAATCCCAAACTCCACCTCACGATTAGGAGGCAATCCAGGCAACTCCTCCGGAAACACACCAGGAAACTCTCGCACAATCCTGATATCTTGCACACGTAACTCCTTAGAGCTAGGATTCATCACAAAGGCTAGGTAAGCTTCACAACCTTGCCTCAGCATCCGGCTCGCCTCCAATGTAGACACCACATTGGCAAGAAACTTCACATTCTCACCAACCACAACCACCTCATAATCATCCGCAAGTTTCAACGAAACCCGCTTATTCTCACAATCCACTACAGCACGATGCTCAACAAGCCAATCCATACCAAGGATTACATCAAAACCATAGAAAGGCAATTCCATAAGATCAACATGAAAAACATGATCTTGCACAACCAAAGGACATCTTCTATAAAGCTTTCGAGTCACAACAGTCTCACCAAAAGAACTAGTGACACGCATACCAACATCCAAAGACTCAACAGGTAAACCAAGCAATTCAGCATGCTCACGCAAAATGTATGAGTGTGTAGATCCAGAATCAATCAAGGAAAGTAATGACAAGGACTGCAAAGTAAAAGTACCTGCAATCACATCCGCGTCATTCCTCCCCTCCCTCTGAGCAAACACTCTAGCCTGGCCACCACCCTCAGGCTGAACAACTACAACATGAGCCACATTCCGTCCACCCTCTTCTCTCCGCTGGAAGTTACCACGGCCGCGCCCACGACCTCTCTGTGGTGCAACAACTACAGGAGCACGCCCTTGGCCACCAGCCAACATATGACACTCTCTCCTCATGTGATCCGTAGATCCACAGTTCCAGCATGAATTACCAGCTGCCACAACAGGAGCTTGCACCTCCCTCACAGCTCGAGGACAATCACGTTTCATATGGCCACGCGATCCACATGTCCAACATGCGTTCGGTTCAGCTCTTGCCTTGCCTCCCTGAGCAGGCGCACCACCACCTCGCTTAGCCGAAGGCTGATACTTCTGATCACGTCCCCTCTTGTTCCATCCACCACCGGAACTATACTCAGCAACTCGCTTACCAGCACCAGAACTAGCACCTTTAGATGATAAACCCAAATTCATCTCAATGTCCTTTGCTCTCCCAACCAGCACATCAAAATCATTATACTCAGCAGCTAGCATATACGTCTTTACTTCCGTCACCAAACCATAACGGAACCTTTCACACCTCTCCCGCTCATCAGGAACAAGTTCAGGTGCGTATTGACTGAGTCGGAAAAACTGAACCTCGTACTCAGCTACAGACAGCTCCCTTGGGTAAGAGACATAAATTCTCTCTTCTTCTCATCTAGGTACCTCACACCCAGATATCTCCTCTTGAACGCGTTCTGAAAGAACGTCCAAGTTACATCAGCTTCCTCCATTTCAGAGATAGAGGTTGTCCACCAAGTGTAAGCATCGTCCTGCAACAACGATACCACACAGCCCAGCTTCTGCACATCAGTGCAATTCATTTGCCCCAAGATTCTCTTGGTACTCTCCAACCAAGACTCAGAACCTTCAGCAGACAAACCCCTGAACTCAGTCCCTCCCAGACTGCGCAAACGCTCCAAAGGTAGTCTAACTCCAGCATCTCCCTGATGCCCAGCTCCTTGAGCTCCAGCTACCGCTGCTCAAAAAGCTCCAGCAATGGCTTGAACCAGCATTGTCATGTCAGGAATAGCTTGTCCCTGACCAGCTTCAGGTCCAGCGACCCCAGCATCAGCACCAGCAGCAGCTCCTTCACCCCCAGCACCACCACCACCAGGTGGAGGAGGTAAATCCACCGCATTTTCAGCGATCTCCTCATTCTCATTTTGAGCCATAGCTCGCATACTACCCCTCGTTTCTCTACGAGGTCCCATTCACTAAACAATGCAATCACAATGTAATAAACAAAGTCAGGGAAAGCAAGGTAAGTAATCCAAGTACTCAAGCTCATTTCCAATTAAAAACAACATCATTTCATTAGCTTTGATTTGGCAATGGGTCCCCCTAACATGCTTCACCACAGCATACATCACAATTGTAACATACTTACAATTCACACAACATGCTTTCATTCAACAAGCATACAAAGCATACATACATTAATCACCCACATAATCATTCCCAATTACACGAGAACTCATCTCTGATACCACCAAATGTAACCCCCTTAACCCGGCCTAGATGGTTGACCCGAATTAAGAAGTTTACACGGGGAAAACCAAAGTCAACCCGAAAGTCAACCTTGATTAACGACCCTTTTTTTCTTTTTAATCTTATCTAAATGCACATTAACCCTAGATATGTTCATAACAACAGCATACTCAAAGATCAGCGCATTCGGAAAACATTTAGGGACTTAATTGCACAACATACAAGTTTAGGGACCAAAATGTAAATTCTGGAAATTATAAGGACTTAACCAACTTTTGAGTTACCATTATGAAATTAGTCATGTTTCATGCTTCTCTGCCAAATTTCAACTCAAACGGACATCTCAAACTCATCCAATTGCATAAACAAGATTCAGGACCAAAACGCAAGGATTTAAAAACATATAACCATCAATTTCAGTGCCCAACGGTCGGGTGTTCCAAAACAGGGAGAACCTGTTCTGAAACGCGGGACCGTTCTGAAACACGTTGCACAACAGGGCCTGGCAGTGGCCAAACTGTTTCGGAACGGCTCTGTCCGTTTCGAAACGCCTAGGCCATTTCAGGCCATCTGTTCCGAAACGGCAGCACCTGTTCCGAAACAGGCTGCCCAGATTGCAGAATTTTAGCTGATTAATCACACAATTGACCCATCAAACATGCTCCAAAGGCAACCAAATTATATCAGCGAGACATTACATGCATAAGGAACATAATGGCATCAACAATTCATAAACATTGCATCAAAGAAGAAAAGCCCCAATTCTATAGGCATGCACCCTATATTGAAAACCATTTAAGCATCAAATCATCAAACAATCCTCATAATGGCCATTTACAAGTTCCATCATCAACAACAACATAAAACCATCTTACGGAGTCCAAAACATCTCCCAAAACAACAACATAGGTTCCCCATTGCCAAATGCCAAAAGCTAATAGTGTAAAGAAACTTTCACCATACATGAGCTTAGTTCTTCACTTGGATTCTTTACCTCTTGCTGCCCTTATATGCACTTCAATGCTCTGCATTATTGGTTTAAGAAAAGAGAGAGCGTAAGCACATAGCTTAGTGAGGAATGCTCATTTAAAACAACACAATAATGCATTTATAAACACTTGTAAATCTTAATTCAAAACAACCTTTATCCATGCACAAAAGCATTTAAAACAAGCATACATGCTTCAAATTATTAACATGTCATATTGGCCACAAGTGATAATCATAATCTTTTCATTTCACAATTCAATCAACATAAGATCCACACATGGACTTTTAAACACCATTGTGATCTTACAATTCACAAGGACCACACATGGACTTTTAACCACCATTGTGTCCTTAGCACAAGAATCACCCATGGACTTTAAACCACCATGGTGTTCTTAAAATACACAAGGCTCACACAAGGACTTTTAACCACCTTTGTGACCTTAACACAAGAATCACCCATGGACTTTTAACCACCATGTTGTTCTTAAAATACACAAGGCTCACACAAGGACTTTTAACCACCTTTGTGACCTTAGCACAAGAATCAATCATGGACTTTTAACCACCATGTTGTTCTTAACACAAGAACCACCTATGGACTTTTAACCACCATAGTGTTCTTAACCTTTCTCGAAACATCACTTGCCAATATGCATCATTTAACAACAATAATCCACTGTTTTAAAGCATTTAACAAAGCCATTAATCATCATGCATCTTTATGCAACAAAACCACATTTTATCAAATGTTTAAAACAAGGATCTCTTACCTTGAGCATCCTTCAACACATGGCTTAAAAAATCAGCAAATAAACATGCTAAAGTATGCTTTCAAAACAGAATTTAAAACATGCAAACAACCACATTGCACTCAACCAACTCATGGTTCATCAACAAGAGCGTTTTTCCGAAAACTTACTCTTGAGCTTAGCAAAGTTGTTTAGACTTAAACTAAGCCCCCAAACCTTCAAAACATTGGTTTCAAAGCTGAAAACCAAAATCCACTCACCGATTCCGTTTCGCCACTTGCCGAAACACCAATCAAGCTTCCGGATCAACACCACAAGGATCCGAAGATGTCTCCCCTGTTTTAAACACATCAAAACAGTAGATTAGTGCACCATCATGCATTAATATCCTCAACCAAGACATCTAAACTCGCTGCTCACATCAACACTCACATTTCGGCTACCAAACACAACTGAAATCACATCCAAACATCTCCACAACACTACCCAGCCAAGATCCATCAATTCCAAACATTCATAAACCTCAATTAACATCCAAAATGGATCTCATCACGTCCTTATACCTCCAGCTATAGCAGAACATCAAGATCACTCCAAAAACCACCAAAAACTTAAACAAAACTTAGGAAAATCAACCTATTCGGGATTGCATTGACTAAACCTCAATTTCTCATCAATTATACATCCATTTTAGATCAAAAACACATCTCAAAACAATGTCCAATCAGATCATACGAATTTCATCAAAATTAAAGCAAATCTTGCATTTTAAAGCCAAGATCAAGAACTCAATTGCAAAACCTTTAATAAAACATAATTCAAGGATTGAGAACTTGGGAATTTCAGTAAAGAACTGAGAATTTAGAGGAGAAGGACGTTCATACCTCTAAACTTGAGTTTCTCCCTTTTTGGAACCAAGATTCTTGAAAATCCAATAAGCAAATGCTAAGGTTTTGTTGTAGAAATGATTAGAGATCAAAAGGAAGTTGAAATCTCATCTTTGAATGTCAAAATCAGAGGGAAATTTGCTGGAGAAAAGTGTTTGGGTTGAGAGAAAAGAAAATGGAAATTTTGAGAAAGTTAGTTAAAATGACAAAATATCTTCTTCCCTCCTTTTTTTTACCTTAATTAAAACCATTAATAAATTGATTAATATTAAGAAAAATCTGGAGAAACTCCTTTGGGTAAATAGCTCCTTAAAGATTCAAAGTTTCAATCCTTTTTAAAAGAGTCACCCAGTTTTCAAAAATTACATCTTGGTCACTAACCCAAAATGTCACCCTTCCAAACCTCATTTTGTAAAATTGATTTCACCTTTCTCTTATATATAATAAAAGAGGATTTTAAGACATTTTTCCATATTTTTAATGCAACCCGAACTAGGCTTTCCTAAATTCACCCTTTTATATTCGAACCGCAACCCGACCGGTCCGGTCCAAACCCAAAACTTCTAAGCCCAAAATTGGGGTGTTACAAATGTGTAATGGATCATAGGTCAAATGGTCACTAAAGTTACATGTTGCAAACAATGGACATATTAGGCCATTGTAAATGCCCTGTATTAAAGTATTGAACTGTATTGATGTAGGAATGAGAAAATATGAGACATGCATAGAATTAAATCTGTGAAAATAAGCTTTCTATATTGGTAAAGAACTCCTAATTTGGAGTTGTGTGTAAAAGGTTATGGGCAGATTAGTATAGGGTGCTCAGACTGCTAATTTAGGGGCAATTTCATATTGATTAAATGTATGTATTTGAATAAATGAATAAATGTGATCGAATTGAGTTCTAATGTGTTCTTATGTGTTATTTGAATGTTCAAGATCATGATTGTGAAGAAATCCTAGAGGATTCAAGGGTTGAGCAATCAAATAGGAGGAGCAAAGGCATAGTGATCAAAGAATCAACCTAAGGTTTGGAGTATTGTGGGTGTAGTTATTTTAGGGTTAGGACTAGTGTCCTAACCAATGTTTTTATGCTTATTTAATGAATTAACATGATGTATGAAATGGATCTAAATCAAGGTTTGGTAATCTAAAAGGTAATAGAAGAAGGATTAAAAGGAAATAAATTTAGATGATAATGCTTGATGCTAGTGTTAGTTACTAGTGTACTTTGTAATTCATATGGTTCGATGCTAATTGTGGCATTGAATATGGATGATCATATGCTGTTGTTATGAAGCATGGAAGGAATGATATGGATGATATATGTTTGCTGGAAATGAAATGATAAGCGAGCTTGATTGATATTGTTAAAATGCTTACATGATATGTCTATATGACCTTGTTTGGTGATTGTAACACTCTTGCTTGAATTGAATGAAAATTTAAAAGACATTACAAGTCCTTGGTTGACTAGTGGTCCTTAGGTAGAAAGACATGCTTTAGAGTCTGAGCTCTACTGATTTAAAGGTGGTTAGTCACCTATCGATGCTTTGAGCATCTACTGTTACATGTTACAAGTTGAATGGTGTAGTTAGACACCTCGATACATTGTGTATCTACTGATCTATGGTGCTTTGAGCATCTATTGTTATATGTTGGTACTTGGTACCTATTGACTTGATTACCTAGTCCACTCAAGCAACCAAGGCAAAACCTAATTGAACTTGCTATAAAACTTTACATGATCAATGAAATGGTGAAATGATACACAGTTATATGTTATACGAAATGATACGATCGATAAGGGTAATGACCCTATTCGAATGATATGAAAATGTGATCAATGATATGATATGATTCTTGTTCTTTGGTTGTATCATACATTGGTAAGTTGTTTGACATTGAATGTGAGTATGTTATATGACTTGACATATGATTCGAATGGAACTAGCTAAGTCTACTTGAGCATGAGATAAGCTAGCTAAGTGTGACTCGTTTGGTGTTAAGCCTAGCTAGGCAACCTTAATTATGTGAATAACACACCTAAAAGATTGTATTAGTAAGTTATAGGAACTATCTCACTAAGTAAAAATTGTACTTATCACTCTTATGTTTCCTTCTTCTGAAATAACGTGTCTTTGATATCCGAAAGCTAGCTATTTTGATCCGGGAGCAATCACAAGCCAAGATCCAAGTATGATATTGCTTTTTTTTACTCCTAGATGGTGGCATAGTTACATGTTTAGAGTATGTCACATGCATTTTGGTATCATGTATATGTTAATATGGTTTGTATATGTTTAAGATATAGTTTCATGATATATAATGGATAGACAAGTTGTTATGACTATATTGGAATATATGTACATATTTAAGTTTGATTATGTCCTGATACGGTCTTACAAATAATGTGTATGGTTTATATGTTTGGATATTTGAATGATTTCAAATGGAAATGTTATGTGTTGCTTGTATAATAGGCTCTTCAAATGGTATAGAATATGATAGAAGTAATATATGTAAGTTGATGTGAACTTAGGATTATACATGCCTTTAGATGTTTGAAATTGAAATGGAAATTTCATGTTATAGCTATGTTGGATTCGAAAATTAGAATGATTTCGATGTAAGTTTAAATATGATTCTTACATGCCTAAGTTGTTTTTAATGTTGTTCGAACATGATCCCTATTTAATTAGGATTGATTGTATTGTATATGAATGTATACTTGTATATATAATTGTAAGGTGCTAGTCGAATATATATATATATATATAAACATGAATTGGATTGAATGGATTTTAGATGAATGTTTGAAAGTGTATACACGTTTAATATGGTTAGTAAGTTAGTTTAGGTTGATTATGTTATATGATTTACATGTTTAATCAGAATGATTGTTATGTTATGATATATGTTAGGAAAGTTTTTGTTGGCCCACCCACGTGTATTGTTTGTTATAGAATGTTAAATGTGTTATAAGATGCACAACTCTGATTCGTTGATGTTACAAGTTCGATTTTATGACCTTTTATGCATAGATTTCATCATTTATGCCTTTGAACCTTATATTCTGTTTATTCTATGAAAATGTACTATTTAATGTGTAACACCCCGATTTTGGGCTTAGGTGTTTTGGTGAGTTGGGTTGGGTCGATGGAACCGGTGTCGGTTGTTTGAACCGTTAAAGGTGATTTAGGGAAATTAAGGTTCAGAATGGGATAAAAATATGATAAAAATCCCCAAAATGCTCTAAAATGATGTTTAGGAGGTTGGTCAAATCATTTTTACAAAACGGGTTTTCTAAAGTGTACATTTTGATGCTTTAGAGCAGGGTCGCAAGATTTCTTGTGTGTGTTGGAGTTTTGGATGATTTTAATGCATTAAACCTCTGTTTTGATGTGTTGGAAATAGGGGATACTAATCTGGAAGCAAACGAAGTGTTTTTGGAAGCTTCGGACGATCGATGGTTGCGTTGGCAAGTGTAGTTTCTCAAGTAGGTGAGTGGAATTTGGTTTTCCAGCGTGGAAACATGTTAGAACAGGTTTTGGGAACTTAATAAGAGCTTGAAACGCTTTATTAAGTTCGGAAGTAAGTAAATTGAAATTTCTCCCTCGGTTGTGCTAGTTTTGAGCTTTTGGTTGCACTTGATTTTAATTGCATTCACCTACTTTTTTAAATCATGTTTTTGAGTATATAAATTGTGTATGATGATGCCATGTGGTTTAAGGATGTACTAGGTAAGTGGTCCTTGTATGCATGTGTTGATGCATGAAGTTTTAAGCATGGTTTAATGCTTGTTTATGGCTTATCATGAATGCTTTGTAAAAACAGTGAGGTATGCATGAGATATTGATTATATTGGCAAATGATGTTGAATAAAGTGTTTTATAAATGAAATCGGATATAGTTAGCCGACTATAGGATTGAGTGCACTATAAACAAGTCGCCTTGGATGTTGAGGGGTTGTGATTGTACCGATTACTCCATCCAAGTACCCTAACGATTGAGGATTGTTTAAGGTTGCAACGGTTGAGGGTAGCTCCCAAGTGCGAACCTTGTGTGTGTCTCATCTCTCATTAGTGGATTATACATCTACCGATTAGTGGTGTTGAAGGGTTGTGATTGTACCGAATACTCCACCACGGGTGACACAACGATGGAGGGTAACTCTCGTGTGTGGACCTTGAAATGCCGGTAGAGTGTATGAAGGGTGTGGGATAACCCTTGATAATTTGTGTATCCGATATATGTTTTTGAGGTTGATGTTAATCACTTGTAAGCCAATATAATGGAATGAAACATTATGGAAATGTTGTTGATGCATATTATAAAAAATGCATGTTTTACCTTAAGCTTAGTATAATGGTGTTTATGCTTGGAAGGCTTGATGATTTGTAGCAATGGTTTAATTGCTGGAAAATATGTGATTCAAGTTGCATGGTGTTTAGCATGCTGATTTTGAGGATAAAGTGCATGGTTTATCAAAGAAGGCATGATGGTTTTGAAAGAGTGGATAAATGGTTTTGTGCATTGATAGTGTTTTTGTTTTTGAGCTTTCCTCACTAAGCATTGTGTGCTTAGGCACTATTTGTCCATCAATGCAGTAAATTTAAGCTTTGGAGGCAGCACTTGCAAAGGATCGGTGAAGGACTTTGATTGAAGGTATGTTTTGGTTATGGACTAGAGTAATAAAGGCAATGGGGGTGTCCAATGCTATGAATTATGGTTGATTTGGTGTTCTCTGGTTTAGAACAAGTTTGATATGCATATTTGAGTATGTAAATGGCCTTTAAGTGTTGGTTTATGTTTGGATTAGAGAATTGATCTTTTAAAGCTTGATTTTCTATAGGAAGTATGCCTTTAGAATTCTTTGTTGATAAATGTCATGTTATGATATTCTTGTTGCCATGTATTCTTGAGAATTGATGTTTACATGAGTTGTATGCATATTAGAGGTAAGTTGGTTTGCTTAGGAATGGATTAAGTTGTTTAAAACAGCCAAGTTTGTCATTGCAGGTGTGAGGGTATCGATACCCTTGTAAGGGTATCGATACGGTCTATGTATTTTTTGGAGGGGTGTACCAATACTTGGGGGCGTATCGATACCCATTTTTGCTACTGGTTTTAGGTGTATCGATAAAGGCCACAAGTGTATCGATACGACCTTCGAATTTTGAGGTTGGTGCGCTGCTCGTCGTGGGAGTATTGATACCCTCCCTAAGGGTATCGATACGGTTGGTTATTAATACCCTCTCTCAGGGTATTGATATGGTTGGGTATTGATACCCTCTCTCAGGGTATTGATACGATTAGGTTTTGATACCCTTTCTCAGGGTATTGATACGGTGGGGTATTGATACCCTCTCTCATGGTATTGATACGGTGGGGGTATTGATATTCTCTCTTAGGGTATCGATACGGTGGGGTATTGATACCCTCTCTAAGGGTATCGATACGGTGTAAGTTAATTTGGTTGTTTGACATCTTTAAATGTTATGAACCTTAACATTTTAGTCCATGTTTCTTATAGATGCAATTAAAGGTGATTTAATGGTTACTTTGAGTTGAGCTTTGGTAGAGATGCATGTAATGAGTTTAATTAAAGGTTGGTAATCCGAATTTGGTATTAACCCTTACAAATTGTTGAATTTACAAAATGGTCTATAAATCTGATATTGGATGAAATAGATGAGTGTTTGAGTTATTATTTGATCCGCTATTTTGTTGAACACATAGGAATGTAATGTGCATCTAGAAAAGATTAAAAGAAAAAAATTAGGGTCGTTTATTGAGGTAAACCTTCCCGGTTTACATCAATATTCCCTGTGTGACCCGTTTGGTTCGGTCTATCGGCTAGGCCGAGTTGAGAAGGTTACATTTTGTGGTATCAGAGCCAGGTTACGAAAGGTTGTGATGATGGTAAGTTGTTGTAAGTGACGTTATTGTAATCATGTATGTTTTGGGATGTTCGCTTTGATCGGTGAATGTTAAAGCATGTTAAAGTAGGTATGTGATGGTGACATGAAATATGTGATGAATGAATTTGAATTTGAGTTGTTCTGAGATGTTTTATTGGGATGAATATTGATGCTTGAGTCACGTAATGGTTGTGATATGCACGTTGTATGCTTTGTGCTATGTTGGGGGGAAATTGGGATGCCCATTGCCTTATTACCTAGTGAAATATTTTAAGTTGAAATCAAAGTCTTGGATCCTTGCTTGGAGCTGACCTGAGTAATTTGTATTGTTTGTTTTGTAAGTTGTTATCATGCATTAAAAATAATAGCACAATAACTCGGGGAGAGAGTAGCGATCTGGTATGATTGTTGTTGCCTTTGGGAAAGGAATATAGGAGTGTGTAAAGTCTCTTAGGGGCTAGACGCCTCGATGTGCCACGATGTAAGTACAACTTGAGTTGGTTGGGTAAGTGTCGGATTGTATGGCGCCAAGTATGTAGGCGATGTTTAGATCTTGTGAAGCTGTTAATGCTGCGGTGAATGTGACTGCACTAGCTGGTGGATGTTTGTGAGTTGCGGTTAGCGCTTACGTAAATTGAGTAGAAGTTGAGCTCGAGGGTTGCCACTGGAAATCTCCATTGAGTGGATGACCTATACAAATGGATTATGGAACAAACGAAGTGTAATGATGCCCGTAGTGTAAAGATGAGTTATATCTCAGTTTTAGTTTGTGTTTTCTTTTTCATCTGTTATGTTCTAATTTCCTTAGGGTTATGATTAGTTTATTTAGTAGTTGTGTGAAGACTATTGTACTTTGATTTTTTTTCTTAATGCAATTGAGTTGAGGTTTGCTTATTCTTGGTGTTAATCATTCTTGCATTCTTGTCAAGAGAGAGTTTGTAACCCCCTTAACCCGGCCTAGACGGTTGACCCGAATTAAGAAAGTCACACGGGGAAAACCAAAGTCAACCCGAAAGTCAACCTTGATTAACGACCCTTTTTTTTCCTTTTTAACCTTGTCTAGATGCACTTAAAACCTAATTGTGATCACACAAACATCATACCAAAAAATCACAAACATCAGAGATCAAACAGGGACTCAATTGAACAAATTACAACTTTAGGGACCAAATTGTAAATTCTGATAAATATGAGGACTTAATCCAAATTAAAGTTACCAACTTGAAATTAATCAGGTTTCATGCTTCTCTGCGAAATTTCAGCTCGAAAGGACTTCCCAAACTCATACAATTGCACAAACAAGTTTCAGGACCAAAACGCAAACATTATAAAACATATAACTGCCAATGTCAGCCCCCAACAGTCACCCGTTCCGAAACAGGCATAGCCCGTTTCGAAACTCGGGGCTGTTCCGCAACGCGTACCGAAACGGGGGTCTGGCAGTAGCCTTGCCGTTTCGGAACTGTCCCTCCCGTTTCAGACGCCTGGGCTCATTTAAGGCACCCGTTCCGAAACGGTAGGTGCTGTTCCGAAACGCCCTGCACAGATTGCCCAAAAATGCATACTTAAACATGCAATTGACCAACCAATCATGCTCCAAAAGTCACCAAACTTTGCCAACATGCAATTAAACATAGAAGGGACATATAAGCATCATCAATTCAACATATTAACATCATATGAGAAAAGCCCCAAATCAATAGGCATGCTTCCTACACAAGCTAACCATTCAAGCATAAACTTCCAAAACAAGCATGTAAAGATCCAACACCAAAACCAACATTCTCAACATCAAACAACATACTTAGGGAGAACTAAACATCTCCCAAAACATATACATTGGTCCCCCATTGCCAAATTACCAAAAGCTAAAATGTACTTAGAAAACCTTCCATACTTAGAGCTTTGTTTCCACTTGGATGCTTGCCCTCCTTGCTGCCCTCAAGTACTCTAATGCTCTGCATTATTGAATTAAGAAAACGGAAGAGAGCGTAAGCAAAAGCTTAGTGAGGAATGCTCGTAAAACCATTCAATAATGCATTAACAAAACATTTATAAATCATGCTTCAAAACATCAATTGTACATGCTTAAAAGCATACTTAAACATGCATCTCATGCATCACATCACAACATGTCATATTGGCCTCAAGTGATAAGTTCCATTTCTTTAAAAACAAGTTCATCAACTTTCACCCCAAGGACTTTTAAACACCTTGGCCCCAAGGACTTTTAAACACCTTGGCCATGGACTTTTAAACACCATGAAATGTATCACATCAAGGACTTTTAAACACCTTGATCCCAAGGACTTTTAAACACCATGAAATGTATCACATCAAGGACTTTTAAACACCTTGATCCCAAGGACTTTTAAACACCTTGGCCCATGGACTTTTAACCACCATGGAAGGACCACACAAGGACTTTTAAACACCTTTGTGTCCGTAGCAAGAACCATCCAAGGACTTTTAACCACCTTGATGTTCTTAAGTAAACAAGGCTCACTCAAGGACTTTTAACCACCTTAGTGACCTTAACCCTTTTCAAAACATCACTTGCCAATATACATCATTATCATCAATTTATCCACTGTTTTAAAGCATAAAACCAAGCCATATTCATCATGCATTTAAAAGCATCAAATCACATTTAATCAATGTTCAACAACAAGGAACTCCTACCTTGAGTTACCTTCAACATATGGCTTACAAAAACAGCATTAACCATGCTAAATCATGCTTTCAAAACAGTGTTAAAATCATGCAATAAACCACATTGCAACAACAATCAAATCATGGCCACCACTAGAGAGTATTTCCGAAAACTTACACTTGAGCTTAACAAAGTTGTTTAGACTTAAACTAAGCTCCCAAGACAATGGTTTCAAAGCCGAAACCCAATTTCACTCACTGATTCCACCTCGCCTCTTGCCGAAGCACCAATTCAAGCTTCCGGATCAACAACTCTTGGATCCAAAGATGCCTCCCCTGATTAAACACATTAAAGCAGAGATTTAATGCATCATCATGCATCAAAAGCTTCAATGAAAGCACTCAAACTCGCTGCTCTCATTCACACTCCAATTTCGGCCACCAAAGACAACCGAAATTGCATCAAAACCACTTCCCAACAAAGCCCAGCCATAAACCAGCAAAACCTAACATCCATTAACACCATTTAACATCTAAAAACAACCTATAAACATCCTTATACCTCCAGCAACATCAGATCCACAAGATCACCACAAAAACATCCAAGAATCACAAGCTAAACTTAGGAAACTCAACCTATCCGGGATTGCATTAATCAAAACTCATTTCCTTATCAATTTAGAGTTCATTTAACATCAAAAACACATCTCAAATCACAGATTAATCAGATCTAACGAAAATCATCAAAAATCACCAAATCTTGCATTATAAGCCAAGATCCATTTCACCACTTAAAATCCTTTAATAAAACTTCAATTAAGAGTTGAGAACTTGGGAATTTCAGTAAAGAACTGATAGTTTAGAGGAGAAGGACGTTCTTACCTCCAAACTTGTGTTTCTCCACTTTTTGGAATCAAAAACCTTGTTGAATCAACTAGCAAATGATGAGGTTTTGAAGATATGATGTTTAGGAATCAAAAGAGTGTTGAAAGGAGGATTTTGGGTGAGAAAATCAGAAACAATTCTCTGGAAAACAAGTGTTTGGATTGAGAGAAAATGAGAGAAAGAAAATAGAAAAGTTAGTTAAGAAAATAGCCAAATGGCCTTTCCCTCCACTTTTGACATGTTTTAAAATCAGAATAAATCTCAAAATATCTTAGAAAAATCTGGAGAAACTACTTTTGGAATAATAGCTCCTTAAAGATTCAAAGTTTCAACTCTTTATAAAACAGTCACAAAACTTTCAAAAATTACATTTTGGTCACTAGCCAAAATGTCACTCTTCCAAAACCCATTTTTCAAAATTGATTCCACAGTTCACTTAATTATATTAAAAGATGATTTTAGAACATTTTTCCATATTTTTAATGCAACCCGAACTAGGTTTTCCTAATTTCACCTCTTTAGATTCGAACAGCACTTTGACCAAACCGGTCAACGCCCACAACTTCTAAGCCCAAAACCGGGGCGTTACAACTCTCCCCCCCCTTAAGAAATTTCGTCCTCGAAATTTACCTGAAGGAAAGAGATAAGGAAACTGCTTCAGCATGTCTTCCTTCCGCTCCCACGTGGCTTCCTCAACACCGCGATGCTTCCACAGCACCTTCACCAACTCAATGGTCTTGTCACGAAGAACCTTGCTATCCGAATCCAGAACCTTCACCGGTTCCTCATCATAGGTCAAATCCGGATTCAGTTCCACTTCCCCCACAGGCATCACATGCGAAGGATCAGATCTATACTTCCGGAGCATAGAAACATGAAACACATCATGGATCTTCTCCAACTCTTGAGGTAACCTCAACCGATACGCAACAGGACCCACACGCTCAACCACCTCATATGGTCCAATGTATCTAGGGCTCAACTTACCCTTCCGACCAAACCGCATCACCTTCTTCCAAGGCGAAACCTTCAAGAACACACGGTCACCCACCGCATACTCTATCTCCTTACGCTTCAAATCCGCGTAAGACTTCTGCCGATCAGAGGCCGCCTTCAACCGCTCACAAATGAGCTTCACCTTCTCAGTGGTCCCTTTCAGCAAAGCAGGCATCGAAACCAACTTTTGACCAGTTTCAGCCCAACAAAGAGGAGTCCTACACTTCCTCCCGTACAAAGCCTCATAAGGTGCCATCTGTATACTTGCCTGATAACTATTGTTATAAGCAAACTCAACCAAAGGCAAATGCTTCTCCCAAGAACCTTGGAACTCAATCACGCAGCACCTCAACATATCCTCCAAAATCTGGATAACTCGTTCAGACTGACCATCCGACTGAGGATGATAGGATGTACTGAAATGCAACCTTGTACCCAGAGCTTGATGCAAACACTGCCAGAAACACGATGTGAACCTCGGATCCCTATCCGACACAATCGACTTAGGCACACCATGCAGCCGCACAATCTCAGCAATGTACAGCTCTGCCAGCTTATCCAAAGAAAACGTAGTATGCACAGGCAAGAAATGCGCACACTTCGTCAGGCGATCCACAATCACCCAGACCGAATTCTTCTTCGATGGAGACAAAGGTAAACCAGATACAAAATCCATGGTAACCCTTTCCCACTTCCACTCAGGGATTTTCAACGGTTGCAACAACCCTGAAGGAACCTGATGTTCAGCCTTAACTCGCTGACACACCAAACACTTGCTAACAAACTCCGCAACATCCTTCGTCAGACCCACCCAATAGTACTCATCACGAAGATCACGATACATCTTAGTACTACCAGGATGCATAGCAAAAGGACTACTATGGCCTTCAGTCAGAATAGCACGCCTCAACTCAGCATCATTGGGCACTACTATTCGACTCCCAAAACACAGCACACCATCGTCATTGAAACAGAAATCCGAAGGTCTACCCTCCGCGATATCCTGAACATGCGGTACCAAGGAATCATCCAACAACTGCTTATCCTTGATCAACTGAACCAATGATGGTTTCACTTGCAACTCAGCAACAAGACCACCATCTTGCGATATGCTCAAGCTAGCAAACATGGCTCTCAGCTCAACAGCTACCT
Source organism: Hibiscus trionum (assembly GCA_030270665.1). Taxonomy (NCBI): domain Eukaryota; kingdom Viridiplantae; phylum Streptophyta; class Magnoliopsida; order Malvales; family Malvaceae; genus Hibiscus; species Hibiscus trionum. The sequence continues at coordinate 30,332,051 of BSYR01000005.1, forward strand.
TCCTACTCAAGGCATCCGCAACAACATTAGCCTTCCCAGGATGGTACTCAATCGTCAGATCATAATCCTTGAGCAACTCCAACCAACGCCGCTGCCTAAGATTCAACTCCTTCTGAGACATCAGATACCTCAAACTCTTGTGATCCGTGTACACAGTACACTTCTCACCATACAGATAATGCCTCCAGATCTTCAGAGCAAAAACCACTGCAGCCAGCTCAATATCATGCGTAGGGTAATTGCGCTCATGCACTTTCAACTGCCGTGATGCATAAGCCACCACCTTACCCTCCTGCATCAGCACACACCCCAAACCAACATAGGATGCATCACTATAAACCACAAACTCTTTCCCTGATTCAGGCTGAACCAAGATAGGAGCTTGCGTCAAAGCCGCCTTAAGCTTCTCAAAAGCCTGCTGTCTCGCTTCTGTCCACTCATACTTAACATCCTTCTGCAAAAGCTTTGTCAAAGGAGCAGCAATCTTGGAAAACCCATCCACAAACCTTCGGTAGTACCCCGCCAAACCAAGGAAACTACGGACCTCATGAACAGACTTAGGAACCTTCCAGCTCATCACCGCCTCAATCTTCTGAGGATCAACACGAATCCCCTCAGCTGAAACCACATGTCCAAGAAACACCACCTCCTTAAGCCAAAACTCGCACTTGCTCAGCTTAGCATAAAGCTGATTCTCCAACAAAGCTTGCAGCACAATCCTCAAATGCTCTTCGTGCTCCTCCTCAGTACGCGAGTACACGAGGATATCATCAATGAACACCACCACGAACTTGTCCAGGTATTCATGAAACACACGATTCATCATGTCCATAAAAGCAGCAGGAGCATTTGTCAAACCAAACGGCATCAGAAGGAACTCATAATGCCCATACCTTGTCCTGAAACATGTCTTAGGCACATCCACATCTTTCACCTTCAGCTGATAGTACCCTGACCTCAAGTTAATCTTAGAAAACACAGCTGCTCCCCGAAATTGATCAAAGAGATCATCAATTCTCGGCAAAGGATACCGATTCTTGATAGTCAACTTGTTCAGCTGACGGTAATCAATGCACATTCTCATAGTACCATCCTTCTTCTTCACGAACAAGACCGGTGCTCCCCAAGGTGACACACTCGGCCGGATGAAACCACGATCAAGCAACTCTTGCAACTGCGTCTTCAGCTCCTTCAGCTCCTTAGGTGCCATTCTATAGGGAGTAATGGACACAGGAGTTGTATTCTCATACAGCTCAATTCCAAACTCTACCTCGCGGTTAGGAGGTAAACCAGGCAACTCCTCAGGAAAAACACCAGGAAACTCATTCACAACCCTGATATCTTGCACCCTCAACTCCTTGGAGCTATGATTCATCACAAAAGCTAGATAAGCTTCACAACCTTGCCTCAGCATCCTACTCGCCTCCAAGGTAGACACCACATTGGCAAGAAACTTCACATTCTCGCCCACCACAACAACTTCGTAATCATCCGCAAGCTTAAGCGAAACCCGCTTGTTCTCACAATCCACAACAGCACGATGCTCAGCAAGCCAATCCATACCAAGGATCACATCGAAACCATAGAAGGGCAACTCCATAAGATCAACATGGAAAACATGCTCTTGAACAACCAAGGGACACCTTCTATAAAGCTTCCTAGTCACAACAGTCTCACCAAAAGAACTAGTGACTCGAACACCAACATCCAAAGACTCAACAGGCAAACCAAGCAGTTCAGCATGCTCACGCAATATGTATGAATGCGTAGATCCAGAATCAATTAAAGAAAGCAATGACAAGGACTGCAAAGTAAAGGTACCTGCAATCACATCCGCATCATTCCTGCCCTCTCGCTGAGCATACACCCTCGCTTGGCCTCCACCATCAGGCTGAATAGCCACAACATGGGCCACTCCACGACCACCTTCCTCCCTCCTCTGGAAATTACCACGGCCGCGCCCACGACCTCTCTGCGGTGCAGCAACAACAGGAGCACGCACCTGATCACCAGCCAACCTCGGACAATCTCGCCTCAAGTGGTCTGCAGAACCACAACTCCAGCACCCGTTACCAGCAGCCGCAACAGGAGCTTGCACCATTCTCTCAGCACGAGGACAGTCACGCTTCAAGTGACCACGGGAACCACAGATCCAACAAGTACTCGGATCAGCTCTAGCATTGCCTCCTCTAGCAGGTGCACCACTACCTCTCTTAGCTGAAGACTGATACTTCTGATCACGTCCCCTCTTGTTCCGTCCACCTCCGGAACTATACTCCGCAGCTCGCTTGCCAGAACCCTTAGCAGACAAACTCAGGTTCATCTCAACGTCCTTAGCTCGGCCCACCAACACATCAAAATCATCATACTCGGGGGCCAGCAAATACATTTTCACATCCGTCTCTAAGCCATAACGGAACCTCTCGCACCTTGCCCGCTCATCAGGTACCAGCTCAGGTGCATACTGACTGAGTCGCACAAACTGCACCTCATACTCAGCCACACTCATGCTCCCTTGGGTAAGAGACATGAATTCACGCTTCTTCTCATCTAGATATCTTACACCTAGATATCTCCTTTTGAACATACTCTGAAAGAATGTCCAGGTCACATCAGCTTCTACCATCCCAGCTATGGTGGTCGTCCACCACGTATACGCATCCTTCTGCAGCAAGGACACAACACAACCCAGCTTTTGCACATCCGTGCAGCTCATCTGACCCAAGATACGCTTGGTACTCTCCAACCAAGCTTCCGAACTCTCAGCAGACATACCCCTGAACTCAGTCCCACCCAGACTACGCAGACGCTCCAAAGGTAGTCTAACACCAGCATCACCCTGATGCCCAGCTCCCTGAGCTCCAGCTACTGCTGCTCGAAAAGCACCCGCAATAGCTTGTACCAATATCGTCATGTCAGGCATAGCTTGCCCCTGACCAGCCTCAGGTCCTGCAGCTCCAGCATCAGCTGCTGCATCAGCTCCATCTCCCTCAGCTCCACCACCACCAGGTGGAGGAGGTAAAACCGCACTTTCCTCATTCTCGTTCTCATTAGGAGCCGTAGCTCTCACGTTACTCCTTAACTCTCTACGTGGTGGTGCCATACTTTTACCATGCAACAACAATGCAAATAAAACAAGTCAGGCCCAGCAAGGTAAGCAATCCAAGTATTCAAGCTCAATTTCATTTCAAAACAACATCTTTCCTTTAGCTTTGATTTGGCAATGGGTACCCACTACATGCTACATCACAGCACATACTTCAATTGCATCTAAAAACACAAGCCATTAAACATGCTTTCACTCAACAAGCATACTAGGCATACATACTTCAATCATGCATACATACATTCCCAATTACTCGAGAACTCAGCTCTGATACCACCAAATGTAACCCCCTTAACCCGGCCTAGACGGTTGACCCGAATTAAGAAAGTCACACGGGGAAAACCAAAGTCAACCCGAAAGTCAACCTTGATTAACGACCCTTTTTTTTTCCTTTTTAACCTTGTCTAGATGCACTTAAAACCTAATTGTGATCACACAAACATCATACCAAAAAATCACAAACATCAGAGATCAAACAGGGACTCAATTGAACAAATTACAACTTTAGGGACCAAATTGTAAATTCTGATAAATATGAGGACTTAATCCAAATTAAAGTTACCAACTTGAAATTAATCAGGTTTCATGCTTCTCTGCGAAATTTCAGCTCGAAAGGACTTCCCAAACTCATACAATTGCACAAACAAGTTTCAGGACCAAAACGCAAACATTATAAAACATATAACTGCCAATGTCAGCCCCCAACAGTCACCCGTTCCGAAACAGGCATAGCCCGTTTCGAAACTCGGGGCCGTTCCGCAACGCGTACCGAAACGGGGGTCTGGCAGTAGCCTTGCCGTTTCGGAACTGTCCCTCCCGTTTCAGACGCCTGGGCTCATTTAAGGCACCCGTTCCGAAACGGTAGGTGCTGTTCCGAAACGCCCTGCACAGATTGCCCAAAAATGCATACTTAAACATGCAATTGACCAACCAATCATGCTCCAAAAGTCACCAAACTTTGCCAACATGCAATTAAACATAGAAGGGACATATAAGCATCATCAATTCAACATATTAACATCATATGAGAAAAGCCCCAAATCAATAGGCATGCTTCCTACACAAGCTAACCATTCAAGCATAAACTTCCAAAACAAGCATGTAAAGATCCAACACCAAAACCAACATTCTCAACATCAAACAACATACTTAGGGAGAACTAAACATCTCCCAAAACATATACATTGGTCCCCCATTGCCAAATTACCAAAAGCTAAAATGTACTTAGAAAACCTTCCATACTTAGAGCTTTGTTTCCACTTGGATGCTTGCCCTCCTTGCTGCCCTCAAGTACTCTAATGCTCTGCATTATTGAATTAAGAAAACGGAAGAGAGCGTAAGCAAAAGCTTAGTGAGGAATGCTCGTAAAACCATTCAATAATGCATTAACAAAACATTTATAAATCATGCTTCAAAACATCAATTGTACATGCTTAAAAGCATACTTAAACATGCATCTCATGCATCACATCACAACATGTCATATTGGCCTCAAGTGATAAGTTCCATTTCTTTAAAAACAAGTTCATCAACTTTCACCCCAAGGACTTTTAAACACCTTGGCCCCAAGGACTTTTAAACACCTTGGCCATGGACTTTTAAACACCATGAAATGTATCACATCAAGGACTTTTAAACACCTTGATCCCAAGGACTTTTAAACACCTTGGCCATGGACTTTTAAACACCATGAAATGTATCACATCAAGGACTTTTAAACACCTTGATCCCAAGGACTTTTAAACACCTTGGCCCATGGACTTTTAACCACCATGGAAGGACCACACAAGGACTTTTAAACACCTTTGTGTCCGTAGCAAGAACCATCCAAGGACTTTTAACCACCTTGATGTTCTTAAGTAAACAAGGCTCACTCAAGGACTTTTAACCACCTTAGTGACCTTAACCCTTTTCAAAACATCACTTGCCAATATACATCATTATCATCAATTTATCCACTGTTTTAAAGCATAAAACCAAGCCATATTCATCATGCATTTAAAAGCATCAAATCACATTTAATCAATGTTCAACAACAAGGAACTCCTACCTTGAGTTACCTTCAACATATGGCTTACAAAAACAGCATTAACCATGCTAAATCATGCTTTCAAAACAGTGTTAAAATCATGCAATAAACCACATTGCAACAACAATCAAATCATGGCCACCACTAGAGAGTATTTCCGAAAACTTACACTTGAGCTTAACAAAGTTGTTTAGACTTAAACTAAGCTCCCAAGACAATGGTTTCAAAGCCGAAACCCAATTTCACTCACTGATTCCACCTCGCCTCTTGCCGAAGCACCAATTCAAGCTTCCGGATCAAAAACTCTTGGATCCAAAGATGCCTCCCCTGATTAAACACATTAAAGCAGAGATTTAATGCATCATCATGCATCAAAAGCTTCAATGAAAGCACTCAAACTCGCTGCTCTCATTCACACTCCAATTTCGGCCACCAAAGACAACCGAAATTGCATCAAAACCACTTCCCAACAAAGCCCAGCCATAAACCAGCAAAACCTAACATCCATTAACACCATTTAACATCTAAAAACAACCTATAAACATCCTTATACCTCCAGCAACATCAGATCCACAAGATCACCACAAAAACATCCAAGAATCACAAGCTAAACTTAGGAAACTCAACCTATCCGGGATTGCATTAATCAAAACTCATTTCCTTATCAATTTAGAGTTCATTTAACATCAAAAACACATCTCAAATCACAGATTAATCAGATCTAACGAAAATCATCAAAAATCACCAAATCTTGCATTATAAGCCAAGATCCATTTCACCACTTAAAATCCTTTAATAAAACTTCAATTAAGAGTTGAGAACTTGGGAATTTCAGTAAAGAACTGATAGTTTAGAGGAGAAGGACGTTCTTACCTCCAAACTTGTGTTTCTCCACTTTTTGGAATCAAAAACCTTGTTGAATCAACTAGCAAATGATGAGGTTTTGAAGATATGATGTTTAGGAATCAAAAGAGTGTTGAAAGGAGGATTTTGGGTGAGAAAATCAGAAACAATTCTCTGGAAAACAAGTGTTTGGATTGAGAGAAAATGAGAGAAAGAAAATAGAAAAGTTAGTTAAGAAAATAGCCAAATGGCCTTTCCCTCCACTTTTGACATGTTTTAAAATCAGAATAAATCTCAAAATATCTTAGAAAAATCTGGAGAAACTACTTTTGGAATAATAGCTCCTTAAAGATTCAAAGTTTCAACTCTTTATAAAACAGTCACAAAACTTTCAAAAATTACATTTTGGTCACTAGCCAAAATGTCACTCTTCCAAAACCCATTTTTCAAAATTGATTCCACAGTTCACTTAATTATATTAAAAGATGATTTTAGAACATTTTTCCATATTTTTAATGCAACCCGAACTAGGTTTTCCTAATTTCACCTCTTTAGATTCGAACAGCACTTTGACCAAACCGGTCAACGCCCACAACTTCTAAGCCCAAAACCGGGGCGTTACAGAGTTTGTGAGATTATCCATTTATTCGATGACGGGAGAGTTGAATTCACGAAATGAGTAACCACGGTTTTCATCCAAGAGTGTTAACTAATTCGGCCAAGAGATAGACTAAGGATTTCAGCGGCTAAGAGAAGCGTGTGATTGGTTGGTGTATTGTCTTTGGTTTACGCCGAGAGGTATGGTCAGAGTTAAACCATCAACAGTGTTTCGAGCTTAGATATAAGGAGAAGCTATTCAAGGAAGCTTTGCCGAACCTTAACAGAATCTGCCCAAGAGCAAGAGATTGCTTCGGCAGAGACTCAACCTCTGCGGCCTGTAACACCCCAATTTTGGGCTTAGAAGTTTTGGGTTTGGACCGGACCGGTCGGGTTGCGGTTCGAATATAAAAGGGTGAATTTAGGAAAGCCTAGTTCGGGTAGCATTAAAAATATGGAAAAATGTCTTAAAATCCTCTTTTATTATATATAAGAGAAAGGTGGAATCAATTTTACAAAATGAGGTTTGGAAGAGTGACATTTTGGGTTAGTGACCAAAATGTAATTTTTGAAAACTGGGTGACTGTTTTAAAAAGGATTGAAACTTTGAATCTTTAAGGAGCTATTTACCCAAAAGAGTTTCTCCAGATTTTTCTGAATATTAATCAATTTAATTAATGGTTTTTAATTAAGTACAAAAGGAGGGAAAAGATATTTTGGCATTATAACTAACTTTTCTCTAAATTTCCATTTTCTTTTCTCTCAACTTTTCTCTCAACCCAAACACATTTCTCCAGCAAAATTCTCTCTGATTTTGACAACTAAAGATTAGATTTCAATCCTCATTTGATCTCTAATCAATTCTACAACAAAACCTTAGCATTTGCTTATTGGATTTTCAAGAATTGTGGTTCCAAAAAGGGAGAAACTCAAGTTTAGAGGTATGAACGTCCTTCTCCTCTAAATTCTCAGTTCTTTACTGAAATTCCCAAGTTCTCAATCCTTGATTTGAGTTTTAATAAAGGTTTTTATGTTGTGTTCTTGATTTTGGCTTAAAATGCAAGATTTGGATTTAATTTTGATTAAATTCGTACTAAGTGATTGGGCTGTGATTTGAGATGTCTTTTTGATGTTTATTGAATGTATAAATGATGTGAAATTGAGGTTTAATCAATGCAATCCCGGATAGGTTGATTTTCCTAAGTTTTTACTTGTGAAAATGGTGGTTTTTGGGGTGATCTTGGTGTTTTGTTAATGCTGGAGGTATAAGAACGTGTTTGGGATCATTTTGGATGTTAATTGATGTTTAAAAATGGTTAGAAGTGATGGATCTTGGCTGGGTTAAGTCTTGGAAGTGTTTGGAGGTGATTTCGGTTGTGTTTGGTAGCCGAAATGTTGGTTTTGCAAAGAGCAGCGAGTTTAGGTGTGTTGCTGGTGTTTTTAATACATTATGATGCATTAATCCTCTGTTGTTATGTGCTTGAAACAGGGGAGAATGATCCGTGAGCAATAGAGGTGGCGTTGAAGGTTTCGGATGCTTGGAAGGCTTGTTGTCTAGCCTTGTTTTGTGTATCGGTGAGTGAAGTTGGGTTTTCAGCTTTAAAACAAAGGTTTGAAGGTTTTGGGAGCTTAGTTTAAGTCTAAACAACTTAGTTAAGCTCAAGAGTAAGTAAATAGAATTTCTCTCTTGGTTGTGTTATGAATTGGTTTTTAAAGCAGTTGTGATTGTTGGATGCAATGCATGTGATTTGCATGTTTTAAATTTTGTTTTGAAAGCATATTTTAGCATGGTTTAATGCTGGTTTTGAAAGCCATGTGTGAAGGTTGCTCAAGGTAAGAGATCCTTGGTTTTGTACATTGAAATTGTGGAATTGTTGCATAGTGTTGCATGTTGTTTAATGGCTTTGTGTAATGCTTCAAAAACAGTGGATTGATGATGGTAATTGGTGGTTTTGGCATCTTGGTTATGCTTGTAAAGCAATGGATTAATATGGTAAATTGGTTATATTGGCAAGTGATGTAAGAGGTTCTTGGTTACTTGAATCGGATATAGTTAGCCGGCTATAGGATTGGGTGCACCGTGAATAAAGTCGCCTTGGATGTGGAGTGGTTGTGATTGTACCGGTAACTCCATCCAAGTACACTAACGAGATGGTTAAGAACACCATGGTGGTTAAAAGTCCATGGGTGGGTCTTGTGTTAAGGTCATATGGTGGTTAAAATTCCATATGAGGACCTTGTGTATATTAAGGTCATAATGGTGGTTAAAATTCCATTTGAAGACCTTGTATATGGTAAGATCACAACGGTGGTGTAAAGTCCATGTGTGGATCTTGTGTGTATGTCCCGTGATCTCGTTAGTGATGTTATACAACTACCAATGAGTGATGGTAAGGTCATAATGGTGGTTAAAATTCCATTTGAGGACCTTGTGAATGTTAAGGTCATATGGTGGTGTAAAGTCCATATGAGGACCTTGTGTATGGTAAGGTCATAATGGTGGTTTAAATTCCATTTGGGGACCTTGGGATTGGTAGTGTGTATGAAGCGTGGGGACAACACTTGTAATCCGCGTATCCGATTGTGTCTTGCGTTATGATGGGTTGTGAATTGTCACTTGGAAGCCAATATAATGTTCTTGAATATGATGACGCATGAGATGCTTGAAATGATGCATGGTTGCATGAGAAGTGTGTAGTGTTCTATGAATGCATGTTTTACTTGTTAACTTGTACAAGTGTTTATCTTCTATTGAGAATGGTACATATGTGCATGGAATCTCTTTGGTGCATTGGAGTCTTGTGAAGGCTTGTTTTAAAAAGGCATGTAATGCAAATGTTGATTTTGTGGTTCATGTATTGCATTTGCTTAATGCATGAGATAGAATTGAGGGTGTAAGTGGTTTTTAAAGGTTTCTTGCTTTGAAATGATTTTCAAGTATAAGAAAAGTATAATGTGAAGTGGAAGTGTTTTCCAAGGATCTTGTATTTAACTTTGCATAGGATGTTCATGCATGGAATGGTTAAATTGATGGTTTTGCAAGGTTGTGCTTTGAAGTGAATTACTTAGCTTTTCTAAGCTAAGGGTTGGTTTTTCATGTTTGAGCAATGCATGATTTAAAGCATGTTGTTAAAAGGGGTTTTCAAACATTGCTTTGGTTTATCGAATTGTGTTTACTTTTAAAAGAGGTTTTATGACTCGCTGCATTGATGGTGTTTTAGTTTTGAGCATTCCTCACTAAGCATTATGTGCTTACGCTCCTTTTTGTCCATCAATGCAGATATTTGAAGTTGGGACAGCGAGAAGCAAGGGATTCAAGGAGAGCTCCATTTGAGATGTATGTCTCGGTTAATAGCTATAGATAATAAAGGCAATGGGGGGAGAATCTCTTATGTTGATGTTTAATGAGATTGTGTATGTTGGACAAGTTTGGTTTATGATTTTGAACTATGTGGTTTAACGCTTGCAACGTTTGAATCTTCTTATTCTTAAGTCGTTATGCTATGCTTCTTGTTTTAAAAGCATGATTGAGTGTTGGATGTGTTGAATGAGTTGGTGCTCCTAGGAGTGGTTTTGTATCTAGATTTTGATGCAATTATGTTCCTTGGGTGTTGAATGACTTGCTGGTATATTTTGGTTGCCTTTGGAGCATGTTTGATGGATCAATTGTGTAATAAACCAGCGAAATTTCTGCAATCTGGGCAGCCTGTTTCGGAACAGGAGCTACCGTATCGGAACGGAGGGCCTGAAATGGCCTAGGCGTTCCGAAACGGGTAGAACCGTTCCGGAACGGTTTTGCCACTGCCAGGCCCTGTTTCGGAACTGGTTTCGGAACGGTCCCACGTTTCGGAACGGATCGTCCCTGTTCGGAAACACCCGACCGTTGGGCACAGAAATTGTTGGTTATATGTTTTGAAATCTTTGCGTTTTGGTCCTGAACTTTGTATATGCAATTGAATGAGTTTGAGATGCCTGTTTTAGTTGAAATTTGACAGAGAAGCGTGAAATATGACTAATTTCATAATGGTAACTTAAAAGTGGATTAAGTCCTTATAATTTTCAGAATTTATGTTTTGGTCCCTAAATTCGTGTTTTGTGCAATTGAGTCCCTAAATGTGTTCTGATTGCTGTGATCTTTGAGCATGCTGTTGTTATGAACATATATAGGGTTAATGTGCATTTAAATAAGATTAAAAAGAAAAAAAAGGTCGTTAATCAAGGTTGACTTTTGGGTTGACTTTGGTTTTCCCCGTGTAAACTTCTTAATTCGGGTCAATCGTCTAGGCCGGGTTAAGGGGGTTACATTTGGTGGTATCAGAGCCTAGTTGCGAAAGCTTGGGGGAAATGGTAAATTGTTGTAATAAGTGTTTAATGTTTTTTCTGATGTGTGGTTGAAAGTCGGTTGAAATGCGTGTTTTTTAGCGAATTGTTGATGTTCTTGTCATGCTTTTTGATTGTGAATCTTCTTTGAGCTAATGTGGATTTGTGCTGATGTTATGCTGGTGTTGTGAGCTGATTTTATGAATGATGAAAGTATAATGGGTATGATATGTTGATATTATGCTGTTGCGAGTGAATGTTGTTTGATGAGAGCATGATCGAAATATGTTGATTGATATGCTCAATGTTGTGATATCCATGTTTTTATTGACTGTTATGTCATGTAAAAGGGGAGAATTCGGGATACCCATTGCCTTATTATTATAGCTATTGTGTTATTTTGGAGTTGGAGCTTTGAATCCTTGCTTAAAGCTGGTCTGATCGATTTGTTTGTTTTGTTATGATTGTTTGTTGTTAATAGCATGGTGAAATCGATGAGAGAATGGCAGTTAGGTGAGATGGTTGCTGCTTTAGAGCAGGTTGTTAAGGCGTGGAATTCACCTTTTGGTGGAGGTGTTTCGTTTCAGCCTACAGTGCCTGGAGTTGAGGTAGTGAGGCAGGAGGAAGAAGCTGGTTCTGTGATGAAGAGTTCATCACCTTTAGTTCAAGAGGTGTTGGGAACATCTCAGGATGTGGCAAAAGTAAGGCCTGTAGACGTGCCGGCTGTGGGATGTGCGGGTTTGTCAGAACAGCGTTTACATGATTTGGGAGCTGTGGAGTATCATGGTTCGACGCCTGAAACGTTCGAGGCCTGGTTGGCCAGTGTAATTCTGATTTTGGATCAGGAGGGTTGTGACTATGTCTGTAAGCTGGGAAGTGTTGTCTCATTGATGTTGGAGGACGCTTGTGCCTGGTGGACATCTGTGGCGGTGGCATCGCACATCCACGATATAGATTGGGACTTCTTTGTGTCTGCCTTTTATGAAAGGTATCTTGGAGAGGAATTCCCAAGGGTTAAGCAATGTGAGGGTGTGGTTTCAGTTTATGAAGGTGAGAAAAGTTTAAGCGAGAGAGTTGTGGGTACTGACCTCGAGAGTGGTCAGCGTAAGAGGCTACGTGATAGAAGGTTTTGCTTGAATCGAAGTCTGAGTGGTAGTGCAAATCTGGGGCAAGTGCTGCATGATCAAGGAGTGGAAGCTCAGTTACCAGTGTTTGACCGTTGTGGAAGGCGCCATGTTGGAGGTTGTTGGGGCGCAGGAGTTTGTTGGAATTGTGGTTCTAAAGAGCATGTGAAGCGGAATTGTCCTCATGTGGTAAGATCAGTTTCAGTGGTAGCAAAAGGGTCTCTGAAGGGTCATGGGCATGATCGGGACAAGGTTCGAAGTCGGCAGGAAGGGCAGAAGGTTGTGAGGAGCTTGCAGAATGAATCTTGTTGGAATTGTGGGTCTGTTGGACATTTGAGACGTAATTGTTTGAAGTTGGCTCGGGGTATTCAGGGTTCTTTACCGCAGGGAGATGGTGATGACCTTAATGTGTTAGCTGATGTTGCAGCAGTGCGGCTGGAGAATGATGGTTCTGCGAGGAAGAGAGCTTGTCTGTTGAAGCTCCGGGGTAGTGAGGTGTTTACAGGTAACCTTGTTAAGTAATCTTTGCCTTAGTTATCTTAGTTTGGTTTCAGTTGGTATTTCCCTTGTGTAGTGGGTATGGTCTCGTAGCTAGCATGCTTGGGGTAGTAGTTGGTGTTGTTTTGAAAACAACTTTAGTGTGAAGAGGGCATTAGTGAGTATCTTGTGGATAGTGGGTTGAAAGAATGATGGAGTTGGTCAAGTTGGAAGTGAGATAGGAGGTTGTTTTAGGTGGATTCCGAGGATGTTATTGGTGGGTGTGAACCGACATACATGCACAGTTAAAATCATTTGTTATATGCTATATTGTATATGTGTTGGTCCATGCATACATGTGACATGACATTAGAGGTTTTGCATGCATGTACATCAGGCATTGATAGGGCATATTGGTGACCATGCATACGAACGTTCACACTCGCTGATAGTTAATCGGGTCCGTTAGAGTTGTGATAGGGTTAGATTGGATGGGGGTTTTAAAAGTTGTGTTGGTACTAAGAGAATGCTAGAAGTAATGGAGGGTATTAAGCGAGTTGTCAGTAATAGTGAGTGCGATATAGCATGTTGGTAGAAGGAAAGTGTTTGGCGCTTAATGAGTTTAGCGGTATGGTGGTGAGGAGATTACCGGTTGAAGTTAGAATCGGTTAGAGTGGTCGTGAATAGCTGGTAGAAGTGGTAGTTTCTTGGTGTTAAGTGATGTTGTAAGTTAGTGGATGTGTTCCAGAGTGCTGAGGTAGCTTGGCATTGATGTAGTTGTAGAAGGATTGTTTATGTAGGTGATGGTTCATAGCAACCTTCGAAGAGTTGAGAAGAGGTTGTGTTGTGGGTTGTAGAAAATGTTTGGCCTGGGGTGAATAGAAGTTTCGTAATCTTAATATGTATGTATAAGTTGGGCGATGTTCCAGTAAGGCAAGTGTTGTAATCGAAACTTGTAATGGAAAGCCAATGTAAGATCAAAGGCCATTGTTGGTTGGACGGGTTCTTGTGAGAAGTGGTTGGCTAGTTGTGTATGAGTAAATTCTGTCTGAAGACAGCTGGTGGTGTATGGAACGGCTGGCGGAGTCAAGGTTGGGGTTTTGTGATGTGATTTTCGGATGTTAGGTGAGTAGTTCTGGTGAATCGTTATGGTAATGATAGCGGTGGATGTGAAGGAATGTCAGCATTACGTTGAGAAATTTGGGTAAGCAGTTGATGCTTAAGAATTTTTGCTTGATGTGGTAACCTTTGGAAGAGGTTGAGCAGTTGTGCAAGGGGTTTTTGAAGCAGTGAAGGTTGTGGGTCACATGGTGGCTGAACTGGATTGGGTGGTGTCACTGTGTGAACAAGTTTTGGGAGTTATGAGTTAAGGTGGTGTATGTAGTAAAAGTTGGAGGTTCTTCAGGTTGTTGTTGGGGCTATGTGTAGTCTGGAAGTGTGAGAGGTTAAGATGTGGTTAACATTTGAGTGTTCTGGAATTCGTGAACAGTATGTGGTGGTTAAGTCTCCTGTGTTGCCTTGTGTGTTACTTTGAGAAGTTTGGTTGTTCTCTTTTCGCCAGTTGAAATTTCGAGGACGAAATTTCTTAAGGGGGGGGAGAGTTGTAACACCCCAATTTTGGGCTTAGAAGTTTTGGGTTTGGACCAGACCGGTCGGGTTGCGGTTCAAATATAAAAGGGTGAATTTAGGAAAGCCTAGTTCGGGTTGCATTAAAAATATGGAAAAATGTCTTAAAATCCTCTTTTATTATATATAAGAGAAAGGTGGAATCAATTTTACAAAATGAGGTTTGGAAGAGTGACATTTTGGGTTAGTGACCAAAATGTAATTTTTGAAAACTGGGTGACTGTTTTAAAAAGGATTGAAACTTTGAATCTTTAAGGAGCTATTTACCCAAAAGAGTTTCTCCAGATTTTTCTGAATATTAATCAATTTAATTAATGGTTTTTAATTAAGTACAAAAGGAGGGAAAAGATATTTTGGCATTATAACTAACTTTTCTCTAAATTTCCATTTTCTTTTCTCTCAACTTTTCTCTCAACCCAAACACATTTCTCCAGCAAAATTCTCTCTGATTTTGACAACTAAAGATTAGATTTCAATCCTCATTTGATCTCTAATCAATTCTACAACAAAACCTTAGCATTTGCTTATTGGATTTTCAAGAATTGTGGTTCCAAAAAGGGAGAAACTCAAGTTTAGAGGTATGAACGTCCTTCTCCTCTAAATTCTCAGTTCTTTACTGAAATTCCTAAGTTCTCAATCCTTGATTTGAGTTTTAATAAAGGTTTTTATGTTGTGTTCTTGATTTTGGCTTAAAATGCAAGATTTGGATTTAATTTTGATTAAATTCGTACTAAGTGATTGGGCTGTGATTTGAGATGTCTTTTTGATGTTTATTGAATGTATAAATGATGTGAAATTGAGGTTTAATCAATGCAATCCCGGATAGGTTGATTTTCCTAAGTTTTTACTTGTGAAAATGGTGGTTTTTGGGGTGATCTTGGTGTTTTGTTAATGCTGGAGGTATAAGGACGTGTTTGGGATCATTTTGGATGTTAATTGATCTTTAAAAATGGTTAGAAGTGATGGATCTTGGCTGGGTTAAGTCTTGGAAGTGTTTGGAGGTGATTTCGGTTGTGTTTGGTAGCCGAAATGTTGGTTTTGCAAAGAGCAGCGAGTTTAGGTGTGTTGCTGGTGTTTTTAATGCATTATGATGCATTAATCCTCTGTTGTTATGTGCTTGAAACATGGGAGAATGATCCGTGAGCAATAGAGGTGGCGTTGAAGGTTTCGGATGCTTGGAAGGCTTGTTGTCTAGCCTTGTTTTGTGTATCGGTGAGTGAAGTTGGGTTTTCAGCTTTAAAACAAAGGTTTGAAGGTTTTGGGAGCTTAGTTTAAGTCTAAACAACTTAGCTAAGCTCAAGAGTAAGTAAATAGAATTTCTCTCTTGGTTGTGTTATGAATTGGTTTTTAAAGCACTTGTGATTGTTGGATGCAATGCATGTGATTTGCATGTTTTAAATTCTGTTTTGAAAGCATATTTTAGCATGGTTTAATGCTGGTTTTGAAAGCCATGTGTGAAGGTTGCTCAAGGTAAGAGATCCTTGGTTTTGTACATTGAAATTGTGGAATTGTTGCATAGTGTTGCATGTTGTTTAATGGCTTTGTGTAATGCTTCAAAAACAGTGGATTGATGATGGTAATTGGTGGTTTTGGCATCTTGGTTATGCTTGTAAAGCAATGGATTAATATGGTAAATTGGTTATATTGGCAAGTGATGTAAGAGGTTCTTGGTTACTTGAATCGGATATAGTTAGC
Organism: Hibiscus trionum; assembly: GCA_030270665.1. Taxonomy (NCBI): domain Eukaryota; kingdom Viridiplantae; phylum Streptophyta; class Magnoliopsida; order Malvales; family Malvaceae; genus Hibiscus; species Hibiscus trionum. Next base: position 30,347,868 of record BSYR01000005.1, read on the forward strand.
CGGCTATAGGATTGGGTGCACCCTGAATAAAGTCGCCTTGGATGTGGAGTGGTTGTGATTGTACCGGTAACTCCATCCAAGTACACTAACGAGATGGTTAAGAACACCATGGTGGTTAAAAGTCCATGGGTGGGTCTTGTGTTAAGGTCATATGGTGGTTAAAATTCCATATGAGGACCTTGTGTATATTAAGGTCATAATGGTGGTTAAAATTCTATTTGAAGACCTTGTATATGGTAAGATCACAATGGTGGTGTAAAGTCCATGTGTGGATCTTGTGTGTATGTCCCGTGATCTCGTTAGTGATGTTATACAACTACCAATGAGTGATGGTAAGGTCATAATGATGGTTAAAATTCCATTTGAGGACCTTGTGAATGTTAAGGTCATATGGTGGTGTAAAGTCCATATGAGGACCTTGTGTATGGTAAGGTCATAATGGTGGTTTAAATTCCATATGAGATAGAATTGAGGGTGTAAGTGGTTTTTAAAGGTTTCTTGCTTTGAAATGATTTTCAAGTATAAGAAAAGTATAATGTGAAGTGGAAGTGTTTTCCAAGGATCTTGTATTTAACTTTGCATAGGATGTTCATGCATGGAATGGTTAAATTGATGGTTTTGCAAGGTTGTGCTTTGAAGTGAATTACTTAGCTTTTCTAAGCTAAGGGTTGGTTTTTCATGTTTGAGCAATGCATGATTTAAAGCATGTTGTTAAAAGGGGTTTTCAAACATTGCTTTGGTTTATCGAATTGTGTTTACTTTTAAAAGAGGTTTTATGACTCGCTGCATTGATGGTGTTTTGGTTTTGAGCATTCCTCACTAAGCATTATGTGCTTACGCTCCTTTTTGTCCATCAATGCAGATATTTGAAGTTGGGACAACGAGAAGCAAGGGATTCAAGGAGAGCTCCATTTGAGATGCATGTCTCGTTTAATAGCTATAGATAATAAAGGCAATGGGGGGAGAATCTCTTATGTTGATGTTTAATGAGATTGTGTATGTTGGACAAGTTTGGTTTATGATTTTGAACTATGTGGTTTAACGCTTGCAACGTTTGAATCTTCTTATTCTTAAGTCGTTATGCTATGCTTCTTGTTTTAAAAGCATGATTGAGTGTTGGATGTGTTGAATGAGTTGGTGCTCCTAGGAGTGGTTTTGTATCTAGATTTTGATGCAATTATGTTCCTTGGGTGTTGAATGACTTGCTGGTATATTTTGGTTGCCTTTGGAGCATGTTTGATGGATCAATTGTGTAATAAACCAGCGAAATTTCTGCAATCTGGGCAGCCTGTTTCGGAACAGGAGCTACCGTATCGGAACGGAGGGCCTGAAATGGCCTAGGCGTTCCGAAACGGGTAGAACCGTTCCGGAACGGTTTTGCCACTGCCAGGCCCTGTTTCAGAACTGGTTTCGGAACGGTCCCGCGTTTCGGAACGGATCGTCCCTGTTCCGAAACACCCGACCGTTGGGCACGGAAATTGTTGGTTATATGTTTTGAAATCTTCGCGTTTTGGTCTTGAACTTTGTATATGCAATTGAATGAGTTTGAGATGCCCGTTTGAGTTGAAATTTGACAGAGAAGCATGAAATATGACTAATTTCATAATGGTAACTTAAAAGTGGATTAAGTCCTTATAATTTTCAGAATTTACGTTTTGGTCCCTAAATTCGTGTTTTATGCAATTGAGTCCCTAAATGTGTTCTGATTGCTGTGATCTTTGAGCATGCTGTTGTTATGAACATATCTAGGGTTAATGTGCATTTAGATAAGATTAAAAAGAAAAAAAAGGGTCGTTAATCAAGGTTGACTTTCAGGTTGACTTTGGTTTTCCCCGTGTAAACTTCTTAATTCGAGTCAATCGTCTAGGCCGGGTTAAGGGGGTTACACGGCCACAACAGGAACTTAGGATACTGCCACGACAGTTTAGTGTTGCAGCATTCTAGAACCCAATCAGGTCAATAGGATTCCACACTACGACACATTCTTATCCGACCCATTCTATCAACCTGACCTTCTCTTTACTTTTACTTTTGGATTACTTTAGTTTTAGTATTTTTAGTTTACTCGAGAACTGAAGTCATCTGTGTTTTTATTTTAATTCTTTTACAATGCGAGGAAGTAAAACAAAAAGGCTAGCCCAATCCATGTGGAGACGATACTCGATATACTTATCATTATATTACTTGACATGTACACTTGCACTATTGTGGGGCACTTTTACGCTAGCATCATGTTTTTGGCGCCGTTGCCGAGGATTGACAACTTTTGTTTTTATTTTCTTGCACTTTCTATTTTATTTAGTTTATTTGATTTATTTTATTTTAGTATTAATAAAACTTGGTTTTATCTTGGTGCATGACCAGAGCTAACCCTAAAAGCCCATTGTGAGATCCAGATCCAGAAATCGAACGCACTTACCAAAGGCTTAGACTAGAGAACGAAGCCGCAATGCATCAAACTGAAGACCAACCCCGAGGTTGCGGCCGCGGCATCAACCCAGTGGCCCCGACACACAATGACGTAGGACAACACCCTGCCAATGGGTAGCCACTTGTTGATGAGCAGTAGATCCTAGCAGGAGATGGAGCAAATCTACGAGCTCCATTCGTACCAGTTTGACACCCCACAGTCCGAGAATACCTTGAAGAGGACCTGAACGGACTAAACCCTAGAGCTGTTACTCCTGAGATTGAGGCTGCCCACTTTGAGCTGAAGCCCGTAATGTTTAACATGATTAACACGATGGGGCAATTTGGCGGCTCTGCAACTGAAGATGCCAAACATCACCTCAAGTCCTTTCTCCAGATCTGTAACTCATTTAAAATTCCTGGAGTACATGAGGATATTTTGAGATTGAAGCTGTTTCCCTATTCATTGAGGGAAAAGGCCAAAACCTGGTTCAACAGTATCCCATCAGGATCAATTGGATCCTGGAGTGATCTTTGTCGTGATTTCTTTAGCTCGTTTTAATCCTACAAATTTAACTGAAAAATTACGTAACGAGATCACTTCTTTTCGATAGGATGATGATGAGTCCATTCATGAGGCTTGGGAGAGATATCGAGAACTATTACACAAATGCCCCTTGCACGGATTCCCAGTATGGACGCAGTTGACCATGTTCTACAATGCGGTTAATACGGAAACTAGGATGATGTTGGATGCCTCGGCAAACAGCATACTCTTAGATAAAGAGCCAGAAGAAGCCATGGAGATCTTAAACAGGACAGCCAAGAATGATTATCAGTTTCCCATGGCCAGAAGGGGAGGAGTCCGCCGTCAACCCATAGTAAATGAAATAGGGTCCTCGAACTCAATTTCATCTCAAATCGCCGCCTTGACAAAGCTGGTTCTGAACTTGCAGTCACAAAACAATCAACAGGAAGTCAAGGTAATAGAATTATTTTGCGAAAATTGTGGAGGTAACCATGCTTTTTCTAAATGCCCGCAGAACCCAAAGTCAACCTGCTATGTTGGAAACTTCAACCGCAACAATCAGTTATCCATCAATTACAATCCAGCCTGGAAAAAGCACCCCAACTTCTCCTAGAGCAACCCTAACAATGCCCTGAACCCGTAAAATCAAAATACTCCAGCCCTAGGATTCCAACAACCCATGGCGCCGCAGTAGCACATGCAAGCCCAACAGACAATACAGTCTAGTTCTCTTGAAAACACCCTGCATGCTTTTATGAATCAAACTAGTGCATACATGGCTAACACTGACAAGTTCATAAAAAAGACAGAAACCTTTATGGACAAGACAACAATGTGGCTACAGAACAATGAAGCAACGTTAAAATCCTTGAAACACAGGTGAGGCAGATTGCTCAGATCCTGAGCACCAGGCCAGTTGGAGAAATCCCTAGAGACACTGAAGCCGCTAAGGGAAAGTCGTACGAATAGTGTAAGGCTGTAACCACCAGGAGTGGTATTCAATTACAAGAACCACAAGCCAAACAACCAGCAAAGGAGAAACCACATGAGCCCACTGTCCCTATACAGTCTAAGGACAAGGATGCCGCAGAACCAGTCAAAACAAATCATGCCACCGCAGATCCTGTGACATCACCTACAAAGCCTAGAGACAGCCCACCAGCTCCACCATTCCCACAAAGGTTGAAGCAAGAAAAGCAGGAGTACCAGTTTAAGAAGTTCCTGGACATCCTTAAACATGTTCACATTAATATACCTTTGGTGGAAGCAATCAAAGAGATTCCAAACTATGCCAAGTTCCTCAAGGACATAGTGTCAAAGAGAAGAAGGATTGGGGAATTTGAAATGGTGGTTGTAACGGAGGAATGCATGGCCGCATTACACAACCGAGCTCCATCCAAGCTCAAGGATCCTAGAAGCTTTCTCATACCACGCGCGATCGGGAACACATATGAGTGGAGAGAGCTATATGATTTAGGATCAAGCATCAATATCATGTCCAAGTCCGTCTTTAAAAAATTGGGGATTGGGACAGCACAACCAACCAAAGTAATGCTACAGCTTCCCGATGGATCACATGTGCAAACGGAAGGGAAAATCGAAGGTATCCTAGTAAAAGTGAATAAGTTTATTTTCCCTATTGATATCCTCATCTTAGATTGTGATGTAGATGAAAGAGCTCCATTGATACTTGGATGGCCATTCCTCGAAACTGAGAGGACTGTAATCGACATGGAGAAAGGAGAAATGAAAATGAGGATTAATGATGAGCATGTTACAATTCATGTCCTAAACAGTAGGAAACATGCCAATGATACAGCAAATTGTCAGGCACTACATGCCACTCAGCAACAAGGTAGCAGTAAGGAACCAAAAGGCCCCAGCATTGAAGCGGTCACATGCCACGAAAAACACATTGGACCATACCAGGACGCACTGCGACACACAAGGGGGAAAACACGGACAAAGGCTGCTACCACATACATGAGCTCATGTTATGAGGGATAAAGAAGTTTACGCTTTAGGGGATGCTTCCAAGTGCACTCCTTTAGTGCACTAATCTTTTCTCTCTTTACTTAATTTTTATTTTTATTTTTATTTTTAGGTTTAGTTTTTTTATATTTTTAGAATAATTTTTTATTTATCTATATTTATTGCATTTTTTTAGAATAATTTTTGTTCGTTTTGTTTTAAGAGGGAGATCAAGAAAGAAAAAAAGGAGGAACCAACGGCTTGGAGAAGTGACTGTTAGCTGCCGCGGCACCAGACGCCCAATGCGTTACGAGAGCCGCAACGACTAGTTTTCCAACGGGCTGTAACTACTAGTAACAGCCGCGACTGCGTATTGCGCTCCAACGCCACAATATGCCAAGACTCTATAAAAGGGCCATTATTCTCCTTTTTTTCACTTCCTACTTTCTTTTACTTTCTTGAATCTCACAGTCATTCACACTCAATTTTGATCTTAACTCTTTTTACTCTCTCTCAATTATGCTCATTGCTCTTATACGATTCAGATGGCAACCAGAGGAGCATCTTCTAGTGCTGCCGCGACACCAGCCTATACTCGTTACGCACCAGTATCGGTGGAATAAAGGTTCAAAACGCACTACATCTCGCGGAAAGTGTGGGAAGAGCAAGGGTTCAATGCCTCTAGTGAACAAAATTACGGAATTGAGCCCTTCCTATTCAACAAGATCATACACAAGAAGTGGCAAGTTTTCTACCTCCAGCCGGCCCAGGTCAATCTCATGATTGTACGAGAGTTTTATGCTCATAGGCCAAGTGTCGACGCACTATTCATGCATGTGAGGGGAAAAGCCATTTGCATCGATGCTGACACCATCAACATGTTCTAAGGCCTGCACATTAAAAGAGATGAGCATGCCGAGGTTTTGGAGGCCCTAACAGAAGATGATTTCCTGCGCATTAAGGAGAAGCTTTGCACCGCCGGCACACCATGGGAGGCCGTATCAAAAAAAGGCTCAGTGCAACGGCGATATCTACGGCCAGAAGCCAAACTATGGAACAAGTTCTTCCGCGACCGCATTCTGCTGACTTCCCACAGCACGGCCGTTTATCGGCCCAGGTTTTCTCTTATCTATTCTATTATGCAAAATCTTAAAATTAATGTAAGTAATTTAATTGTGTAGGAAATCTACAAATGCGCAGTGAAGGACAAGGGGCTGCTCTATTTCCCGTCACTCATCATCGGCCTCTGCACGGAGAATGGAGTTTCATTCGATAGGACTGATGAACTCACAAACGAAAGACAAGGATGGGACAAGGTGACCTGCCCCATAATAATGGAGATCTCAGATGCCGAGCCTCTGCATGCCAGACCGATGCAGAGTATTGCCAGGGTAGCAGCCTCAGCATACATCCCGGTGATGCCTCAACCACAAGCCCCTACCGTCGCAGACCTCTAGTAGATTCTGAACAAGCTGGAGGCAATGGACCAACGTCACCAGCTGTTCATAGTGTATACCAGGGACTTCCATAGCGCAAAAATTCATTGGATCCAAAGGAGATTCCCTGACCCGACGGTCCAATTTCCCATCTTCCCTACCGCCGCTTCTACCAGGCACCACCATTCCCAACCCGTTGCAGCCTCCGACACACTTTCTGCCGCAACAAGGAGAGGCAAGCGCAAGGCTGGCTTAGACAGACCGGCCGGATCCATACCCCACACCACCTCATACATTGACCACTCTGTTAGCCGCATGTTTGACTTGATTAACCGCAAGGGACTGAACATGGACAACGTCGACCTCGATTCCCTTGAAGAGGTAGATGCCCCAGTAGCAAAGCCTACCCCACCATCACGCGTCCAGCCACCCCGAGAGTCCAAACTAATCAAGCGAGCAGCTTCTAAGCCAACGAAGAGGCTAATTTTTGAGTCCGACAGTGACGAGGAGGAGGATTCTGCCACCTCTAAATCCATTTAAATTTCTCTTCAATTTTTTGTTTCTTATCTGATTATGCCCTCATATTTTGTGATTTAATTATTTCTATCTTATGTATGAATTGTAAGCATTGAGGGCAATGCTTGGTTCGAGTTTGGGGGTGTAGGTTGAGTGGCCAAGGCACTGCCATACCACGACAGTATAATATAATTGCCATGCAGATTTTGTGCTTTTACTTATGAATTTTTTTTATTGCATCTGCCTTAACTGACTTTTGCTTATGTCGCGGCAGTACTTTCTATCAATTGCTTTAGTTTATTTTTAATTAAATATTCTTTCTTGGCAACAAAACTCTCTCTTCTTACCATTGTTTAGAACTGTTTAGAGCCTTTATTTTTAGGATTCTTAAAGGAAGATGACTTAGGATCACACTATGAGATTAAAACTTAAACACCTTTGTGACTTGCATGATTTAAGGAATTCTAGTACACTTAGGACATAGACTAGCTTAGAAAGAAAATTGGGTAAAATTTAGAGGTGCCCACCACTGGCTCTAGCTTAAGAAAGCCCTAGAGGTGCCCGAAATCGGCTCTAGGCTAATCACTAGAGGTGCCCGAAATTAGCTCTAGTAGGTTAGGTTGCTTTGAAAAAAACCCAAGTTAAGTAAGTTAATGCTTAAGTGTTTACTTAGAATCCTTGTAATCATCTTGTTCACAATACATGCACACACTCACAAATCTTATAGTTTGATTCCAAGGAATTCCTATGGCATCCAAAGATTTAAGGTCCGAAACGTTCTTTGCCATGGTTTGAAGAGAGATGGAAAAGTAAGACCAAAAAATTAAGGTTTGGCAATTGATGGTTTGCATTGCTTGAGGACAAGCAATAGCTCGAGTTTGGGGGTGTGATAAGTGCCCAAAAGTCCTATATTTTGGCCCCTTATCATGGAAAATATCACTCAACCTACACCTATTTGAGCTGTATTATGACCTTTTATGCATAGATTTCATAATTTATGCCTTTGAAACTTATATATTTTTTATTCTATGAAAAAGGTACTATTTAATGCATAATTGGTATTCTTGCAGGATGACTACTGCTGAAGCAGGAAGATGCCGCCACAACACAGAGAGCAGGAGGGAAGATGAGGCAGAAGAAGCCAACAACAGACCTTGATCGAGCCAAGCCACATGAAAGCTTCTACTGATGGAAGTTGATGAAGCCTTGCTGAGCAGAGCAGACTGATGCCGAGGCAGTAAAAGCCTGGCCGCGACAGCATTTAGCCGGAGGACAAATCAGGAAAAGTGGTAGTCGACTTGTAGAGCTTTTAACGCCAGATTTTTCTACACACTTTGTGTGGCAATTGGAATTCGAGAAGAGGACGAAAACATGGAAGGAAGGGTAAAGTTGTACTTTTGGCCAAAATTGTATATTGTAATAAATTAAAGAGATTTACCTCTTTAATAAAGTCTAGTCCAATTCCAACTTAACTTCCCCTCCAATAAGGATTTGTGCTTACACCTCCCCCTATATAAAGGCTTTCCGCCATGGAGAAGAAGGGGGATGAAGAGAAGACATCGGATCGAGGAGAGTTCAAAGAGCTTAGGATTTAGTTTGTGTTTTCTTTTTCATCCATTATGTTCTAATTTCCTTAGGGTTAGGATTAGTTTGTTTAGTAGTTGTGTGAAGACTATTGTACTTTGATTTTGTTCTTAATGCAATTAAGTTAAGGTTTGCTTATTCTTTGTGTTAATCATTCTTGCATTCTTGTCGTGAGAGAGTTTGTGAGATTATCCATTTATTCGATGTCGAGAGAGTTTAATTCATGAAACGAGTAAGCACAATTTTCATCCAAGGGTGTTAACTAATTCGGCCTAGAGATAGGTTAAGGATTTAGTGGCTAAGAGAAGCGTGTGATTGGTTGGTGTATTGTGTTTGGTTTACGCCGAGAGGTATGGTCAGAGTTCAACCATCAACAGTTTTCTGAGCATAGAGATAAGGAGGAGCTATTCAAGGACGCTTTGTCGAACCTTAACAGCATCTGCCCAAGAGCAAGAGATTATCGCGGTAGAGACTTAACCTCTACAGTCACGGCAGGAACTTAGGTTACTACCACGACAGTTTAGTGTTGCAACATTCAAGAACCCAATCAAGTCAATAGGTTCCACACTACGACGCATTCTAATCTAGCCCATTCTATCAACCTAATCTTCTCTTTACTTTTACTTCTGGTTTACTTTAGTTTTAGTATTTTTAGTTTACTCAACAACCGAACTCATCTGTGTTTTTATTTTAATTCTTTTGCAGTGCGAGGAAGAAGAACCAAAAGGCTAGCCCAATCCATGTGGAGAAAATACTCGATATGCTTATCATTATATTACGTGACGTGTACACTTGCACTATTGCAAGGCACTTTTACGCGAGCATCAAACGCATAATTTATTTTACATTACTAGATGTTAACATATTATGGAGAAGTATAGAATTAATCTCATTATCGAATTATCATCGACTTATTAATCAACACAATCACTTTTAGTGAAAACACATTTTATTCAAGGGTTTAATCATGTCATTAGCCATTAATTGATGAAACATCACTTCTATGTCCATTCGAAACATTTCTTAACATTTAGAATAATAACTAACATCGGCCTTCCTAAGGTATGGAAACCTTTGCCCAGAGGTTTGGAAACCTTTCTAAAGGTATGGAAACCTTTGCCCAGAGATTTCGAATCCTTTGCTCCAGAATCTATTTTTTCGTAGAAATTCATAAGGTATCGATACTTGTTCATATGGTTTCAAAACCATAATCACAGAACCACTTTTAACCCTCGAAAACCACTCTAACATGCTCCAAATCATCCCTAGAAGGCCCTAATGATTACCCAAAGTTACTAAGTCATATTGGAGCATCCAAGGATCATTTATTCCTACTTTTAACAACAAAACTATACTTAAATCCTCAAATCATGTTTAACAAATAAACACCCAACAAAACTATAAAATCAAGCAAGTCAAATGATTTGTGATCATCCAAAAATTAAAGAATTAAGGGATGTACTGACCTCTAACAAGAAATCCCGTATTTAGGCTCCCAAGCAATACCTTTCAACCTTCTCTCTTGACCCAAGCTTAGAAGAACCATCAAATCCCACCTTCTTCTTGGAAAGAGAAAACCACTTTCATGAAGCTCTTGGAATGGTGATTAATTCCTCCTTCACTCATAAAACCCGAAATCAACTCTTGGTAGATAAAGATTTGAGCTTTGGTATAAAAACTCAAGCTTGGAGAAGGAGAAAATAGTGTAGGAGAAAAGAAGGGAAAAGATGAAGAGAAATGGGTGACCTCACCAGCCCTTTGTTTTAAAATGGGATTAGTTTAGAACATAAGCTCCCAAGGTATTCCTCTACTTTCAAAAAGGTCATCTACCAAGCCCAAACAACTCAATCTTCATCCAAGTAAGCCCAAACTTGGCCCAAAGGGTCTAATCAATCCAACCAACATGAAGGTTCATAACTCTGGTCAGCGCTCAAACATTGAATCGGAAATTCGGGTCGTTACAACTCTCCCTTCCTAAAAAGAAATTCTGTCCTCGAAATTAATTGAAGGGAGAAGATGCAACTATCTTATATCCAACCATTTCCTATGTCATATACGTTCACATCGAGTTTGAAATTCTTCTCTAAAACTTCCTTAGCCAAAACTCATAACATTGACTCATCAACATCTATCTCATGAAACTCTAGCGATTTATTCCCAACAATCAACCAACACTCACAATGAATCATAAATTAGAACAACATAGGATGGACCCAAACGATACTATCCAAGCATCAATCCAATGAACTCACATTGGATGAGTTTCATCTTAGTTAGCAATCCCTTCTACCATCATTCACAGGTCAACCCTTGATCCCATCCCTCATCTATGCTCGAAATGTAACACCTCCTCGAAGATATACTCATAGGAACACTTCTTCGTCTATTAGTAACACCACGGCTAACCGTTTCAAGAACAAGTGAAACTTTCACAATCAAACTTTATCATCGATCTATCTTGAATTAACAACTCTTATTCCCGACTTGGCTACCCAAAACATAACTCAACATTGTACTTTACTTGAACTCGCCCCAACTCAAACAAAATCTCACTCACAATCATGTAGGCACTTTGATTCCCTGAAGGAAGACTGTTTCCATTTACGAGCTCTACTAGAGATCAGAACTCGTACTAATTATCCTCGAAGATTCAAACATTCTTTTCCAAACCAATCACTTAATTTCGATGAATAGTTGTGTTGAAGCTCTAGTGAGCCCTCAATGATTTCAAGTGGTTCGTCCAACACGATTTGTTGCCGCTCAAGAATCTGGTTCCATATAACCATAGCCGATAAACCACACTTCTATTGTGCTACTCTAGTAATCTTCACGATGTTTTACCATTTATGTAGACAATTCATCTAAAACTCGGTAGAACACCCCTTCAATTTATCAATCCCAAGATACTGACGCACTAATGAATCCGAACTACTTCACTATTTATCTTCTATAACTCATATCTTCTAACAGTAGAATCCCAATACAACTGACCATTTCTTTAAGGAGGTCTATCACCATTTGGTGCATAACCCAAACAACGGAACAAACCCAATAGTACCTCGACAAAAACGTTACTCTAAAACGTCACCAAATAAGCTTAAATTATGTTTTAGAACGCAAAAGGTTTTTGTTTTTGTTTTCATGACAAAATCCTACCACAACTTCGCATGATCCAAAAGAATAAGAGGTTAAACTGCCATTGCATTCAAAACAAAATGATTCCTTTCGTGGTGACTCCCTAAAGGAGACTCTAACTCTGATGGCATCCTTTATCAAAATTATTGCTTGCCCGGTGCAAGAATTCTGAAAATAGACAACGTCTCAACTCGCCTCAAACACTTACCTTAAACAAAACATGATAACTCATATCGACAACTAAAGCAACTCTCAACGAAAAAACTCAGTCCAAGCAATAATCTTAAACTCCAACTATCACGTGTCTGAAGAACACGTCATCTGTACCAACACTTGGGTCTGTCATTGCATGGATTCCCACCCAGGGATAATGTTCCATCACAAACCTCGAACATCGTGTCAAAATGTGACATGTACACATCATAGTGTCATAAAATCAAACTCGCAAACAAACCAAGCAGACTTTCTATATGGATCTCACCTTACCAAAAATATCAAATGGTACCCCCCAAGGACTATATCATTACTCGTCAAAATCCTCGAAACTCTGCATTCATCACTCATTTACAAAATTCACGGTCATCCATTTAATTTTTACTAAGGAACATCGAAACATCACAACAGCTCTAAAGAACTCGATGTTTGAGTCCAAACTGATAGCAAGTCAACACCTTATCATTATCTCAAACGCAAGACTCCACAACGTCTCCCAAAACACGCGGCAAAAGTTACGCACAAACTGTCGCTCTCAAAATTTGTTGCATTCTGACTATTGTATCATCTAGAAAGAATATCTTATCATGATGTGTCTTTCTCTGAAACATCCACAACAAGATCTTATGGTCCGTCAGAAACCATCTGACCCAAAATTCAACCATAACACTGAGCCCACTTAAATATAAGCAATCGAAACTTCTCTCGGCTTCCAAAACTAACTAATCCTCAACACAAATCTTAACAATTAAACCACACGGGTATCGAAACTAGATGATCAATACCGAAACCAAAAGAAACAAATACTGGCACCGCATAGAGCTAGTATCTTTACTCCCTCACACAACCATCGTTGTAAATCCTTGATCACCCTACATAGGAAGCAAGATACTAAAACCTGGACTAACTCCGTACAATCCATCACTTATCAAGTTCACTTTAGTTAGGTGGTGATCTAACAAATGTGATCAACAACTCTTAATTACTTGACTCACGTTGTTTTCCAAAACTCAAATAATTAAAGATCAAGTACCCAAAATTCACACTATTGGGGTAGGCACACCCTTCACTTCTTGCATAAAAATGTAGCCCTAACAAACAGTACAACATCCTCAGAAATCTTGAAACCTCCCTCGACCTTAATCGAGTCAGAACCATTGCCACAACAAAACGGTCTCACGTGCTCGGATTTCCACGAACGTTCCTCGGCTTGCCTCAAGGAAATTGTGATACAAAACAAAGTTTACAAAGCCTCAAACCCTTGCTTCCTTAACTTATTACATGGTAACTAACCATTCCAAAAAACAAGGTCATTATAGTAACTATTTTGCCAACGCTCATCTTCCTTTATTTCTTATACATTCACACGTGTCACAGAAAGCATCAGACTTATGTTCGTGACACACTATGGTGGCTCCCACGCTATCATCGCTGAAACACCTCAACATCACTGCAGACATCAACCGTCACCATGACACACTTTAAAGAGAGAAATCCTCACTCCAAAATTCATTTCAAAACTACAAGCCTTTCACACTTTAACCGCAACCACCTTATTCCCGAACCAAACCCAAAAAAACACACAGGTACATCGAAATCGGTTAAATGAGTCATCCACATAAGGAGACATGTAACGGTCTTTAACTTGCCACAAAACAAGCCATCAACGGCTTAAACACCACCTCAATGAACAAAATTCTTACTAGCAACAAGCCCGATTCTCTCTTGGGTAGCACACTTAGACAAAAGAAACCTCGTTCGAGTTGCGCTTTCACAACTAAATCTCTGACTTTCGCAATTGGGTCAGTATCCTCTGACAAGGCGATGGACATCGACGTCCAACTCGGCCCTGCCTCAACATCCACTAAAGCTCTTGATAGGAAGAAAGTCTTAACTCCTCCTCTAAGAAAAGTTAACAACCACTCTAACAGCCTGAAAGCCCTCAAGCATCGAACTACACACAATGGAATTTGCCAAACGGTCAAACATGTCTCACACTCCCGTTGCCATTCTCTAAACAACCACTACGCAGATCACTGTAGGAGGGAAACGATTCAACATTCTCATTACCAAATTTTAGGTCCCCTCGAGGTCTCAAAACCTCGGGTACAGCTCTCGACAACGTGACAAATGATACAGAGGATGTTTGGCAAAAAGGGAAAGAACAATGCCAAGTTATTGTTCCCTGGAGTGGAAAACAAGTCGAGAACGAAACACATACCAAGCAGCCGATTATTTGCCAGGAAGAGAAATCAACGCGAGCAGGTGAACCCATGGAAGTAGAGAAAGAAGAGACAAATGTTGATGATGCCAGACCATTATATGATGCCGGGCCGCTATCTGATGCCAGACAACAGTCAGATGCCAACACTACCGTGAAAAAACTAGTGGAGCCACCATTTGCCAACCCTACATCGATAAGACAAGAAGGTATTACTGTTGACATTTTAATGCTCTTAAATGTATATATGAAATTGAATGAAATGTAGTTGGGCCAATGCAATCCATTTTGGATGAGAACCTGACATTGAATTGCCAAGGAATGAAAACTGATGCCATTAATCAAAAGTGTGATGGCAAAACAATTGAACGACAGAGAATATCAATTCTGGTCGGAGCTGATGTCATGAAGCGAGGTGTGATCAAATGGCTTGTTGTTGGAAGGAAAAGTGGATGCCAAATGAATGAGAATGAAGAACTGAAACAAGAAAATTTTGTCGTAACAACAATGCCAGAGATGTTGTGGTTCAAAAATGAAGATTTCATGAAGGTTCTGGAACAAGATGAGGATGACTCTACCTCGACAACAAAGAGATTCTTCAATTTTCTAAGGTGGTTGTTTAAAGCCACCATGATAAAATAATCCTTTTATTGTGCAATCGAGAATTTGGCATGATCAAAGGTTATTCAAACAAAAGAATGTCAAATAGGTTATCCTCTTGGTAGAGGTACCGTAACATCGCCAGAAGGTTTGAATCTTTGTAAATATTAGGTTAGTTGTTCTTCTTCGATTTTAGGTTTCAGGATTTTCAGTAGTTTTGCTTTCTTTTAATTTTCATTTTAGTCCTTTTCTGTGTTGAAAGGTTTTCTTTGAGTATGTGCAGATTGAGTACGCCAGGTATAATGACAAGGTAAGGACTTGCCATGAAATGATTACAGATCAGGAGATACAGACGTGTGCAGATTTTTGTGCCAAACACCATGCCAGGGCAACAAATTGGAATTAGGAGTTGGCAAAATGAGAGAATCCAGTGTGCCAAGAGCAATGCCAGCGTAGATGCTTGGCATGCAGCGAATTGGAATTTTGGAAGAAGAATTTAACATAGCTTGATTAAATTTGATCCATTGAAGAGAGAGATTATTTTTCTTTGAATTTTAACCCTAGACGTCTAATATTTAATTTGAATTTAAATTCAATTTAAATATCTTAACCCTATATCAACTTAACCTTATCATATCACTTACAACCTTATCACATAACCTTTATCGCTTTAACCCTATCCTATCACTTCAACCTTATCACTGAACCCCTTATCAAATCAAATCTTTTTTATTTTCCATCATTAACCACAATTAATTCTGCTACTTTAATTAAACCCTATTAACACTTAACTCTTTACTTTTCACCTACCCTAGCCGTTCAAAGAAACAAAAAACTCTTTCACTTCTCTATCAAGCAAGAAACCAAGATCCATATTTTCTCTTATTCTTCCTTTGATCAAACCTTCCAAAAGCCTTGTAGAGCGTTTTAGCGTTCTCTATTTGTGAGCGCAAGTGCACACTCTTATCAAGTTATAGTACATAAGATATCATCTCCCAAAGGGATTGGACAGCTTGGTTCGAATTGTTGTTCCTGCACAAGAAAAGTAAATTGCACAAGATAGTTGTTGAGAAGAAAAGTAAAAGAAAACACAAATAAAAGGAGAAGTAATCAGATTGATAGAGAGGGCAGGGTTATGTTGTTGCTTAGTGTGAAATTGCATTGAATAGGCCAAGTTGTTTTGCGCTGCCACGATCTGCTGCCTCGATGGTGGCAACTTTTGATGCCACAATGAAACTATGCTCTTGCAACTTTCACTGTCCCGGCAGGTGAGATGGAGAGAAGTCCTGGCGGCAAGTCTAGCAAATACTCCAAGTTCGGCGAAGAAATTCTAAAGTGATCCTTCCTATGTCTAGGCAAGGATTTTGTCACTACATGATGTAGGCAATACCTAGCAATCTTAGCTTAAACCTAACACATGCAGTCGACGTTTGGTTGCTCCTTTTAGCCGCTGAAATTCTAACTTATGTTTAAGCCAAATTAGTCAACACCACGTCATGGTGAGACTGTGCTTAATTCTTTCGTGAGTTTGACACTCTCGTGCCCGACAAATGGATTTCTTCAACTGGACTTTTGGAACTAATTGAAGAAGTGAAGAACATGAATTAAGCAAACTTGGAATATTTTATTGCAAACCAAACTTTGAAACCTAAGCAACCGTTCTCACAACTAATTACAACATAACCCCAAACCCAAGAGAAGTTTAGAACATGACGGCGGCGAGAAAACCTAAGCTATGCCTAAAGAGAACCTAAGATTGTTTTGAATTAGAATTACAATGAGTATTTATACACAATAGCTAGTTCTAGTCCTTCTTGAAGTAGAAGTCTTCAAAGTAGCTTTCGATATTAAATTTGACTTTAAACTCTGACTTCTTTGAATTAAATTTGGACTTTATCGCGTTGCCTTGTTCCGCAAGCAATCTCGATATTTCACTTCAGCGGCTCTGCCCACTGCTACAGACGTTAGAAAATTGCGTGATCGGCACCGTTAGATTCAGGATTTTCTGCTCTGTCGATCGCACTCCAATTCTCCAACTCCTCACTGGGAGGCCCTTTGTTGCCCTCGTCTGCTGCCTCAGCAACCTCTCCTCCAGTCTGTCTTCCTCATGTCAGCTTCTAGCACTGGAAAACTAAATATACACTAAAACCGCATCTTTACTTCACCAAATGACAAATATTCAATAAAAGCATGGCAAAACAAAGAACATTGTATTTGTGCAATGCATGACCTAATTATGCCTAAAATGTACTTAAAAACAACAATAATATGAGATGGAATGTGCATGAAATATAGAACTTATGGACACTTTACACACCCCCAAACTTGAACTATTGCTTGTCCTCAAGCAATGCAACCTAAACATACTTGCCCCTTGTAGCAACCAGAAAGAAAAACTTGATTTCATACCTCAAGGTCGTGGCACCTATATTAGATTTAGTGAAGGGAACATAACAAGATAATAACTCAGAATTAATTTCCAATGCCAGTGCAGTGAGTGTAGAACTGTGTACAAGCTGAATATGCATAATAACTAGATAAACAAAGATTTTGTTATGATATATAAGGTTGTTGCCGAGACATCATAGATAAGGACACTTTTTTTATAATCATGGCAGTGAATGCTTCAGCTCATCACAACTACTCTTCTTGTTCTGAAATTAAGATAGGAGCAAACTACAAAACCCCGAACCCATGGAGTAGAGTCATCCCGTGAAGACTTTCATTCACTCATGCTAATTTGTTCGTCGCTTCAAAATTTTCAGATTCATGGACTTTGATAGCAGCGGAGTGTCCTCGCACATGATTCTTCCTAGAGCGTGTTTCAGACACCTCTAGGGAAAGACAACATAAAATTGGTTTTGCTTGTCTTGGTAGTGCTTTTGTTTTTCCTGTTTGTTGCATGCCGCGGCAGCTTCCTGCAACCAATGTTAGAATTTTGCAAAGAATTCTAAAAACAAGCAGACAATGTTCATCAGATATTCTAGCAATTTCAGCAAGTCACAGAAGTGTTTGACAGTTTTGGCAATTAAAAAAATTTCTAAGTCATTTTTCATGCTTTTTCCCAAATTAAGTTCAATTTATTATTAGTGCGAAAATAAGTAATCGGCTAACTATCATAGGCACAAGTTATATAACAAATCTTTCTGTTCCGATTAGCATTAAGGCAAGTACAATGCAATCTATATGCTACTAAGTATGCCTAGACAAAAAAAATGCGAGAGCTATCCCCCCCCCCAAACTCGAGATGGGCATTGCCCTCAATGCACAAAAAAAACAAAAAAAAAACAGAATAATTGAAAAAAAATAAATATACGAGAAGGGAAGGAGACTTAGGCTTAGTTGTTGTCAGACGATGTAGAGGATTTGGAGCAGTTATCTGCTATGCCATCCATTGCGGGTTGTAGCAGCAGGCTTAGTAATGCTGCCCTCTGATGTGCGCGGTGACTCGATTCTTAAGGGTCTAAATCTATATAAACATTTGTGAGACAGGAATAATGGAACTGAAAATAAAATCTAGGCCTTAGTAATTAAAATCTACTCCTAAATAAAGCAATAAATATGTGGAAAAATAAAAACATAAAAATTTTCTTACTCTAGGAGTGCATTGGTTTGCATCTCCTAAAATAACTACTCGCTTATCGGTTGGAGCTTAAGAGGGTCGTTTCCGATACTTCTTATGGTCTACCCGAACCCTTCATCGAGTGACTATTCGCATGGTGGAGGAGTCCTTCTTCCTTGTTCCCTTGTAGTCCATGTGAATCATCCTCCTTGTTCCTATTCTTGAAGGCATGAACATGTGATTAGGAAAAATTATATTACTCCCTAACCATGTACTTACCTCTTTTTTGTCGAAGTTCGTCATAGGGGAAAGTTTATTTTGCTGCCGAGGCAACCAGTTGTTGTGGTAGTTTTCTGTCACAGTGTTGTACCGGTCAAGTGAAAACTCTTTAGGCTCCCCGAAATTCTCCATCAGTAGGGATTTTGACTGCTGTAACTCTTCCTGCATTGGCTCCTCTAGATATATAATCCAGAGTTGCCGGGGTGTCTGCCGAGGCGGGCGTCATTATGGAGGCTTCTGTCGTGGCGGGCCTCTCTACTGAGGCATAACTTTGCTCATGTAATGTCAGTTCGTCCTCGAGGCAGGGTTCTAGGTAGCTACCGGAATAACTATTAATTTTGTTACATGGGCAGTGTTCTGCATCCTCTTGGCTTGGAGTTTCTAATTGCTCCTCACACATCAGAGATCTTTCCTCGCATTTCTCTTTGTCCTCTAGTCTTGGGACATCAATATCCCTCAGACTTAATTGTTCCGGTTCATCTATGGCATTGATGAGGACTGAATTATTCAGCCGTGCATCCATCTTAGCGATGCTGGTGTCCATAGTAACTGTCATTTTATCCGTGAGTGCAAGGAAAGTTTAAAGTGTGTCCTCCAAGGATTTTGATTGTTCTTCCGGATAACTATGTTGCCAGGGTATGTCGATTTCTGCAGCAAAATTGTTATGGTAATTTTTTTTTGAGATTCTTGATCATACCATGAAAAATCTTGCTGCTACAGCGGCACATGCGATAGTGGCATAAGTTGTCCCTGTTGCTGTTGTGGCGACATCTGCTATTCATATTCAGGCAACCATTCATGCGTGGTTTTCCACGACATGTTCGTTGCTAAAAGCTGAGTGCAACATTCGAATGCATGATTGCTTTCACAAAATTCACAAGAACTTTCCCAAATATTATTGCCCTTAACTTATGGGGCACCTGAATAAGAACTTTCCCACATAATTTTTTTCGAATGAAAATAAGAATAATAAAAACTAAAATTAAATGCAAATAAAGATAAAAGTGCAGAAATATAAATACGAATTTTGATGTTACCAATCCCCGGCAACGACGCTAAAAACTTGTAGAGCATTTTAGTGTTCTCTATTTGTGAGCGCAAGTGCACAATCTTGTCAAGTTATAGTATATAAGATATCGTCTCCCACAAGAATTGGACAGCTTGGTTCGAATTGTTGTTCCTGCACAAGAAAAGTAAATTGCACAAGTAAGATGGTTGTTGAGAAGAAAAGTAAAAGAAAACACAAGTAAAAGGGGAAGTAATCAGATTGATAGAGAGGGCAGGGTTATGTTGCTGCTTAGTGTGAAAATACGTTGAATAGGCCAAGTTGTTTTGCGCTGCCACGATCTGCTGCCTCGGCAGGTAATGGAGGATTGAGGCGGCGGCAACTTTTGATGCCACAGCGGAACTCTGCTCTTGCAACTTTTGTTGTCTCGGCATGTGAGATGGAGAGAAGTCCTGGCGGAAAGTCTGGCAGATACTCCAAGTTCGACGAAGCAATTCTGAAGTGATCCTTCCTATGTCTAGGCAAGGATTCTGTCACTACGTGATGTAGGCAATACCTAGCAATCTTAGCGTAAACCTAACACAGGCAGTCGACGTTTGGTTGCTCCTTTTAGCCGCTGAAATTCTAACTTATGTCTAAGCAGAATTAGTTAACACCTCGTCATGATGAGACCGTGCTTAATTCTTTCGTGAGTTTGACACTCTCGTGCCCGACAAATGGATTTCTTCAACTAGACTTTTGGAACTAATTGAAGAAGTGAAGAACATGAATTAAGCAAACTTGGAATATTTTATTGCAAAATAAACTTTGAAACCTAAGCAACCGTTCTCACAACTAATTACAACATAACCCCAAACCCTAGAGAAGTTTAGAACATGTCGGCAGCGAGGAAACCTAAACTATGCCTAAAGAGAACCTAAGATTGTTTTGAATTAGAATTACAATGAGTATTTATAGACAATAGCTAGGGCTAGTCCTTCTTGAAGTAGATGTCTTCAAAGTAGCTTTCCACATTAAATGTGACTTTAAACTCTTACTTCTTTGAGTTGAATGTGGACTTTATCACGTTGCCTTGTTCCATAACCAATATCGATATTTTACTTCGGCGGCTCTGCCCGCTGCTACAGACGTCAGAAAATTGCGTGATCGGCACCGTTAGAATCAAGATTTTCTTCTCTGTCGATCACACTCCAATTCTCCAACTCCTCAGTTTGCTGCCCTGGGCGGCATTGGGCGACACTTTAATGCCCTCGTCTGCTGCCTCAGCATCCTCTCCTCTGGTCTGTCCTCCTCCTGTCAGCTTCTAACCCTGGAAATCTAAATATACACTAAAACCGCATCTTTACTTCACCAAATGACAAATATTCAATAAAAGCATGGAAAAACAAAGAATATTGTATTTATGGAATGCATGACCTAATTATGCCTAAATTGTACTTAAAAACAACAATAATATGAGATGGAATGTGCATGAAATATAGAACTTCTGGACACCTTAAAAGCCTCATCTCGTTAATGTCATGTTTAAGTTAGAGGATGTGGATGATGAACACATGGAGTATGCCAACTCAATGATTATTGGCAAGAGAAAGAAGTTGCTGGCAGAACTATGCAAGCCTGTCACGACATTGACGGTGTCGTCTAAGGGACATCGAACGGTGAAGAGATTGGCACTAAAATCTCAACCGAGGGGGTGGAACCATTGAAGGCAAATCTGATGCCAACCACCCACAATGAAACAGTGTCAGAAGAACAGCTGGCATTACTACACTCGATCATTGTTGGCCAGAAAATCAATGTCGGCAAAATCATCATTGAGGAGACTTATAAATGAGCTTGTAAGAGTAATGGTAGTCTATTCTTTCCATTATTGATTTCTAACATTTGTATGAAGCATGGTGTACCCAGGCTTGATTTAGTCAAAGGCCAAGAGATCAAGGGCACCACAATCTCGCCAGCTATATGGAAGAACCTCACTGCCACGAAGATCAAGCACAAAGGGAAAAGTAACAGAGGTGACGCTAAAGCCTAAAACGTCAAAGGCAGAGCCTGACAACTCTGTGACAGCCAGTTCGGTGGCATTGCTTTCTCAGATCTACCACACCAAGAGGTTATTCTCCTTAAATTATAGAAAGCTAAGGAGTTTAATGTCAAACTGGGGCATTACACACAAAAGTCTTTGCCAGCGACGATGCCAAGCCAGCTAATCCTGCTAGTCCAGCCCACACACCATCTGATGCCACTGTCCCAATGTCTCCAGTACATGTTGAATCTGCCAGCGCCGATGCTCAATTTGAAGAAAGAGAACCAAAATCCAAGTCTGCCAAGAAGTCTGCTGGCACACCAGATGCACCTGCATCATCCGGTGCCACTAATCCTGCCGCCTCAAAGCTAGTGCATATTGTCAAGGAAGTTGGAGCTTCCACTGCCACAAAAGCCTGTCATGACGAGATCTAAACGCAAGGCCCAAGATCGTGGGAGCTTATGCCAAAGAAAGACCCGAGCCAAGCTAGCAGTTGAAGCCCGTACCGCCCAAGGAGGAGTCTCTTCTGAAGGGGAGTCTTCTTCTTCCTAATTCCTTGCATTCACATGTTCATGCATTTTTTTTCTTGTTGTTATTGTATATATGTGTTGTTTCATGCATTGAGGGCAATGCACATCTTGGGTTTGGGGGTGCACATTTCCTCACATTTATGCCATGCCGTTAATGTTTATTTTCAGTACTGCATTATGTTTTCTTTCCATGCCATATATGTTAGATTAGGATTAATTCCTTACATACCGAACCACTAAAAAAATAGTGAAAAAGAAAATTTTGTCTCGGCCGAATTTTGAAGCATGTTAACGTTTGTTAGGCAAGCTAAACTTGACCTAGGTTTCTATCCAATGAAGAAATTTAAAATCTTTAAATGCCTATGCCAGAAGAATATTAATGCCAAGATTTCTTGTCAATTGATCTCTAGTTTTGGGAATTGAATTTGTAACCCTCTTGACCTGGCCTAGACGGTAGACCGAACTAAACGGGTCACGCGAAGAATATTGAAGTAAAACGAGAAGTTTACTCCAATAAACAATCCTAATTTTTTTTCTTTTATCTTGTCTAGATGCTCATAAGTATCCTAAGTGTTTAACATCACAACGGGACATTCATAACTCAAGCAAACATCGATTAGGACTCGATTTCATTTAATTACGATTTTAGGGACCATTTTGCAAACTTAACAAATTACGAGGAATTCTTCCAATTTTAGATTACCATTTTTAAATTAATCATGCTACATGCATCTCTGTCAAAACTCGGCTCAAAACAATCATCCAAGCTCACTTAATTGCATCCACAACATTCAGGGACTAAAACGTAAGGAAACAGAACATGCAAAGATCAATTTTAACTAACAAAACTGCCATTGTATCGATACCCTTAGAGAGGGTATCGATACGCCCTCGACAACACAGCTCCCAAGCTCGACATAACAAAACCCGTATCGATACCCTCACAACCCGTATCGATACCCCATAAACCAGTAGCCAAAATCAGTACTGATATGCCCTTGTGTATCGATACTCCCCTCTAATTTATGAAGCCTGTACCGATACCCTATCAAGGGTATCAATACCCTACAGCCTGCAATGACTCAATTTGCTGGTTTTACAAATTTTAAACCACTCAAAGGCAATTCAATATGCTTCTAAAACACAAGCAATGAATTTAAACATCAATCCTCAAGCATGCATAGCAATTTCAACAACAAGACGTAGCAATTAACATCAAAGAGTTCTAAAGGCATGCTTCCTATGAAATCAATCCATCCAAGAGTCATAACTCAATTCAAAGCTTCAACCAACATATAGAGGCCTTTTACAAGATTAAAATCAGTAAACAAACATGCGCATAAAGGGAGTTCATACACATCTCCTAAATAGACCATGGAATCCCCATTGCCCTTATTACTTTAGTCTAAACCGAAACATACATTCCAAAGCGAAGTCTCTTGGAATTCTCTTGCCTCTTGCTGCCTCCAAACCTCAATTATATGTATTGATGGACAAAAGTAGAGCGTAAGCACACAAGGCTTAGTGGGGAGTGCTCAAAAACAAAGCACCATCAATGCATTAAAACCATTTTCATGCTCAAATTGAAATCTCATTTCAATTTACTAACATCCTTTGAAAACCCATCATGCCCTTTTTAAAACCATGCACTTCCCTTAACAAATCAGCATGTTAAACATCATGCAACATGTGTTATAATCCCAACAGCAAATCCATTGCTAGCACTCAATTTAAGCCTTCCCATGCAAAGCTACCATATGCAAAGCTTAAAGAGTTAAACATGCATTTTCATTTTATGCATCAAAAAACATACCATAACACATTATCAATTATATTGGCTCACAAGTGATCATCAATATGTTCATTTCTCAAAAGCACACCGGATACACGGATTCACAAGTTTCGTCCCAACACTTCCTACATTCTCACCGGCATCTCAAGGTTCACACACGGGAGCTACCCTCCACCGTTGTGACACCCATGGTGAAGTATACGGTACACCATATAAACCCCTCGACACCACTCATCGATAGATGTATAACCTCAAAAATGAGAGACGGGACACTGTACAATTTCCTCAATCGTTAGGGTACTTGGATTGAGTATTCGGTACACCGTATAAACCCCTCTACATCCAAGTCGACTTGTTTATAGTGCACTCAATCCTATAGCCGGCTAACTATATCTGATTTTCATTTATAAACCAATTTCACAACATCACTTGCCAATATAATTCACATTTAACATAAACCTCAATGTTTTCAAAGCATTACAAAATAAACCACGTTTCCAAGCATCAAAACATGCTTCATAATAAAAGTATAAGCATATACTTACAAACATCACTTACCATGTGCATCCTTCATCAATATATCATAAAAAACAGTAAATAACTTACTTTAAAACATGCTTTAGACAGTAGGTAAAACACATTTAAAATCAAGTGCATCATCAAACTCATAATAGCACATTCCGAGGGAGAAAATCTTTTTACTTACTTCCAAACTTAGTAAAGCGTTTCAAGATTACAGTTGCTTCCCATGTATTCTCCCCTATTTATACCACACAAGAATAGAGGATTAATGCATCATAATGCATTAAAATCATCAGCAACATAAACAATCTCACTGCTCTGCCTAAAAACACCAAAAACGCCCATATGAAACAACCGAAAACACCTTCAATTGCTCTCTAAACTTAGCTCAACCATAATCTAACACTTACATCCAATTTTAATCATCAATGAACATCTAAAATCATCCTAATGACATCCTTATACCTCCAGCAACTCAGATTTAACACTAACACCTCAAAAACCCAAAATCTAACAATCCAACAATTAGAGATCCATCGTATCTCGGGATTATTATTACAAAACCAATATTCTCACATCATTTAACATCCAAATCAAGTTTAAAATCATTCTCACACCAATCAAAATAGTTCCCAAACGAATTTCTTAGAATTTCACCAAGAAAAGCTAGATTAATCAATTTTCCATTAATCAAAACATGAAACTTAGTCAATAAACATATTTAGGAAACCAAAGACTTGGGAATTTCATTAAAGAACCTTGATTAGAGGAGTTGAATGAAATCTTACCTCTAAACTTGCCTCTTCCCCTTAAATGACAAGATTTGATGAAGTCTTTGAAGATAGCTTAAGGAAAAATTGAAAGGAACTCAAAGAAATCATTGGCTAACCAAAAATATTTGAGAAAATGGAATCCTCTGAAATTTTAGAGAAAAAGGAGAGTGTTTGGCTGATTAGTAAATGAGAGAAGAGTTAGTTACGTGAAATCTCTTTTGGCTATTAAAATTTCCTTTTTACTTTAAATACCTTTTAAAATCTTTTTAATTAAAACGATTAAAATGGTGAATTTGAGTGAAAAGGTTCACAATATACATATAAGCTCCCTAAAGATTCTAAGTCTTGTCCCCTTTTTAATTTAGTCCTTAAAAACCAATTTTGCACTTTTTTTAAAAAATAGTCACCAAACCAAAATCTTAACTTTCCAAAACTCATTTTTCGAATTAATTTTACCAAACTTCTTCACATGATTTTAGAAGATTTTAGTAATTTTCCCAAAATTTTATCTAATCTCGAACCGTATTTTCCCTTAACCAACTCCGAACTGACCCGAATCTCTAATCTAGATTCATCGAACCCTAAACCACCTTTAAAACCTCTAAGCCCAAAACCGGGAACTACTTCAACATGTCCGCCTTGCTCTCCCACATGGCCTCATCAACCCCTCGATGTCGCCACAACACCTTCACAAGTTCAATCGTCTTACCACGAAGAACTTTGCTACCAAAATCAAGACTCCCAAATGGTTCATCATCATAAGACAAATATGGATTCAACTCAATCACCTCAAAAGGCATAACATGAGATGGATCCGATCTATACCTTCGCAACATCGAAACATGAAACACATCATGAATTTTCTCCAACTCGAGAGGCAACCTCAACCGATATGCAACAAGACCAACACGCTCTACAACCTCGTAAGGTCCAGTAAACCTTGGACTAAGCTTACCCTTACGTCCAAATCTGATCACCTTCTTCCAAGGCGATACCTTCAAGAACACGTGATCTCCAACCGCAAACTCAATCTCCTTACATTTTAAATCTGCGTAAGATTTTTGACGATCCAATGCAGCCTTCAACCGATCACAAATAAGCTTTACCTTCTCAGTCGTTCCCTTACACAAATCTGGCAAGGAAACCAACTTTTGCCCCGCCTCCACCCAACAAAAAGGTGTTCTACACTTTCTTCCATACAAAGCTTCATACAGAGCCATTTGTATACTCGCCTGAAAACTATTATTATAGGCAAACTCCACCAAAGGCAGTTGTTTCTCCCAAGAAGCTTAGAAATATATAACACAACACCTCAACATATCCTCAAGCACTTAGATAACTCGCTCATACCGACCATCTATCTGAGGATGATACGAAATACTAAAATTCAAATGTGTACCCAACACTTGATATAAGCACTCCCAGAACCTCGTTGTAAACCTCGAATCTCTATTCGACACTATATATTTAGGTACACCATGCAACCTCATAATCTTGCCAATGAACAACTCTGCTAACTTATCCAACGTATACGTAGTATGCACAGCCAAGAAATGTGCACACTACGTAAGGTGATCTACAATCACCCAAATAGAATTCTTCTTTGTTGGGGTCAAAGGCAAACCAGACACAAAATCCATCGTAATCCTTTCCCATTTCAATTCTGGTATTCTCAAAGGTTGCAACAATCTGGAAGGAAATTGATGCTCAGCTTTCACACGCTGACTAACCATACACTTACTCACAAAATCAACAACAACCTTCTTCGACACAACCCAAAAGTACTCATCTTTCAATCCACGATATATCTTTGTACTACAGGGATGCATAGTAAAAGGACTATTATGGGCCTCAGTCAAAATAGTGCGCCTCAACTCAACATCCTCCGGCACAACTATTCGATGTTTAAAGCACAAAACACCATATCATTAAAACAAAAATCTGTTACGTTACCATCCACTATGTCCTGAATATGAGGCACTAAAGAATCATCAAGCAACTGCTTCTCCTTAATCAACTTAATCAATGAAGTTTTTACTTGTAACTCAGCTATCAACCCACCATCTCGCGATATACTCAACCGAGTAAACATCGCTCTCAATTCTACAGCCACCTTCCTGCTCAAGGTATCGACCACAACATTGGCCTTTCCAGGGTGATACTCTATCGTCGGATCGTAATCTTTAAGCAACTCCAACCATTTTCATTGCCTAAGATTAAACTTTTTTTGAGACATTAGATATTTCAAACTCTTATGATCCGAATAAACTGAACACTTCTCACCGTAAAGGTAATACCTCTAAATCTTCAAGGCAAACACAACTGCAGCAAGTTCTAGGTCATGAGTAGGATAGTTGCGCTCATGCACCTTCAACTGCCTAGACGCATACGCCACAACCTTTCCACCTTGCATCAGCACACATCCCAAACCAACATACGATGCATCACTATAAACTACAAACTTTTTACCCAATTTAGGTTGAATCAAGACAGGAGCTTGCGTCAAAGCCTTCTTCAACTTCTCGAAAGCCTGTACCTAACATCCGTCCACTCAAAACGAACATTCTTTTGCAACAACTTGGTTAATGGAGCAGCAATCTTAGAGAAACCATCTACAAACCTTTGATAGTATCCTGCCAAACCAAGGAAACTACGAACTTCAGTCACTGATTTAGGCGTCTTCGAATTCATCACCGCCTCAATCTTATGTGGGTCAACTCGGACACCCTCGGTCGAAACCACATGTCCAAGGAAGACAACTTCCCTGAGCCAAAACTCGCACTTTCTCAACTTAGCATAAATTTGATTTTCCAACAACACTTGCAACACAATCCGTAATTGCTTATCATGATCCTCCTCGGTACGAGAGTACACGAGAATATCATCAATAAACACTACCACGAACTGATCCAAAAACTCATGGAACACACAATTTATCATATCCAAGAATGCAGCTGGAGCATTCGTCAAACCAAACGGCATTGCCAAGAACTCATAATGCACGTACCTTGTACGAAAAGTTGTCTTAGGCACATCTACTTCCTTTACCTTTAACTGATAATATCTAGACCTCAAATCAATCTTAGAAAACACTGAAGCACCTCAAAACTGGTCAAACAAATCATCAATCCTTGGCAAGGAATACTTATTCTTAATCGTCAACTTGTTCAATTGTCGGTAATTTATACACATACGCACCGTGGCATCTTTCTTCTTCACAAACAAGACCGATGCACCCCAAGGTGAAACACTAGGTCTACTGAACCCTCAATCTAGCAACTCCTGAAGTTGCGTTTTCAACTCCTTCAACTTCTTAGGTGTCATTCGATAAGGAGGAATGGACACTGAAGTCGTATTTTGATACAACTCAATGCCAAACTCAACTTCTCTGTTCGGTGGTGAACCAGGCAACTCTTCCGGAAAGACATCCAGAAACTCACATATCGTACATATGTCTTGTACTCGCACCTCCTTTGTACCAGGGTTCATTACATAAGCTAAGAAAGCTTCACAACCCAACTCCATCATACGACTCGCTTCAAGAGCCGAAATTGCATTGGACAAGAATTTCACATTCTCGCCCACGATTACCACTTCGTAATCATCAGCAAGTTTCAAGGTAACTCGCTTAACATCAAAATCGACCACAGCCTTATGCTCGGTCAACCAATCCATCCCAAGGATTACATCAAACCATATAAAGGTAACTTCATTAGATCAACTGCAAACATATGGCCTTGAACAGCTAAAGGACATCTCCTATGCAACTTCCTCATAATCACACTTTCACCAAAGAAACTAGTTACTTGCATTCCCATATATAACACTTCTGAAACAATCGTTCAAGCCACAATTCCCAAAACATTAGCAACAATAGGCGCAGAAATATATACCCCACAAATCAAATGTGGACAATCTCGCCTTACGTGGTCACACGATCCATATACCGAATAGGTATCACATGCCACTCAAGCCTTGACACAATGACCCTATGGTCCTTGTCCAACATTACCACAACCTCGCCTCAACTCAGGCGATACCTTTTACCATGACTATTCTTATACTGACTACTATTAAAACCAGAGTCTGCAACTCTCTTTCCAGCAGTAGAACCTTACGCACGAGTTAACAAACCCAGGTTCTGCTCAGAGCACCTCGCCCGTGTAACCGACACGTCGAAAAATAGGGTAGCCAATAAAAACATCATACACAGCCTAACATCATGCACCAATCCATAAAAGAGTCAATCACATCGATGTCTCACATTCAATTCAAGTCTAGGAGCATACCCGCTCAATTAAACAATTTATGCCTTAAACTCGACTACAAACTTACGGTTTCGAACCCAAGCCATGAATTCACTTTTCTTGTCAAACGATTATCCAATCCTCAGATACTTCTTCTTAAACATAGCTCAAAAGATCTCCCACGTCACAACATTGGGTTCCACACCCACAACCACAGTTATCCAACAACTATACACATCTCCTTACAACTGTGATACAACTAACCTTCCATCTACGTCATTATTTCACCCCATTGTTACACAATCCTGTTAGTACAAGGCATCAACTCCATGGATACCTCATGTGACAACCCTCGAGCTCA
This sequence comes from Hibiscus trionum, assembly GCA_030270665.1. NCBI lineage: Eukaryota > Viridiplantae > Streptophyta > Magnoliopsida > Malvales > Malvaceae > Hibiscus > Hibiscus trionum. The sequence continues at coordinate 30,377,577 of BSYR01000005.1, forward strand.
ATTTCTTTCAAATTACGTAAACGTTCTAACAACAGCTCACAATCGTCCAACAGCTAGTGCAATCTCATGCACTCCAGCATTAACAGCTTCTCAAGATCCGGGCATCGCCTATGTCTCAGACGCCATGCCATCCAACACTGGCCCAACCGACACAAGTTGTACTACATCGGGGCGTCAAACCCCCGAGAGACATTACACACTCCTCTACTTCTTGCCCAACGATAATAACAATCATACTAGATTGCTACTCTCTCCTCAGTTTATTGTGCTATTATAGTTAAGTCATGATAATAAACTTAACAAAAAAACATTCAGGCCAGCTTCAAGAAAGGATCCAAGACTTCGAATTTAATTTAAAATACTTTAGCTATAGTAATAAGGCAATAGGTATCCTGACTTTATCCAATCATAGCATGAAACAACCATAGCACATATCACACACATCGTGCATAACAATCAACCAACATGCATATAGCAATCACCATGCATATCAATCAACATGATTGAATCCACCACAACACACATATAACGATTAATACATACATCACAACCATCATGCATGGCATCAATATCATTTGATCATCATCAACATGATTATAACAATCACCATGCAAAGCAATATTGACAAACAATTGAAATCACATCACATCAACATACCATTGACTTACCACAATCCCATTCTTTCGTAACCTGGCTCTGATACCACTAAATGTAACCCCCTCGACCCGGTCTAGATGGTAGACCGAACCGAACGAGTCACACGGAGAATATAGAAGTAAATCGGGAAGTTTACTCTAATAAACAACCCTAATTTTTTTCTTTAATCTTTTCTAGATGCCCATTAGTATCATAAGTGTTTAACACCGCAACGGAACATTCATAACTCAAGCAAACATCGATTAGGACTCGATTGTATTTAATTACAATTTTAGGGACCATTTTCCAAACTTAACAAATTACGATGAATTCTTCCAATATTAGATTCCCATATTTAAATTAATCATGTTACATGCATCTCTGTCAAAACTCGGCTCAAAACAATCATCCAAGCACACTTAATTGCATCCACAACATTTAGGGACTAAAACATAAGAAAACAGATCATGCAAAGATCAATTTTAACTCACAAAACTGCCATCGTATCGATACCCTTAGAGAGACTATCGATACGCCCTTGACAACACATATCTCAGGCTCGACACAACAAGACTTGTACCGATACCCTCACAACCCGTATCGATACCCCATAAACTAGTAGCCAAAATCAGTATCGATACGCCCCCGTGTATCGATACTCCCCTCTAATTTACAAAGCATGTACTGATACCCTATCAAGAGTTCTAAAGGCATGCTTCCTATGAAATAAATCCATCCTAGAGTCATAATTCAATTCAAAGCTTTAACCAACATATGAAGGCTTTTTACAAGCTTAAAACCAGTAAACAAACATGCGCATAAAGGGAGTTTCATACACATCTCCCAAATAGACCATGGAACCCTCATTGCCCTTATTACTTTAGTCTAAACCGAAACATACATTCTAAAATGAAGTCTCTTGGAATTCCCTTGCCTCTTACTACCTCCAAACCTCAATTATCTACATTGATGGACAAAAGTATAGCGTAAGCACACAAGGCTTGGTGAGGAGTGCTCAAAAACAAAACACCATCAATGCATTAAAACCATTTTCATGCTCACATTGAAATATCATTTCAATTTACTAACATCCTTTGAAAAAACATCATTCCCTTTTTAAAATCATGCACTTTCCTTAACAAATCAGCATGTTAAACATCATGCAACATGTGCTATAATCCCAACAGAAAATACATTGCTAGCACTCAACTTAAGTCTTCCCATGCATAGCTACCATATGCGAAGCTTAAAGAGTAAAACTTACATTTTCATTTTTATACATCATAAACCACACCATAACACATTATCAATTACATTAGCTCACAAGTAATCATCAATATGCTCATTTCTCAAAACCGCACGGATTCACAAGTGTTGTCCCAACAATTCATACATTCTCATCGGCATCTCAAGGTTTACACACGGGAGCTACCCTCCACCAATGTGACACCTATGGTGGAGTATTCTGTACAACATATAAACCCCTCGACACCACTCATCGGTAGATCTATAACCCCACTAAAGAGAGACAGGACACTATACACTTTCCTCAATCGTTAGGATACTTGGATGGAGTATTCGGTACACTGTATAAACCCCTCTACATCCAAGGCGACTTGTTTATAGTGCACTCAATCCTATAGTCGGTTAACTATATTCGATTTTCATTTATAAACCAATTTCACAACATCACTTGCAATTATAATTCACATTTAACATAAACTTCATTGTTTTCAAAGTATTACCAATAAATCACATTTCCAAGCATTAAACCACGCTTCATAATACAAGTATAATCATATACTTACAAGGATCACTTACCATGTGCATCCTTCATCAATATTTCATCAAAAACAATAAATCGCTTACTTTAAATCATGCTTTAGACAGTAGGTAAAATGCATTTAAAATCAAGTGCATCATCAAACTCATAATAGCACATTCCGAGGGAGAAAATATTTTTACTTACTTCCAAACTTAGTAAAGCGTTTCAAGCTTACACTAAGTTTCCAAAACCACATTTAAAGTGTTTCAAAGCTGGAAAACATGTTCTCACTCACCGACTCGTGAAACCAAGATTCGCTGACACGAAATTAAGTGTCCGAAGCCCCCAGAACTTCACCGATTGCTTCTGATGTATTCTCCCATGTTTATATGACACAAGAAAAGAATATTAATGCATCATATTGCATTAAAATCACCAGCAACATAAACATTCTCGCTGCTCTACCCAAAAACAACAAAACGCTCATCTGAAACAACTGAAAACACCTTTGATTGCTCTCTAAACTCTGCCCAGCCATACTCAAACGCTTCCATCCAAATTTAATCATCAATGAACATCTAAAATCAACCTAATCACATCCTTATACCTCCAACAACTCAGATTTCACACTAACACCTCAAAAACCCAAACCCAACAATCCAATAATTAGAGATCCATCCTATCTCGTGATTATTATTACAAAACCATTATTCTCACATCATTTAACATCCAAATCAAGTTTAAAATCATTCTCAAACCAATTAAAACAATGCCCAAACGAATTTCTTAGAATTTCACCAAGAAAAGTTAGATTAATCAAATTTCCATTAATCAAAACATGAAATTTAGTCAATAAAAATATTTAGAAAACCAAAGGCTTGGGAATTTCATTAAAGAACCTTGATTAGAGGAGTTGAACGAAATCTTTCCTCTAACCTTGCCTCTTCCCCTCAGATGACAAGATTTGATGAAGTCCTTGAAGATAGCTTAAGGAAAAATTGAAAGGAACTCAAAGAAATCATTGGCTATCCAAAAAGATTTGAGAAAATGGAATCCTCTGAAATTTTAGAGAAAAAGAGATTGGTGGCTGATTAGTAAATGAGAGAAGAGTTAGTTACGTGAAATCTCTTTTGGCTATTAAAATTTCCTTTTTACTTTAAATCCCTTTTAAAATCCTTTTTAATTAAAACAATTAAAATGGTTAATTTGAGGGAAAAGGTTCACAAAATAGATATAAGCTCCATAAAGATTCTAAGTATTGGCCCCTTTTTAATTTAGCCCTTAAAAACTAATTTTGCACTTTTTACGAAATAGTCACCAAACCGAAATCTTAACTTTCCAAAACTCATTTTCTGAAATTAATTTTACCAAACTTCTTAACATGATTTTAGAATATTTTCCCAAAATTTTATCTCATCTCGAACCACATTTTCCCTGAAACAACTCCGAACTAACCCAGATCTCTAATCTAGATTCATCGGACCCGGAACCGCCTTTAAAACCTCTAGGCCCAAAATCGGGGCATTAGAGAATTACACTTAAACATGTAGTATGCATATAGTTCCCTAGAAAACTTAGAATTTTTGAAACTATGCTCAAAATTGAAACAAGAAAAAAATGTAGTCATTGTAAAAATTAAATAAGGTAGTAATGCTCTACCAAGGCACTGAAAAAATTGAACTCTCCTCTATCTAGAGACAATAAGTTACTTGGGGCTTCGTGGTATGCTCCCTCTTAGTTCTTAAGTCCAAAGCTTTAGGTATGAGTTGAAGAGAAAACTTAGTGATGTCTGGATTAAGGTGGGGATTCGTGGTATGCTCTCTCTTATTACTCACGCTAAATAGTACCGTGAGGATAGCTTAATTTAATGCCATAAAAAACCCTAGGCAAGAAAAGAAAAAGAAAAAATATATAATTCTGAGTTTAGGTAGCAGATTTGACTAAGGGAATTAGCGGACACTTGATACATATTGCCTACACTTCATGTATTATCATGCCTTAAGACTAGAGTTATATTGTTGCTCTTGATTTTTTTATCTGCTTGGCATTACCGCACTGAGATAACTGAGGACAGACCTATGCCAACTTTTGCTTGTCAGCATCTGTTGGCATGCTAACCAAAACTTTGTCGAGGTATCACTTTCGTCATTTTTTATTACTTGAGGACAAGAAATGAGCTAGGCGTGGGGGAATGTTGACGCTCCAAAAGTACTATTTTTCATGCCTATTTCACATGCTTTTTCTTGTCTTTTAAGTACATTTAATTGCATTTAGATCATAAAAACATGCATTTGCATAAAAAGTTAGAAATTGATGGTATGTCAGTGTGAAGAGCTATTTTTGTTGACATTTTTGCAGATTTGGAATAACATTTGGCACAACAGTTGGCAGAGCGAAGCAGACTATCGCAGAAAGGAAATGTTGCCAATAAGGATGTCGAGTTGCTGTTAACACATATGAACCAAACAATGCCAAGCACCGGTTGGCAGAAAAGAAGCATTTGATGCCAGGCCAAGAAGAGGTTGAACCCGAAAAAATAGGACCAGATCAGGTTGTGAGAAAATAGCGATTGGATCAATCTCCAAAAATATAGCGAATAAGTAGTGTCGAGAGCAGTTGGCAGAATCCTGCCAAGCTAGGATGTTAGAGCAGTGTCGGCACAATGACGTCAGCCCTAGTATCACTTCAAATCTGGATATAGGCGATCACAAGACTTATGCCTTGAACGTTCAAATTTCAAATGCAAAGGCTTATCTTTGCCTCATTTACACGCCTACTTAAAGACCGATTCTAAAGAGCAAAAGGGGTGGAGATTTTTTGAGAGGATTGATCACAACCGGATGCACCAACGAGAGGTGGTTCGACCAGCTTGACCGAGAGCCTGGACCGTGAAGGGCTGCATCAAGAGACCTCCTTCTCGTCATTCTCTTTGGTTTATTTGTTTTATTTTGTTTTAATGATGATGTTCTAGCAAAACGATGAAAGTTTTATAGTTGATACCCTCACCATGAGCTAATTCAATAGTTGGTGAGGGGTGTTTGCGTTTGAACGCTATTTTTAATGTTTAGTTTTTAATAAATCAGAACTGTCTCGACAGTATTTTTCTATCTGGCATGTTTTACTATTTTCTAAATATTCTGCCAAGCGAAAGTTGGCATTACCATTTTATAAATACTTTGTCAAGCGAAAGCTAGCATGGTTGGCCTATTGCTTCTCAATATTTTAATAGACTTGGGTGGCAATGATCAATTGCTGGATACTAAGGAGAGATTCTTCGAAAGAAGATGTTCAAGTAGATGAACTTACTTTGGGAGTGAAATCTACCCTTTAGGAGTAAAGATTGGTACTTAATCGAATTAGTTTATGAAAAAACATTCACTATAGAAATATAGGGGTTTTTGCATAATTAATTTAGGGCAATGCCATCGATAGAGGCATTGCCATATTTAAATATGCTCAACAAATAATGCCAAGACGAGATTTGTTAAAGTATGGCATGACATGAATAATGTGAAAACCATACATCCCTTGTCAAAGCTCATCATGCATTTAAACATTCTCCTTGCCAATGTTTTTACTTTGTTTTATTTCTTTTCTTGTTAGTCATTTTCAAAATCACTTTCAATCAAAACAATCTTTTTTCCAGGAAAAGTAATTAAACAAAGCAATCGAAATCCAACGCAATCTCTGTGGGATCGATACTCAGCCTAACTGTTGTATTACTTGCAGACCATGTATACTTGCACACAATAGATTTTCTTGGCACTGTGTTAACACTGTTCCAATATCTTTTATGCCATATTGCCAGCAAATAACCATTCACACCGAGAGTCTACAACAGGCTAACGCCGTACTTGAATAACCAAATCATTTTCCAAGGTGCAACAACTCTCCCAAAGATAGCTCTATCAAACATGTAAAACATCCAACTTCGGTCACACTCTAACAAATTAGTAGATCCTGAATCCACTATCTCCGAGAAATGCCTTTGAAAGGGCGATGATACTTTCCAAGTATCAACAAGACTCATTTTTAAGCGAACAAAGGGTCATACAACCAACGTGCATCCACTGATCAATTTTGAAATAGTTTTTCCAAACCCAGATCACAACCGTTATTCACATATAATGATGAAGATTCCTTGCCACAACTATTATAACTTATATGAAGGCTTTGAAACGTCTACAACATGCAACGAAGGCATCACTCAGGTGGTTAGAGGATGACACATCCTCGACTTCAGCATCATTCAATTAACTTGCATCTCAACGATTCCGAGCGACCTCGTCCCCAAAATTGCTCCCTTGAGCGGTTCAACACTTAACTCGGCCTTCTCAGCTAAGATCGTAATCATCTTAGCGTTGCAACGTTGAACACACCATCAGAATTCTAGTCTTAAGGAGTACGAACTTAATTTAAGGGCTTGTATTCGCTAGACACCTTACTAAAATACATATACCACCCTGGGGTTTCTTAAAACTAGCTAAACCTAAGCTATGATACCAATGTTGAAACACCTGTGACACCTCCCTCCCGACTTAGCAGTAAACCGGTCAGGAGGCGTCGCGAAAGCGCGAAAAAATTCAAAACTTTTTCGCAACGATTAATCATAACACTGAGCAAACCAATCCAACATATTCAGATACATGAAATTTAATTAACTTCCAAGGTTGATGAGTTTTAAGTTCATTCTTACGTAACTTAACCATCATATTAAAAATTTACTAATGTTGCCTTTTATTCAAACTATATATAAAAGTCTTGATCATGCACAATTTAAGACTTAACAAATTGAACCATACAAGTAAACAATGTGTCCAAAACTTTATTGTCTTATTCGAACATCAATCTCATGCATAGAAACAAAGAAATAGTTCCATTCGATTAATTACAAGGCAAGCATTTATTCGAATGGAATGCTAAGAACAATTGGTTCAAACATACTCATTTAACATTTCGATCAATTATATAATCCATTCCACATTTCAAACAAGGTCATACTATCATTCATAAAACCATGCTAACATTTTTACACGTCGTGTCTCAAAACATTACATGTCAAGATTATATTTACAAACATGTCTTCTATTCATTACAAGCCAAGATCAAACTAGCAAAATACATCATTTGTTCAAATTTCTCAAAACTAACATCATCTAGACACCATATGCATGACATAGCTAACACAAAAACTAACTATATGCCACCGTCAAGAAGTCGAACAAGAAGGGATAAGGTCATACATGATTGTTATGCTTGTAGTCTTTGCTCTCGATCAAGGGTGTATTTGTAACACCCTGAAATCCGGTCTAGTCAGAATTCATTTCCGATGATCGGAAATTTTACATTGATGAAGCTTAAAGATTTCACCGACTAGTTAATTATTGTTATCGAACCCTAACTAGGCTTTAAACATCAGATTTGAATCCTATTAAGTAATATTAAGCTTTTAGTGGCTAAAATGTAAGAATTATAAGTTGGAGGGTAAAGTTATATTAGTGTGAAAAGTGAGGGGCTAACCATGCAATTAGCCCCTTGAGTTAAACTCTCCACTTACGTGGAGTTACCTGATGACCCTTGTGATAAGGTTTTTTCTGAAAACCGCTAGTTGTGGCCTTATCACTTTTTCTTCTTGAAAAGGGGTTTATTTGAAAGGGGGAGATCGGATTTGTAAAAAGAATGAAAATTTGGAGTCGCCACCGGCCACTAAGGTAGGCCGGACACCACAAAACCAGAGATTCGTTAAAAACGGGTTCGGGAGTTGGTTACGCGTGGGGAAGGATTAGCACCCCCATCACGCCCGGAAATCGGTACCAAATTGCTTGTTGCCTTTTGATCGATAGAAATTATTTAAAAACCGAAGTGAATTTAATAAAAATGTTCTTAAATGAAAGTGTGACTTAAATAGCACGGGCTATATCGAATAGTGGCATTGGAATTAATTAAACACTTAATTAAGAAGGATGACGGTACACCGGACCATAGACTAAACCGACATCAAATAAGGCTGACTGCCGTGTTAGTTTAGGATTCGGATCTCGTACGTCACCTTTATGCATGATGCGGGCAAATAAGGGATGATGCGTGCTATTTCCATTTTTATGCTCTCGCTTTCCTAGAGACGGTGAAAATTAACCTAAGTATTCTATAGACATCCATTAAGCTAGGACTGTCATTTTCAGATACCAAGGTTAATTAATACCTCTCTTGAGGTTGATTTTTAGGTTCGGTTACCATGCTTAATCATTGGGCCATATGGATGACAAAAATATACATGCATGCCATAAAAGCACCCAAAATAGACATATAAAGGAAGGCCCATATTTGATAAAAAAACAAGCCCAAACATACTTAACCAAGTTAGCCCCTAAAACCCAAATGCCCATTTTTAAGATACCCACATATAAAAACCATGAAGCCCAAATTTAACATTCTTTAATTATCTACTAATTAATTTAATTAAAGAGACAAAATTACATTAATAATGGATTAATAAGCATAGCAACACATAGATATTCGATTCACAAAATTACTTGAGACTAACATGAAAATCTAGTAACTCTAAGCATTTTAGACCACATAAACAAACCCCAAAAAATACATATATTCGATCCAACGGTGATTAAACATGCGGGACCCACTAAACTTGAAAAACAGACAAACATGCATATATTCGATCCATTATGCCATTATTAACACATAACAAAAACATACAATTGCATATATAAAAAAGAATTTAAACATTAAATTATATTGCATTCGAATGGTGACTGAAATGAAATAAATGTAAAAACAGAGGCTGAAATCAGAAAAAAAAAACAAAAGACTCTAAACTGTAAAGACCCTATTTAACACAGGTAAAAAGGGGGAGGACCGAACACGTAAATAACCCCTAAAAACTCGATCTAAGACTGGAACACGAACCGACTCAAAACCTCGGGGACCTAAGACGTGATTTACCCTTGCGGAAACCCTTAAGATGCTATTTGCTAGACGCGGAGGGACTAGACGTGCTATTGACCCAAATTTAAAACCTAAAAAATCTATAAAAACACCCCCTAAACGTAATAGACACCCCTTTTTGCCACCTGAAGAATCCCTAGCCGCCTTAAAGAAAAACAAACTCTCTCTCGACCTCGGACGTCGGCCGGTGCTAGTCACCGTCTGGCGGACCCTAGACTCACCCTGACTTGCCAAATAAACCCCAAACAAAACCCAAACACTACACTACCCTAACAGAAACCAAAGACTCTTCCCTTACACGCTCAGAAAAACCGAAAAGCCAAAGACCCTTCACACTGTTTTTTTAAAACGATTCACGAAAAAAGAAGAGGGGTTTCAAGCCCTTTCTCTAGCTCACCCTTCGAAGTCACAGAGCGGCCGAGATTATTGCCGTGAGAAGATGGGCACTGATTCGAGAAGATGCGATTCAGAAGAGGTAAAAAGAAAAACCCTTTATGCTTTCGCTTCTAAATTTTTTTTACATGCAACGATGGTGAGATAGTATACCTGAAAATCTGATGTGTATTGCCTTCCGTGTTTTCTTGAGGGAGAGCACGAATCCCTTTTACAGTGGTATTGCATCTGGCTTTATAGCCGGCATTTTGATGCTTTTTTTACATTTGGTTAATGAAATGAAAAATACCCATTGGTTCGTATCTCTGATTTGGCCGGATTCATGCGCGGCTCTCCCATTCTCTGCCATTTCCTTTTTTTGCCTCTTGTTTGCATTTCTTTTCTATTTTTTCTTTTTTGCATTTTGCTGATTCTCGTCTTTTCTGTGTGTGGGTCGTACGGATGTGGACGACGTGGCTGCTGAGACGGGGAAAGATTTGGCATCGTGGATGAATCCGAGTCATCGGGCGAATCTGGACGGTTTGGAGGGGACTCGAAAGAGCGCGCGTGGATTTCACTCGCCCGTGGAGCATCCGAAAGGTCGGGCGTGGGCTGCACGCGTGCGCGTGGTGACCCCAATCGTCGCGCGTGGAGGTGCTGGGAAGCAGAGGGGTCTCGCGTGTGAAGTCACTTCCCATCCGAGCCGTTGGATCGTGCTTGATCCAATGGTTCGGAGTTGAGCGGCGCATCACCATCTGATGGGGATCTAGGGCTTCCAGGAGCGAAAGGATTTGGGCCGTCTGATGTCCCTTTGATCCAATGGCCTAGATTGGTGTGGCGCTGAACCATCTGATGGAGTCTCCTAGGGTTTTTCTGTCTTCATATCTGGGCCGTTGATCTGGTGCCTGGATCCAACGGCCAGATCCGGGGGCGTCTGCAATCACACAAGGAAGCGGTTAGGGTTTTTTTTATCAGATTAGGACTTATTTTGTTTTGGGCCGAACGAGCCTTGTATCAATTGTAATGGACTGTAAATGGACTTTAAAATACAATTTGGGCTTATGTTATTTAATATATCGGGCTCGTGTGTGTTTATATTATTTCTTTTTTTGTCTTTTATTCTAATAATAATAATAATACTATAGTATCTAACCGGTAGTAATAACAACAGAAAACAACATTGATAATATATAAGATAATAGTAGAAATAATAACAAAACAGATAAGAATCTGTGATGATAATATGATAAGGATGATAACAAATGTGGTGATAAAGTTATTAAATATGACCGAAAGTGACAAGAAGCATAACAACCATAGTATATAGTATACGAATAACATTAATAATAATGGAAGGACTAATGATAATAGCTGAAAATATTTACACTAATAATTCAATATCCAAGTGTTAATTAACCCAAGCCCAACATGCATGGACAAAGCCCAAGTGGATAAAGCCCAATATGAATAAAGCCCAATATGAATATACAAGACCCAATCTTATTTAAGCAGATTTAAGGGCTAATCAGCCCGGACAAAATTAGTGATTACAATTGCCCCTCTTTGCTTGTACTTGTGAAACAAGAGCAAAGCAAAGACCGCAAGCACTAATTTTGTCCAACTCCCCTGTTTGGGCGGTTTGCTCCTCCGAAGCGGCAGGAACAGTATGGGTGTCGTTGGTATGTCCTCCCTGAACGACAAAAGACAAAGTCAATTCATTCTCCCTAAGCGGTATAGAATGAACTTCAAAAAGCGTGCTTTCTCGGAGCGGCGAAAGCAAACTGAGCAGGCCTTCTGGCTCTTCTGCCCGGAAATCCTTGAGCTCTTTTGCTCTTAGATTCTGATGCGGCGAGTCTGAAATTCTTCGCCTGAAGCTACGTTTGCTCTTCCGAAGCGGCAAGAACAAAGTCGGTAGCGTTGGTAATTCCTCCCTGAACGGCAAAGGGCATAGTTGATTCATTCTCCCTAAGCGGCAAAGAATAAACTTCCAATAGCGTGCTTTCCCGGAGCGGCGAAAGCAAACTGGACAACGTTGGCATGTCCTCCCTGAACGACAAAGGACATAATTCATTCATTCTCCCTAAGCGGCAAAGAATAAACTTCCAGTAGCGTGCTTTCCCGGAGCGGTGAAAGCAAACTGGACAACGTTGGCATGTCCTCCTTGAACGGCAAAGGACATAGTTGATTCATTCTCCCTAAGCGGCAAAGAATAAACTTCCAATAGCGTGCTTTCCCGGAGCGGCGAAAGCAAACTGGACAACGTTGGCATGTCCTCCTTGAGCGGCAAAGGATATAGTTGATTCATTCTCCCTAAGCGGCAAAGAATAAACTTCCAATAGCGTGCTTTCCCGGAGCGGCGAAAGCAAATTGGACAACGTTGGCATGTCCTCCCTGAATGGAAAATGACATAGTTGATTCATTCTCCCTAAGCGGCAAAGAATAAACTTCCAGTAGCGTGCTTTCCCAGAGCGGCGAAAGCAAACTGGACAATGTTGGCATGTCCTCCCTGAACGGCAAAGGACATAGTTGATTCATTCTCCCTAAGCGGCAAAGAATAAACCCAAATAACTTGTTTTCCCGTGGCGGAAAAAACAAACTGAGCAGGCCTTCTAGCTCTTCTGCCCGGAAATCCTTGAGCTCTTTTGCTCTTAGATTCTGATGCGGCGAGTCTGAAATTCTTCGCCTGAAGCTACGTTTGTTTCTTTTTGACGGCAAAATGCCTCGGTGTACCTGTAAAGAAAGAATGTCATGATGCTATGTGTTAGTATGAACCTAGCACATGTATGCCTATGATGATGCATGAGTGAGTATGCCTCATATGGGCCTGATGCCACAACTTCGGTTGCCGCTCTCTTCTTGATCTTCTGCTTTATCTTCAAAGCTGACGTTTGTCTCACACTCAGGTCTAATCACTGGCTCTTCTGGGAAGCCCTTTCGCGGATTCCAGTTTCGGGTTTTTCCTCCCAAAGTGCCTTTTCAGGTTTTCACTTTGGTATTTATCTTTTTATGAAGCGTCCTTCCGGGTTTTCACTCCATTTTTTTTGAAGCGCCCTTTCGGGTTTTCACTCCACTTTCTGTTTTGTGAAGCGTCCTTTCTGATTTTCGCTTCATTCCCCAAAGTGCCTTTTGGGTTTTCACCGTGCCTCCTCTTTTCTTTGTCCTCTTTCTTCTTTCCTTAGGCATGTCTTCGTCGCCTCTTGTCGAGTTGATTTCGGATCATATTTACTGCCTCCTCTCGGCGCGTGCCCTCAACGCGGTGCGCACGGTCCTTCTCGGGACATTCTCCAGCAAGATGTTTAGGTTCCGAGGGTAATTTCTGTTCCCCAATTCCCAACGTCAAAATTTCTACCTTCATGTTCTACTCTAATACTTCTTAACGAAGGTCGACTTCGTAGCTCAACATTTCACCGAAGACGGTCTTGATATTTCAACTGGAGGTATTATTAATGTTTGAACCTTCGAGGGTGCCCCTCTGGGTACTGATGGCTTTACCTCGAGCCATGGTCAGTCCGCTTGTTCATTCCAATATAGGAGACTTATGAAAATGACAGAAATAAATTCACTATGTATATATATACATTTTAAAGGATCACGACACGTGATATTTAAGAAAATCAAGTTTGGGGTCTTTGAAAAAAAGGTCGACCCGAGTGACATTTTTCGAATGTTGCAGGAATGCACATATGAAATCTTTTCTGGGCTATTAGGCTTCCGAGAGGAGTGACTCCCATTCCTAGTTTCTACCCGATTTAAAAGTGGCTCTCTTTAGCTCACTAACTCATCGTGCCCCATCCTTTCCTCTCTTCTGATCTCAATCAGGCATTAGAAGTGTGGCAATCCTTGAAGAAAGGTTAACCCCGATAGGCGGGATGTGATCTGAAGACAAAATTATCTGTCCGTGTGCGGTCCAAATGGTCTTTTATGGCTTGTAATGTAGGCTAAGGCTTATGGCTACGAAAAAAAAGGTAAATAGGCCCAAACAAGTGTTTAAGGGTGGTGAAACCAAGGATCAATTTTTCCAACTGGAAGTCTCATTATGCTCAGATGAAATGATATTTCTTTTCTTTATTTCTTTGGCTCGCTCTAGACTGCCCCTTTTTTGGGGTTTTCACCCTAGAGTTTATTTCCTTTCGTCAAATGTAGTTTTGGATCAATTTGCACCTTCGCATTGTATTAGTGCAGGCTTTTGATCAAAGGTGAACAATCTTTCTAGGCTCATCTAAGCAGAGATTCATTTGGATAGGGAATCCTCTTGTCCCTTTTCTTTATCCGCTTCTCTCTCTTTTCAAAATTGCACTTTTCACTTTAGTGCCTTTGCTTTTGATTTCTTCAACTTTTATGTCGGTAACTTTTGACTTGATTTGGGTAGCTCTTTGAGAACCGACTTTTCTTTCGCTATTTCCTTTTGATGTTTTTGGCTGCTCAAACTGAAAGTGTACCCAATGAATCTGTTCTCTTTTAATCCCCTTAGTTCACAAGACGCCATTCTCATATCATAATTAGAATCCAATGTCATTTACTTGTCCATAGACTTCTATCTCATTTTCCCCCGGTGTAGGGGTGATCCTTGGTTTAGGTTCGATCAGAAAAAAAAATAAAGTTCAACAGGCTCAAACGGGGACAACAAAGGGCATATTTTTTATTTTCTTTCTATGTGAAGGGAATTGAAGGAATGCCAAATGTCCTCCCATACACGGACATCAAAATTGGTCTTCAAGTGGTAGAATTTTTAGGGTTATCACTTCATTCAAGAACCTTAGACAACAATGCCCGAGAGGAAAATTCACTCAATGGGAGTGGCCCATTATTCCTAAACACTCGTTGTCACCCCTCTCTTGGCCTGAGTAGAACAGATGGTGCTTCCATTCGTATCATTCCCACAACATTTGTTTTTTTTTCAAAGTATTAAGGTCATTTTTTGTAAAAATATATACATGTATGTTTTTAATAGAAAAACAATAAGGTTGTAACCATAAAGAATAAATGAAATGTCTAAAAGAAATTAAGAAATATAAAATGCTTGCAAAAGTCTCCTTTATTGAAAATAAAACAAACGGACATCACAAAAGCCCTTACAAAAGATGCTAGCTATCATGGGCCAACATTACAAATTTAAACATGCACATTAAAGAGGAAAAGATATGACAACAAAAGGTAGGATGCAACAGAAATTCCCCACCACCACGACACCGAACCCGGCTTTTCGCACTCGGCCTTCCTACTTAAACTTAGGTTTTCCATTCTCGAAGGAGAGCACTCTATTCTCAACAAGCTTGTGGATCTTGCGCTTTAGAAACGCGCACTCTTCCGTTGTGTGGCTGAAATCCCCGGAATGATATTCACACGGAATCCTGGCACCAAACACATTGGTATTAAAATAATTGTACCGCTTCGGGGGTGGTGGCCTCAGGAGCTTGTTCTGAATCAGCAGAGGTAACAGCTCAGAATTGATCATCGGGAAACACGCCTTCGTCTTCTTGTCAACCTCTCCTACAACGTGCTCTTTAGCTTTCCTTTTTTTTCACTTTCCTTAGATAAGGCTCACTTTCTTCAATTTTATCGGGGTCAATCGCTTTAGTGGGCTCCTTTGGAAATTTTTTCGACCCCGTAAGCAGGCCCGACCCTTCCGTATCATGATCAGGACAGCCACTGACGTTCGTAGATTTCGCTGATGCCTGCGACTTTGCCTTATCCTCCTCTTTCACCACAGCAACTTGATCTCCTCCTAGCTTCACCTCATTATCCGTAGTTGGAAACCTGATTATCAAACCCGGGCTTTTTGTCTCAAATTCCAACACCCCAAGGTTTAGGAGAACCTGGACTTTGCGCTTAAAGCTCGTGCATTTCTCAATCGAGTGCCCCCGAATTCCGGCGTGGTAATCACAATGCTCTTCCTCACGGAACCAACTGGGATACGGAGGTGATGGGGTTTTAACAAAGCAAGGTGCCACCACTCGAGCATGCAACAGTTTTGAGTACATCTCTTGGTAAGTGAAAGGGCTGGGGGTAGACTGATCATTCCCTTTCTCAATCGCTTTCATCTTCTTTAAACCTTGAGGACTCCTGGCCATAGTTCGAGGTTGCGAAGTCGTAACGCTCTTCAGGGCTTCTTGGCAGTCTTGTCGCTCTTGAGCTGATTCTTCCCTCGTTGGAGAAGACAAGCTTCTCCTAATAGAATCTTCGATCTTATCTAATGTCAATTCAACGGGGAATTCTAAAGCAGTGCGGTTCACCTCATACTGGCCGATGATGGCTTGGTTCTCATCAGACAAAGCTTCTTTCGTCCCAAAGTTATGGCCCACCTTCTCGCTATTCTCGGTCCGGGGGTTTCCCCTCACGCCACTTCTTTCGGTCACCATGGCTATCATAGCCCTCAATTCACTGATTTGCCCCATTGTTTCATCTTGGAACGTCTTCACATATGCGATCGTCTCTTTCTTATTTCTAACCAACTGCTCGTGAAGCTGTTCAAGCATGTCCACCCTTGCTACTAGGTCATTCATACTTCTAACGATGTACTAGCTAAAAACAGTTCCTCTGTCTATTTTCTCTCTCTTTTTTCTCTGAACGAGTGTTTTCCCCCAATTAGTAATGATGCGATGAAATGCCTTAAACAAATTTTAATGTCCAATGATGGATGTATCATGGTCTCAAATTAACAAATGCATGGTCATGAGATGAATGCATGACTGACTATGCTGCTTTAAAATGATATGTGCTACAAATGTTACAAATGTATGCAAGTCAAAAGTGGTATAATGTGTGTATGTATGAATATGAAGAGCAACACTGGGTTTGGCAAATATCCTCCTCAAACATCTCATATTTAGTGGAATATTGTTTGGTTACAATTTTCTGGGAAGTCAATTACATCAAAAGTCCTAAGTTAAAACTACTAAAAGTCTAATCATCCCGACACTTCTCCTTCCTTCTTCTAATCCCTCTTCTCCACGAACTGATCTAGCTTGGCACCAAAGTCCACAATCTCTCTGAGGATCCACACGACCGTCTCCCCCGCTTTGTTTGAGTCATCCACCCTGTCATGGAGCTCGGCAGCATCTTCAGCTAGAAACTGTACCTTTTCGGCGATATAGCGTACTCGAGCATCCCATCGGGCCAACTCTTGCTCTTGCCTCCAAATAGTGTAGTCGGCAAAATGTAACTGTTCTAGAGTAGGTACCGGGCGCACTTGGATTGCCCCTCTCATGCTTTTGATGTGGTCCTTTAATTCTTGTACCTTGGTCTCCAACTCGTCGATGCGACCTCTCAGGGTTTGGTTTTCAGATTCGCTTGTTCTGAGCTTGCTAGTAGATCCCTTGTGTTTGAAGAGGGATCTTTCAAGATTCTTCACCTTGTCTTTTAAGGTTCCATTCTCATTCACCTCCCTCTCGAGCTGTGTGGAGTATTCGGTGCGAAGGCCTTTCATTTCCTGGGTTAATGCGAGCACCCGGTCCTTAAACTCATGATACCATCTCTTGTAATTTTCTGCCCTCGCTCTTTCTTCCTTGAGTCTTTGTTCGACCCCTTGACTCGTTCCTCCCTCACTAGCTCTTTTACCTTTACTCATCCTTTGTAGCTTTTGTATCTCTTCCTCCTCCATTCCTAGCTCGAGCTGCAATTCATCATTCTTCTTTTGTAGCGCCCTAAGGCTCCCTTCATATCGTACCTTCTAAAGCTCAAAATCGAACTTCGCTCTACTCGCCCTTTCTTCGAGCCGTGCGTACTTCTTCCGCTCCTCTTCTAGCTGTTCCCTCATCAAATCGGCTTCAGTGGGAAGTGATGCCAACCTTTCCCTCATGACTCTCCTCTTGTCTGGGTTCAACTGAGGAACATTATCGTCGACGCGATTAAACCTCCATACTTCGTATTCCGGAGTGACCATATAAGGGGCGTTCAAGATCCTTACTCGTCTGGCATTATTCCAGGCTGAAGATGCGGCATACACCTTTCCCTTATAGCCTTTTTCTTTCTGATAATCTACGTGGAAGCCATTCAAGCCATCGGTGGCTGGTACAAATTGCTTTGACCCGTACTATCTTAGGACCATCAATGGTGCATAGGCCGTGTGTCCCCACAATCCTAACAAAGGCACCCATGAGTACGTTCCGCATCTATATCGAATGTTTCTAGCTGACAACCACGGGGCTCTCCAAACTATATCCTCGGCGTTCAAATTCTGAAGCAAATCGAACCAAACTTCTGCGGTCCGCTTAGCAGGCCAATTCCCTTTCTTCAAAAACTCTTCCAAAGCTGAGAACTTACTATCGTAGACTGGTCTTGAGAAACTGACATCTGTCCAGAAATGACTGTAGAACCATACCGTCAGGAGTTGGGGACATCCCAAGAAGCGACCACCCCCGTGCTTCCTACAGAATCTCAAAGATTAGAAAGTTTCTGACAGGATGACTGGAGCTGGATTACCTCCCTCGGCCAACTTGTCGAACAAATCTAACACCGCCGGGTGTATGAAGCCTAAGGCTTTGGGAAAGATGACCAACCCATAAATTACCAACGCGAATAAGTTCCGCTGAACCGTTCCGGCCGGGAGTACTGATGCTAAGGCCAAGATTCCTTCAACCTTCAAGTATTCCTTGTTGTTCCACGTCCCGACCTGTTGGTCTACCCATGACGCCAAAGTATCGGAGAGCTTTCCAAGCTTTTCTCGGAATGATTACTTACTATTCTTCGAATAAACCTGGTCATCTTTTACCTTCTTGCAATTGATAAGGTCTTGGTACTCCTCAATAGTAGGTGTTAAGTCTAAATCTCCGATCGTGAAACAACTGTATGCGGGGTTCCAGAATCCAACTAAGGCTTGAAGCAATGCCTGATCAACTGGGACGTATAATAGATATGCTATGTCCCCAAACTCATTTTTGAAAGCAGTCCTGGCTTCAGAATCCCAATTGTTCCATACTCGCTTCAATCCGGATACGTCGTTGATTTCTATGTTCATGAAAGTTTGGTTCGCCATCTCTGACCTGAAACCGATGGTAATACTATCGCCCTCATGTTGTTGCTCTCCTTCTGACCAAACTTGAACTTCCGAATTCTTCTCATCCATGCTCCTTACAATTTCCACCATAACTCTCGCCTTCAATTTAGACTATCCCCAAACCAATGTGCTCTCTAAAACATGATGATATGCAAAATAAGAGAAAAAAAAGGGGGAAGAAAAACAAATGTGTTGGTCACATGATAAACATAAATTATAATGCAAGCAATGAAATTCAAGCATTAAGGAAGCGTATAAACAAGCAATTAGCAAGAAAAATCTAGACACTCTAAACTCTAGGGTTATCCGCATGGCTCTAATAGGGTGGGCTTCTTATATTCTCACACATGAGTTCGGTTCTAAAATGGGTACTCGAACCTATCTTACCACCTACTAAGGCAATAAGAACCCCAATTCTGGCCCACTACAGGCTTGCGAACTGGTTTCGGCTCGAGGGAAAGCACGACCTAATGACGTGGAGGGCGACTCACGTGTCAAAAGGCGTGGATTCCGAAAGTGAATTACCGACCCGTGGAGGGATGCTCACGTGGGTATGGGCGTTTCACTTTCACTTAGAAAAGGGTAGCTCGGGTATAGAGCTTGATGAAAATGGTGCAACACATGTCGGTGATTTCCTTAATAATTAAATGGAAAATTAATTCGAATGCCATAAATTTTCAAAGCCCGTTTAATTTAAATCATATTTTCAAAGAAGAACAGACTTATTAAATTCACTTTGGGTTTTAAGTAGTTCTCATCGACTAAAGGCAACAAAGGTTTTATTGGCTTAACTCTCTTTTTTTTGTAAAAAACAAAAAAAAAAATTGTCCCCAACGGAGTCGCCAAACTGTGATCAGGTTTTTTCTGAAAACCGCTAGTTGTGGCCTTATCACTTTTTCTTCTTGAAAAGGGTTTATTTGAAAGGGGGAGTTCAGATTTGTAAAAAGAATGAAAATTTGGAGTCGCCATCGGCCACTAAGGTAGGTCGGACACCTCAAAATCAGAGATTCGTTAAAAACAGGTTCAGGAGTTGGTTACGCGTGGGGAAGGATTAGCACCCCCATCACGCCCGAAAATCGGTACCAAATTGCTTGTTGCCTTTTGATCGATAGAAATTATTTAAAAACCAAAGTGAATTTAATAAAAATGTTCTTAAATGAAAGTGTGACTTAAATAGCACGGGCTATATCGAATAGTGGCATTGGAATTAATTAAACACTTAATTAAGAAGGATGACGGTACACCGGACCATAGACTAAACTGACAACAAATAAGGCTGACTGTCGTGTTAGTTTAGGATTCGGATACCGTACGTCACCTTTATGCATGATGCGGGAAAATAAGGGATGATGCGTGCTATTTCCATTTTTATGCTCTCGCTTACCTAGAGACGGTGAAAATTAACCTATGTATTCGATAGACATCCATTAAGCTAGGACTGTCATTTTCGGATACCGAGGTTAATTAATACCTCTCTTGAGGTTGATTTTTAGGTTCGGTTACCATGCTTAATCATTGGGCCATATGGATGACAAAAATATACATGCATGCCATAAAAGCACCCAAAATAGACATATAAAGGAAGGCCCATATTTGATAAAAAACAAGCCCGAACATACTTAACCAAATTAGCCCCTAAAACCCAAAGGCCCATTTTTAAGATACCCACATATAAAAACCATGAAGCCCAAATTTAACATTCTTTAATTATCTACTAATTAATTTAATTAAAGAGACAAAATTACATTAATAATAGATTAATAAGCATAGCAACACATAGATATTCGATTCACAAAATTACTTGAGACTAACATGAAAATCTAGTAACTCTAAGCATTTTAGACCACATAAACAAACCCCAAAAAATACATATATTCGATCCAACGGTGATTAAACATGCGGGACCCACTAAACTTGAAAAACAGACAAACATGCATATATATTCGATCCATTATGCTATTATTAACACATAACAAAAACATACAATTGCATATATAAAAAAAGCATTTAAACATTAAATTATATTGCATTCGAATGGTGACTGAAATGAAATAAATGTAAAAACAGAGGCTGAAATCAGAAAAAAAAACAAAAGACTCTAAACTGTAAAGACCCTATTGAACACGGGTAAAAAGGGGGAGGACCGAACACGTAAATAACCCCTAAAAACTCGATTTAAGACTGGAACACGAACCGACTCAAAACCTCGGGGACCTAAGAAGTGATTTACCCTTGCGGAAACCCTTAAGACGCTATTTGCTAGACGCGGAGGGACTAGACGTGCTATTGACCCAAATTTAAAACCTAAAAAATCTATAAAAACACCCCCTAAACGTAACAGACACCCCTTTTTGCCACCTGAAGAATCCCTAGCCGCCTTAAAGAAAAACAAACTCTCTCTCGACCTCGGACGTCGGCTGGTGCTACTCACCGTCCGGCGGACCCTAGACTCACCCCGACTTGCCAAATAAACCCCAAACAAAACCCAAACACTACACTACCCTAACAGAAACCAAAGACTCTTCCCTTACACGCTCAGAAAAACCGAAAAGCCAAAGTCCCTTCACACTGTTTTTTTTAAACGATTCACGAAAAAAGAAGAGGGGTTTCAAGCCCTTTCTCTGGCTCACCCTTCGAAGCCGCAGAGCGGCCGAGATTATTGCCGTGAGAAGATGGGCACTGATTCGAGAAGATGCGATTCAGAAGAGGTAAAAAGAAAAACCCTTTATGCTTTCGATTCTAAATTTTTTTTACATACAACGATGGTGAGATAGTATACCTGAAAATCTGATGTGTATTGCCTTCCGTGTTTTCTTGAGGGAGAGCACGAATCCCTTTTAAAGTGGTATTGCATCTGGCTTTATAGCCGGCATTTTGATGCTTTTTTTTACATTTGGTTAATGAAATGAAAAATACCCATTGGTTCGTATCTCTGATTTGGCCAGATTCATGCGCGGCTCTGCCATTCTCTGTCATTTCCGTTTTTTGCCTCTTATTTGCATTTTTTTCTATTTTTTCTTTTTTGCATTTTGCTGATTCTCGTCTTTTCTGTGTGTGGGTCGTACGGCTGTGGACGATGTGGCTGCTGAGACGGAGACGGGGACGGATTTGGCATCGTGGATGAATCCGAGTCGTTGGGCGAATCTGGACGGTTAGGAGGGGACTCGAAAGGGCGCGTGTGGATTTCACTCGCTCGTGGAGTATCCGAAAGGTCGGGCGTGGGCTACACGCGTGCGCGTGGTGACCCCAACCGTCGCGCGTGGAGGTGCTGGGAAGCAGGGGGGTCTCGCGTGTGAAGTCACTTCCCATCCGAGCTGTTGGATCGTGCTTGATCCAACGGTTCGGAGTTTAGCGGCGCATCACCATCTAATGGGGATCTAGGGCTTCCATGAGCGAAATGATCTGGGCCGTCTGATGTCCCTTTGATCCAATGGCCCATGTAACATCCCAATTTTGGGCTTAGAAGTTTTGGGTTTGGACCGGACCGGTCGGTTCGCGGTTCGAATATAAAAGAGTGA
Organism: Hibiscus trionum; assembly: GCA_030270665.1. NCBI lineage: Eukaryota > Viridiplantae > Streptophyta > Magnoliopsida > Malvales > Malvaceae > Hibiscus > Hibiscus trionum. Next base: position 30,399,826 of record BSYR01000005.1, read on the forward strand.
ATTTAGGAAAGCCTAGTTCGGGTTGCGTTAAAAATGTGGAAAAATGTCTTAAAATCCTCTTTTATTATGTATAAGAGAAAAGTGAAATCAATTTTACAAAATGAGGTTTGGAAGTGTGACATTTTGGGTTAGTGACCAAAATGTAATTTTCGAAAACTGTGAGACTGTTTTAAAAAGGATTGAAACTTTGAATCTTTAAGGAGCTATTTACCCAATAGGAGTTTCTCCAGATTTTTCTTAAATATTAAAGGTTTAATAAATGGTTTTTAAATAAAAGAAAAAGAGAGGGAAGATATTTTGGCATTTTCCAACTAACTTTTCCTAAAATTCTATTTTCATTTTCTCTCATCTTTTCTCTCAAACCAAACACATTTCTCCAGAGCTTTTTCCTCTGATTTTTGACATCCAAACATGAGATTTTAATTCTCTTTTGATCTCTAATCATCTCTTCAACAAAACCTCACCATTTGCTACTTGGATCTTCAAGAATTTTGATTCTAAAAAGGGAGAAACTCAAGTTTAGAGGTATGAACGTCCTTCTCCTCTAAATTCTCAGTTCTTTACTGAAATTCCCAAGTTCTCAATCCTTGATTTATGTTTAATTAAAGGTTTTACAATTGTATTCTTGATTTTGGCTTTAAAATGCAAGATTTGTTTGATTTTGATGAAATTTCGTATAATCTGATTGGACAGTGTTTTGAGGTGTCAATTTGATGTTAAATGAATGTTTAATTGATGAGAAATTGAGAAATTTCGTATAATCTGATTGGGCAGTGTTTTGAGGAGTCATCTTTGGATCCTAGTGGTGGAGATCCGGAAGCTTGATTGGTGTTTCGGCAAGAGGCGAAACGGAATTGGTGAGTGGATTTTGGTTTTCAGCTTTGAAACCAATGTTTTGAAGGTTTGGGAGCTTAGTTTAAGTCTAAGCAACTTAGCTAAGCTCAAGAGTAAGTTTTCAGAAAAACTCTCTTGATGATGAACCATGGATTGGTTGTGTGCAATGTGGTTTGTTTGCATGTTTTAAATCCTGTTTTGGAAGCATATTTAGCATGTTTATTTGCTGAGATTATAAGCCATGTGTTGAAGGATGCTCAAGGTAAGAGATCCTTGTTTTTGAACATTGTTTAAATGTGGTTTGATGCCTAAGGATGCATGATGTTTATGGCTTTGTTAAATGCTTAAAAACAGTGGAATATTATTGTTAATGATGCATATTGGCAAGTGATGGTTAAGGTCACAAAGGTGTTTAAAAGTCCTTGTGTGAGCCTTGTTTATTTAAGAACAACATGGTGGTTAAAAGTCCATGGTTGGTTCTTGGTTAAGATCACAAAGGTGGTTAAAAGTCCTTGTGTGAATCTTGTGTATTTTAAGAACAACATGGTGTTTAAAAGTCCATGGTTGGTTCTTGGTTAAGGTTACAAAGGTGGTTAAAATTCCTTGTGTAAGCCTTGTTATTTAAGAACACCAAGGTGTTTAAAAGTCCTTGGGTGATTCTTGTTAAGGACACAAAGGTGTTTAAAAGTCCTTGTGTGGTCCTTGTCATGGTGTTTAAAAGTCCATGGATGATTCTTGTTAAGGACACAATGGTGTTTAAAAGTCCATGTGTGGTCCTTGGAAATTATAAGATCACAATGGTGTTTAAAAGTCCATGTGTGGATCTTATGTTGAATGTATCACTTGTTGCCAATGTGACATGTTATGAACTTGAAGCATGAATTGCTTGTTTTAAATGCTTTAGTGCATGTGCAAATGATGTATGATTTAAGGTTTTTAAAGGTGTTTCATAAATGCATTATTGTGTGGTTTTAAATGAGCATTCCTCACTAAGCTTTTCGCTTACGCTCTCTCTCTCTTTTCTTAAACCAATAATGCAGAGCATTAAAGTGCATTGAGGGCAGCAAGGAGGTGAAGAATCCAAGTGGTGAACTAAGCTCATGTATGGTGAAGGTTTCTTAAACACTATTAGCTTTTTGCATTTGGCAATGGGGAACCTATGTTGATGTTTTAGGAGATGTTTTGGACTCCTTAAGTTGGTTTTATGTTGTTAATGTTGTTGGAACATGTAAATGGCCTTTATGTGGTTGATTTGGTATTTTGATGCTTGAATGGTTTATGAAATAGGAAGCTTGCCTATAGAATTGGGGATTTGCTTAATTGATGCCATGTTTGAGTATGATTGAAGCAATTATGTTCCTTGATTGTTGAATGACTTGCTGGTATATTTTGGTGGCATTTGGAGCATGTTTGATGGGTCAAATATGTGTTAATTCAGCAAAAATCTGCAAATCTGGGCAGGCCGTATCGGAACGGGTGCTACCGTTTCGGAACAGGGGCCTGAAATGGTCTAGGCGTTCCGAAACGGGAGGAACCGTTCCGGAACGGAAATGCCACTGCCAAGCCTCGTTTCGGAACCAGTTTTGGAACGGTCTCGCGTTTCAGAACAGGTCCTCCCTGTTTCAGAACACTCGACCGTTGGGCTCTAAAATTGATGGTTATATGTTTTGAAATGCTTGCATTTTGGTCCCGAAATTTATTATTGCAATTGAATGAGTTTGGAATGTCCGTTTGAGCTGAAATTTGGCAGAGAAGCATGAAAGATGATTAATTTCAAGTTGGTAACTTCTAATTGGGTTAAGTCCTTATAATTTTCAGAATTTACATTTTGGTCCCTAAAGTTGTAATTTGTTCAATTGAGTCCCTGAATGTTCTCTGATTGTTTTGATCTTTGAGTATGATTATCTTGTGAACATATCTAGGGTTAATGTGCCTTTAGACAAGATTAAAAAGAAAAAAAAGGGTCGTTAATCAAGGTTGACTTTCGGGTTGACTTTGGTTTTCCCCGTGTAAACTTCTTAATTCGGGTCAACCGTCTAGGCCGGGTTAAGGGGGTTACAGCCCAGATTGGTGCGGCGCTGAACAATCTGATGGAGTCTCCTAGGGTTTTTCTATCTTCACATCTGGGCTGTTGATCTGGTGCCTGGATCCAACGGCCAGATCCGGGGGCGGCTGCAATCACACAAGGCAGCGGTTAGGGTTTTTTTTATCAGATTAGGACTAATTTTGTTTTGGGACGAACGGGCCTTGTATCAATTGTAATGGACTGTAAATGGACTTTAAAATACAATTTGGGCTTATGTTATTTAATATATCGGGCTCGTGCGTGTTTATATTATTTCTTTTTTTGTCTTTTATTCTAATAATAATAATAATACTATAGTATCTAACCGGTAGTAATAACAACAGAAAACAACATTAATAATATATAAGATAATAGTAGAAATAATAACAAAACATATAAGAATCTGTGATGATAATATGATAAGGATGATAACAAATGTGGTGATAAAGTTAATAAATATGACCGAAAGTGACAAGAAGCATAACAACCATAGTATATAGTATACGAATAACATTAATAATAATGGAAGGACTAATGATAATAGCTGAAAATATTTACACTAATAATTCAATATCCAAGTGTTAATTAACCCAAGCCCAACATGCATGGACAAAGCCCAAGTGGATAAAGCCCAATATGAATAAAGCCCAATATGAATATACAAGACCCAATCTTATTTAAGCAGATTTAAGGGCTAATCAGCCCGGACAAAATTAGTGATTACAACCTTCCTTCAAATGAAGGAAAGCCTTGAATTAAAAATCGAAAACAAGGAAGTAAAGAAAGCTTACCCGAAAATATAGGAAGCAAGCACCTCTTTTTCATCATCTTCTTCACCTAAGCACACACCTCCATTAGTGGAAATCCAAGCTTGTTATTTCTTCACTTTAACGATATCGAAACATTGTTATCGATCGAGTAAGCTATATTCCTCATTCAATTAATGGATTCCATGGATATTTTGGGTGTAACCTAAGCTAGGGTTCTGACTATCCATGAATATCTTCTTGTTGCTATCTTTATTGAAGCTGGATGTTGATTTCGGTATCCCTATGTTGATTTTAATGTCGAAACATCAATTCTAATAAGTTCCTATTAATATTTCTAGCTCAAGAAGGGGAGAAAGAGGTATCACCATCTCCTTCACAAGCTAGGAATAAAGGAATCGCTATCCAATAGCCTTGAAGCTTCGGATTGCTAAGGTGAGTGTAGTCGGAGTCTCGGATTTAGGCGAAACGCCTTCTCGGATCATTATTTGTTGTCTTAAATCGTTTCGCTAACATTGTTGTTGAAGCGAATGTATTGGATGTTAAATCGGACACTTGGGTAAGTGTCGATAAGTTATCATTGAACATTGATTATGGACATTGTGCATTAACATTGATATAAGCATTGTTAAGAGATCATTGCATTGAAATCATCGAACATTGATAATGTCACCAATTCATGAGATATCGATGTTGAGATATATGTGTATTAGTCATTGACTATATCGAATTTATAGAATATTGGTATATCATGGATCATTGAAATGAATATGTACATTATGACCTTGGATTGGAATGGACTCGGGATATAATTGGCATGCCATAGAACTCATGAACTCAGTGTACGGGTGGACTACGGTCCTAAGGCTACAGCCTATATTGATTTGGCGAGGCGGAGGGATGTGTATTGTTATTGGTCACTTTGGCGAGGCGGAGGGATTGAACCATTCATTGTTTTGGCGAGGTGTAGGAAATCGTGTATCCACGATTTTAATTCAATCCAAGGGAATTATGAATGAAAGAGATACATACTTATTGCTTATTGCATTGTTATATGGCATTGATTATGTTAACATGAAATTAAGTATCATTGTAGCTATGGCTTTCCATCATTTATGTTATTTGTGACTACCTCACTAGGCAAAGAGTGCCTAATGTGTTTTCCCTCATGTATTTTCAGGTTAAAGAGTTGTACGTTGGAAGATCAGATCGGCCGCAAGAACAAGTCACTACTAAGCTACAAGTAATGTAAATATGACCTTAAACTCCTATGAAGGTGGCAAAGTAGTTAAACTAGTCAATTATGCTCATTTTGCTGTATTGGTGTTTTGTCTATCTTGTAATAAGGTCATTAGCCTTAAATGGCCCTTTTGGTCCTTTGGATATAGCCTTAATTATGCATGCATTGCTAAAAAGGTAAAAACGAGGTAAACGTATTCATATAGCTATGAAATTTGGTATGTTAGTAGTTTATATCTTTAGAATTTTGCGTATAATGTTTCGTTGCAATTGGACATCATTTGATAGGGTAATTTACATAAAAACCAGACAAAATCTGTCATTACAGACCTCCACGTATCGCAACGGGTAATGACATTTTGATATGGGTACCCTAACTTTGAACCTGTGATTAAGGGCGTTCCAAAATGAAGTGATGCCGTTTCGGAACATTTTTGCCTCTGGAGACCCCTGTTTCGATACAGGTTTCGGAACGGTCAAGTCAAAGTCTTTGTTGGTCAACCCGTTCCGATACAGGTCAAGCCTGTATCGAAACGGTATGTGATGTCGGGTCAACAAGGTTGACTCTAGTGCACCCGTTCCGGTATAGTCTAGAGTCTTTCGAAACGGGGTTAGGTAAATTTGTTATGGCTCTTTAGAAAGCTTTGATTATTTCACAATTCACTCATTGATTCTTGTAGAGTCAAATTGATAGTGCTAATGGCTTCAGAATTGAATGAATTTGGTAAGTATAACCCTTTAGTAATGAATTTCACTTTGACAGTGTCTATTCGATAAGGGACCTCAAGTTTGTTAAGATTTACCAATTATTCCTACATGCTTGTATTAATTATAAAATGACCCTTGATTGATAATTGTGTATTCTCCTTGATAATATGGATTAAAGAATGCATTGGTTGTATGTTGGACATCATCCATTATCCAATCATGAGTTTATTTTGAATTTTCTAACACTGTTTGTCGCTTCATTTTCCGGTAACACATTCCGACCTGATTCTCTACCAGACCGGGAAGGGGGTGTTACATTTGTGGTATCAGAGCCAGAATTTAGTCGATTCTAGGACTAAACTGAAGTATATTGTATTGTTATTGTTTTACTTTGCCACCTAGGAGTTTTATTTTGTATATATTGTGACTTGTCGACTAATCCGATCTTTCATATAGTTATGTCTGTGACAAATGAAGCTCATGTAGATGAGCAAACAGCCGGCTCCTCGACACATGGTGAGGAGGTTAGGGGAGGAAAACCTCTAGACCCACCGCAACTATAGGACCCTCATGTTCAGGGTGCGGAGCCTATTGCACCTAATGCTCAGGTTGAATGTTATCAGAGTATGGCCAACATGTTTAAGCACTTTATGACTGCGATGCAAGCAACACCACCAGTTCAGCCTACTCTTTCTATTGCTCAGTACGTCCGAGCCCCTGTGGATAAAATGGCTTCACTCCGAGCCTATTCTTTCACTAGAAAGGACGATGATAATCCTAAAATTGTTGAATACTGGTTGGATAACACCCTACGCATCTTGAACAAGCAGTTGCAGTGCTCCGATGAGCACAAGTTAGAGTGTGCTATCGCTTTGTTAACCGATGAAGCTCTGATGTCGTGGGAGACTACTATCCTTACTGTTCCCGAAGAATCGATCACTTGGGAATTCTTTCTCAAGGAATTCTGGAACAAGTACATCAGCGAGTACTATCTTGCGGAAAGAATGAGCACTTTTCTTCATTTGAGACAAGGTGGGAGGCCTATCGAACAGTACATCCATGATTTCTGCAAGTATTGCCGATATGGAGCCGAGTTTATAAAGAAAGAATAAGACAAGTGCCGAATGTTCATTGCTAGGTTGAGCGTTGAGCTGCGACCTATGTTTACTACCTTGGGTATCACCAATTTCCAGGATTTGGTGAACCGAGTTAAAGCAACAGAAGCAACGCAGAGAGCTCAGAGAGCAAATATGTCTAACCGGTCTGAGAAAAGAACATGGAGCGACTCCCGACCTCCCAAATGGAACAAGAAAGGCAAGTATCAAGGTTCGAAGCAAGCTTCTTTCTCACAGCCTTCCCGCACAGGGAACATTGAGAGACCACAACTATCACCCAGTCCTGGTCTAAGGTGGCCTCAGTGGAGAGTACTTGAGGTTTGAATCAGAGTGTTTAACATCCAGTCTGTAACTTCTGTCAGAAACGACACTCGGCAGGGCAATGCCGCAGGCAGACGGGAGCATGTTTCTTCTGTGGGGAACAAGGACATTTCATCCGGGATTGTTCTCAGAATCCCTCCAAGTCAGTGGTTGTGCACAGAGACATCACTTCACCCACTCAGTCCTTTCGAGGAAAAGGACCAAGACAAGTACCTTCGGGAGCATCAGGTAGGCCAGGCAAATCCGGGATGCGGGGTAATAAGCAAGAATCGAAGGCCTCTACCCAGTTGTATCATGTGAGAGGCCGCGAGGAGGATGACGAGCCTGATGTTATAGCAGGTACCGTTATGTTATATGCTTACTCATTGTATGTATTGATTGATCCTGAATCTACACATTCTTTTATAAGCCTGGTATTGGTTAAAAGACATAGGATGTCTAGTGAACCCTTAGCAACAAAAGTCTTTGTGACAAATCCGTTAGGTGATTGTGTTGCTCTAAGCTTTGTATGTAAGAACTGTCCAATCATGATTCAAGGAATTCTATTCCCTGGGGACTTCCTAGTTTTACCAATCCACGAGTTTGATGCGATCCTAGGCATGGATTGGCTTAGTAACCATCAAGCGTGGGTAGACTGTAGTAAGCGAAAATTGTATCTTCGAGACCTTGGCAAGGAAAGGATAATCTTGATGGAATCTCGGAACTCCATGTTGTGTGCATTGTCCACTGAATCCAAGAATGAACCTCAGATCCATGACATTGATACAGTAAATGAATTCCCAGATGTTTTTTCTGACGAGCTTCCAGGATTGCCCCCAACCCGTGAAGTAGAATTTGGTATTGAGGTGCAACCTAGGACTGCTCCAATTTCAATTGCACCATATCGGATGGCGGCTGTGGAGTTGAAGGAATTAAAAGCTCAAATTCAAGACCTTATGAACAAGGGTTTTATCCAACCGAGCTCTTCACCTTGGGGAGCCTCGGTTCTTTTTGTCAAAAAGAAGGATGGTTCGATGCATTTGTGCATTGATTATAGACAATTGAACAAAGTCACCGTTAAGAATAAGTATCCTTTGCCCAGGATAGACGACATGTTCGATCAATTAAAAGATGCTTATATGTTCTCCAAGATTGATCTAAGGTCGGGTTACTATCAAATGAAAGTCAAGGAGTGTGATGTGCCCAAGACTGCCTTTCGTACAAGATATGGACATTATGAATTCTTAGTAATGCCTTTCGGACTAACGAATGCACCGGCAGCTTTTATGGATTTAATGAATCGAATATTCAGGCCCTATCTTGATAAATTTGTTGTGGTGTTCATAGACGATATCTTGATTTATTCCAAGAATGATTCGGAACACTGAGATCACCTTCGTATTGTACTCCTGACTCTGAGAGAGAAACGGTTGTACGCGAAGTTTTCTAAGTGTGAATTCTGGCTCACTGAAGTGGCCTTTCTGGGGCATGTTGTATCCGCTTTGGGTGTTCAGGTGGATCCGAAGAAAATTCAAGCTATTGTGGATTGGCATCCGCCAAAGAATGTTGGTGAGGTTAGAAGTTTTCTCGGGCTTGCTGGATATTACCGTAGGTTCGTGAAAGGATTTTCAATGTTAGCCGCCCCTTTAACTAAATTGTTGCGGAAGGAGACACCTTTTGTTTGGAGCGAAGTCCAACAACGAAGCTTTGATCAGTTGAAACAAGTCCTAACCCATGCACCTGTCTTGACCCAGCCTGAGTCTGGAAAAGACTATACAGTTTACAGTGATGCCTCGCATCTTGGGTTAGGGTGTGTATTGATGCAAGAAGGTAAGGTTATTGCTTACGCTTCAAGGCAACTTAAGCTACATGAGATGAACTATCCCACCCACGATTTAGAATTGGTTGCAGTTGTCTTTGCATTGAAAATCTGGAGGCATTATCTCAATGGGGAGAAATGCTATCTTTTCACCGACCACAAAAGCCTCAAGTACTTGTTGACACAAAAGGATTTGAATCTTCGAAAACGGAGGTGGATGGAACTTCTTAAGGATTATGATTTAGTCATTGAGTATCATCAAGGCAAGGCTAATGTTGTAGCCGATGCACTCAGCCACAAACCTCTGCCTGGTAAGCATTGATTATGAATTTGAAGTTATAAGTTTGGTGAAGCATGCTAACTCATCGTTACATCACTCTCTTGTAGCTCCTCGAGCAATTAAAGCTCACTTCCGGCTTCGGAAGCATCAATGCCTCGTAGCTGAACTTCAAGTTCAGTCTACCATCATTTCACGAATTAAGGACTTGCAAGAACAAGATTCTGAGCTCCAAGCCATTGTCTCTAAGCTATCAGATAATCCAGACTTCAGAATTAATTCTGAAGGACTCCTATGTTTTCATGATCGAGTTTGCGTGCCTAATGATGAAACTCTCCGCACCGACATTCTTGCTGAAGCACATTCGAGTTCTTTTTCCTTTCACCCCGTGTCTGTGAAAATGTATAAAGATCTACATGAACTATACTAGTGTCCATGCATGAAGCAGGCTATTGTTGATTATATTTCCAAGTGCCTCACGTGTCAACGTGTTAAGGCAGAACATTGTGCCCCTACAGGACTCTTACAACCTATTGATCCACTGAAATGTAAATGGGAAAAGATAACCATGGATTTTTTCAGTGGTCTACCGTTAACCCCTGCGAAGCATGATGCTATATGGGTTATTGTAGATCGGTTTACGAAGACAGCTCATTTCATACCGATTAGAATGGACTACGATCTTCCTAAGCTGGCTGACTTATACATCAAGGAAGTGACTTGACTCCACGAAGTGCCTGAATCTATCATCTCTGATCGAGATCCTCAGTTTGCATCTCGGTTTTGGAGAACCCTACAAGGAGCTCTGGGCACCAGAGTTAAACTTAGCACAACCTTCCACCCTCAAACTGACGGTCAGTCAGAAAGGGTAATTCAGATTTTGGAAGACATGCTTCGGGCATATATTATCGACTTTGGTGGGACATGGGAGAAATCTCTACCTCTTGTCGAAATTGCTTATAATAACATTTATCAAGCGTCCATTCAATGGCCCCGTTTGAAGCATTGTATTGTAGACGATGCAGAACTCTGTTGTGCTCGTCGGAGTTGTGTGAGGGCAGAGTGTTAGGCCCTGATTTGCATCGTGAAACCGAAGAACGAGTGACCCTCATTCATGATCGTCTTAAGGCTGCCTTCGATCGGCAAAAAGCTTATGCTGATCTCAAATGGAGAGACATTCAATATGAAGTCAGTGAGAAAGCCTTTCTTAAAGTGTCACCGTGGAATAAAGTCTTGAGGTTTGGCAAGAAGGGAAAATTGAGCCCTCGGTTCATTAGACCCTTTGAAATTATTGAAAAGATTGGCCCAGTGGCATATCGACTGTTGCTACCCTCAGAATTAAGTAAAATCCACAATGTCTTTCATGTATCGATGCTTCGTAAGTATCGATCTGACCCCTCACACATTGTGGAACCCGAATATGTAGAAATACTGCCAAACTTATCCGATGAAGAAGAACCGATTGAGATTCTTGCTAAGGAAGTCAAAAGGCTTCGCAACAAAATTGCACCCTTAGTTAAAGTGCTTTGGAGAAGTCACACGGTTGAGGAGGCCACTTGGGAGCCTGAAGAAACTATGCGACAACAATACTCGCACCTCTTCAGTTCAGGTAAAATTCGAGGACGAATTTTTCTTAAGGCGGAGAGAGTAGTAACACCTCGAAATCTGGTCTAGTCGGAATTCATTTCCGATGATCGTAAATTTTACATTGATGAAGCTTAAAGATTTCACCGACTAGTTAATTATTGTTATCGAACCCTAACTAGGCTTTAAACATCGGACTTGAATCCTATTAAGTAATATTAAGCTTTTAGTGGCTAAAATGGAAGAATTATAAGTTGGAGGGTAAAGTTATATTAGTGTGAAAAGTAAGGGGCTAACCATGCGATTAGCCCCTTGAGTTAAACTCTCCGCTTACGTTGAGTTACCTGATGACCTTCTTTCAGATGAAGGAAAGCCTTGAATTAGAAATAGAAAACAAGGAAGTAAAGAAAGCTTACCCGAAAATATAGGAAGCAAGCACCTCTCTTTCATCATCTTCTTCACCTAAGCACACACCTCCATTGGTGGAAATCCAAGCTTGTTATTTCTTCACTTTAACGACATCAAAACGTTGTTATCGATCGGGTAAGCTATATTCATCATTCAATTAATGGATTCCATGGATATTTTGGGTGTAATCTAAGCTAGGGTTTTGACTATCCATGGATATCTCCTTGTTGCTATCTTTATTGAAGATGGATATTGATTTCGATATCCCTATGTTGATTTTGATGTCGAAACAACAATTCTAATAAGTTCTTATTAATCTTTCTAGCTCAAGAAGGGGAGAAAGAGGTATCACCATTTCCGTCACAAGCTAGGAATAAAGGAATCGCTATCCGAGAGCCTTGAAGCTTCGGATTGCTAAGGTGAGTGTAGTCGGAGTCTCGGGTTTAGGCGAAAGGCCTTCCTGGATCATTATTTGTTGTCTTAAATCGTTTCGCTAACGTTGCTGTTGAAGCGAATGAATTGGATGTTAAATCGGACACTTGGGTAAGTGTCGGTAAGTTATCATTGAACATTAATTATGGCCATTGTGCATTAACAATGATATAAGCATTGTTAAGAGATCATTGCATTGAAATCACCGGACATTAATAATGTCACCAATTCATGAGATATCGATGTTGAGATATATGTGTATTAGCCATTGACTATATCGAATTTATGGAATATTGGTATATCATGGATCATTGAAATGAATATGTACATTATGACCTTGGATTGGAATGGACTCGGGAAATAATTGACATGCCATAGAATTCATGAGCTCAGTGTACGGGTGGACTACGGTTTTAAGGCTACGACCTATATTGATTTGACGTGGCGGAGGGATGTGTATTGTTATTGGTCACTTTGGCGAGGCGGAGGGATTGGACCATTCATTGTTTTGGCGAGGCAAAGGAATTCGTGTATCCACGATTTTAATTCAATCCAAGGGAATTATGAATGAAAGAGATACATACTTATTGCTTATTGCATTGTTATATGACATTGATTATGTTAACATGAAATTAAGTATCATTGTAGCTATGGCATTCCATCATTTATGTTATTTATGACTACTTCACTAGGCAAGGTGTGCCTAATGTGTTTTCCCTCATGCATTTTCAGGTTAAAGAGTTGTACGTTGGAAGATCGGATCGGCCGCAAGAACAAGTCACTACTAAGCTACAAGTAATGTAAATATGACCTTAAACTCTTAGTAAGGTGGCAAAGTAGTTAAACTAGTCAATTATGCTCATTTTGTTGTGTTTGTGTTTTTTCTATCTCGTAATAAGGTCATTAGCCTTAAATGGTCCATTTGGTCCTTTGGATATAGCCTTAATTATGCATGCTTTGCTAAAAAGGTAAAAACGAGGTAAACATATTCATATAGCTATGAAATTTTGTATGTTAGTAGTTTATATCTTTGGAATGTTTCGTATAAAGTTTCGTTGCAATTGGACATCATTTGATAGGGTAATTTACATAAAAACCAGACAAAATCTGTTATTACAGACCTCCCCGTATCGAAACGGGTGATGACGTTTCGATACGGGTACCCTAACTTTGAACCTGTGATTAAGGGTGTTCCGGAACGAAGTGATGCCGTTTCGTAACATTTTTGCCTCTGGAGACCCATGTTTCGATACAGGTTTCGGAACGGTCAAGTCAAAGTCAATGCTAGTCAACCCATTCTGATACAGGTCAAGCCTGTATCGAAACGGTATGTGATGCCAGGTCAACAAGGTTGACTCTAGTGCACCCATTTCGATATAGTCTAGAGTGTTTCGAAACGAGATTAGGTAAGTTTGTTATGGCTCATTGGACAGCTTTGATTATTTCACAATTTAGTCACTGATTCTTGTAGAGTCAAATTGATAGTGCTAATGGCTTCAGAATTGAATGAATTTTGGTAAGTATAACCCTTTAGTAATGAATTTCACTTTGACAGGGTCTATTCGATAAGGGACCTCAAGTTTTTTAAGATTTACCAATTAGTCCTACATGCTTGTAATAATTATAAAATGACCCTTGATTGATACTTTTGTATTCTCCTTGATAATATGGATTAAAGAATGCATTGGTTGTATGTTGGACATCATCCATTGACCAATCATGAGTTTATTTTGAATTTTGTAACATTGTTTGTCGCTTCGTTTTTCGGTAACACATTCCGACCCGATTCTCTACTAGACCAGGAAGGGGTGTTACAATATTAGCTATCGAACCAGGATCAATCTGTTAGGTTGGGAAGAAGGAAACGAGAGATGATAAGTACAAAGTTGTACTTAGTGAGGTAGCAATTATTATTCAATTTTAAAACAAGTTAGATCTTATTCACGATATTTAATAAGAAGACCTAGCTAGTCTCATGGCATATTCAATCACATACATTCATCGAATTAGTCATATAACAATAATCAATGCTTGCAAAACAAGTCACAATAACAATTATCATTAGAACAATTCATGTAAGAAAAGTCATTTTATGTTTAATCTTGAAATTAAGATGCCTTGGTTATTAGATTGGTCTAGGTAAGCGAGTCACAAGTTGGTACATTTGTACCTAAACAAGAAGATACTAGATAGTATCACAAGTAGGTGCTAAGACACCAAATCCACTAGTACATATAGTACAATTTCACAAGGCACACAAGTGCTAATTAAGAAGGTGTATAATCACCATTTCAAGAAGGTATGTCAATACCCAAATCAAGAGAGCTCTAGACCCTAGGGCATGCCCCTCTACCTAAGCCATCTAGTAAACCAAGGACTTGTAGCTTTTTAAATTAGCATATTTCATGTCATAGAAGATAAACCATGATACAACAAGAGGTTATTCAATCAAACCATGGCATGAAAATTTTCAGCAAGCTTTCACATAGATTTTCATATCACTCAATCATCTAAATAAAGAGCAACCATACTCAATTCTTACATATAACAATCAGTCATGGTAAACCAACATGTATCAACCTTTAAATAGCATCCAAATTCAGTAGCATACAAAAAATATCATGCCTCATTCGATCATTCATAGCATCACACAAAACAGTCCAATAATACACATAATTCACAATATCAAACAATTCATTCGAGCATACTTTCATGTTTAATTATTTAGCCTCCTTCCCTTACTAAATTACCAGCTTTAATTTAAGTCATTTTCATGCTTGTAACATAAATAAAATTAAATTAGAAATGGTGGTTAGGAAACTAGTCCCAACCCTAGGGTAACTACACTCACAAACTCCCAAGCTATTCTTGTTCCGTGATAGTATTCCCCTTGCTCCTCCTTTGAGATGATCCAATCTTGGCTTCCTCCTCCAATTTGTCAATCCCTTGGTCTTGTTGATCATACACATACATATAAAAGACATATTAGTACCTAAATTATGCATTAGACCACCAATATGCAAATGCTAAATTCAATTTCTCAAAGCTGTCCTAATCTGGCAGACTTGAGCACCAGCCACTAAATTGGTCATAACTTTCTCTATACAATTCCAAAAATCAATTATCATACATTCATAGAAAGGTAATTCAATATCATATTTAACAAAATTGGCATCACATTTTTATCACTTCTAGATTATTACAGTTTATTACTTCTTTACTGGTATTCCGAACTCAAAACAGTTTTGGAGTGCCTAACTTAATTCACTTCCAGATTTTAGCACATAGCTCTAAATTGAGTTTCGTTTTCTCTCAACTAAAATAGACATATGAAAGTTTAATCCATAAAAATTTCAGCTTAAAATTCCTTATATAAAATTTATAGTGAATTTTCCAAGTTGCTGTCCGGAACATGACTGTTCTTGGACAGATTTCACTAATTTGCTTAATTTATCAAATTGAGCCATTTTTAAGATTAATTTGAGTTACTAAAATTTTTCTAACATGATCCCGTGATTTTTAAATCAATTTCCAAAATCATAATTTAACCAATTTTAATCCTATTATTTTCTAATTATTACAAAACAGTCTCAAATTTCAGTTTTCATAATTCATTGTACTAATTTGTTAATTCCTTCAATCTAACTTCATTTTAATCAAATTTTAGCCAATCCAAAGCCTAAATCTTATAATTAAGACCCTTAATCTTCAATTCATTCCTAATGGAAATTTTCCAATTCAAATCTTAATTCTTTTAATTTTACAGTTTAGTCCAAGGCCATAACATTATCTTCAAATATGTCCTAATTTATTCGGTTCACTAATTCGAGTTTAAAAATTCAATTTCCAGTATAGACCTCAATTCAAATTCATTCCTAAGCTCTTAAACATTTCATGCATGCATAAATCAAGAATTTCCAGCCATGAAACACAATAAAAATCAATTCAACTCATCATAGCATCAATCGGCTATCTAGCAAAATTTAAGGTTTAGTTCACTTACATGTTATAGCTTTAATCCCTCTTGAAAACAAGCTTAAATCAAGTTTCTAAATACTCAATAATGGCTGAAGAACCAGCAAAGTTTCCCTCTCTAAGCTCCCTAATTTTCACGGTAAAAGAAGAAGAAAGGAAGAAGGAGAAGAGAAAGTTTTGTTTGATAGTGGGACATGTCCAATCCCCTTTCTCTCTCATGTGGCTGGCCAAAGTGATGATTAGGGGCTGGGAAAGCTCAATTTTACCCCTCAACTCTCTTCTAGAGTTAACTAATTACAAGGGGTAGGCTTAGTCTATTTAAAACTTTAGCATGCAAACTTTTTATTTAAGCTTAATTCTAGTTAAGCCATCTTAATTTAGCTCTTGTCTTTCCAATTTCATTCAATTAGGTGCTAAATCATCTAATTACAATTAATTTGTGATCAATTAATTTAATTAAATAAATCGACTTAATTTATTTTCTTCTAGGGTACATCGAGGGTATTACAACACCCTCGACTCGGATGTTACAATTTGGGCGTCAAGCACAAACCTAAACCATTAAAATTCTCAAATTGGGTTTAGCCCAAACAAGTTATTTCTCAAAAGCATTAAAAGTCAACAGTTGAAAACATAGATAAACAATTTAAATCGTTACAAAGGATCTCCCCTTTAGATTAAAATATTAAAACATTTGATTTGATTAATACAATTCCAAAAGAAAGATTTACAGACTCTACCACGTAAGGTCCTATGAATGCATAGCCCACTAAACCCAAGTATCGTACTCTAAAAGCCCTCATATGTTGAAATCTCGTACTATTAGTGCTCATCGATCCCACGATCCAACGGTCAACCTACGCACGACAACAATGATTCTAAGCACTGAGCTTACAAAGCTCAGTGGTACACTATAAAGTGTCCATAAGTTCTATATTTTGTGCACATTCCATCTCATATTATTGCAGTTTTTGAGTACATTTTAGGCATAATTAGGATCATGCATTGCATTTTACAGTATTTTTTTACTTTGACATGCTTCTTATGGATTATTTGTTTTTTGGTGAGTAAAAGGTATTGTTTTAGTTCAGTTTTAGTTTCAGGTACTAAAAGCTGGTAGAAGGAGAGAGGAGCTGAGGACATGACACTGAGGCAGCAGATCAAGGAGTTGTACAGATGCACTTCCAAACAGAGACAGCAGTTGTCGCCGCCCTACCTGCCGCCCAAGACAACAAGCTAAGGAATTGGAGTGCGGTCTGTAGAGCAGAAAATCTTGATTCTAACGATGCTATCCACTCAATATCCCGATGACTGTAGCGGGCAGAGCCGCCGAATGAGGAGTTTGAGATTACTTGCGGAACAAAGCAACGTGATGAAGTCCACATTCAACTCAAAGAAGTTAGAATTTAAGGTTGCATTTAATACAAAAGCTACTTTGAAGACTTCTACTCCAAGAAAGACTAGACCTAGCTAATGCCTATACATACTCAATGTATTTTTACTTCAAGACAAATTAGGTTTTCCCTTAGGCATAGTTTAGGTTTTCTTGCCGTCAATTATTTTCTAATTCTTCTTTGGGTTTGGGTTATGTTGTAATTAGTGTGAGAACAGTTTTTTTAGGATTTTCTATTTGTTTTTGCAATAAAGCTTCAAGATCTGCTTATTCCATGTTCTTCATAGTTTTCAATTAAGGCGAAAGATTAGTTTATTACTATCCATTTGTTCGGTATCGAGAGAGTCGAACTCACGAAAGGAGTAAGTACGGTCCTCACCTTAATCAAGTGTTGATCAATCCAGCCTAGACATATGTTAGGGTTTAAGGCGGCTAAAAGAGAACGAACCAAACATTGTTATCTTTGCACGATTCACGCCGCGACTGGTATTATCTGCAGTGGGCATCAACAACATTATGACTTAGACATAAGCGGGATCACTTTTGAAGCGTTCTGTCGAGCCTTGCAGTTTTGCCGAGTTTGCCGACGTGACACAAGTCCATTCCCCTACCGAGGCAGCGAGAGCGTCTCAGCAGCTTAACTGCCATCACCCGCCGAGGCTGAAAAGTTTGGCAACGCAAAGAAACTTGTCATATTCAACGCAGTTTCACACTAAACAGCTCAACTTATTTGTGCATTTAGTTGTGTTTTATTTTATTTTCCTTTCAAACAACTCAACTTATTTGTGCATTTAATTTTCCTTTGTGCAGGAGTTACAATTCGAGTCAAGCTTTCCAATCCCTTTGGGAGACGATATCTTTTATACTATTACTTGACAGGAGTGTGCACTTGCACTCATATTTAGAGAACACTAAAACGCTCTACAAGTTTTTGGCGCCGTTACCGGGATTGGTAACAGCGAATTTCGTCTTTAAATTCTGTACTTTTATTTTATTTGCAATTAATTTTTAGTTCTTATTATTTTTATTTTTAAACGAAAAAAAAAAAGAATTTTACAGTTTCCTTTGCTAGTGCATGTACAGGGCAAACCCAAAAGGTGAAATCGTTTATTGTGATGATATCGTACGAAGAGCAAGAGAACTCAAAAAGGAAATCAGAACAGCTCTAGGGAAAGCTAAAGAAGAGAGAAAAGAAGAGGAAATCAATGAAGAAATAAACAAAAACCCTGCCAACAATGCTCAGAACGGTAGGGATGGGCAGCAAGACCCACCGCCCAGATAACAACAGCAAGATCCACCTAGGCAGTCGCCCCCTATTACGCCCAGGCAGCCACAGTATGTTCTAACCACCAGGGATTACTTGGAACATGACTTCAGAGGGTTCGATCCTACAGTGACAGAACCTGAAATTGAGGCAGATCACTTTGAGCTGAAGCCCATTATGTTTAACATGATCAACACTTTAGGGCAATTTGGAGGGACTGCCACAGAAGATGCTCGGCAGCACTTAAGAAGATCCCTGAACATATGTAGAGCTTTCAAAATACATGGAGTCCACCAAGATGTGCTAAGGCTGAGGTTATTCCCCTATTCACTAAGGGATATGGCAAAAAAGTGGTTAAACAACCAGCCAGCAGGGTCATTCAACACATAGACATAACTGTGCAAGGACTTTTTGGATCGTTTCAGCACATCTAATGTCACAGACTGATTGACAAACGAGATCACAGCCTTCCGACAAGGGGGTGATGAGCCAATGTATGAAGCATGGGAGCGGTACCAACATATGCTTAATAATTGCTCGCTTCATGGTTTTCTAGCTTGGACACAGGTGTCAATGTTCTACAGCGGGGTGAACTACCCAACTCGAATGATGATTGATGCCTCAGCCAACAGAATCATCCTTGACAGACCACTAGAGGAGACACTGCGGATCCTGAACCAAGCCGCCAAAAATGACTATAAGTACCCAACAGCCCGCCGAGGCGGCATTAGGCGGCCAACAGTTGTGAAAAAAGCGGAAGCCTCAAAATCTGTCAATGTCTGCCTCGATAAACTGACAGAGCTGGTTATGAACGTGGTAAAACCCACTGGGAAAGTCTATGAGGCCAAGGCTGTAGAGCCATTCTGTGATGAGTGTGGGGGCAACCACGATTCCTCCGAATGTACTGCATCTGCTAATTTCATGGGAGGATACGAGAGGAACAGCAGGCCCGCCACGAACAAATACAACCCTGGGTGTAGGAATCATCCAAACTTTTCCTGGAGCAATCCAAAAACTGTTGCCAATCCACAACAGCAACATGGAGGTTACCAGCAGAACCAGTCTAGACAGCAAGCTCAGCAACCACAGAACAATTCACTAGAAGCAACTTTACAAACTTTTATTCAAATACTAGTGAGTTTATTGTTCGTAAAAATAAGTTTATTGGTAAAACTGGGTCGTTTATGAACAAGACAAAGATGAGGATGAATAATCAGGAAGCTGCGATAAAGAACCTTGAGACCCAATTTGGGCAATTCACTACGATCTTCAGCAACAGGACAATGGGTGCAGCATCCAGCAGTACAGAGGCAGTGGCTAAACCCACATATGAGTAGTGCAAAGCCATATCAACCAGAAGTGGGAAACAGTTGGATGAGCCTATATGGGAAAAGCCAGCAGAAAAACAACCAGCACAGAAAGAACTACCTGCCGCAGTAGCATTGACACCACTCACCCTGACAGCTGAGCTAGACAGCAGCCCTGAGGTAGATGATCCTCCACATATCAAGTTCCCATGCAAAGAACGTATAGACGACATCGTCTGCCAGCTCCTTTCCCACAGAGGCTTAAGCAACAGAAGCAAAAGCACCAGTTTAGAAAATTCTTGGATATTCTGAAACAGGTGCACATAAACATCCCTCTCATAGAAGTCATTCATAACATGCCCAACTATGCAAAATACTTAAGAGACATGGTTTCTAAAAAGAAGAGGATTGGGGAGTTTGAAATAGTTGTTGTGACAGAGGAATGCATGGCTATGCTACACAACAAGCTGCCGCCCAAGCAAACAGATCTGGGCAGCTTTGTTATACCATGCAGAATAGGCAGCAAGCATGAAACTAAGGCCATGTGTGACCTAGGAGCCAGCATCAACTTAATGCCCAAGGCATTCTTCGACGAACTGGGAATTGGGTAATCCAAACCCACCTCGATTATGATGAAACTTGTTGATCATTCGTTTGTACAACTGGAGGGCAAGATTGAAGACATCCTAGTTCGAGTGGGCAGCCTTATCTTTCCAGCAGACTTTCTCATTTTAGACTGCGAGACCGATGAAAACACCCCCATCATCCTTGGGCGACCATTCTTGGCCACAGGTAAAATGCTAATAGATGTAGAACATGGGGAGCTGATCATAAGGGTAGACAATTAGAGCATCAAGTTGAATGTGTTACAACCCTCAGAAAAGGAAAAATGCTCAGAAGCTCATACCGCTAAAATCAGCACTGAGACAGGCCCAGACAGCAGCTGTCACGGTAGACTCAAGGGCAGGCTAAAGGACCCAACAACACACCGCCTTAAAGAACATGATGACCCCCCAGGAGGTAAAGACAAGAAAAACCACCTCAGGAAGTGGTTATGTCTAGGAGATGCACCCAAATACACTCTCAACATAACTTAATTATTTTTATGTTTTAGGAATAGAGTTTAATTTATTGCAATTTATTTTCTGCTAGGATTAGATTTTAAATTAATTTAATTTATTTTTCACATTTTTATTCTCTTCAGAATTTATTTAATTATTGTTATTTTATTTCAGGCTTTAGGAATAAAAGAGCTGGATCAAGAAGAAAGCCCAACAAGGAGCCCGCCCACTGTCCCGCCGAAACAGCTAAGGGCGGCCAAGCGCAGACAGTACGTAACAGCTAGTTGCCCGCTAACGGCTAGCTGCCGATGGCTACAAAAATAACGGGCAGAAAGCCTGTAACGTGCGCGAGACAACTTGCCCGTTGGACATTTAATGCCGCCCCGACACCTCTCGGCAACCTCTATTTAAACGTCACTCATCTCATTCATTCACTTTACTTCCACCTCATTGCTATTTTATTCTTGTATCCACTACTTTCTTGCTAATTACCTTCTTTTAAAGTTTCAGTTATATCCCAACCGTCTCACACATGGCATCAACGCCAGCACCCAAACCCACCTTCCAACGCTTCTGCTCCACGGCAGATGAGAAGAGATACAAAACGCAGTTTGCAAAGCAAGAAATTTGGGAGGAGCAAGGGTTCCACTACACAAAGCAAACAGGGGACCTTGGCTTAGAGCCCGCCTTATTCGAAACCATTCGCAGCAAGAGATGGGAAATATTTGCACGGCAGCGGGAGATAGACAACATCACAATGGTCAGAGAATCCTATGCCCATCACCCCTAGTTAGAGCTGCCGAAGGGAGCCTGTCAAGCTGAACGTCGTCGTGATCAATAGCTTTTATGGCATAGAAATGGAAGACAACCCCCACGAGGAATGGAGGCAGTCACTGACGGTTGCCGACTACGACAGACTCAAGGCCAAGTTGTGCGAGCCCAACACGCCATGGTTGGCAGGAAAGCATGGCGACTCAGTCCAACGCTGCTGATTGCTGCTCGAGCCCATGTTGTGGAATACCTTCATTAAAAGGCGTCTGCTGCCCACCTCCAACAACTCCACCGTCGACCGGCCGCGCCTCGCACTCACCCACAACATCATGGTGAACCGGCCCATCAATGTTGGGGAGATCATATGTAAGGAGATTCACAACTGTTTCCGCAAGACGAAGGACAGGTTGTACTTCGCTTCACTCATCACCGACCTTTGTGCCAACTTCAACATCCCAACCGACCCCGAAGATGAGATGACAGCCGCCAAGGAGGGGTGGACCAGGAAAGTTCGTCTGCAGATGATGCAGGCCCAAGAGACAGAGCCCATCACCCCTAGCCAGCCCTCTGCCGCCCAGCCAGCCACACCAGCCACTCCCGGCAGTACTGAAGCTGCATCGGCCAATGAAGTCCTCATTCTGCTGCGCACCCTCATTGACAGCAACAAACAGATCGAGCGGTAGCAGTTAACCTTCATGAAGTATGTGAGGGAGGTCCAAGAGGCTTTTGTGGCCTATCTCCTACATAAATATCCAGATGACGGCCCCACCCTGCCACCCTACCCCACCGATCTAGCCGTCGCAGCTGCCCCTGGACAAGGAACACCATCAGCAGCAGCTGCTCGCCACGTCGCCTTCCACCGCTAGATGCCGTCTTGTAATCACTAATTTTGTTCGGTGTAAACTCGTTTTTATTTTTATAGTAATGGGCTTTTTATATGTTACTACCCTATAAATAAAAAATATTGCATTACATGCTTTGTTTAATTGTGTATTATATATATGTGTATGTGTCTATTATTAAAATCCAAAAGCAAAACATATTACTAGTAGTATGTGTTTGTCATATGTGATTATTAGTGTTATGATTTAATTTAATATAAACACCCGAAAATATTAACCTTATAAGTATATTAGATGTTCGGTGACAAGTTATTGCTATTTGATATAACTTATATTGATAAAATTAAAATATATATATATATATATATACACTAAGCTAATTTAAAATGAATAAGGCCCGAGTTTCTTATATATATAACAGCAGTCCATTTACAAATATAATTACCCATCTTTCAATTACATTATCTGGCCTAGTAGGGCCCGACTAGCCCAACTAATCAGAACCCTAATCCCCTCTGATGTCCTTTGCGCAGCCGGCTCGCAGCCCTTGGATTAGGACACGATCGGACAGCTCGAATTAAAGCTGAAA
This sequence comes from Hibiscus trionum, assembly GCA_030270665.1. Classification (NCBI taxonomy): domain Eukaryota; kingdom Viridiplantae; phylum Streptophyta; class Magnoliopsida; order Malvales; family Malvaceae; genus Hibiscus; species Hibiscus trionum. The sequence continues at coordinate 30,422,576 of BSYR01000005.1, forward strand.
TGGCCCCTCATCTGCTCCGGTGCGCACGTGAAATTCACGTGCGGCTCTACAGATCCCCCACGTGCGACGGTTGGAGCTTCCCACGCGCGCGTGCAATCCACCGCTGACTTTACAGTTCCACATCGCCTGAAGGATCCAATGGTCCAACACCACCTCCGCATCACCGCGTCACAACGATAGCCACGTAAGAGGCTTGCTCCCTAAGCCGTGCATTTCTGGTCCCCTCCTCCATTGTTTATCCATGCATGCAAGAGGACAAAAAGAGAATATTAGCGGAAATAACATATTTCTCAGAGGCAATCTGGCCAAAAATCAGAGGCGAATGTGAATACAAACAAGGAATAATAGATCAACCAATAGCAATTTAAAGGACATTTTTCTATTTTTCTAAAAATTCATGTAATTTCGGCTATAAAACCGAACGCAAACATTGTAGACCCTAAGTTTTCGACGGGGGAAAATTTCAGAGAGATGGAATACAACCTTAAGCATTTTCAGAGGTATACTTCCTCTCTTTCTTTTTCGCATTCGAAAGCATAAAATCATAAGGGGTTAGGGTTTTCAGTTTCTCACCTTTGATGTACGTTCGTCTCCTCGTCGTTTCAAATCCTGTCGGCTACAAACCTCTCAGCCTTCGTTATAGGGGTCGTGCGTGGTGAGCCTTTCAGATTTTGGGGTTTAGGTATTAAAAAGGGTTTTTGAAATCAAAAAGGGGCTTTTATGGTTTCTATTTCTTTTGAAAAAATGAAGGAGGAAATTTTGTTTTCTGATTTTCGGGTGCTAGTTGAGTGTGAAACGTAGAAAAAGGTTTTTGGGCGTTTAGGGGTTTGTCGGCCGCCGATTAGCGACAACTGACTTTTTAGGTGTCGATGTTGAGAGAATGGGGGGATTCTGAGAGTTTAGGGTTAGCAAAAGGGGCTGAAATGTTTTAAACCTACTTTTATAATGGTTTAATAAATTAAAATTGGCATAATCATGTTTTTGGTCTTTCTGTGACGCGCTATTTACGCGCATAGGGTTTTCGCGTTTTGAAATCCTGTCTCCAGTCCCAAGAATTTTGACAAGCTTTACAATTTAGCCCTTGTTTCAATCGTAACCTGTTTTCAAATGATTTAATCACCCCTTGAGTCCCTGGAGTCTATTTCGAGTTTAATTTTAGTCCATATTCAGTGTTTTTCCTTTATCATGCATTTTTTATTTCTACCACTGTATTTTAATTTCTTTAATTTCAGTCTTTTTTTTTGCCTTTTTATTATGTGGTGTGAAATGTATGATTCGTTGTGATTGTGGTTATGATTGACGGTATGAATGTGTGTAGTTGTCAAGTGTGTAATGTATGTCTTATGCAATACCCCTTTTTTATAATGTAAGATTTGAATAATATCTAATATGTATAATATAAGGTTTTTTCTTATATAATACCTTGGTACGCAATGTAACATATGATTTTACAATGTATACGACTAATAATTTTTTAGTAAAGTGTATAATTCCTAGTCTTTCTGGTAAAATGTATAATATATATAGCTTCCTTGTAAAAAGAAATATATGCTTTATGAAATATATATAATAAACATCTTTTAACGCATTATATGATTTCTCTATATAATAAGTATATATATATAAATGTTATACGAAACTTGTTTTCTTGGAATATGTATAATATGTTTTCATAATATGTAGTATAGCATTATATTATAATGTATTGTTAGTATAAAATATGTAATGTATGTTTATATTTTTGAGCTTGGTCCTTGGGCTTTGGGGGCTTAGAGTGTTAGGATTAAGTTCGGGGCTTTGCTTAGTTTAGGTGGGTTTGGATTAGTTAGATTGGACTTTTTAGGGGTTTTTAGATGAGGTCAATTTAATTGTTTCGAATCGTGTGCTCGTTTCATAGGGCACGGTTCGTACAATTAAGTCGATTTAGATTTAGAGCTTTAATCGAATTTAGGGCTTTAACTAGTTTAATTAGCTTAAATTTGTCCTTGCCTTATTGGGACGAATATTAAGTAAATTAAACCGGTTAAACATTTCTTAATTATTTCTTTAAGATAAAGTTAATATTAAATTTAGATGGACATAACACAAGATAATTCATAATTTATTAGGACCTTCTAGTTTTTAGGGCACAATCAATTTAGGGTTAATATTAGGATCACCTAATTAATAATTAGATCACTAATCAGACTCCCATAATTTGGGCCTTTTAGGATAGGACCTTGGGTGGACTTTTTGTGTTTACCTTAAAGCTTTTCTATGACATGCATTTATATTTGTGACCTTTAATGGTTTGACATGTTAATTAATCAATTTAAACCATACAAAATGGAGGTATCTATTAACCCCGATATTTGTGTCGAAACAGTCCGAACTCAATGGATGTGGACCAAATATTTGGGTTAATCTTTACTTTCTCGAGGTAAGCAATAATTTAAAAAGGGAAACATCATAAAATCATTCCTAAATGTTTGCATCATGCATAAATGTGACCTACGAAAGTCGAATCATAAATTAACACGGCAATCAGACTTATATTATGCCGGTTTAATCTATGGTCCGATGTATCGTCATCCTTATTAATTAAATGCCTAATTAATTCTAAAGCAATGATTTGATAAAGCCAGTACAAGTAGAGTCAAATTTTCAGTTAAGAACATCTATTTAAATTCACTTTAAACTTTAAATAATGTCCATCGATTAAAGGCAACAAATAGTTTGGTACCGATTTCCGGGAGTGATGGGGTTGCTAATCCTTCCCCACACGTAACCAACTCCCGAACCCTTTTCAAAATGAATCTTTCGTTTTTATGGTGTTCGGCCTACCTAAGTGGCCGATGGCGACTCCAAGTCTTTTCATTATTTTCTAAAACTCGAATTTTCCAAAAAAATCCCCCTTTTAATCAATTTTTCTAAAAAGGTGGGCTACCTAAAAGTAGTTTTCGAAAAACTTTATTACACATCTCCGACGCACTACCCATCGCACTCCGCCACCTCCGCTTCCAACACGGTGGCAGACTCCCCCGAGAGGCATTAGCAACATCACTCCCCTGTCTGCACAGTGGAAACAGTTGCTAACACCTCCTCCTCCTCCGATGAGGTCGAGCAGCAGCCGCCAACAACAGCAGCAACGACAGAAGCATCAACCCTAGTGGCGATAGATCCTCCGGCAGCACCAACGAAAGCAAAAAGGAAGAGGAAGCGGCACATCATAGCCGCCGAGCCAGTGGACAAGGAGACAGACTCCGAGGAGAGCGAAGCCCCTCTAGAAGAACCCCATGAAGAACCTCAGGAAGAGCCTCGCCCCACTCGTAAGAGAGTCCAGCCGCTGCAGACAGCAAAGGTCTCACCAGCCAAGTCTACCGCCCGGGCATCTGCCGGCCGCCGCCTTGTCATCCAATCCTCCTCTTCCTCCTCTGTCACCAAGACCCAAGCCTCCTCTCAGCCTCATCCAATTTCTAGAGTTTTTTCTTTTCTTCTCTTTATTTTATTTTTCTATTTTTATATTAATTGTATTTATTTTTAAGTTTTTATTTTGTGCATTGAGGGCAATGCCCATCTCGAGTTTGGGGGGGGTTAGCACTCATCATGTTTAGGCATATTTTAGTGCATATTAGGTTGCATTTTGTACTTGCCTTAAAAATTAATTGAAAAAAAAAAGAAAAAAAATTGTTAGAACTTGTGCCTATGATAGGATAGCCGACTTTAAAAATTTCGCACCAATTAAAAAGAACTTAATTTTGGGGAAAGCATGAAGTAAACTTATGATTTTTCTATAATTGCTAAAAAATTAAAAACACTACTGTTACTTGTTGAATCTGTTAGAATTTCTAGTAAACATTGTCTGCTTGCATTATTTGAAAAATTCTAACATGGTTGTCAGGAAGTTTCCGCGGCATGCATCAAACAGGAAAAACAAAAGCACTACCAAGGTAGGCAAAAGAAAAATTCTATGTTGTCTATCCCTAGAGGTTCCCGAAATAGGCTCTAAGAAGAATCATGTGCAAGGACACTCCGCTGCTATCAAAGTCCATGAATCTGAAAATCTTGAAGTGACGGACAAATTAGCATGAGTGAATGAAAGTCTTCACGGGATGACTCTACTCCATGGGTTCGGGGTTTTGTAATTTGCTCCTATCTTAATTTCAGACCTAGAAGAGTAGTTGTGATAAGCTGAAGCCCTTATTGCCATGATTATTTAAATTGTGCTTAACTATGCTATCTCGGCAACAACCTCATATATCATGACATCATCTTTGTTTACTTAGAGTATTCATCAAATTCAGCCTGTACACAATTCTGCACACACTTCACTGGTATATTATGGTTTAATTCTGAGGTAATTCATGTTATTCCCCTCTCACTAATCTAATGACAGGTGTCACGGCCTTGAGGTGTTAAATCAAGTTAAAAACAGAATTTTCTCTTTCTGATTAGTTTAAAGGGCAAATATGTTTAGGTTGCATTACTTGAGGACAAGCAATAGTTCGAGTTTGGGGGGGTGTAAAGTGTCCATAAGTTCTATATTTTGTGCACATTCCATCTCATATTATTGTTGTTTTTTAGTACATTTTAGGCATAATTAGGATCATGCATTGCATTTTACAGTATTCTTTACTTTGTCATGCTTCTTATGGATTATTTTTTATTTGGTGAGTAAAAGGTATTGTTTTAGTTTCAGGTACTAGAAGCTGGTAGAAGGAGAGATGAGCTGAGGACATGACCATTGAGGCAGCAGATCAAGGAGTTGTACTGATGCAGTTCCAGACAGAGACAGCAGTTGCCGCCGCCCTACCTGTCGCCCAAGACAACAAGCTGAGGAATTGGAGAACTGGAGTGTAATATGTAGAGCAGAAAATCCTGATTCTAACGATGCTATCCACTCAATTTTCCGATGACTGTAGCAGCGGGTCGAGCCACCAAAAGAGGAATTTGAGATTACTTGCGGAACAAGGCAACGTGAAGAAGTCCACATTCAACTCGAAGAAGTCCGAATTTAAGGTTGCATTTAATGCAAAAGCTACTTTGAAGACTTCTACTCCAAGAAGGACTAGACCTAGCTAATGCCTATACATACTTAATGTATTTTTACTTCAAGACAACTTAGGTTTTCCATTAGGCGTAGTTTAGGTTTTCTTGCCGTCAATTATTTTCTAATTCTTCTTTGGGTTTGGGTTATGTTGTAATTAGTGTGAGAACGGTTGTTTAGGATTTTAAGTTTGTTTTTGCAATAAAGCTTCAAGGTTTGCTTATTCCATGTTCTTCATAGTTTTCAATTAAGGCGAAAGATTAGTTGATTACTATCTATTTGTTCGGTATCGAAAGAGTCGAACTCACGAAAGGAGTAAGTACGATCCTCACCTTAATCAAGTGTTGATCAATCCAGTCTAGACATACGTTAGGGTTTAAGGCGACTAAAAGAGAATGAACCAAACATTGCTGTCTTTGCATGATTCACGCCGCGGCTGGCATTATCTGCAGTGAGCATCAACAACATTCTGACTTAGACATAAGCGGGATCACTTTTGAAGCGTTCTGCCGAGCCTTGTAGTTCTACCGATTTTGCCACCGTGACACAAGTCCATTCCCCTACCGAGGCAGCGAGAGCGTCTCAGCAGCCTAACTGCCATCCCCCGCCGAGGCAGCGAAGTCTGGCATCGCAAAGCAATTTGTCCTATTCAACGTAGTTTCACACTAAACAACAGCATAACCCGGCCCATTCCATCAATCTAATCTCTTCCCTTTTATTTACTTGTGTTTTATTTTATTTTCCTTTCAAACAACTCAACTTATTTGTGCATTTAATTTTCCTTTGTGCATGAATTACGATTCGATTCAAGTTGTCCAATCCCTGTGGGAGACGATATCTTTTATACTATTACTTGACAGGAGAGTGCACTTGCGCTCATATTTAGAGAACACTAAAACGCTCTACATACACATATACTTTACTATACTTCATGCTAATCATAACACAAGCATACAAGTTAGCACGAGCAATAAGGATAGATAAATAAATATGAGCTACCACTAGTCTCTTAAACACATGCTCTCAACAGCAACATATCAAACATGGCACACAAGGCCCAACCATACTCGGGATCTCACCAGATCAACCAAGCAAAAGCACACAAAATCATACCATAAACATAGAGTGAGGCCCGGTGTCACACAGCCTCGGGAACGTACATTCTGAGTGAGGACCGGTGTCATACAGCCTCAAGAACGTACACCCATACTAATCATCTCTCCTCGAGTATCATTGGATGAGGCACAGTGTCACACAGCGCCGGGAACGTACATTTGGCATCTCTAACCATGGTGTTGCAACAGTCTATCTCTGTGTATCCATATCCCATCAATCAATAAGACACAACCGACCAAATGCCTATTTGTCATGCAAGCAACACGATACCAAGGATCCCCGTATTGTTGTTAATCATCAGTGCATCATTTATTTTACATTACTGGTTGTTAACATATTATGAAGAAGTATAGAATTAATCTCATTATCGAATTATCATCGACTTATTAATCAACACAATCAGTTTTAGTGAAAACACATTTTATTTAAGGGTTTAATCATGTCATTAGCCATTAGTTGATGAAACATCGATTTTATGTCCATTCGAAACATTTCTTAACATTTAGAATAATGCCTAACATTGACCTTCCTAAGGTATGGAAACCTTTGCCCAGAGGTTTGGAAACCTTTCTAAAGGTATGGAAACTTTTGCCAAGAAGTTTTGAAACCTCTCTAAAGGTTTCGAAACCTTTGCTCCAGAATCTATTTTTTCGTAGAAATTCATAAGGTATCAAAACTTGTTCATGTGGTTACGAAACCTCAATCCCAAATCATCCCCTAGAAGGCCCTAATGATTACCAAAAGTTACTAAGTCATATTGGAGCATCCAAGAATCATTTAATCCTACTTTTAACACCAAAACCATACTTAAATCCTCAAATTATGTTTAACACATAAACACCCAACAAAACTATAAAATCAAGCAAGTTAAATGATTTATGATCATCCAAAAATTAAAGAAACCAAGGATGTACTGACCTCTAGCAAGAAATCTCGTATTTAGGCTCTCAAGCAATACCTTTCAACCTTCTCTCTTGACCCAAGCTTAGAAGAACCATCAAACCCCACCTTCTTCTTAAAAAGAGAAGACCACTTTCATGAAGCTCTTGGAATGGTGATTAATTCCTCCTTCACTAATAAAACCCAAAATCAACTCTTGGTAGATAAAAATTTGAGCTTTGGTATAAAAACTCAAGCTTGGAGAAGGAGAAAATAGTGTAGGAGAAAAGAAGGGAAAATATGAAGAGAAATGGGTGACCTCACCATGTCCTCCCTTTCCCACCAAAAAACAAGGGCCATAAAGGGGTGACCATCCCTTTATTTTAAAATGGGGTTAGATTACAACATAAGCCCCCAAGGTATTCCCATACTTTCAAAAAGGTCATCTACCAAGCCAAACAACTCAATCTTCATCCCAACAAGCCCAAACTTGTCCCAGAGGGTCTAATCACTCCAATCAACATGAAGGTTCATAACCCGAGTCAACACTCAAACATTGAATCGGAAATTCAGGTCGTTACACTAATCAATTTAATTATTTAAGATTAGGGACATAATTAAGCTTAAAGGAATTTATGTAATAACACCACATAGTTAGTGTGTCATTCATATTAAGTCCCCCAAATTTCATATAATACCCGCTAATCGAATTAATTTAACTAATATTTAAAGTATTAATCTTAATTAAGGCTCTATTTGATTAACTAGATCATTTTTCAAGTTCTACGTTAAGATGTGTATTAATTGTTCCACCTAAAGTTTCCTTTGAATAACATCTAATTGCAATGAGACACTATTCAAATTAGAACCCTAAGTTTTCCTTTTAATACACATTTATTTTGTACAACTATCTTATCTATTCAATTTATTTAATTTTAATTCAAGTACCTAAATCTAAAGGCTCTAATAATTACCTAAACTAATCTAGGTGATTAGATTGTCACTACTATGCTTAATTTAAAAATATGCAACATACATATAAATTAAATCAATTAAAATGAAATTAATAATAAAAACATGGACAAAATCGAATTAAAACAAACTTTAAAGGCAATTTTATTGGAAATTAGGACTAAATTGAATGGAATACAAAACTGACAACCCAAAACATAAAGTCCCAGAAGAAGGGCGCAGATCCCTTACACCCAACCCAGCTTTGCGGGCGGATCCCCTTAACCCGGGGTCCAAAACGCGATCGTTTTGCTCGGCCTATAAAAGGCTCAATTCCGGCCAAAAATCGGTTCATGACTTATTTTACTCTTTCTCTCTCTTAAACCGATCACTCTCCCCTCTCCTTAAAATTATCTCATCCATTACACCTTGTACCCAGAAATCTCATCCCTTACGAGATCAAACTCCATTTTTCTTCCAAAGTTCATCATCGTTCTTCACAATTTCCCTCGTTTAATCAAAATTCTCCAATCTTCGGTCACCAAACATGTTATTCGGCCGCCACTCTTGAACTCTAACCACCGTCCACTTTCGGCTGGCCGCCGCGAGATGTTTTCCGGTCGCAGGTTAGAACCCTAAAAAATTCTTAAAAATTAGATTTTTCGATCCTAACCCTAAACTAAGCCCAAATTCGAGTGAATCCTCCCTTCTTTTCCGGTCTAGGACCTAGATCTACCCAAAAACGCTAATTTTTGACTCCGTTGTAGCTTAAAACTCTCTGACCAACAAAGACTACTCTCATCACTCTTTCCTTTTTCATTTCTGTATTTTTATATGTACAAACAACTAACATATGCTTTGTTTTGTAGGAATAAAAAATGAATAAGGAGAATTTTACCTTCTGGTTGTGGTAAGGTCTTCGATGACAAATCGTCTTCCTCGGTGTCTTATAATCTCTCGGTGGTTCGACTTCAGGCGGCGATTGTCTCTACAGTCGGTTCAACTATCAAGGTCGGTTGACTTACCAAGATGGTAACTCTCTCTATCTCCTCTTTATTTTACTATTATTATTAGTTTATTAATGGTAGTGATTATTATAGTCATTATTATTTTCTAACAATTCTCTCTCTTACCTTTTATAGGTTAGTGGAAAGCGATGCAATGGATGACGTCATGAGGATTATGTCATCAATTAGCTGGTGACAGCTAAGAGAAGAAAAAATCATAATATGTAACTTCAAGTTTGTACCAATGAGAGCTTGACAAGTGGACTGGTTTGGGCGGGAAAGAGTTATCATATTTGTGTTTTGTGTTATAAAATGAGCGAAAAAAGCAAATGAATTGGGGTTTGGGCTTTGTAATGGGCCTTCGGGTATTCATATGTTATTTGGACATTGTAAAGGGATTTTGGGCATTTGAAGTGATTTTTTTGTGATTTATTTTTTATTTACTATTTATGGTTTTATTTATCGTGAAAATTATATTATATATAGGTACCGGGTAAAATTTGAGTATTACACGAGTTGACGCGTCATATTTTACAACTCAAATTTTATTTAAAAAAAATTCGGTTCGAGTCGAGTTTTCGAGTTCCTATACAAATTTAATTTTAATTATTTATCGTGTTATAGTATAGTTTGAATCCAATTTAAATGACTTTATATAATCATATAAGATATGCATGTATATTTCATCATATTTTTTCATATGTGGCATATATTTCTTTATATTTTTATATAGGTATTATATATATTAGAAAAAATTGAAGGATTCGACTCGAACTTAAAAATCAACCCACTAATTACTAAAAAATTCAAGTTATTCGAATTTCCACTTTACAACTTAAACTTTATTTGAAATTTTTTCGAGTCGAGTCTAGTTTATGTAATTTCGAGTCAAATTTTTTCGCCTCGAGTCGAGTAAATATTTTAATTTTTTCGAGTCGAGTTTTACTCGCCCCTAAATACAGGTAAACTTCAAATCAGAGGCCTGCAAGATAGGGAGTAAAAATTGAGGGGGGAAGTTACAATTCCCTTATTAGAGTGGACCAAACTCCAACCTAACCATGAAAAAAAGGAGATGACATAACATAACACTCGCCCCACCATCCCAAAACTTAGGGATGGCAACGGAACGAAGCGGGGCAACTTCGGTTTCAAGATTTTAAAATTATATTTGATTCTGGTTTACCCCAAATTTAATATATTTGTAATTTAATTTGATCTGACCTGAAAATTGTAATAAAAAATTTGACTAAACCCTTCTTGATTCGAAAAAATAAATAAAATATCAAACATTATATATATATATATATATATAGTTAAAAGTATACCACCCGTCTTGACCCTCAACTCAATCTTTACTAAAACTCGCCCCGAACCTAAAATTAAAAAAAAAATCCGTTCAGATTGGATCGTGACGGATTCAAATAATTATTTCAATCCTTACTTTTTCAAAATTCAAGGGAGAAAAACCCGAACCCATACTTTCTCCTCTTGCTTTTCTCTTCTACGCGATTTATAACCGAAGTAGTCATAATTTGAATAGTAAGATTGTTATATGTTGACATCAAAGGCAAAAATATAATAGATGCTTATATGATTTTGAATAAGCGATTAAAAGATCATATAATAGGAGTATAAAAATATAATTTTGTTTGAAAGGTCACTCCTTTTATTTTCTCTCGATTGCTTACCGCCTTTTTCTCTCATCAAAACACTTAAAAATACACCTTAATTCCCACCTCTTTTTTTCTCTCTTCACATATCCCTTTCTCTTTCACTCTATTTCTCCCTAGTTTACTACCACTTGGGCTTCAACATGATGATGGTTGATTGTAGAAGGCAACTGGTTCCACTACTTCTCCTCTGCTTCTTCATAATGCTTAGCCACTGCCATGGTTCAAGAACCACCGACGTTTTTAAAATCAACCCAAAATCTCCTTACGTAGGCAACTTCGTCGGATTCTTGCCTAGACATCTCCCGGTTCCGGCTTCGGGTCCTTCCAGGAAACACAATGGCATCGGCTTACAAAGCCGGAGATCACCATGAGGATGTTATTCCTTACAAAGCCGGAGATCACTATATCTACAAGGGTGAACCGCCTAAAATTGCCTCCAACTACTTTGGTCTTCCTCTCTACATGCCTTGTCTGGTGTCTGATCGCATCAACAAATTTCAATTTCGTTTTTTCTTACCGGAACTAGATATGTGGAGTTGGTGCCCTACTCACTGATGTATATGGAAATACTAGTTGGTTTGATCTTAATTTTTGTAATCTGTGAATCAGATCATGTAGGGAAAGAAACCTAATAGCATGGCCGACAGTAGTTTTAATTACTGGCCACTACTTCGGTTCCTATATCCTCTGTTTGTGTGAGGACACATCTTGTGTATAAATATACATGTATAGCTTTATTAATACATGCAAACTTTTCAATTTTCAAATACTCTTGTAACTTTATATTTGAGGGAACAATAATTCCAATTATTCGTGCAATTATGTTTGTCAAATCTTATTCGTATGGTGTAGTCAAAATTGACTAATCTAAACACCAAAACCAAGGATGGTAATGTAATGCAAATGCAATCCAAGCAGAAAGCAACAAATAGGGCCAATTATTATAACCCAAAGTTTTTCTTTTGCATGTTTCACATCATATTTGTCATAACAAAATGCACACAACTTGATAGCTTCTATCAATTGTGGGGTTGTTGATGGATCCAAAGTTGTTTTTTGGTCATCATTCAAGGGTTTCATTGGATTTATCTCTACCTTTAAATTTTTCAAATAACGTGGCATTCTTATTATTTTTTTATTAAATAGAGATGTGTTATATTTTTTAATATAAATGTTGAGATTCGAACCCACACAAAGTGAAAACAATATGAGTATCTTTGACTACTCGATCAATTAATAAATTTCGACATTCTTACATTTTAATTAAATAAAATGAATATAATATTGATTAAGTGAGAAGTTTATTTAGTAAATTAGTTAGATCCCAAATCAAATGTTAGTTTACTTAACTTTAGCTCGTGCGCGCACATATGAGGAAAAACTACATATTTAGTACTCCAGTTATGCTCGCATTACTATTTTGGTACTTCAACTATTATTTTTTGGCAAAACGGTACCTAACGTTACGTTTTTGTTCTGTTTGGTACCCCAGCCGTTAAAAACTAATGATGATGATGATGTGGCTTGGTATAATACAATTTTAGTCCTAAACACTTATATATATGATCAATTTAGTCCAAAATCCATCAATTTAAAACATCAACTTAATTTGGGGTTAAAATTGTAAATTATGTTCGACTGGAAGAAAAAATTGAGGATTTTACAATTTTAATCCAAAAATTAAAATAATGTTTAAATTGGTAGAATTGTAGACTAATTTGATAGATTGTATAAGTTTTTGGACTAAAACTGTTATTAACCCAAGCCACGACACTATTTTCGTTAGTTTTTAACGGTCGAAGTACCAAAACAGAACAAAAGCGTAACGCTATGTACCATTTTACAAAAAATAATAGTTGAGGTACTAAAACAGTAATGTGGGCATAATTGAAGTACTAAATATGCAGTTTTTCCTATATATATAACTAATGTGTTGAAATCAATGGTGATTTTTAATCAAATTGGAAACCACATATATATATATAATATGATTCCTCTCTATCTTCCCTTTGAAAATTTTGGCCTTTAAAGCTGCTGTTTTTGGTGGTCGGTGGGAAGAAAAATCTATAATTTACTTCAACATCTCTATTATTTAGTCAAAATTACAATAATTTATTCACTACCCATGTCATTTTGTTGGCTTTTTTTTCTTTCTACCCATTTCTCTTGTACACAAAAAATTAAGATACCTTAGGAAATAGGATCCATTTTTTATTTTGACAAGAAAAAGAGAAAAGATGTTCGAGATTAAATTTGGGATCAATGTGCATTTTCTTTATTAGTTGTTACTTGTTTTTACGGTCACTTTATAATATAACATCGGTAAGTGTTGGGTATAGTAGTAAAGCACATTGTGGTGAGAATTTATATTCAAATTTTAGAGACAACATTATTAGACATCAGATTTTGGCAATATAGATAGGGGCTACTTGTCAACAATGTCTAGAGCAGATAGTTAAAACTCTTAGTTGACATCCTCTCCTTCCTCTAGGTTGTGGTCAAATTTTTTAAATATAGTGAACTTAATTAAAAATATTTGAAAATTTTGAAAACATAATAAAAAATTATTTTTTTGAAATTTTTAAGTACATAATAAAAAAATTGAAAACATTATAAAAATTGTTCCTAAGGGTTGTTGAAGAATAACAGCTGTAACCACTGTAATTCTTAACAGAATAGGGTAAAAAACTATATGACTCAGCATTGTAGTAGAAAGTTTGTTATTAGGGTTGTTATTTTTAGCTGTATAAGAACCCTGCGATATCAATGAAAAAAGTATCCATTTCATCAACTTTTCACATGGTATCAGCTGACCAGTAGGGTTCACCATCTTCCTCCTCTTTCACCGTTCGATCTTTCTCTTCTCACCATGGTTACCCCTATCACTACTTCGCCTGAAGCTTCCTCGCGTGAAGATTCTTCTGACCAATCGTTCTCAAACAAACGTATTAGTGTTCGATTGGATGAAACCAATTTTCTCCTTTGGAAGCAACAAGTGTTGTTGATGATACGCGGCCATGGTCTTGAGAGTTTTTTGGCTTCCACAGCTGCTCCGCCATCCCAGTTTCTTCCTTCCACTGATTCTACTGCTCCTCCTTCACTTAATCCAGCATATACGCGTTTTGTTCAGCAGGATAGTTCCTTGGCCTCATGGCTCCTTTCCACAGTCAGCCCGGAAGTCCTTCCTCGCCTTGTTGGTGCTGATACATCCTCCAAAATCTGGCAAATCATCACTGGTATGTACTCGCAACTGTCCACTACTCGTTTGATGCATTTACACTGTCGACTAAGGTCTATCAAGAAGTGTGAACTTTCGATGCGAGCATACACCATGCAGATCAAAGAGATCTGTGATCTCCTTGCATCTTGTGGCACTCTGGTCTCCTCTATTGAGCAAATTGCCACCATTCTCAATGGCTTACCTCCCGAGTACGATCCATTCGTTGCAGTCATCTCGGCCAGCAGAGATCCTTATACAGTTGATAATACAGTCTTTGTTCTCATAGATGCGGAGACACGAGTTGCTGATCCTCTGCGTATGCCTATTGGTATTCACAATACACAGTTTTCTGATGATTCTCGTCGTCGTGATTCACCCATGTACTCCGGTGGGCGTTTCAAAGGCAGGCCCAGAGTTCAATGCCAGGTCTGTGGCAAACTAGGCCACCTTGCTGATAGATGTTGGCATCGTTTTGACAGGGATTATAAGCCTAACACTTCTACTCCACCCAAGAATCCTGCCCCTACCCAGATCAACACCTGCTATGCTCCTGACCATGCTGAAGTTGCTTATGATCCATTTGTTACAACGGTTGCTCCAGAGCTTGCTGCTCCAGCTTCTACGACTGACTCCCCTCAGATCAACAGTCTCATGGCTACAATTTCCCCTTCCTCTTCAGTAACCTGGTTCCCCGACTCTGGTGCCACTCACCATGTCACTAATGCTTCAGGCACCCTGCACTCCTCTCAACCTTATTCTGGTAAGGGTATGGTTCATGTAGGTGATGGATCCGCACTTGCAATATCTAGTGTAGGGCAGGCAGAGTTTCTTACTCCCACACATAGACTTAAACTCTCTCATTTACTTCATGTGCCTCAGATTTCACGCAACCTTCTTTTTGTTTCAAAATTTACAGAAGATAATAATGTGTACTTGGAATTTCATGCCCATTCTTGTTGTGTGAAGGATGAAGCTACTGGTTCGACAATTCTGCATGGCAAACAAGAAGGAGGTCTCTATACCTTCACTGGTGTTTCAGACTCTAGTTCAGCTCTCTCCTGCACGGTTACTCCTCCCTCCCCTTACTGGTTATGGCACCAACGGCTTGGTCACCCGTCCAAAGAAGTGCTTCAGCATACACTCAAAAAAACAATTAGTATTAGATAAGCATACTATATGTAAGGCTTGTCAAGCTGGCAAGAGTCATGTACTTCCATTTCATGATTCTACTACAGTGTATTCTTCTGCTTTTGATCTAGTTGAAATAGACCTTTGGGGTCCTGCTGCAGAAAATTCAAATGGCTTTCTCTACTATATTTCTTTTGTTGATCTTCATACGAGACATTGCTGGATCTATTTACTTAAAAGGAAATCTGAGGCCTCTGCAGCCTTTCACTTGTTTCATGCCCTTGTGTGTAACCACTACAATAGCACCATCAAAGCTATTCAAACAGATGGTGGCAGTGAATTCTTTTTCCTTAACAGTCTGCTTCCTTCTCTTGGCATTCAACGACGAATCACGTGTCCCTACACCTCTCAGCAGAATGGTGTAGTGGAACGCAAGCACAGGCATATAACAGAAATGGCCCTCACTCTTCTTGCTCAAGCATCCATGCCATTGAAGTTCTGGTCTTATGCAGTTTTAACTGCTATATATATTATCAATCGATTGCCTAGCAAGACACTTGGTCACATTTCACCCCTTCAGCTGCTTACATCCAAGGTTTCAGATTACTCATTTCTCAAGGTTTTTGGTTGTGAGTGTTTTCCCCATTTGCGCCCTTTTCAACATCACAAATTATCCTTTCGATCCAAACCCTGCTTATTCCTTGGTTACTCCCCTAAACACCATGGTTACCAGTGTGTTGATGACACTGGAAAAGTCTATATCACTCGAAACATGGTATTTAATGAACATATCTTTCCCTTCTCATCTTTTTCTATGCCCACTTCATCCACTTCTACTTCTACACCACCTTTCCCAAATATTCCTACCTCTTCCATCACTCCACCTTCTCCTGATATACCTTCTCCTACTCCACCACCTAATCCAACACCTGACTCTCCTACTATACCACCCACCTCCACTATACCTGTATCTCCAGATGTCTCCCCTCCTGACACTACTACTACTCAAAATGACAGTTCCTCTTCATTAAACATTCCAGAGCCTTCAATTCCTATTACCATTACCTCTACTGATCCTATTGAACCTATGCACCCTACTCAACCCACTGGTAACACTCACACTATGCTTACAAGGAGTAAACATTGTATTTTCAAACCAAAAATTTATCATGTTCAAGTGCATACTACTCCTACTACAGTTCATGAGGCTTTTCAGGATTCAGCTTGGTCTATTGCTGTTCATAATGAGTTCAATGCTCTCACAACGAATGACACATGGGACTTAGTTTCCTTACCAATTGGTAAGCATGCTATTGGTTGCAAATGGATTTTCCGAATCAAACACAACCCTGATGGTACTGTGAATCGATTCAAAGCACGCCTTGTTGCAAAAGGTTATACACAAGTGCCTGGCTGTGATTTCTTGGAAACATTTAGTCCAGTTGTTCGTTTTCCAACTATCAACATATTAATATCATTGGCAGTCACATACTCTTGGCCTCTTCATCATATAGATGTCAATAATGCCTTTTTGAAAGGCGATCTATCTGAGGTTGTGTATATGCATCAGCCTCCTGGCTTTGTTCAACTTGATTCTGAAGGAGTTCCTCTTGTATGCAAACTGAAGAAGGCCATCTATGAGTTGCGTCAAGCTCTCAGGAATTGGTTCGAAAAGCTAAAGCACAGCCTGCAATCTCTTGGTTTTCAAGCTTCACAAGCTGACAGTTCCTTGTTTCTTCGAAAATCATCCTCCACTACACTCTATATCGTTGTCTATGTGGATGACATCCTCCTCACTGGCAACTCCACCACTGATGTTCAAACTGTCATTGATTTTCTCCATGATCAATTTACTATCAAAGACCTTGGCCAGCTTCAATTCTTCTTGGGCCTTGAGGTTCAACGCACAACTAAAGGGTTATTTCTGCACCAACATCAGTATGCTACTGACTTGCTTAAAAAGACTGGCTTTCTTGAATGCAAAGAAACATCCACACCTATGGTTATCTATCCTAAACTCAGCAAACATATTGGTGAGCCATTGAGTGATGTTCAAGGCTTTCGCAGTGTAGTAGGAGCACTACAATACCTATGTCATACACGTCCAGATTTGGCCTATGCAGTCAATAAGGTAGCTCAATATATGCAAGTTCCCACTGATGTTCATTGGCATGCTGTTCAACGTATACTTCGTTACATCAAGACCACCCTACATTATGGTCTTTGGTTTGAATGTCAACAGCCTGATTCTCTTCTTCTTACTGCCTTCTCCGATGCCGACTGGGGTAGTGACATCGACGATCGTCGTTCAACTTCAGGCCATTGTGTTCTACTTGGCCATCATACAATCTCCTGGAGTGCTCGTAAGCAACTAGCTGTTTCACGCTCTACTGCCGAATCTGAATATAGAAGCCTTGCTGACACGTCTGCTGAAGTTATTTGGATTCGTTCCGTACTCACAGAGATGGGAATTCAGCTGCTTGATGTTCCAATCATCTGGTGTGATAACACCAGCACAGTGTCCATGGCGGCAAACCCTACTCTTCATGCCAAGACCAAACACGTTGACCTCGACCTTCATTTTGTACGCGAGAAGGTGGCAACTGGTTCACTCCAAGTAAACTATGTGCCTGCTCACTGCCAACTTGCGGACATTTTAACCAAACCCTCTGCAGTTCAACATTTTGAAGACCTTCGACGTAAACTCCATGTTCTACCATCTGCCTCTGCTTCTTCTTCTTCTGAAGAAAAAAGAAACGATGGGAATGTTGAAGAATAACAGATGTAACCACTGTAATTCTTAACAGAATAGGGTAAAAAACTATATGACTCAGCATTGTAGTAGAAAGTTTGTTATTAGGGTTGTTATTATAAAAATTGTTCCTAAGGGTGCGTTTGGTTCCGGAGAATATAAGTCATTTTCATTTTCTTGGAAAATAGAAAATGTTAAAGAAAACATGTTTGGACTTGGTTGCAAAAATTGAAAATGATTTTTAGAAAATGAAAATAAAAATGAGTGAAATTTAAAAACATAAAAAAGATGTTTTCACTTTTAAATTTTAACTCTATTTAATCCGGGTTCGAATCCCTTTAATTCCAATTTTAGAACTTTACTTTATTTAGTCATATTTTATTTTTATTATAATAATATTTTTAATAATTATACTTTAATTTAATTATTTAATGAGTAATTATTTGTTTATTTTTATTTGGCTTAAAGATCAAATTAGTCCTCAACGAAAAATAAAAAAAATCAATTAATCCATTATTGATTTTTTGCACTCAATTTAACTCTCATTAGTCGAAACACACTCAATTTAGTCCCTTTCGTAACGGTTGACCAAATTTTGACCACTAACTCATTAAAAACTAAAAAATGATAAGACGTGGCACACTTTGAAAGTGTTACGTCATTATACCATAAAAATCTAAAAATTATAAAAAATTAAAATTTTAAAATTATTTTCTAATTTGGTCATTTATTGATTTTTTATTTCAAAACAATCATAGTTTTGATTTTTTTTATTTGGTCTTTATTGATTTTTTAAGGCTGAATACCAAAATAATTGCTCAAACTATCATGTTTTCACCTTTTAAGTGCCTAAACTATTTTTGTCCCTTTTAGGTGCCCCATCTATCTCGTTTTCCCCTTTTAGATGCCTGAACTATTTTTTACCCCTTTTAAGTGCTCAGTCTATTTTTTTGGTCAAAATAGGTGCCTAAATTATCATTTTTGGTCAAAATAGATGCTTCGATTTGACCTTAAAAGGGACAAAAATAATAGTTTGGGCACCTAAAAGGGGCAAAAATAGTTTAGGCACTTAAAATGGAAAAATATGATAGTTTGGGCACTTATTTTGACATTAAGCCTTTTTTTAATTCAAATCTTAAACCCCAATGTTATTATTACTGTGAAGTTGTTGGTAGATCCCCTATCCATTCTTCCTCCAATCCATGTGAATCAAGTTTTCCACTGAGATTTTACTAATTTCCTAGGAAACAAACAATCCTTAACAAACAAATCATGTGTTTTAAGAAGAAAATGGATGTTGAAATCTAGAGATGTCAGATTTAATTCAAACCCATGCAAATTTCATAGCGTTTTAATGGATCTAGACGATAGTTGTGGAGGAAAACTAATTAGCAAACTATTTTAAGGTGGGTAGTTGTGGAGTGGTTAATTTGAAATATGTTTTTTTTTTTGGATTTTTTAATAATTTCAGGTGTACCATGTGTCACTATCTTAATGATTGTTTGTGAGTTAACAATCAATTATAACGGTCAATGTTATGAGAAGGCTAAATTGATCGCAAATTGAATTATGAGGGCTAAATTGGGTGTAAAAACTTTATAAGAGCTTAATTGATATTTTTGATTTTTTTTTTGTTGAGAGCTAATTTGACCTTTAAGCCTTTTTTATTTTTCGATACCAAACACATTTTCACTGTTTTTTATTTTTGAAAACAAATTTTCATTTCTATTAACCAAACATATTTTCTAATTTTTAGAAAACAGAAAATGAAAACAATTTTTTGAAAATGAAAATGGAAAACAAAAATAAAAAATGTTTTCTAGAACCAAACGGACCCTTAGTTTTTCAAAATTTTAAGGGTCATGGCCCTTGGACCTATAACGATCCATCTATGTTGAGAGAGACAACCATAAATCTAAATATCAGTAGTAAATCTCAATAAGTAATAATGTTGTTTCTAAAGTTTGAATATAAATTCTCACCGCAATGTACTTTACTACTATACCCAACATTTACTGATATTATTCTAACAAAATTTTCGATTGGCTTGGTCTGCCTATGTTTATTGTATATGGGTGGAAAGGAATGTAAGAAAATTTAGGGGTTTCAATAATAGTACAAATGAGTTCTTGAAAGTATACGGGATATTGTAGGATTCGTTTGGTTGGCAAAAAATATTAACAAGTTAGATAATGTCAATTCTTGAATTTGTATAGAGTGGAGTCTAGTTTAAATTTGTACAGACTTCGTACATATTAACTTGTTGTTTATTTTAGTAATAAAATCACAATTATTCAAAAAATAATATAATATAAATATGAGCTAGATTATGTGGTACTGTATTGGCTATTCGGTTAATATAGTTACATGGCTTAAACAATCGATTTGTCAAATGTTGTCCCCCCGGTTGAGAAATCTAAAGTCAGATTAGCCAGTCTATTAAGGCATAATGTGAAAAAAAAAAATATTTGAGTGGTTATTTCGGCCTTAATTTTTTTTAAAGTAATTTAACTCTCTATTTTTATTCTGGGTCAAAATAGCCTATTAGCGGATGAAAACCGTTAGTCAACTAGCGGTAAATGACTTGAAATGACGTGACAAACTTACATAGCAGTGCACGCCGCAATAGCAGTGTCATATAGGCAAATATGTTGACTTTACAAAATTACACAACAGTCAAAATAATTTTAAAAATTGTATAAAATATAAAATATTTTTTTCTTTTGATATATCATTCTGTCAAGTCATTTCAAGTTGTTTACCGTTAGTTGACTAACAATTTTTATTCACTAAGGTGCTATTTTGACCCAAAATAACACGTTGAGGGCTAAATTACTTTAAAAAAAATATAAACTAAAATGACTATTCACTGAAACGTTAGAGGTATTTGTTGGCATTATGTTTTCTATTAACTATGTCAATGGTATCGCCCTCAATCACTGCACCTAACCATTTTCGTTCTACAGCGAGTGGGATACCCTCACTAAATTAAAGATAATTATGATTGAATCAGATTATTAATTATGTTTATCTTTCAATTTACGTTGTGAATTAAAATGATAAAATTAATTTATTAGTAATAGGTTTATTATAATAATGTAATGATAGTTGTATAATAATAATGATTTTTGAAACCTAAAAAGCTTTACTTATTCTGCGTTTTGTGGTGTATGTTAAGACGGTGAGTGTGAATAATGAAGGTGTGTATGGTAACATCAATGATACTATTTCAAGCGTTATTATATGGATCTGAAAGCACTATTGTAAGTTGTAACAAAAACTCCAAGCACAAACGTACAGCATGAAATCCGAGAGAAGCATGGTCATGATAGAACGCACGTGCAGCTTCAAATATCTCGTCTGATTGTCATACGCTCCAAAATGCTTGTTTCATTCCCATGATACTCGTACGTGTGCCCATGTCAATTATGATTCGCTTGGTATTATAGTTTTTTTTTATCAAGAAGAACAAAATTGCATTAATAAAGAAAAACGTAACAAAGACGCACAACAAGACCCGTAAAGAAAGACCAAAGGACATACAACAACATGCAGTCTGAGACACCATTCAAGAGACCAACACCGTAAGGACCCTCCCTACGCAAAACGACAACCAGCGAAAAGGGGAATCAAACAGGGATCCTAACATGGCGTGCAAGCCAAACGCAACCATGGGTATTCCCAAGCCATAGGGATATTCCTAAACCGAAAAAAGAGAAAAAAACACACAACTGCAATCCTTGTCAATCTTGAAGTCGGTCTTGATGCTCGATCGAAACACCCGAGTGAGAGCTCCATCCGGAGGCAAGCTTCCCTGTCGGTAGACAAGGTCCTTATCAATTGGATTGCTAGGATCGAAAAGCTGGACTTTGGGATTGACTTAAAACGGTTACTGAATCCAACCTCGATAAACGCCTTTAAATCGTGGTTGGAGTAAGACCGGAACAAAACAAGAAAGTTTGCTAACAAGAGCACTCGCGAACACGAGCAGAACCAACGGGGAAGATTGAAGAAGACCACCAAAGTTCGATCCTCCCTATCGAAAAAGGTGGTGACAACGGTGATCATTTCTGATGTGGATAACCCTGCCGAGGGTTATCCACTTGCTTGATAAATGTGGCCCGAACAGTGAGAAAATTCCATCGAACAAACCCTGAAAATTGCTTGAACCTCCTCGAAATAGAAAACGAGTCGAGCAAAAGGATTGAAATCATGAAGTAAATCCCATGATATCCGTCTCTAAGCTGAAAATAGGGGAGCCAAATCCCACCAAATCCGGATCTAAGAAGTTGTATCATAGAGTGGTCAAATAGGACCCAAAAACATAGGTTAGCTCTTTCCATAAAAGGAAAGAGGCTAGGCAACGTAAGAAATGACCCCTCAGCCCCTGTCATCAATCCCAACTCCTCAGTTGAGCCGAGAGCCCTTGCCGGTGTAGGTACTGGCCCTTTTCCAGCAAGGCAACAGATCCCGGGACTGTCTCCATCGTGCAGCGCGGCCGGCACCATAGCCTCGTCGACCTCCGGTCCATTCCAGCTTGGATCTCTGGTAGCTCTTGCAACGAGCCACCCCCTACTCCCCTAAAGCGGCCGGCAACCCAAGCCACCTCAGGTTTCCGTACACCGATTTGTTTAAGACCACGCCGCTGGGAGGAGGACATGAAACTGACTGAACTTGTGCCTTCGTCAAATGGCGTTTCCAGCGCTCAAAACACTCGTGGGGTTGGAAAGGTGCAACGTTCGGCAAAGAGAAAAGCCATGGATTGAGATAGACGGCGGAATCCGAACCTTGATGACCTCCAGTAGAGTTCTTCTTCCCAATCTCGGTCACTTCCAGCGAGCCCCCGAGCCGTTTAAGCCCCGCACGTGTCCAACCGGGACTGAAAGATCTCCGAGCCACCTTCCAAGACTGCTCAACTATCCACTACAGGGCCGACGGTGGAGCTGAGGAATGAGAAGCCCACTCCTGAGACTGCCACACGATCAAAGCTTGCAACGGTTGATGCACGAACTTGAAAGAGGAAGACCTAAGGTTCCGGTATGCACGTCCGGAAAGGAAAACAACACAGAACATTTTTTACAACCTCTATAATCTTCAAATCGCTTGGTATTATAGTTAAAAAAGTGTGTTGAAGATAAAAAAAATATATATGTGTTGAAAGTCATAAATATTGTTAAATAGATAATTTTTATGTAAAATTTATGTTTGAAAAACATTTTTATATTAAAAAGATAAAATATACAGAATTATTTACAACCATAAAAGTAATCTACTCCCTCATTCACTCTAAGACTGGCAGTTTTCCTTGAACCCATCTTGGTATTCCTTTTGGGCAGCAAAAGAACTCAATTCATCTATGGGATCCAGTTGTGGAAAGAGTAAAAGGTAAACTTTCGGGTTGGATGGCTAAAGCTTTGTCTTTTGGGGGCCGAATTACTTTGATAAAATCAGCTTTATCCAACTTGCCCATTTATTTTATGTCGATCTTTCTGTTGTCGAATGCCATTAGCTCCACTTTGTTTAAACTTGCTGCTAAGTTTCTGTGGGGATCGATGGAGGGGCATGCTATACATTGGGTCAGTTGGGAAGTTTTGTGCCTTCCTAAAGCTTATGGTGGTTTGGGTCTATGTGATTTTAAGGTAAAGAACCGTGCTTTGTTATGCAAGTGGCTTTTGAGATTTGCTTCGGAACTTGACATCCTTTGGCGCAAGGTATTGGAAGGTATTTATGAACCATCTATCATGACTATGCTACCTTCTAATGTGAGATCATCTAACAAGTCTTGGATCTGGCAGGGCATTACTTCTCAACTTGTTAGCCCTAGCTACATCTTCGTGAATAACATTCGGTTCTTGGTGGGTGATGAAAAATGTTTCCTTTTTTGGTCGAAAATTTGGGTCGGCCAAACAGCTTTAAAAGAGTCTTATCCTAGAATTTTCACTCCAGCTCAACAAAAATCTGGAGTTATAGCTGACTTTGGGAGGTCTCGAATGGAATTTGGCGTTGGAAAGTCCTAAGGAGAAATTTATTTGATATGGAACGTGATGTTTGGATTTCTTTTTGGAATCTTAGTAACTCTTGTTGTCTTAACTTATCTGTGCCTGATAGTCTAAGGTGGTCAGCTTCTTCTGATGGTCTATTTATAGCAAAATCATTTTGCCTTGCAAGCTCTCCTTGTAATGCTACAAAAGATCCTATTTGGAAGTTAGTGTGGTCTAGTAGTGCGCCTCCGAAGGTTGAGACTTTCGTGTGGAAACTTGTTCATGACAGAATTCCTACTAAGTTAGCTTTATCTAAACGGGGGGCTCTTCGTGATCAATATATGCTTTGTGTTTTATGCCTTCAAGATATCGAATCTGCATCGCATTCATTTTGTCACTGTCGTGTTACCTGGATGGTTTGGAAAATGTGATGGAAGTTGTAGGGAGTTCACATAGTAGTTCCTACTGTGTGCGTGATATGTTGAAAATATGGTTACTGTCTGCCAGATCAGGATTACATGACCAGGTTTGGCTACTGAGTTTTTTTGTTTTGTCTGGTCAATTTGGCTCTATAGGGATAATGTGATTTTTAAAGGTATTAAAGTGGATGCTTCTCCTCTTTATTATCTATTTTTACAAAGGTTTTGTTGGTGATGTAAGGCCAAATGGCCATTGAGTGTTTGTTCTATGACTTTCTATGTTGGCCGAAACAGTTTGGTTCTATTGTACCCAACTTGACTCGCTTGGCTGTTAATGAATGGTGTCCTCCCTCTAATGGCTATTTAAATTCAATACTGATGGAGGAGCTGTTTGTGGAAGCTTTGGAAGTGCAGGTATCGGTGGTGTGCTCCGGAAGGAGTCCTCGGAAACTCTTTTATATTTTTCCAAGTTGATTGGTAGAACTGATCCCATGACTGCAGAGATCACTGCAGTTATAGAAGCTATTAGGCTATTTGGTTGCTCAAGTTGGCACTCCTGTCATTCCTTGGTGATCGAAAGTGACAGTAATCTTGTTCTAGAAGGATAAAAATCCTATGTCCCTTTTCGGTGCCCCTACTTATGCCCCAACACTAAAAAACACAACAAAATTAAATTCCAAGCCCTAACCCTAAATTCTAAATCCTAAACCCTACACCTTATACCTTAAAAATACACCCTACCCTAAATTCCCTAAACCCTAACCATAACCCCTAACCTAAAACCCTAAACTCTAAACCTAATTTTGAGTGTGAGGGCATAAGTAGGGGCACCAAAAAGGGGTAGAGAATTTCCATCCGTTCTGGAAGGGCTTCAAAATCCACATTGCTCTCCCTTGGTGTTCAAGCCCCTTGTGATGTCTTGCCTTAATGTTGCTAATGGCTATAATTGGCATATTCAGGTTGTATCTCGAGAGTGTAATTCTGTTGTCGATTCCTTAGCTAAGAAAGGTATCTCGCGTAAGAGCGATTTATTAGTTTATGGGAATGCATGAGGGAGTTTTGTGCGATGGCTTCATGAGCTAGAACTTTTTAGCTTCTTTGAATTGTATGTTGGTCGTGTTTAGTGCCCCATTCCTTGCGTGCTACGTGTCTTGTTGTGATCTCACTAGGCAACAGATTTGAGTTAGACTACTATCTGTAGCTGGTGGAGGTTCTTTGATGTTACTATGGGTTTGTTGCGGTGTACTATAAATGATACGCAAATAGTGCAAGTATACACGTCGAAACAAGTAGTAAAGTGATGAGTGAGTATCGTCTCCACGGAGATTGGAGGTAAATTAGGTCAAGCTTAAGCACACAAAATACAAACTGAATGTAAATGCGATAGCAAATGAGAAGATTTCAAAAATGTTGTAGCAAAAGCAATTAAATAAAACTGAAGTGAACTGAATAAGCTGCAAGGTCCTCAATTTTATTCGAAACTCTCTATTGGGAATGATAGGTTGGGTTTGTTAAGGACTTCTACGCCTAGTTCTAATGTTTATCTAACACCTTCCAGCTCAAACTATGCTCGACATGGTTTCCTATAGTGCTTCTAAACTATCTCTAGCAAGAAACCTGACAACCAGAATGCTACGACAATACCTCTCGACGTGAACCCTAAAAAGCTACTTATCATTTACGTGCTACCCCTTTTAGTCTTTGAAACTCTATCATTTTAGTCGTCATCTACTTCAACCCGTGGCTTAGATTAACACTAGACCCAAGATCACATAGGTCTCTTCCCACATAATTGTTACCAATAGAGCATGGGATAATAAAGTTGCATGGATCCTTCTGTTTGGGTGGCAACTTACTCCACACAGAATAACATTCTTTTGTTGTAGCAACAGTCTCATACCTTTCAACATTCCTCTTCTTGGTAACAATATCCTTGAGGAATTTAGCATGAGTGGGCATTTAATCAACAACCTCCAAAAAAGGGACCTTGATATGCAATTGGTCAAGAACATCCACAAATTTCTTGAATTAGAGATTGTCGTTCTGCTTCTTCAATCTTTGAGGGAAGGGTGGTGGGGGTCTAACTTCTTCCTTTACTGGTAGGGATCCTTCTTTTGTTGTAGCATCCGTTCTTCCATCAGTAGGTTCATTTGTCAATTCCTCCTCTTTCTCTTGCTCACTAGCTGATTCCTTTTTCTCATCAGATTCTTTATGCACAATTTTGGTGTTAGATCCTCCTTCTTCTTCCCCCCAAACTTATCTTCCTTATTGAGTTGGGTGCCACTCCTTAAAGTGACTACACTAAACTGCTCTTTGCCATGACTTTTAGTGACTTCAGTATCACTAGGCACATTTCCTTGAGGTCTAACATGCAAAGCTTGCGCTATTTGACCTATTTGGGTCTCTAAGGATCTCAAGGATGAGCTATGGCTTTGTAGCAGTGCCCCTTAACTCCTAATAGACGTAGAGTGTTCTTGAAGTAGAGCTTTCGTTGTTGTCATGAAGTCCTTCGAAGTTGTCATAAAATCCTTGAAAGTAGCTTCCAAAGAATTGTTGGTTGATGAAGATGTTGAACCCTTGTTTTGCCATGGCATATGTTGCTAAAAACCTGAGGGTTTAGTCAGATTTTGTTACTGATTCGAGCCACCGGAATTGTTGTTTCCTTGATTTCCCCAAGAATGGTCAGGATGCTGACGCCACCATGGGTTGTAGGTATTAGAGTAGGGGTTGTTGTTCCTAATATAATTCCCCACATAGTTGGTAGACTCGTTGTTTTCTGGGCACTCGCTCAAATGATGGTTTTCGTCACAACGAAGACAAGTAGATGCGGTCTTCACTTCCTTCACCTCGTTAGGACGCTGGAGGTTCTTTAGCATATTCTTGATGGCTGATAATTGAGCTACAACTGAATCATCTACATCAAGATCGCGTGTTCCTTGAGTCTTCCTTCCCATTCCTTATCTCGAAGAAGGAAATTGGTAGTCATTGTTGGCTATCCTATCAAGGATGTCAAATGCATCTTCGGAAGACTTGTCCAACAAAGTTCCATTTGCTGAAGCATCTAACATCATCCTCGTGGGGGCATTAACACCGTTGTAGAACATCACCACTTGTGTCCAATCATGAAAACCATGATTTGTACATTTGCGCAACAGCCCTTTGAATCTATCCCAACACTCGTACATCGACTCGTCATCAGCTTGACGAAAGGAAGCAATATCATTCCTTAGTTGGGTGTTCTTGTTGGGTGGATTATATCGCAGCAAAAAACTTTTGCACAAGTTTGTCCATGATTCCATCGAACCGGCTGGTACTCCACTCAACCACTCTCGTGCTCGATCACGCAATGAATAAGGGAATAATTTCAGCTTCAACACATCTTCATGCACCCCTTGTTGTCTAAATGAGTCACAAACCTCCAAGAATGCACAGGTGTGTTGTCTTGCATCTTCATGAGGTGAGCCACCAAACTGTCAAGTCGAGTTCAACATATTGAACATCATAGGTTTAAGCTCGAAGTGGGCTGCTTGAATCTCGTGAGCTACAATCCTAGGGTTGAGATCATCCAAGATCGGATTCATATGATCTCTAATAGCTCGTGGATGAACCGCAGGTCCGCCATTTGCCGCAGCATCAAGATTTGCCTTATTACCAGTTGGCAATCCTTGGTTCTGAGCTCCATTTATGATTCTGAGAGCTTCTTGTATACGCCTTCTTTGTTGGAAACGATGTTAAATTTCAAGGATGACCGGTAATATGGGTTCGGCGGGTCTTCCTCAGGTCATGCACCAGCACACACTTGAAAAATACAAACGAAAAACAACAAATAAATCTATACAAATAGAGAAAATAAAATGGTGCAAAACTAAACTTAAAATGAACATATGCCAATCCCTTGTAACGACGCCAAAAACTTGTTACGATGTGCGGTGTACTATAAATGATACGCAAATAGTGCAAGTATACACGTCGAAACAAGTATTAAAGTGATGAGTGAGAATCGTCTCCACGGGGATTGGAGGTAAATTAAGTCAAGCTTAAGCACACAAAATACAAACTGAATGTAAATGTGATAGAAAATGGGAAGATTTCAGAAATGTTGTAGCAAAAGCAATTAAATAAAAACTAAAGTGAACTGAATAAGCTGCAAGGTCCTCAATTGTATTCGAAACTCTCTATTGGGAATGATAGGCTGGGTTTGTTAAGGACTCCTAGGCCTAGTTCTAATGTTTATCTAACATCGTCCAGCTCAAACTATGCTCGACAAGGTTTCCTATAATGCTTCTAAACTATCTCTAGCAAGAAACCTGACAGCTAGAATGCTATGGCAATACCTCTCAGCGTGAACCCTAGCAAGCTACTTATCGTTTACGTGCTACCCCTTTTAGTTGTTGAAACTCTATCCTTATCTCTAAGGTGAGTTAGAGTTGTGCCTCTCAGTAGCCAACCCTATTGTCCACGTGGATCTAAGCTTAGCTCTCCCGGCCACTAAGCTAATCTATCACTTAAGTAATGGCTAACTCTCGAAAGCTCTTACAAACTTAAGGTAATAAAATAGTAGACAAAACATATGAAACTAGAAACATGCAAAACATCCATTAAAAACTAAAAAAAAATCATTCATAATGTTGCGTGTAAAATAGTCTATCGCAATTGAGTGCAAGTGTACACGTCGCAAGTAATAAAGTGATACTAGAGTATCGGATATCGTCTCCACAGGGACTGGGCTAACCCTTTCCTTCGCTGTCTGCACAAGGGGAAAAAGAATGATTTAAGATTTTGTCACGAAAATAAATAAGAATACTGGAAAAATAAAAGTAAAGTAATCAAGATAGAGAGAATGGGCTGGTATTGAATTTCTCAGTAGTGCAGGTATTGCAGAGTTTAGGAAATCCAGTTCTGTCGTCGCGCCTGTCGCAGGCAGCACCTGTCGCGGCAGCAGTTCGTTGATCGTCGCGGCAGCAAACCCACCAACTCAGTACTTTCAAGTTTGGCAAGAATCCCAGATCTGCCTTGGCCTATCCCTAGGTCCAAGTCTGTCGATGATCACGTCTTGATGATACCTCCCGGCGTGAATCGAAGGATGAACACCGATGTGTATGAATTCTTCCTTAGCCACTTAACCTTGCCCTATCCCTAGGCACAAGATAGCTCAACTATAAACTAGAGAACTCGCTCTTATTTCTTTCGTATACTTAACTCTCCCGATGCTAAGTAAATAGATAACCTCACAATGCTCTCCCGATGCTCTTGCAAGATATTAAAACCAAAATAAGAGAACTTGAAGTTTATTTTATTGAACTTGGAAAATTCCTAAAACAAAACAACCCTTGCAACTACTTTACAAATCAACCCGTGGCCCTAGGGGGGTTTTAGAACATGTCGGCGGCGGGTAGACGACGGGTAGACGGCGGAGGGTTTTTGGTTGTCGGTTTAAAGGGAAATCGGCTATGGGTTATGGGATGTGGAGGTTGAGATCTGCCCTAGGTTAAAATACATGCCCTTATATAAGCTTTGGGCTCAAGTTATCTAATTTAACAAGGATTACAACTTTAATTAAAAGTATGATTCTAATAAAGACTAAATCTTCAAGGAATATACTTTCCAGCCGTCCTCCTTGTTTCTTGGGATTTTCTCCCCTTGAACTTTGGGCTTGACATATCTTTTGATCTGGGGCTCAGAAAAATATGAGGTTTTCACACGACAGACGAGCAGAATTTTCTCTATCTATCGAGGTCCACTTTGCTTTTTCTCTCCACAAAACTGCTGTCACCATGCTGTCACGGCAGCACCATGGCAGCAACGTCCTCCTTGACTGCTCATTCCAGATTTTCGGCATTGCTGCCCAACGCCTGCCACGATTGCTGCCCTGGGTGCTGTCACGACTGCTGCCACGACAGATACCTGCAAAAGTAACCAAATTTAGCAGTATCTGCGCAATTTTATCTAAATGTGATGTTTATGCAAAACTTAACCTAAAATGCAGTTAAACATGCTTGAGTGCAGCAAAAATAAGGATAAATGATGGGTAAAATATAGAACTTTTAAGCACTGATCACACCCCCAAACTCGAATCTTTGCTTGTCCTCAAGCAATTCAGACCTAAAAGAAAAAAAAATGAAATATTTTTGTTTTGGCTTTCAAACAGTGAACTTTCCCTTACCCGTCGTTCGTTCCCTGTGACGGCAGCACCCTGTCGGATAATCTAGGATCTGTCCGGAATCTCTATATAGTCCTCGTGCAGTGTGTGCATGCTTGTGAACAGTTATATGCCAAGACTCTCTTAGTTTCACTAGAATATTATACTTTAGCTTGTTTAGAGTTTTTTTTTACGAGACTGATTTCTTTCTTCTTCTTACTAGAGCCAGGATCGGGCACCTCTAGTTATTTCCTTTTTTTTTCTAATTTCTTCTTTTTTTTCTACTAGAGCCAGTATTTCAGGCACCTCTAGTTAACTGTCTAGAGCCGGTGATAGGCACCTCTAGAAGTTTTTCTCTGGTTATCTGCCTAGAGCCAGTGGTGGGCACCTCTAGGTTTCCTGAGAGTCTAGTCTCTTTTCTACTCTACGTGCTAAGTTTTCTATTCTAGTTTGGCTAAAAGAAGTCTAAGCAGTATAACAGTCACAATGGTGTTTAAGTTTTCAGAACTATAGAAAGGCTCTAAACTTCTCCTAAAGACTATCCTAAAGTTGCTGCCACGACAGAGCTGTCACGACAGGTAAGTTCAGTTTTAAGTTTTCAGCCAAAATTTCCAATATTTTCAGTTTTTTTTTTTGCGTAAAATAAATGCGACACAATGAAAACTAAATGCAATGTTATATTAATAAGTAGGAGGACTGCCTACCCCCAAACTCAAGGGTTGCATTGTCCTCAATGCATGACACAAAAGATGAAAAACAAAAAGAAAAAAATGACAGAAAAGTTAAACATCACAAAAAGATAATATATATAGCAGGCGACAGAGAAAAAGAAAAAGAAAACTTAAGTTGTGCGGCTGTCGTCGCTGCTGCTGGAGCTTTGGAAGAGGAGCTGTCGGCGGGCAGTCTCTTTGGACTTTGTCGGAGGAGCTGTGGGTGTTGCCCTGAGAGTATGAGTGCTGCCCTGAGAGTATGAGTGCTGCCGCGGCAGGGGTGGAGGCAGAGCTTCCTCGGGTTGCTTGTATTGTCATTGCAAGGGTTTTTTTTTGTTTACCTAATAGCAAAAACAAACTAAAAACTAATATCAAATTTCTAATTCCTAAAATAATAAAGATAAAATAAGATAAAAATAAAATAAAATAAGTTAAATTAGGAGTGCTTTGAGGGGCATCTCCTAAAGTAACTACTCCCTGTTCTATTGATGCTTGATGGGTCGTTTCCGGTACTTCTTGAAGTCCATCCGTACCCTCCATCTGGTGATTATTCTCATGGTGGAGGCTTCTTTCTTTCTCTTCCCTTTGTAGTCCATGAAGTCCTCCCTTCTTGGTAATGTTTCTGAGGGCATGAATATATGATTAGAAAAAATCAAATTGACATTCGGCCACAAACTTACCTTGTTTTTGTTGAATGTTGTTGTGGTTGAATGTAGCCCTTGCTGTCGTGTCTGCTGCTGCGGCAGCCAGTTATTTTGACAGTCCGTTGTCAGGTTACTTTGCAGGTCAATGGGACATTGGTAAGTGCCATCACTCTCTATACCAAATTTTGTTGACCACTCGTAGATCTCCATCAGTAGAGACTTTGATGATTCTGTGTCCACCGGCGTTGGTTCCTCAAATACCTTTGATGTGGTTGCTGCTTCAGCATCAGTTGCTGCCGAGGCGGCAGTTGCTGCCGAGGCGGCAGTTGCTGCCGTGGCGGCAGTTGCTACCGAGGTGGCAGTTTCTGCCGAGGCGGCAGTTTTCGCTTTGACTGGGGTTTCTGCCTCGGAAGTGGTTGCTGTCGTGACATTCTCTTGAATTTCACTCAGCGTTGTCGCGGTGTTGCTCCATTCTGGCTCCTCGATCATTGCCATGGCAAGTTGTTGCTCAGACTCATCATATGTTGGGTATTCCTTCACATGGGCATCCTCGTCACCTTGCCTCAGGATTTCAGGTTCATCTGTGGCATGAATAAGGGTCGGTCTGCTCAAGAGTGCATCCATCTTGGCGATACTTTTGTCCATGGAAGACGACACTTCTTGAGTGAGTGCCATGAAGGCTTGCAGTGTGTCTTCTAAGGATTTTGACTGCTCTTGAGGATGATGACAATGCTAGGGCAGGTCGGGTTCTGCAGCAAAACTGTTATGGTATAAAAAATTTTGCGGGTTTTGATCGTACCATAAAAAATTTTACTGCTGCGGCATCGGCAGTTGCTGCCCCTGTTGCTGTTGTGGCAGCATATCTTTACGGTAATTGCAAGAACTTTCCCACATCAGCTCTCGAATGGTTTTTCCTGGCATATTGATGCTCCTTAAACATGTATTTCACCTGAGTTTTTTTTTTGATAGAAAAATAAAAATAAAAAAAATAAAAAAAGTAAAAAAAAGTAAAGAAAAGTGCAGAAGCTAGGGTAAGAGTGTGTTGCCAGTCCCCGGCAACGGCGCCAAAAACTTGTTGCGTGTAAAATAGTCTATCGCAATTGAGTGCAAGTGTACACGTCGCAAGTAATAAAGTGATACTAGAGTATCGGATATCGTCTCCACAGGGACTGGGCTAACCCTTTCCTTCGCTGTCTGCACAAGGGGAAAAAGAATGATTTAAGATTTTGTCACGAAAATAAATAAGAATACTGGAAAAATAAAAGTAAAGTAATCAAGATAGAGAGAATGGGCTGGTATTGAATTTCTCAGTAGTGCAGGTATTGCAGAGTTTAGGAAATCCAGTTCTGTCGTCGCGCCTGTCGCGGGCAGCACCTGTCGCGGCAGCAGTCCGTTGATCGTCGCGGCAGCAAACCCACCAACTCAGTACTTTCAAGTTTGGCAAGAATCCCAGATCTGCCTTGGCCTATCCCTAGGTCCAAGTCTGTCGATGATCACGTCTTGATGATACCTCCCGGCGTGAATCGAAGGATGAACACCGATGTGTATGAATTCTTCCTTAGCCACTTAACCTTGCCCTATCCCTAGGCACAAGATAGCTCAACTATAAACTAGAGAACTCGCTCTTATTTCTTTTGTATACTTAACTCTCCCGATGCTAAGTAAATAGATAACCTCACAATGCTCTCCCGATGCTCTTGCAAGATATTAAAACCAAAATAAGAGAACTTGAAGTTTATTTTATTGAACTTGGAAAATTCCTAAAACAAAACAACCCTTGCAACTACTTTACAAATCAACCCGTGGCCCTAGGGGGTTTTAGAACATGTCGACGGCGGGTAGACGACGGGTAGACGGTGGAGGGTTTTTGGTTGTCGGTTTAAAGGGAAATCGGCTATGGGTTATGGGATGTGGAGGTTGAGATCTGCCCTAGGTTAAAATACATGCCCTTATATAAGCTTTGGGCTCAAGTTATCTAGTTTAACAAGGATTACAACTTTAATTAAAAGTATGATTCTAATAAAGACTAAATCTTCAAGGAATATACTTTCCAACCGTCCTCCTTGTTTCTTGGGATTTTCTCTCCTTGAACTTTGGGCTTGACATATCTTTTGATCTGGGGCTCAGAAAAATATGAGGTTTTCACACGACAGACGAGCAGAATTTTCTCTATCTATCGAGGTCCACTTTGCTTTTTCTCTCCACAAAACTGCTGTCACCATGCTGTCACGGCAGCACCATGGCAGCAACGTCCTCCTTGACTGCTCATTCCAGATTTTCGGCATTGCTGCCCAACGCCTGCCACGATTGCTGCCCTGGGTGCTGTCACGACTGCTGCCATGACATATAACTACAAAAGTAACCAAATTTAGTAGTATCTGCGCAATTTTATCTAAATGTGATGTTTATGCAAAACTTAACCTAAAATGCAGTTAAACATGCTTGAGTGCAGCAAAAATAAGGATAAATGATGGGTAAAATATAGAACTTTTAAGCACTGATCACATAACAAACCCAAGCCATCTAAAGTTAGTTCATGGTTAGGTGTAAAACATCCATCATCATTCGTTTCAAACAACCCATTTTCAGAATATAAATGTTAGAGCAAAGAACATGAAAGAAAAAGAATCTCCCGTGCCGCCTTGGACTTCCATGAACCACCCTAGACTTGATGCTTCTCTCAAAGGCCAGCAAGGTCACCCCTTGGAGCTTCGACAATGGAGGACACCAAGTTGAGGAAGAAGATGAAAAGTAGCCGCCTTTTGTCCTCACTCTTAGCACCCAAAAGTAACTTTTTCAACTCCCCCTCTTATGTGGGTATCTTGTCCTTTATATAGTGCGGGCTCCTAGGGTTTTGTGCCCTAAAGATTCCTTGTGTGACCCAAAGAATATTCCCTAGGTCAGATGAGTGGCACAGCTGGTGGAATCACTTGTGGGGCTCTCAAAATATCTTCTCTTTTTGTCTGTTCTGCGCCAAGAAATGCGTCCAGAATGCCGCGAATTTTTTTTGCCCTGCTTCTTCCTTTTCTTGCCTGTACAACACCATACCAGAACGAACCTTCCTCAAGCAACACCCATTTCATCAAATAGAACAAAACAACCAAGCAACACACCAAATGCAACTATATGAACTAAATTCAACTAAATGCAAATGAAACGAGCTTAAAGAAAAGCAAATAACTAAGTAAAAAGGCATGAAATACATACTTTTTATGAGGTTATCATGGTTCCTTGTTTTTGGTAGTTTAGCTATTTGCTTTATTGTGTTTTTGGTTGTTCCAGGCATGTGGTTTTCTGCTGTAGTGTTGGGTTTTGGTGAGTGTTCTTAACGACAATGAATTGGTGCACTCTTTTTTCTCCATATAGGTTATGGAGGCTTTTTAATGAGGCCCATTCTTTGTCTTGTATGATTTCCTTCAACAATATCGTACATTTAACTTTAAAAAAATCTAAACATATAATTTAGACATTTTTCTAAAACTATTGAAACAAGAAACTAGCCACTTGAGATCATAAAAGAACCTTACAAAGAAAATGCTCAAAATTCAATCAAAATATAAATACGAACACCATTAACCGACGATGAATGATAAAAAACCATCAACACAAACATAAAAATCCATATAACAATGAACACACATCGACAAAATGGTAATTACCACAACTCGGTCATGAACAAAAAACAATGATTCTGAGGACACATATCCAAATTCAGTTCGAGGGTCCAAAGCAAAAAAGATCAACATAATAACCAAATAAGCGTTATCTATATCAGTCGAGGCGGCGTCAAATCCAATCATAAAAAAATTAAAATTAAAAAATTTAAATGTAATTTAAATATATTTTCTAAATTACTATTTATCTTCTCAAAAAAAACTTTTTTTCATTGTACTTTTCAAAACAATGTTAAACTATCTCATATCATAGACTCAAGGCTTTATTGTATTATTGTGATTGACAAGTTTGCCAATCAATCAAAGTTCAGATGGATGGGTTTTTTATTATCAAATTCAAGTCATAACAACTTGTTATTTTGATTTTAAATTATTTAAATTCGGCGTTATTTTTTAATACAAGATGTCAATTTTTATGATAAAAAAGTGTTGGAAATTATTGTACTAATCTGACAAATTATTAGTTGATA
This sequence comes from Hibiscus trionum, assembly GCA_030270665.1. Lineage (NCBI taxonomy): Eukaryota > Viridiplantae > Streptophyta > Magnoliopsida > Malvales > Malvaceae > Hibiscus > Hibiscus trionum. The sequence continues at coordinate 30,458,365 of BSYR01000005.1, forward strand.
GTTGATTTAACTAGCGAATTGCATTAGCTGATTGTACAAAAGTTTTTGATAAAATTAATTTATAGATATTTGATTATTTGAACAAGCAAAGTAATATAAAAACATGATTATATTTAATGCTTGTTTAAATAATTTACTAGTTATTAATATTTTGCATCTATTAATGTTAATTAAATTATGAACATTATTATTTTTAACATCATTACTAAGCATATATGAATGATGTATATATCAATTTATTATTTATGAAATTATTTTTTAATATAATTTTAATAATTATTAAATTTATATGTATATATTAAATTTTTATTTGTGAAATTATATTTTTTAATATAATTATTAAATTTAGATGTATATATTAATTTTTGATTTATTTTTTATTAATTTCTTATTTATAAAATTATCATTTTAATTTTATTAGTTATTCAAATTTATGTTATTTAAATAATTTTTTTGTAATTTCCAAGGACAAAAGAATTTTTACAACTCTTTTATTCAATTCTCCAACTCAAAAACTTTTAAAATGAGTATTTTTCAAATAGAGAAGCTTCACCTTAATCCATTGTTATAATTCTCTATTTACCACTCATTTAAATTAACAAATTTGACTAATCAAATCTCCAAAAATATTTCAAATCTCTAATTTTAACTCAAATAGCTATTTACCAAACATGTTTAACTCCTTTTATAAATAAGCTCATAAAACAATAATTCTAGAAAAAAAATACACAACAAACTTAGGATGGGAAGAAAGAATGAGCGACAAAAAGAATTTCACAATTTTGTATGTGTTTATAATAAAAAACATACTAAAAATAGGCAGAAGACTTTTAAAAAGGGTTAATTACCCCGTTGGTACATGAACTATACCGGATTCTGTTCGTATCTGTGTCCGTTTTTCCATTGTTGTTTTCACACTTAGGATTAAATGTGGTATTTAGACAAGATAAATAAATGAAAAATATGGTTGCTAATCGAAGTGAGGCCTTATGGGGTTTTCGCTTCGGTTTTCCCCGTGTAACCCGTTCGGTCCGGTCTGTTGTCTATGCCGGGACGAGGGGGTTACATTTGGTGGTATCAGAGCATCGGTTACGAGGTCTCCTGGGAAGGTAAGTTGGTTTGTTTGGTTTGTTTGCTATTTCACGGTGTATGAAAGCATGTCTTATGGTTCTTGTAGTTGGTTGAAGTTTAGTCAAGTGTTCCCATTGCTAGGTGTTGTTATTGGAAAATGGTTTTGGTTTAAAGAGCTTGAGAACTTGGATCCTTGCCCTTGCTAACCTCATGTTTTCTTGTGTGTGATGTGTTTGTTGTTTTATATTTTATCTTCATTATGGTAAGACCGAGAGGACGGCCTAGAGCGGGTGACCAGGCACCCGGGGATGTGCCTTCTGTTCCTCTTGCTCCCGATGGTAATGGGGTGGGTGGCGATGATAATGTGCCTCAGGCCGGTGCGAATGCTGGAGGTGATGGTAATAGACCTCAGGCCGGTGCTAATGTTGGGGGTAATGGAGCTCAGGCGGGTCAAGGTCAGGCAGGTGCGGACATGACTCATTTGATTCAGACTATAGTCGGGGCTTTTCAGACAGCTTTGGCCGGTATGCATGCTGCAGCACCACCTCAGGTTGCGGGGACTAGTTTACCCCTTGAGAGACTCTGTAGCTTGGGTGGAGTCGAGTTCCGTTGTTTGACTTCCGAAGGTTTAGAGGCTTGGCTCGAGAGTACTACACGCATCTTAGGCCAGATGGAGTGCTCAGACACTCGTAAGTTGGGTTGTGTTGTCTCCTTGCTTCAGAGAGTTGCATATGCTTGGTGGACCACCGTTACTTCGGGTATGGCAGAGGCGGATGTCACTTGGGAGTTCTTCAGAACAGCTTTTAAGAAGAAGTATTTCGGAGTCCGATATTAGGATGAGAAGAAGAGAGAGTTTATGGCCTTGGTTCAGGGTAGAAAGACGGTGTCCGAGTATGAGGTTCAGTTTGTGAGGCTGAGCCAGTATGCTCCCGAGTTGGTTCCCAGTGAGAGGGAACAGTGTGAGCATTTTCGTTATGGTTTGACTAGATATGTGAAGACTTATATGCTTGCCTCTGACTACACCGAATTTGATGTTTTGGTCTCTAGGGCCAAGGATATTGAGCAGAACTTGGGCTCGAGTACCCGTGCTAGTGGGTCTGATTCCGGGAAGAGACATGCGGATTGGGATAGAGATCATGCCAAGAGACATAGAGATAGAAGGTATCTGCCCGATTCGAGACATAGGGGCGGTAACCATGGACGGGGCCACCAAGGCCAAGGGGTTGTTGTTCACACTCCTGAGTGCACTAGATGCGGGAGACGCCATTAGGGCGAGTGTATGGGTACCTTTAGGGTATGTTGGAACTGTGGTTCCCGCGACCATTTGAGGCGTAACTGTCTACACTCGGCTAGGGGCGGACCGGCTCCAGCTAGGGGTTTTGAACATCAGAGAGGCCGTGGGCGCGGTCGTGGTAACTTTCAGGCGAGGAACGATGGTTAGAGAAACTTAGCTCATGTGGTGGCAGTTCAGTCCGAGGGTGGAGGACCGGCTAGGGTGTATGCGCAGCGAGAGGCTGGGAATGACACGTATGTCATTGCAGGTAATTTCTCGATACAGTCTTTGACTTTGTTTTCTTTGATAGATTCGGGTTCGACATATTCGTATATTTTGGGTGAACATGCAAGGTCCCTAGGTCTACCGTATGAGTGGTTAGAAGTAGGTGTAAATGTTACTAGTTCTTTCGGTGAGACCGTGGTAGTTAGGAAGATGTATAGGATGTGTCCCTTGATGGTTCAGGGCCACATGTTTCCAGTCGACATAATGGAGTTACCGTTCTATGGTTTTGATGTGATTTTGGGCATGGATTGGTTCGTAGAGCATAGAGCTAGGGTAGACTTTTAGAGCAAGAGATTCTCATTGAGGCTTACGGATGATTTTGAAGTTGTAGTGGTGGGCGAGAACATTAAGTTCTTGTCCAATGTTGTATCTGCTTTAGAAGCTCAGAAATTGATGGATTCGGGTTGTCAGGCGTACTTGGCTTATGTGATGAATTCGAATATGAGTGAGGTTAGACCGCGAGACATCAGAACAGTTTGTGATTTTTCGAGTGTTTTTCCAGAAGAGTTGTCGGGTTTGCCTCCAGATAGAGAAGTTGAGTTTGATATTGAGACGTATTCTGATTCTGCACCTGTGTCTATTGCTCCGTATAGAACGGCACTGAAAGAGCTAAAAGAGTTGAAGACACGGCTTTAGGAATTGTTAGATAGAGGTTTCTTAGGCCTAGTATTTCTCTGTTGGGTGCTCCGGTCTTGTTTGTGAAGAAAAATGATGGTAGTATGAGGATGTGTATAGACTATAGGCAGTTGAACAAGGTAAAAGTGAAGAACAAGTACCCTTTGTCGCGGATAGATGACTTGCTTGATCAGTTGAGAGGTGCTTCAGTGTTTTCGAAGATTGATTTGAGATCCAGTTACTATCAGTTGAAGGTAAAGGATGTGGACATACCGAAGACCGCTTTCCGTACACGTTATGGGCACTACGAGTTCTTGGTAATGCCTTTCGGTTTGACTAATGCTCCAGTTGCATTTATGGATATGATGAACCGAGTGTTCCACGAGTTTTTGGATAGGTTTGTGGTAGTGTTCATAGATGATATCTTAGTGTACTCTAGGACCGAGGAAGAGCATGATGAGCATTTGCGGCTAGTGCTTCAGACTTTGCTTGAAAATCAGTTGTATGCCAAGTTGAGTAAGTGCGAGTTTTGGATTAGGGAGGTAGTCTTCCTAGGTCACGTGATCTCGGCCAATGGGATTAGTATGGATCCCAAGAAGATAGAAGCCATAGTGAATTGGAAGCAACCGAAGTCGGTGACCGAAATCCGTAGTTTCCTAGGTTTGGCGGGATACTACCGAAGGTTTGTCGAGGGATTTTCGAAGATTGCTGCACCTTTAACTAAATTGCTTGAGAAGAATGTTCCGTATGAGTGGTCAGATGCAAGACAACAAGCATTTGAGAAATTGAAGAAAGCTTTGACCGAAGCTCCTATTTTGATTCAGTCTGAACCGGGAAAGGAGTTTGTGATTTACAGTGATGCTTCGTATGTAGTTTTAGGTTGTGTGCTTATGCAAGAGGGTAAGGTTGTAGCTTATGCTTCGAGACAATTGAAGGTTCACGAGAAGAACTACCCCACTCATGATATTGAGTTAGCCCCAGTAGTGTTTGCTTTGAAGATTTGGAGACACCATCTTTATGGTGAGAAGCGCACAGTTTATACTGACCACAAGAGTTTGAAGTACTTGATGACTCAGAGAGAGTTGAACCTTAGACAACGTAGGTGAATAAAACTTCTTAATGACTATGATCTTACGATAGAGTACTATCTGGGTAAAGCAAACGTAGTGACTGATGCTTTGAGTAGAAAAGTGGTAGTTGAGTTACGAGCAATGTTTACGAGATTGAGTGTGTCACGGGATGGTGGTTTGATAGCCGAGTTACAGGTTAAACCCTCGTTTGTCCAGTTGATTCAGGAGAAACAGTTAATAGACGAGTCTTTGGCACCTCACGTGCAAGATATAGTCGAGGGTAGGCCTACAGATTTCTGCTTTGGTGAGAACGGGATCTTATGTTTCAAGGATAAGATAGTAGTCCCAAAAGACGCCGGGTTAAGGCGTACTATTTTGAATGAAGCACATAACAGTCCGTTTGCTATGCATCCGAGTAGTACGAAGATGTACCGTGGGTTAAAAGATGAGTACTACTGGATTGGGTTGAAGAAGGATATGGCCAAGTTTGTAAGTAGGTGTATGGTTTGTTAGCGAGTTAAGGCCGAGCATCAGTTTCCTTCAGGTTTGTTATAGCCGTTGAAGATTCCGGAATGAAAGTGGGAATGTATTACAATGGATTTTGTGTCGGGTTTACCGTTGACTCTTTCGATGAAGAATTCAGCGTGGGTGATAGTCGACGGATTCACTAAGTGTGCCCATTTCATACCTGTTCATACTACCTACACCTTAGATAAGTTGGTCGATCTGTACATTAGTGAGATAGTGAGATTGCATGGGGTACCGAAATCGATTGTATCAGACTGAGATCCGAGGTTCACAGCTAGATTTTGGGAGTGTTTGCATCGTGCCTTGGGTACTTGGTTGAACTTTAGTACTTCGTATCATCCGCAGTCAGATGGTCAGTTAGAGAGAGTTATTCAGGTGTTAGAGGACATGTTGAGGTGTTGTATCATCGACTTTCAGGGTTCTTGGGAGAAACACCTACCGTTAGTGGAATTTGCTTACAACAATAGTTATCAGGCTAGTATTCAAATGGCACCGTATGAAGCTCTGTACGGTAGGAGGTGAGATCACCCATTTGTTGGGCCGAGGCCGGACAGAAGCTTGTACTGATGCTCGACTTGCTTAAGGGCACTACCGAAAAGGTAAAATTGATATATGATCGCTTGAAGGCGGCTTCAGATCGACATAAATCATATGCCGATTTGAAAAGAAATGAGATAGAGTATGTCGTGGGCGAGGAAGTGTTTTTGAAAGTCTCACCTTGGAAGAAGGTGATGAGGTTTGGTAGGAAAGGTAAGTTGAGTCCGAGCTTCATTGATCCTTACGAGGTAGTTGAGAGGATTGGTCCCGTTGCTTATAGATTGAAACTCCCGACCGAGTTAGAGAAGATTCACGATGTGTTCCACGTTTCTATGCTTCAGAAGTATAGATCGGATCCGTCTCACGTAATGCTAGTGGAAGAAATTGAGTTGAACCCCGACATGTCGTATGATGAAGAGCCGGTTGAGATTCTTGCTACGGACAAGAAAGTGTTGCGTGAGAGGTCTATCGAGTTAGTCAAGATTTTTTGGAGACACCGAGGTGTGGAAGAGGCTACTTGGGAGAGGAAGGAAGACATGGAAAGACAGTTTTCGTATCTTTTTCCGTCAGGTAATTTTGGGGACGAAATTCTTTCAGTGAGGGAGAGTTGTAACGCCCGATTTAAGGCCCGGGAGTTTATCAGTTTTGATCTAGGATTAGTTTCGGGTTAAATTTAGATTAAAATGATGATTTTATAAAAAATTGTCATTATTTACAAAAATGTCATTAATGAAATTTGAAGATGGGAATTTGTTAAATGAAATAAAGAAAAGTTTGAGAGAAAAACTATCTTCTCCAAAAAGAAAATTCCCTTTTCACCAAAACCTCTCCTAAAACCCTATTCACTATTCCATTGCCTCAAATCCCTCATCCAAGCAAGATTTTTGAAGGTAATCTCTTCATTGTTTAAGTTCTTACATATTTAGCTTGTACTCTTTGAAAACCTTCTTTTAAAAGCCATTAAAATGCATTTTTAAGTTGGTGTTGGGTTTGAGAAATGGGTTTTTCTATGGGATTTTCGTGTGGGTATTTTAATGTCGTGTTAAGGGTGTTGTTAATCATGCTTTAGTGTTTTAAAAATGTTAAAATGGTGGCTAATAGTGGGGAACCCGAAATGGGTATAAAAATGGAATTTTTAGGTTGAAAAGGTTGGGTTTTTTGCTTGGTTTTGGGTTGAAAACGTGGCTGGTGGTTCCTTTGATGTTGGGGGTTTTTTAAATGATTTTGGTGTGTTTGGGATGTTTAATTTGATGGGTTATTGCTGGGCTTTTCTTAAGAACGGGTTTGAATGGTATTTTGATAGATTTCGGCTTTGAATTGTTGAGAGAATGTTATGGATTTGTGAACTGAAGTTTGACAGTGAATTTATGGAAGATTAGAGGAGTAATACTTTGTTTTTGGTTGATGAGAAACATGGGAAATGAGTTCGGGTACTTTGGATGCGGTACCGGGTGATACGGGGGCTTGAGATCGGCGTTGCGGCTTTCGTTTGGGCTCAATCGGTGAGTGGTAATGTTTGAAGTTTTAAATGATTTCAAAGTGGATTCTTGGGGGTTTGGGTGGAGCATTAAGGGCTAACCTAAACCCAAGTGTAAGTTTGCTAATTCACCTTATTCGTTAAGTGTTGGTGTGTGTGATTATTTGTATTGTTGTGTGAAATGTGGATTGCCTTTACTCTCCGTTTTAATGTTGTTGTGTATTCGTTGTTGATGTCGAGCCTCACGTGATGGTTGTCGTTGCTAACGGTGGTGTGTAGTCCCGCCGGTAGTGACTAGTAGAAGAGTACGGTGATGTGTATTCCCATCGGAAAACTACTAGTTGTTGTGAACGGTGATGTGTAGTCCCACCGGGAATGGTTGTGCATGTGCAAACCATGTTTGGTCATTTCTTGTGTTTAGTTCATCTCGTACTTATATGATTATTATTTTCAAAACTAAAGTATGCCTGAAACTGCATTGTTATTGTATTTAGAGCTCCGATAACTAAGCTTAAGCTTACCCTCTCTTTTTCCAACAATGTAGATCGTTAGAGGCTTCGGGAGGCAAGTAAGCAAGGGAGGAGTTCTCGGAGTTCTTGGGTAGCTCAAAGTATGATTTTATTAGTTGTAATAACACTTAGACAATGGGATTGGTAGGCTTGTTGTTAGGGAGTTGGTATTCAAACTCCTATGCTTTGGCTTTGTTTATGTTGCTAGCATGTTTTAAATGTTGATTCTATGATATGTTGAGGTGTGATGTGTGCTTGTATGAATTGCCTTGTATTTTGACTTGCTAGTATTTTGGAAGCTAAGAGTTCTTGTGAGCTTTGGACATGAAATTCATTTTGTAGCTTGAATGCATGTTTGGTGGCGTGATTATGATGTTTTGCCTATAGAATACTTGTATGGTATGTTGTTATGTGGATCAAGGTGTTTCAGGATAAGTTTGGGATGTTTGGAGATGCCAAAACATGTTTTCGGGCCAAACTGTGTGCAGGCGTTTCTAAACGCCTAATATGGTTTCAGAACGGTCGAGCTCCAGGGGTACCCGTATCGGAGCGGAGGTGGTACTGTTTCGGTAAGATTTGCCACTGGAGGCTTCTGTTTCGGAATCATGTAGGGTTGTTTCGGTACGATTTGCCACTGAAGGCTCTCGTTTCGGAACAGGGTGGGACCGTTTCAGAACGGCCTGGTTTTTACTTTTTGAATGGAGCCCGCGTTTCGAAACGGGGAAGCCTGTTTCGAAATGCATGCAGTTAAAACAGTTAAACGAGATCTTCGAGGGTTTTCAAATGTTGCTCTTTAGTCCCTATGGCTCGTATGCTTCCTAATTGAGTTGTATGTGCCTCTTGTAAATGTTTTGCCTCGTGAGCATGAAAATTGACAAATGAACTATTGGTAAGTTTAAGATATCGTATGCCCTGCTCGGTTCGTATCTGTATCCGCTTTTCCACTGTTGTTTTCACACTTAGGATTAAATGTGGTATTTAGACAAGATAAATAAATGAAAAAATAGGGTTACTAATCGAATTGAGGCCTTAGCGGGTTTTCGCTTCGGTTTTCCCCGTGTAACCCATTCGGTCCGGTTTGTTGGCTAGGCCGGGACGAGGGGGTTACAGTTTGCCTTCATGGGCTACCGTTATCTATTATTTCCGACCGAGATTCGAGGTTTACTTCGAAATTTTGGAGAGCTCTACATACTGCTTTGGGTACTTAGTTGAGTTTCAATACTTCTTATCATTCGCAGACTGATGGTTAGTCTGAGCGAGAAATCCAGATTCTTAAGGATATGTTGAGAGGCTTTGTGGTGAATTATAGAGGCAGTTGGGAGGATTTCTTGCCACTTGCTGAGTTCGCCTATAATAAAAGTTATCAGGCCAGTATCAATATGGAACCGTATGAGGCTCTGTATGGGCGTAAGTGTCGTTCACCTATTGGTTGGACTGAGCTGAATGAGCACATGTTGTTGGGACCTAAGATTGTACATGAGGTTGAGCAAACTGTCAAATTGATTCAAGATCGGCTTAAGGCTGCTTTTGATCGGCAGAAGTCTTATGTCGATTTGAGACGTCGGAAAGATAAGTTGATTCCTCGTTACATCAGACATTATCAGATTATTCATCGGGTTGGACCAGTTGCCTATCAGCTTGAGTTACCACCTAAGCTCCATCATATTCATGATGTCTTCCACATATTTGTGTTGAGACGCTATCATGCTAATCTGTCTCACGTTCTTCCAGTGGAGGAGATTGAGATCCGTCCTGACTTGCGTTTTGAGGAGGAACTCATTGAGATTCTTGCTCAGGACAAGAAGGTTCTTAGGAGGAAGACCATTAAGATGGTCATGGTCTTGTGGCGTGGACGTAGTCATGATGAGGCTACATGGGAGCCCAAGGCCGTTGTTAGAGCCCAACATCCGCATCTCTTTGATCCAGGTAATTTTTTAGGCTGAAATTTCTTTTAAGAAGGGGAGAATTGTAACACCCTAATTTCCCCTAAAATTAAAAAAAAACCCTAATTTGTTAAATCCCTAGATTGAAACCCTAGTAATTTGGGGATTTTGTTTTTGAAACCTAATTTGATTTAGGGATTAAATTGGAGAAAATCGAAAGTTAAGTGACCTAATTGGGAATTTTGAGTGTTTGGTGACCTTTTTAGAAAAGTGGGTAAAAGTTGGACACTTTCTACGTAATTAACCCATTAGATAGGGTAAAAATCTGGTTTCCCACCTTTTCAGCTACCAGATTTGCGCCGCATCCTTTCCCTTCTCTTATTCTCTCTCTCGTGCGAAACCAAACCCCCCAAAATCTTCCCCTTCTCTTTTTCGTTCAAGCTCCGGCGAGGGGGAAATTGTTGTTCATCCGACGAACCGCGACCACCGTTGTACTCCCCGTGGTTGTGCGATCAAAACCTGCCCTCCAACGTAACCATTTGTCGCTGTCCTTCGCCGGAAACGACCAAAACTCCCTTTAGGTTTTTCGCACCATCGTCTTCACCACTCCTTTTCTTCACTTCGAGTTTTTATAAGCACCGTAGTTCACGGTCGAGTTGTTTCGGTCAGGATCAAAGTGGGTTTTTGGTGCCGCTGTTGTCATATTGATCAACCACCGCCGTCGTGTTGACTTGCCGCCGCTGTCGTGGGGGAGAAACCTCTAGGGTTTCGGGTTATGCAAGGGGATAGGGAAAGGTTGGGCTGGTGCGTGGGCTGTGAGTGTTGTGTGTGGGTCTGGGTTAGACCCTAATTGGTAGTGGGCTGTGTGTGAGAATTGAGTGGACTGAATCGGTCCAAAAATGTGAACCGAGCCGACCAGGATAGACCGAACCGAACCTTTCTCAGAACCGAATCGGCTGACGTCAGCGATGATGTCAGCGTTGACGTTACCCGTTGACCGTTGACCGTTGACTTTTTAGTCAAAGTTAATTTTAGGTTTTTCGACGTCCTGATTCCATATTCGCAGCCCGTTTTTCCAAATTCGATTCTGAACAGCTGTTTTGGCCTTTTTAATTAATTTGTGCTTAGTTGAGAAATTGTGAAAATTGCTTTCTGAATCGGATTTCTTTTGCGTTCAGGTGACATAGATTCGAACACCGAGATTCTTCCTCTTCTTCCGCCTGGTCGACCTCCTGCATCTCAGCCTTTGAGTTCTGCGCGTACGTGTAGCTAAATAAGTTTATGTTTAGTAGTTGTGGCATAGTAGTGAAAATTGACTTAGTGTTACCCTTGTAGGTGTCGATCCTGTTCAACCCGTTACTAGATCTGAGCGTGGGAGACGTCACTCCCGACGTTGAGCTGTTAGCTGTCTGAGGTGTGTTCTCTATCTGTGCTACATTATCTGTTTGATGTTGTGTGATATCTGATCTGTGCTTGATATGCTTTGTGTATGACTAGCCTTGCATCATACATCGGAATTTAAATAATATATGTCGGACTAAATGCTCATGCATTTTCAGATTATTTATGATTGCATTCACATTAGTGTCGGATTTTCATGTCATACCATTCGGGTTGGGAAAATGTATGGGGAAGATCAGTGGTTTTACCTTTCGGGCTGAATTCCACTTCAGACTTGGTGACAATGTAGAGAGTGGTTCAGGGGAACCCTACTCTTCGGACGGTGATGTAGATGGGTACATGAAATAGAATTAGGTGCATCGTACTTTGCATATATGGGTATTCGAACGATTATTTAAATGACTATGTTGGTTGTATGATTCTTGTGATATTCTGTCTGATGCACTTTAGAGACACACTGAGCTTACTAGCCGACTCCCCCTTAGCTTCTATTTCAGATTCTCAGACATATGAGTTTGGTACTTGGAGGACCACAGTTTAGCAAATTTATTTCAGTTTTCAGTATGGACATTTTAGATTTTCAGATTTACTTCAGTTTTATGTCAGTTATTTTACTATTTGGGAACTTTATGTAAATCAAATACTTATATTTTGATTTGAGATTTTTCAAATGTTTTAGCATGCATGAGAATTTTAATTGGATATTTTGATGATTTATTTTGTGTTGTTTTCTTCTATACAATCGCGTTTTTGAAAAATTGAATTTAATGTGAAACGACGCCGTTTTAATAAATAATTTAAATATTTTATTTTCAAAACATAATATTCATCTTACTTTAGGGACACGTTTTCAACCTGACTTCCTAGATTCGGCCCATAACCCTTGGGTCAGGTTTAGGGGGTTAAATTTAGCGGTATTAGAGCCTAGGTTCAACCCTCGGATTGTGAGGCTCAAACAGGGTTTTAAACTGAACTTGAACCTTTGCATGCATGCTAATGTTTTCGGGCAAATGGGTATTTTTGGGAAAGTAAATTTTTTTAGAATTTTGATATATTTTGAATAGAACTCCAAGTATCGAAACTGATCTTAGGACTCTTTAACTTTTGTAGATAGACTACTATGCCACCTCGTAGGAGCTCTAGATTAGCGGTCGGTCGTGGTCATGGTGGAGTGCGTGGTCGAGGTCGTACCGCATCAGTTGAGAGCGGTGCTTCACAATATGTGAGAGTGTCGCCAAATCATGATAATATTCATGATGTTAATGAGAAAGAGCAGGCCGCGGATCAGTAGCCTGGAGTTCAGCAGACTGGAGCCCAACAGATCGGGGCCCAGTAGACTGGGGCCCAACAGACTGGGCTCAACGGGCTGGTAGTGAGGATCAGGCAACTTAGTGAGCACAGGGTGATAAACCATATGGTTCTGGGGACAATGAGACTGCAGGCTTGAATAGTGGTGCAGTGCATAGGGAGTTTCTCCGTTAACTTCGTCAATATGAGGGTGTCAGGAAACTCATATCTATCGAGTTTCTAGCTGCCGAGATGACTATGTTCGATGGGAAGACGGGTACAGATCCGACTGATGCTGAGTATTGGTTCAAGAAGCTTCAGAGTTTGTTTGTTGAGATGGACTATCCTACCGACCAGAAGCTTAGGGCTGTTGTATCACTATTTCAGGGTGAGGCTCAGAATTTGTGGGAGGCTGAGGAGCATGTTATTCCAGCTTGTTAGATTTCTTGGGACTATTTTCGACAGGTTTTTCGTGACCGATATGTTGGGGCTGAGTATCTTGCAAAGTGCCGGGACGATTTCATGAATCTGAAGCAGAACGACATGTCTGTGAATGATTATGAGATTGAGTTTGTGAGACTGATCCAATATGTTCTGGGGCTGGTGACTACAGAAAAGGAGAAATGTGATTGGTTTTTGTTCATTTTAGTCCCAAAAAATTTATTTAATCTAAAATTTACTCTTATTTGTTTTTTATTTTATTATTAAATTTAATATTATTAATATAATAATATTTTTGTTCACTTTAGTCCCTAAAATATTTATTTAATCCAAAATTGAACCCTATTTGTTTCTAATTTTTTTTATAATTTTTTAATATTTTTACTATAATTTTATTTTTGTTCAATTTAATCCCTAAAATTTAATTTAATTTGGAATTAGAATCTATTTTATAATTCAGTCCACTAACTTATAATAGAAAACTTTACATTTCAGTCACTAATTTTATAATTGCAATTAAGGACTTGTTTTAGCTCGAATTAACTTGAAACTTGGTCTATATGTCAAAGATGATATTTATTTCATAAAGGGATGTTTAATTTCACTTTTTAAAAGTTGTCCCATGTATTTCATGAATGTTTTCAAAATGGACCATAAACTACTTATTTTTTTGCAATTAACACTATTTCAAATTCGATTTCAACACGAATTTACCATTAAGTCTAATTGGAATTAATGAGTCTAATACGGACCTGAAATTGAATTTTTAACTTAAAATCCAACTTATAAATTATTTACATTTTAGTCCATAAACTCCAATTCGGTTAAATTTACTTCGATTTGAACTTTAGTTAATTGTTTCTCCTTTATGTTCATGTTGGTTGTTTATTTTCATGTAATCAAATATGCTTGTTTTTTTAATTTATTTTAGGCCACAAATGGGCCATTTTTAGCATTTGATATTCATTTTGGATTCATTTGTATCATATATTAGGTGTTACATTGATAGTCAAACTCCCGGGATTAGATTATAAAAATATTAAACTAAATTATAAAAATTAGAAATAAATTAAGGTTAATTTTGGATTAAATAAAAAATTTATGGGCTAAACTGGAAAAAAATAAAATCATATTAAAAATATTAGGCTCAATTATAAAAAATAGAAATACATATATGTCAATTTTGAATTAAAGAAAAAATTAGGGATTAAATTGAACAAAAATAAAAATATATTAGAAATGTTAAATTAAATTATAAAAATTAAAAACAAATATTGGTCAATTTTAGATTAAATAAAAAATTTAGGAACTAAATTGAATAAAAATAAACAAATTAAAATATTATACTAAATTATAAAAATTAAAAATAAAATTATAATTTTCAAAGCTTAATATTCTTTCCGATCACGTTTTCATTGTACTAACCAATAGAGAGGAAAGAAATTTATTTTCCTTCTAGTTTTTCATATACTTAACCAAGCACACCGATAAAAAGAAAAAATATATTTTCCATCCTTTTATTTTTTTCACTTCAAATTTTCATCCTTGCAATTTTCTTTCATCTCTACCAAGTAAAGCCTAAAAGTTTTATTCCACGGGTCATACACCACCAATTCAATCTCATTAATTTAAAATTTAACTGGTAATGTAGGGATGTAAGATGCAATTAACCCAATAGAAGAATGTTTATCGGGATAAAAAGGTACATAATGAAGCCCAGACTCACAGGCCCAAATTCGAGACAAAATAAATAAAGGCCCCCATTGGGCATCGGCTGTTTGAAACTGAAGAACGAATAGCGAACATCTCTCCCAATTCCCACAGTTTCGTAGTACTCGCAGCCGCAACACAGCCGAAGAAAGAAGAAAAATGGCGTCGAACGCGGCGGTGCCGTTCTGGCGTGCAGCCGGCATGACTTATATCACCTACTCCAACATCTGCGCCAACCTCGTGAGGAACTGCTTGAAGGAACCTGACAAGACTGAAGCCCTTACTCGTGAGAAAGTCCATTTCTCCATCTCCAAGTGGACCGATGGCAAGCCTGAAAAGCCCAGTATGTCTCTCTTTTTCCCTCTTCTTCGTATTATCTCGGATCTGGGTTTTCTCTTTGTCATTTCTGATATATTTTCTGTAATTTAGTTGTTATTTTGTTTAGAGTTTTGGATGATTTAATTGTACTCTTTATGATTGCGATTGATTCTATATCTAATCTGTTATATATTTTAAATCTGCTTAATTTTTCGCTTTTGATTGCTAATTTTTGTAGCCAAAAAGAAAATTAATGAATAGAGAAAAGAAGCACGAGATTGAAATTATACTGAAACCCTAAAATATTTCAAATTTGGGGTTTATTTGGTTGTTACTTTCTCTAATTGCTTTTTTTAATCTGGTTCCAATATAAGAACAATAATCGATTAAAATTAGATAATTACCTGAGTTGAATCTGCAACTCAGCTAGTTTTATTTTTTTCCGAACCCTTTTCTGAATCCATCCGTGCAGTGTTTAGTTTGGCTGGTTTTTTGCAGCGCATTAATTTGTGCTTTGCATCTGCCAAATTCTTTGTTTGCTGTAGAACTTTCCCTGATTAAAAGATAACTATTGCAGTGGACTGCGACATAAATGCTTTAATATACTGCTTGATCACACAAAGCTCATATCTTGTGGGTTTACTTGACATTGTTTGCGAAAACAAGTTGATCAGACCGAATTATATCAAATGTAGTTTGCTTTTATGGATCCTTACCGAGTCTGATCGATGAATTGTGTCACTGGCTTCTAGTTTAAAGTGATGAAGTTTAATTTGGTTTGAATCTTGTGACATTTTCAGCAATTCAAATTGTTTTCATGTTGCTACTACAATATGTAAAGGAATTCAGATTTAGTCTTCTGCAGATCTCTCTGATATCTATATAGCATTCTTTAGTTGCTGTACGAGGTTGCATGATTTTCTCAGTTTCTGTGTACATTTCATCAGTTTAATTACAAAAATGTAAAAAAGAAAAAACTTTCTGGTTTGCCCAAATTACTTCCATCTCTAAGTATTTAACTACATCTTCACTTGTCTTGGATCATGCCATATGTGGAGCCGAGTCGTGCATGATTATGAGCTGACCATGTGATTCAAATGATCTGTAGAACACTTTTACTCTCATCGGTCTCTCATTCTGCTATGGTTCTTTTAATCCCTGGTTGGAATGATGTTTTGATGATATCATTAATTTCCTTTTCATTCTGATGACTTATCTTCTTGGTTTAATATCAGCTCTCCGCTCAGATTCGCCAGACGAATGAGTTGCAAAAGTTTCGAGACAGGGAGGATTTTAATGGAGTTTTTATTTTGTAATGTCTGAATAGATTTCAGGCTTTGATTCTGAGATGGTCATAACAATAATAATGCACTTTGATTAACATGGACCCTTAATGGGTTATGTGCATCTCAAGTATGAAGTATTGTTGTCAGGAAATTTAAGCTGCACCTTCCAAAACATTGTATCGTTTTAGTGGAGTGGTTTGATTGATTTTCTTGATTCTTGGTGGAAATGTATGAACTTATGCATCAACGAATTCAAAGACCTCATCATCAATACAAGGTTCTCCGTTCTTCCAGGAAATTCAAATACAGCAGAAAGAAACCATCAATCACAGCATCTCTAAACTTCACACCAAATATTTATGGCGATCAAATACCAAATTGAAGACAAAGAAAACACGTTAAAGTTCTTACTGAGTCCACTCCACTTGAAAAAATCTTCATAGCTCAAAATAAAAGCTGAGAGAGAAAGGGGGTTCTTAGTTAAATATTTTTTTGAAGACTATTTAAAAGAAATAACACAAACCATATAACATAGCGTTAAATGTATATATTTGACCCCAAAGTTATCTATTTTTCTCACTTTGATATCTGACAGAACTTTTTTATCACTTAATTTTCATCATTATCCTTTGTTAAAACGTCCAAATAAAAAAATATATTATGTCACAAAAAGTCCAATCACTATTATAAATATCACATAAATCATCACTTATATTTACGTCTAGACCTATTTTGATCATTCAACTATTAAACGTGCAATTTACTTATTCAACTTTACACTTTGAACAAATTTGGTCACTCTTCCGTTTTTCCATTAATGTGGATTAATTTAATATTTTTCAGCCACCCATGAATTAACTATTTTTAAATGTTTTTAGTATTTATAACAGGGTGATTGGGTTTAAATCGTGTAGCCTTATTTTTGTACTGTTTAAAAGAGAAAAAACTGAAAGTGGCTTGAAGAAGAAGCTAGAAAAAGAAGAGATGGACTCAATATCTGAGTCAAATTTTTTATACGAAAGGTGACGTGGCATTTAAAAAATTAAAGGTATAATTACACATTTGGTCTTTACTATTTACACATTCTTTCAATTTAGTCCTAATTTTAAACTAATAAAATAAATTAATTAGGTGATGACACGTGTCAACACCTATTTAGAGGAGAAAAACAAATTTTAGCATACATGCTGCTAAGGGGATTCAAACCCGGGCATTGTAGAAGCAAAGGCAGTTGGTTAGCCACTGCACTAAGAACAATATTGTCTTATAAAACACCAACTTTAATAAATGTCTTATTTTTTTCTACATTGCATTTTGTTTCTATAAAGATTCAACATTTTCAACACCTCCGAAACCTTCTCCTTCGTGTTCTCAGCACACCCGACTTGCAGAATCAGCAACAGCTTTTGAAAATCCCCACACCCCTCCAGAAAGAGAAGAGACCTTCCTCCCTTAAAACCCTTTTAAAGCAATCGCCAACACCATTGTAAGGTTTATGAAGTTGTCCCCTTTTTATCATCTCCCCTTGATTTTGCAGCAAAAGCTTCACTCTTTCAATAGGGGCTGCTGCACTCTTTGACATTATAGCTGCCATTCCAGCCATCACAAAATTCGTAGAAAAATTCCCTGATTTGTTTTTACCAATTTCCATCTTTACTCCTGGCTTTCTCTCCACAAATGACTATATAATAAATCCAGAAAGAAAACCCATAAATTTGCATTGAACAAACAATGAAAAAATAACACCCAGATTAATAATACGTGAAAATTGAGTAATATGAATGAAAAGTATAGAAATTCAAAAGATTGAAATTAATTCAAAAATGAAAAAAAAATGCGGAAATTGCATAGATAGAGAGATGAATCACCGAAGCGAGGGGAGGAAGCTGAGACGAAGAAAGAGATTCCTTTTGGATTCCTAGAAGTTCACAAGATTTGAGAGGCCGCCATTGGTCGTGTTGTTCACAATATTTGGATTCCTGTTGCTGATTCTGCAGGTCGAGTGTGCTGAGAACACGAAGGAGAATGTTTCAGAGGTGTTGAAAATGTTGAATCTTCGTAGAAACAAAATGGAACTAAGAAAACAATAAGACGTATATTAAAGTTGGTGTTTCATAATACAATATTGTTTTTTGTGCAGTGGCTAACCCACTGCCTTTGCTTCTACAATGTCTGGGTTCAAATCCCCTTAGCAGCATGTATGCTGAAATTTGTTTTTCTCCTCTAAATAGGTGGTGACACGTGTTACACCTTATTGTAGGAATTTAATTATTTTATTAGTTTAAAATTATGACTAAATTGAAAGAATGTGTAAATAGTAAAGACCAAATGTGTAATTATACCTTTAATTTTTTAACTGCCACGTCACCTTCTGTTAGCCCATTAACGGTGGGTGGTCAATTGAATTAATTTTTTTTAATGTGGTCATTTTAATACATTTACCATAGTATGGTGGTCATGAGACTATTAAAAATCTAAAAAACTGAAATCTTTGACTGTTTCTAAAAATATCTTTAAACTGCAACAAATATCTAACAGAAATATGCATTCAATCTATATTTTAAATTTAATAAATATATATTCTGAAAGAACATTAACAATTGCATTTACTAACAGAACATTAAGCATACAATATGGCTTCAAAAATTAGAAGAACCAACGTAAACCGTTCAATTCATATATGCTATAGCACTTATATATATTACTTGGATTAATATTTCTTAGTATTAGAATAAATCACATTTATTGTAAACTCATTTATTTAGATGTGTTTGGCATAAAAAATCAAAACTTTAATAATTTGATCGGAATCAGTAAACCACCAGAATCATATAAAAATATTAATTTCAAAACCTATAGTTATTGGACAGTAATATAATATTGAAACCAAAATGTATTAATTGTCTTTATCATAACATCGAATATCACATTTATCGCAACTGAGTCTTTGTGGGTAAAAGATGATTTAATCCCTACCGACTTTATAAAATTCCAGTTTACCTTAATAATCAATAAAAAATACTTTGATTAATAAAAAATAATTAAACTGCACCCAATTAATGCTTTGATTAATAAACAAAACCTAAACATTGAAATATGAATAAAAGGTTTACGAATGGACCCTAAACTCCATGCTTATCGTATTTTCCCCTTCTTCTCACTTTTCTTTGAACCCTAAACTCCATGCTTCTTTAATTTTTTTTTCGCTTCAACCTCTTACTATCTCGTAAATTTTAACAAGAGGAGAAACTTCAAGTCGATGAACAACACGTTGTCCTTTTCACAAGGTTAAATTTTTTTATTTTTTTAATTCTTGTTTGGTTTTTGGGAAAGTGTCGAAAAATTTAGTGTTCTAGTCTGCCTTGTAGTCCCAAGTATTTGGGTTATGATGTCACTCATTGCTTTGTCTTGTTCTGCTGTTGGAACTTTTTTTTTGTTCAAAGTTCTGCTGTTGGAACTTTGGAATCTGAATGAACAAAAATCTAAATTTCTTGCTAGAAATTAATTTGGATTTGTAAGTTTTGTAATGTTAAGCCTCAATCAAAATGAAACACTTGTCTAGTTTTGGTAATAGTTGTTAATTCTATAAGACCATGAATTCTTTATTTAGGTATTGCTTTTAAGGCATTTTTGAGTTGTTAATTCAGTGTTTAAGCGACAATTGTTAATTCAATATTTGGGTTGTAGTTGTTAATTAGGTATTGTTTTCTTGACCATAAATTCTTGGTGTGTTATCATTATTAAGACCATAAATTCTTAGCATTTAGATATTGTTTTTAAGTGAACTGAATTGGATGCAGAATTTTTCTAAATATTAATACTAATTATTATCATTTGAAATTTTGTTTCTCATTGTCTCGTAGATCTTTTCTGTAGGGGAAGCGCGGCATTGAGAAGTAACCTTTTTAGTTTTCCGACTTCATTGTTGCAACATGAATAGAGAAAATTAGACAGGTAAATTTAATTCATTATAATAACAGCTTTGTAGTGTCTTGTGATTTATGTTGGGGAAATCTATACATTGCTTTAAAGTGATGAATTGATTTTGACTGGATAGTGGCATTATTTTAATTGTTTAGGAAATTTTTATGTTGGGAAAATCTATACATTGCTTTAAAGTGATGAATTGGTTTATGTTGGGGAAGCGCGATATTGAGAAGTAACCTTTTCAGCTTCTTTTGTGTAGTGTCTTGTGTAATCTAGAAGCTTTTAATCCTCAACTTGACACCAACACAAAAAAAGTTGAGGATAAAAATCCTTTTCAAGCCTTTAAGAAACCAAGAAGATCAAAGGTGTGAGATGATTTCTTAGAACCTGAACTCATAAAGAAGCAATGGAAAGTAAGGTGCTAGTATTGCAAGCATCCTCTCTTTGTTTTAAAATCTAAGAGCACTTCTCATTTGAAATGACACTTAGATGGTTGCATTCAGAAATCAAAATTTTATAAGCAACAAAAATTAATTAACTTCTTACCATCTGAGTCGAGCACTGGTACTGATCAATCTAGATTTTTTAGTGCTTTACATGATGGTAAATTTGACATGTTGAAGATGAGAGAGGCTATGGCTCATTGGATCACGATGCATGAAAATCCTTTTTAGCATTGTAGAAGAAGAATTTAATTTGATGATGAAACGAGGAATGGCACAATGGACAAGTGTTTCTCGAGTTACTATAAGAAACAACTCCTTCAAAGTTTATGTTTGAGAAGAAGAATTTGAAAGCTTTGTTGAAAAAAGTGGATAGAATTAGTTTGACTACAGATTTGTGGAAATCTAAACCACAAAAAATTAAATACATGGTTCTTACAGCTCATTTTGTGGATCTTGATTGGAAGCTTCAAAAGCGGGTGTTCAACTTTGTTCATTTACCACCTCCAAGAAAATGTGCTAATATTGGAATCATATCATGTTTAAAGGATTGGGAAATTGAAGACAAAGTAAGTGTGTTTTTAATTTTTTCTCTTTTGATATATTATTAATTCTTAGTATTTATCTTTTTTTATAAGTATATAATATTTAAATATTTTTATTTGATTCTTTTGTAGGTCTTCACAATTTTAGTGGATAATGCATCTGCAAATGATTCTTGTATTAAGATATTGAAGGAAATTTTCGCAACAAATGAAAGACTTCTTTGCAATAGAAAATTATTTCATGTTCGTTGTTGTGCGCATATTCTTAACATAATGGTACAACATTGTCTTCAACAAGTGCAACATATCATTGAGAAGGTTCATAACACGGTGGACTTCTTGAATGCAAGTGAGGCGCGACTCAAACGATTTGGTGAGCTTGTTAGTCAATACAACTTGCAAGAGAGAAAATTGATCCTTGACAAATTAAGAGGTTTAACATTTAAACTTAAGAGATTAAACTTATATTTTTTTTACTTTAGGTTTATAATTATTTCATAATTTTCTATAGAATAATTTATCATTAACTATTATCCTTTACTCTTTTTAACAGGTGTTATTGGTGGAATTTTGGCTTATGAATATGTTATCGGTTTAATTATCCTAAATTTTTTGTAATGTTACTTTTATTTTCTTGCATAACTTTTATATGACTCGAGACATTTTTATCACAATATTTGTATTACAATGTGACGTTGGTTTATTAGAGTGAAAAAAACATTTATATGTTGTTGTGTTTTTAAAAATACATTATTAAGTCTTCATGCACTTAAGGTTCATGTTCGAGTTCAATCTTGAATCAAGCTCCTAAATAAGTTTGAGAATATTTTAAGTTCGAGCTTTTGGAATTCGAGCTTTTCGAGTTCAAGTTCGAGTTTCATTTTTGATTTCGAGTTCAAGCTTGAGCTCAATAATTTTGAGCTCTTGAGCTTTCGAGTCAAGTCGAGCTCAACTTCGAGCTTTTCGAGCTCGAGTCGAGCTCAGCACTACTCGAGCTCGACTCGGCTCGTTTACACCCTAATCCAAACATTCATATTCATCATCTACCCAATTAGCATATACTAACATGCAAGGCAATCACATTTATGATGCTTATGAAGCAATAGGAGTTCGACGTGTACTAACCTTAAGCGATTATCGATAAATCCTTACTCGAGCTCCTCAAACTCTAATCTTGATTCAGTACTCGAGCCTGAACAATCCTCATAAATATACTGTTGAGTTGTGTGGGGCTCGATTCGATCAACCAATGTTGCTCACCAAGTGGTGGAGAGGTGGATTTTTGGGTGTTAGGGTTTAGGAAGCTAAAACAAAGATTGACACAATGATTTTAGAGTGGTTCAACCTTCTAACCAAGGTCTACATCCACTACCTTAGCTCCCCACTAAGGATTTCCAACAATTCAACTAATTGCTCTTCCCCTTTTCTAGGCTTAGGAGGTAACCCTTATACACAATCAAGCTTTCTACCCAAAGCCTTGATTGAAACCCTATCTTACAAAAAGAAACAAGAAGCAAACTTAAAACCCTCTAATAGGTGTTTGTTTGCACAATTAAGCACTCACCCAAAACCTAAAACACTTGAGCAAATTTGACAAGTTTGGCTCACTAGTGTTTGTCTATACAATAATTGACAATTTAAGCTCTAAGACAATTCTTGATCATTTGATGTTTGACAATATGAGCATTAGCCTTTACTTTATGCTTGGAGGTTCCTTTTATACTCCTTGATGAGTTTATAGTCGTTGCTAGCCGTTGGGATTGAATTGGAGCCATTGATGACTTTAATTCCCACCATAAATGCAGTTTTGCAGCTCTCCGTTTCGAAACGCTCGAACCCGTTTCGAAACACTCTTTAAGTAGAAAGAGCCGTTGTAGTCTGACGTGGACCCGTATCGAAACGCTATTGTCCGTTTCGAAACACCCATTTCGAAACGCCTAGTCCCGTATCGAAACGACCTGCATTTAAATGTTAGTTGGGAAATAGCCGTTGGGGTTTATGACCGTTGTGGTCAGTGCCACGTGGGCGTATCGAAACGACATAGCCCGTTTCGAAACGCTGGGCAAAAATCTCATCCAGGGAATGCCCGTTTCGATACGAGTATCGAAACATTTTTGCTACTGGAATTCCCGTATCGAAACACCCTAAGGTGTTTCGAAACACCTGGACAGTTTTGTGAAGTTTGGCTTTGAAAAACATGTAAAACCCTTTTAAAAACTTCCCTAAACATAATTTCAAGTTGTTTGGATTTTGGAAATGTTTTAAATACTTTTTAAATCAGTCCAAAACATTTTTCAATTATTATATTAAAACATTAGTTCTACAATCTCCCCCTTTTTGATATAATAAAACTCACTTGAAAAATTGTTTGGGATTCTCCCCTTTTAACTTTAAAAATGTGAATAAGAGATTGAAGATATGAAATCAATTAAAGCTCCCCCTTATTCATTTGAAAATTCAATTTTTCAAACCATTTCTCCCCCTTTTTGTTATATCAAAAAAATTTAAAACATTAAGTTCAAAATAACAATAGAGGTAAAAATTGACAAAAATAAGAATTTGGTTTTAAAATGGCTCCCCCTTACTCAAAGCATCAATAAAATGTTAGTCCAACATTTATGACCATCTAGTTGAATAAAATAAGAATAAAACAAATAAATGCAAAAACAACTAGATTTTTACCAACACTTGAACCCAAAGGGAGGATGTGAAGCCTTCCTTCTTCAAGTGTTCTTTCTTGTATGCATGGAGCTCTCCCTCAATGTTTTACTTGTTGAACATCTCCATCACACCTTGCAAAAGACAATCAAGTGACTTTTGGTATCCAAATTGCTTTGGATCCATAAACGTTAGTAGCACAAATTTTAGTCCCCTTAGGAATCCATTTTTCAATGTCATTCTTTTCAATTGAAGTGGTTAGTCCTTTTGGGACCCAAACACTTCTAAAACATTTTCCTTTTACAAATCTAGGGGAACTAGATTGTCTTACATAAAAATTTGATTTTCCAAAATTGTTTTTCTTTTCAAGCTCTTTGGAAATCAAATCTTTTTCTTCTTGAACTTTTTGAAGCAAATTTTGTAAATCAAAACATTTTAATTCAAACTCTTCGAGTTTTGCTTCAAGTTCAAGTTTGGTTTTAAAAATCAAATCATTTTGAATTTTCAACTTTGAAATCAATTTATTGTTTTTCAAAATGTGATTTTTAAACTCTAAAACCAAATCATCATAGGCATCTTGTAATTCATCAAAAGAGTAAGAACATGAATTAGATGAATTAGAAGTTACCCTTGAATCTTCTTCGATGGCCATAAGGCAAATGTTGGCTTGTTCATCGTCGGTGGAGTCCTCATCACTCCAAGTAGCCACATGTGCCTTCTTCTTATGGCTTGAAGTGCTTGCCCTCTCCTTTCTTTTAGGTTCTCGTTCAAGCTCTCTCAAGGCTTTCTTCATGAATGGGGCACACTTCTTGAAGAGATGAACTATCTCTTCATCTTCATCCTCCTCTTCACTAGAATAGACATGATGGCAAGTGGAGGACTTGAGAGCCATGGCACTAGCATTGATGCCTAGCCCTTTGATTTTCTTCTCTCCCAAAGCTCTAATTTCTTCCCTCTTCTTCTGATCTTCTTTATTCTTCTTCATGATTTGATGAGTAAGGAGTGATCCCATGAGTTCATCAAGCTTCAAAGTCTTCAAATTTTTGGCTTCGATGATGGCGGTCCTCTTTGAGTCCCATGACTCGGGAAGTGAGTAGATGAGCTTTCTGTAACCCCCTTAACCCGGCCTAGACGGTTGACCCGAATTAAGGAGTTTACACGGGGAAAACCAAAGTCAACTCGAAAGTCAACCTTGATTAACGACCCTTTTTTTTCTTTTTAATCTTGTCTAAATGCACATTAACCCTAGATATGTTCACAAGATAATCATACTCAAAGATCAAAACAATCAGAGAACATTCAGGGACTCAATTGAACAAATTACAACTTTAGGGACCAAAATGTAAATTCTGAAAATTATAAGGACTTAACCCAATTAAAAGTTACCAACTTGAAATTAATCATCTTTCATGCTTCTCTGCCAAATTTCAGCTCAAACGGACATTCCAAACTCATTTAATTGCAATAACAAATTTCGGGACCAAAACGCAAGCATTTCAAAACATATAACCATCAATTTCAATGCCCAACGGTCGAGTGTTTCGAAACTGGGAGAGCCTGTTCCGAAACGCGGGACCGTTCCGAAACGAGTATCGGAACAGGGCCTGGCAGTAGCACTTTGTTTCGGAACGGCTCTGCCCGTTTCGAAACACCTAGGCCATTTCAGGCCCCCTGTTCCGAAACGGCAGCACCTGTTCCGAAACAGGCTACCTAGATTGCAGAATTTCAGCTGGTTTAACACACAATTGACCCACCAAACATGCTCCAAAGGCAACCAAATTATACCAGCAAGTCATTACATGCATAAGGAACATATTGGCATCAACAATTCATAAGCATGGCATCAAACATGAAAAGCCCCAATTCTATAGGCAAGCTTCCTATTTCATAAACCATTCAAGCATCAAAATACCAAATCAACCACATAAAGGCCATTTACATGTTCCAACAACATTAACAACATAAAACCAACTTAAGGAGTCCAAAACATCTCCTAAAACATCAACATAGGTTCCCCATTGCCAAATGCCTAAAGCTAATAGTGTTTAAGAAACCTTCACCATACATGAGCTTGGTTCACCACTTGGATTCTTCACCTCCTTACTGCCCTCAATGCACTTTAATGCTCTGCATTATTGGTTTAAGAAAAGAGAGAGCGTAAGCACATAGCTTAGTGAGGAATGCTCATTTAAAACAACACAATAATGCATTTAAAACACTTTTGTAAACCTTAGTTCATAACAACATTTATACATGCACATAGCATTTAAAACAAGCATCTCATGCTTCAAATATAAACATGTCATATTGGCCACAAGTGATACATTCAACATAAGATCCACACATGGACTTTTAAACACCATTGTGATCTTATAATTTCCAAGGACCACACATGGACTTTTAAACACCATTGTGTCCTTAACAAGAATCATCCATGGACTTTTAAACACCATGACAAGGACCACACAAGGACTTTTAAACACCTTTGTGTCCTTAACAAGAATCACCCAAGGACTTTTAAACACCTTGGTGTTCTTAAATAACAAGGCTTACACAAGGAATTTTAACCACCTTTGTAACCTTAACCAAGAACCAACCATGGACTTTTAAACACCATGTTGTTCTTAAAATACACAAGATTCACACAAGGACTTTTAACCACCTTTGTGATCTTAACCAAGAACCAACCATGGACTTTTAACCACCATGTTGTTCTTAAATAAACAAGGCTCACACAAGGACTTTTAAACACCTTTGTGACCTTAACCATCACTTGCCAATATGCATCATTAACAATAATATTCCACTGTTTTTAAGCATTTAACAAAGCCATAAACATCATGCATCCTTAGGCATCAAACCACATTTAAACAATGTTCAAAAACAAGGATCTCTTACCTTGAGCATCCTTCAGCACATGGCTTATAATCTCAGCAAATAAACATGCTAAATATGCTTCCAAAACAGGATTTAAAACATGCAAACAAACCACATTGCACACAACCAATCCATGATTCATCATCAAGAGAGTTTTTCCGAAAACTTACTCTTGAGCTTAGCTAAGTTGCTTAGACTTAAACTAAGCTCCCAAACCTTCAAAACATTGGTTTCAAAGCTGAAAACCAAAATCCACTCACCGATTCCGTTTCGCCTCTTGCCGAAACACCAATCAAGCTTCCGGATCTCCACCACTAGGATCCAAAGATGACTCCCCTGTTTTAAACACATCAAAACAGTAGATTAATGCATCATCATGCATTAATATCTACAATGAAAGCACCTAAACTCGCTGCTCTCATCCACACTCCATTTTCGGCTACCAAACACAACCGAAAACACAACCAAACAACTCCACAACACTACCCAGCCAAGATTCATCAACTCTAAACATCTTTAAACATTAATTAACATCCAAAATGGATCTCAACACATCCTTATACCTCCAGCCATAACAGATCATCAAGATCACTCCACAAACCATCACTATTACAAGTAAAACTTAGGAAATTCAACCTATCCGGGATTGCATTGATTAAATCTCAATTTCTCATCAATTAAACATTCATTTAACATCAAATTGACACCTCAAAACACTGCCCAATCAGATTATACGAAATTTCATCAAAATCAAACAAATCTTGCATTTTAAAGCCAAAATCAAGAATACAATTGTAAAACCTTTAATTAAACACAAATCAAGGATTGAGAACTTGGGAATTTCAGTAAAGAACTGAGAATTTAGAGGAGAAGGACGTTCATACCTCTAAACTTGAGTTTCTCCCTTTTTAGAATCAAAATTCTTGAAGATCCAAGTAGCAAATGGTGAGGTTTTGTTGAAGAGATGATTAGAGATCAAAAGAGAATTAAAATCTCATGTTTGGATGTCAAAAATCAGAGGAAAAAGCTCTGGAGAAATGTGTTTGGTTTGAGAGAAAAGATGAGAGAAAATGAAAATAGAATTTTAGGAAAAGTTAGTTGGAAAATGCCAAAATATCTTCCCTCTCTTTTTCTTTTATTTAAAAACCATTTATTAAACCTTTAATATTTAGGAAAAATCTGGAGAAACTCCTATTGGGTAAATAGCTCCTTAAAGATTCAAAGTTTCAATCCTTTTTAAAATAGTCTCACAATTTTCGAAAATTACATTTTGGTCACTAACCCAAAATGTCACACTTCCAAACCTCATTTTTGTAAAATTGATTTCACTTTTCTCTTATACATAATAAAAGAGGATTTTAAGACATTTTTCCATATTTTTAATGCAACCCGAACTAGGCTTTCCTAAATTCACTCTTTTATATTCGAACCGCGAACCGACCGGTCCGGTCCAAACCCAAAACTTCTAAGCCCAAAATTGGGGTGTTACAACTCTCCCCCCCTTAAGAAATTTCGTCCTCGAAATTTACCTGAAGGAAAGAGATACGGAAACTGCTCCAGCATGTCATCTTTCCGTTCCCACGTGGCTTCCTCAGCACCACGATGCTTCCACAACACCTTTACCAACTCAATGGTCTTGCCACGAAGAACCTTACTATCCGCATCCAGAATCCTCACCGGTTCCTCATCATAGGTCAAATCCGGATTCAATTCCACTTCTTCCACAGGCATCACATGTGAAGGATCCGATCTATACTTCCGAAGCATAGAAACATGAAACACATCATGAATCTTCTCCAACTCCTGAGGTAACCTCAACTTGTACGCAACAGGACCCACACGCTCAATCACCTCGTATGGTCCAATGTACCTAGGGCTCAACTAACCCTTACGGCCAAACCTCATCACCTTTTTCCAAGGCGAAACCTTCAAAAACACACGGTCACCCACCGCATACTCAATCTCCTTACGCTTCAGATCCGCGTAAGACTTTTGCCAATCAGAAGCTGCCTTCAAACGCTCACAAATGAGCTTCACCTTCTCGGTGGTTCCTTTCAACAAAGCCGGCATCGAAACCAACTTCTGACCTGTTTCAGCCCAACAAAGAGGAGTCCTACACTTCCTCCCGTACAAAGCCTCATAAGGTGCCATTTGAATACTTGATTGATAACTATTGTTATAGGAAAACTCCACCAAAGGCAAATGTTTCTCCCAAGAGCCCTGGAACTCAATCACACAGCACCTCAACATATCCTCCAAAACCTGGATAACACGCTCGGACTGACCATCCGACTGAGGATGATAAGACGTACTGAAATTCAACCGCGTACCCAAAGCTTGATGCAAACACTGCCAGAATCGCGATGTAAACCTCGGATCCCTATCCGACACAATCGACTTAGGCACACCATGCAGCCGCACAATCTCAGCAATGTACAGCTCCGCAAGCTTATCCAAGGTATACGTAGTATGCACAGGCAAGAAATGCGCACACTTCGTCAGGCGATCTACAATCACCCACACCGAATTCTTCTTCGATGGTGACAAGGGCAAACCAGACACAAAATCCATGGTAATCCTTTCCCACTTCCACTCAGGAATCCTCAACGGTTGCAACAAACCTGATGGAAACTGATGCTCAGCCTTAACTCGCTGACACACCATACACTTGCTCACAAACTCAGCAACATCCTTCTTCAAACCCACCCAATAGTACTCATCACGAAGATCACGATACATCTTAGTACTACCAGGGTGCATAGCAAAAGGACTACTATGACCTTCAGTCAGAATAGCATGCCTCGACTCAGCATCATTGGGCACTACTATCCGACTCCCAAAACACAACACTCCATCATCATTAAAGCAGAAATCCGAAGGCCTACCCTCCGCGATATCCTGAACATGAGATACCAAGGAATCATCCAACAACTGCTTTTCCTTGATCAACTGAACCAAAGATGGTTTCACCTGCAACTCAGCCACAAGACCACCATCATGCGAAACACTCAAACTGGCAAACATAGCCCTCAACTCAACAGCTACCTTCCTACTCAAGGCATCTGCTACAACATTAGCCTTCCCAGGGTGATACTCAATCGTCAAATCATAATCCTTGAGCAACTCCACCCAACGTCGCTGCCTAAGGTTCAACTCCTTCTGAGACATCAGATACCTCAAACTCTTGTGATCCGTGTACACAGTACACTTCTCACCATACAGATAATGCCTCCAGATCTTCAAAGCAAAAACCACCGCAGCCAACTCAATGTCAATCGTAGGATAATTGCGCTCATGCACCTTCAACTGCCGCGATGCATAAGCCACCACCTTACCCTCTTGCATCAACACACAACCCAAACCAACATAGGATGCATCACTATACACCACAAACTCTTTCCCTGATTCAGGTTGAACCAAGATAGGAGCTTGCGTTAAAGCTGCCTTAAGCTTCTCAAAAGCCTGCTGTCTCGCTTCCGTCCACTCATACCTAACATCCTTTTGCAACAACTTTTTCAAAGGTGCGACAATCTTCGAAAACCCATCCACGAACCTCCGGTAGTATCCTGCCAAATCGAGGAAACTACGGACTTCATGAACCGACTTAGGAACCTTCCAATTCATCACCGCTTCAATCTTCTGAGGATCAACACGAATCCCCTCAGCAGAAACCACATGCCCAAGAAACACCACTTCTTTAAGCCAGAACTCACACTTGCTCAGCTTAGCATAAAGCTGATTCTCCAACAAAGCTTGCAACACAACTCTCAAATGCTCTTCATGCTCCTCCTCAGTACGCGAGTACACGAGGATATCATCAATGAACACCACAACAAACTTATCCAGGTATTCATGAAACACACGATTCATCATGTCCATGAAAGCTGCAGGAGCATTTTTCAAACCAAATGGCATCACAAGGAATTCATAATGCCCATACCTTGTCCTGAAAGCTGTCTTTGGCACATCCACATCCTTCACCTTCAACTGGTAATAACCTGACCTTAAATCAATCTTAGAGAACACAGATGCTCCCCGAAATTGATCAAAGAGATCATCAATTCTCGGCAAAGGATACCGATTCTTGATAGTCAACTTGTTCAGCTGACGATAATCAATGCACATTCTCATAGTGCCATCATTCTTCTTCACAAACAAGACTGGTGCACCCCAAGGTGACACACTCGGCCGAATGAAACCACGATCAAGCAACTCTTGCAATTGCGTCTTCAGCTCTTTCAACTCTTTAGGTGCCATTCTATAAGGAGTAATGGACACAGGAGTTGTGTTCTCATACAACTCAATCCCAAACTCCACTTCACGATTAGGAGGTAATCCAGGCAACTCCTCAGGAAACACACCAGGAAACTCTTTCACAACCCTGATATCTTGCACACGCAACTCCTTAGAACAAGGATTCATCACAAAAGCTAGATAAGCTTCACAACCTTGCCTCAGCATCCGGCTCGCCTCCAATGTAGACACCACATTGGCAAGAAACTTCACATTCTCACCAACCACAACAACCTCATAATCATCCGCAAGTTTCAAAGAAACTCGCTTATTCTCACAATCCACAACAACACGATGCTCAGCAAGCCAATCCATACCAAGGATTACATCAAAACCATAGAAAGGCAATTCCATGAGATCAACATGAAAAACATGATCTTGCACAACCAAAGGACATCTTCTATAAAGCTTTCGAGTCACAACAGTTTCACCAAAAGAACTAGTGACACGCATACCAACATCCAAAGACTCAACAGGCAAACCAAGCAACTCAGCATGCTCACGCAATATATATGAGTGTGTAGAGCCAGAATCAATCAAGGAAAGTAATGACAAGGATTGCAGAGTGAAAGTACCTGCGATCACATCCGCGTCATTCCTCCCCTCCCTTTGAGCAAACACTCTAGCCTGACCACCACCTTCAGGCTGAACAGCTACAACATGAGCCACATTACGAACACCATCCTCCCTACGCTGGAAGTTACCACGGCTGCGCCCACGACCTCTTTGTGGTGCAGCAACTACAGGAGCACGCACTTGGCCACCAGCCAACATAGGACACTCTCGCCTCATATGATCCGTAGATCCACAGTTCCAGCACGCATTACCAGCTGCCACAACAGGAGCCTGCACCTCACTCACAGCTCGAGGACAATCACGTTTCATATGGCCACGCGAACCACATGTCCAACATGCACTCGGATCAACTCTAGTGTTGCCTCCCCGAGCAGGCGCACCACCACCTCGCTTAGCTGAGGACTGATACTTCTGATCACGCCCCCTCTTGTTCCGTCCACCACCGGAACTATATTCGGCTGCTCGCTTACCAGCACTTGACCCAGCACTTCTAGCAGATAAACCCAAGTTCATCTCTATGTCCTTTGCTCGGCCAACCAGCACATCAAAATCATTATACTCGGTAGCCAGCACATACATCTTTACATCCGTCACCAAGCCATAACGGAACCTTTCACACCTTTCCCGCTCATCCGGGACAAGCTCAGGTGCATACTGACTGAGTCGAACAAACTGGACCTCGTACTTAGCCACAGACATGCTCCCTTGGGTAAGAGACATGAACTCCCTTTTCTTTTCATCTAGGTACCTCACACCTAGATACCTTCTCTTGAACACACTCTGGAAGAACGTCCAAGTTACATCAGCTTCCGCCATCCCAGCGATTGTGGTTGTCCACCACGTGTATGCATCATCCTGCAGCAATGACACCACACACCCCAGCTTCTGCACATCAGTGCAACTCATTTGACCCAAGATTCTCTTGGTACTTTCCAACCAAGCCTCAGAACCTTCCGCCGACAAACCCCTGAACTCAGTCCCTCCCAGACTGCGCAAACGCTCCAAGGGTAGTCTAACTCCAGCATCTCCCTGATGCCCAGCTCCTTGAGCTCCAGCTACTGCTGCTTGAAAAGCTCCAGCAATAGCTTGAATCAACACTGTCATGTCAGGTACAGCTTGCCCCTGACCAGCTTCAGGTCCAGCGACCCCAGCACCAGCTGCCGCTCCAGCTCTTTCACCCTCAGCACCACCACCACCAGGTGGAGGAGGTAAATCCACCGCACTTTCAACATTCTCATCGTTCTCATTCTCATTCTGAGCCGTAGCTCGCACATTACCCCGCGTCTCTCTACGAGGTCCCATTCACTAACAACGCAATCACAATGCAAATAAACAAAGTCAGGCTCAGCAAGGTAAGCAATCCAAGTACTCAAGCTCATTTCCCAATTAAAAACAACATCATTTCATTAGCTTTGTTTTGGCAATGGGTCTCCCTATCATGCTTCACTACAGCATACACCACAATTGTAACATGCTAATAATTCACACATCATGCTTTCACTCAACAAGCATACAAAGCATACATACATCAATCACCCACATAATCATTCCCAATTACTCGAGAACTCAGCTCTGATACCACCAAATGTAACCCCCTTAACCCGGCCTAGACGGTTGACCCGAATTAAGAAGTTTACACGGGGAAAACCAAAGTCAACCCGAAAGTCAACCTTGATTAACGACCCTTTTTTTTCTTTTTAATCTTATCTAAATGCACATTAACCCTAGATATGTTCACAAGATAATCATACTCAAAGATCAAAACAATCAGAGAACATTCAGGGACTCAATTGAACAAATTACAACTTTAGGGACCAAAATGTAAATTCTGAAAATTATAAGAACTTAACCCAATTAGAAGTTACCAACTTGAAATTAATCATCTTTCATGCTTCTCTGCCAAATTTCAGCTCAAACGGACATTCCAAACTCATTCAATTGCAATAACAAATTTCGGGACCAAAACGCAAGCATTTCAAAACATATAACCATCAATTTCAGTGCCCAACGGTCGAGTGTTTCGGAACAGGGAGAGCCTGTTCCGAAACGCGGGACCGTTCTGAAACGAGTATCGGAACAGGGCCCGGCAGTAGCATTTTCGTTTTGGAACGGCTCTGCCCGTTTCGAAACACCTAGGCCATTTCAGGCCACCTGTTCCGAAACGGCAGCACCTGTTCCGAAACAGGCTGCCCAGATTGCAGAATTTCAGCTGGTTTAACACACAATTGACCCACCAAACATGCTCCAAAGGCAACCAAATTATACCAGCAAGTCATTACATGCATAAGGAACATATTGGCATCAACAATTCATAAGCATGGCATCAAACATGAAAAGCCCCAATTCTATAGGCAAGCTTCCTATTTCATAAACCATTCAAGCATCAAAATACCAAATCAACCACATAAAGGCCATTTACATGTTCCAACAACATTAACAACATAAAACCAACTTAAGGAGTCCAAAACATCTCCTAAAACATCAACATAGGTTCCCCATTGCCAAATGCCTAAAGCTAATAGTGTTTAAGAAACCTTCACCATACATGAGCTTGGTTCACCACTTGGATTCTTCACCTCCTTGCTGCCCTCAATGCACTTTAATGCTCTGCATTATTGGTTTAAGAAAAGAGAGAGCGTAAGCACATAGCTTAGTGAGGAATGCTCATTTAAAACAACACAATAATGCATTTAAAACACTTTTGTAAACCTTAGTTCATAACAACATTTATACATGCACATAGCATTTAAAACAAGCATCTCATGCTTCAAATATAAACATGTCATATTGGCCACAAGTGATACATTCAACATAAGATCCACACATGGACTTTTAAACACCATTGTGATCTTATAATTTCCAAGGACCACACATGGACTTTTAAACACCATTGTGTCCTTAACAAGAATCATCCATGGACTTTTAAACACCATGACAAGGACCACACAAGGACTTTTAAACACCTTTGTGTCCTTAACAAGAATCACCCAAGGACTTTTAAACACCTTGGTGTTCTTAAATAACAAGGCTTACACAAGGAATTTTAACCACCTTTGTAACCTTAACCAAGAACCAACCATGGACTTTTAAACACCATGTTGTTCTTAAAATACACAAGATTCACACAAGGACTTTTAACCACCTTTGTGATCTTAACCAAGAACCAACCATGGACTTTTAACCACCATGTTGTTCTTAAATAAACAAGGCTCACACAAGGACTTTTAAACACCTTTGTGACCTTAACCATCACTTGCCAATATGCATCATTAACAATAATATTCCACTGTTTTTAAGCATTTAACAAAGCCATAAACATCATGCATCCTTAGGCATCAAACCACATTTAAACAATGTTCAAAAACAAGGATCTCTTACCTTGAGCATCCTTCAGCACATGGCTTATAATCTCAGCAAATAAACATGCTAAATATGCTTCCAAAACAGGATTTAAAACATGCAAACAAACCACATTGCACACAACCAATCCATGATTCATCATCAAGAGAGTTTTTCCGAAAACTTACTCTTGAGCTTAGCTAAGTTGCTTAGACTTAAACTAAGCTCCCAAACCTTCAAAACATTGGTTTCAAAGCTGAAAACCAAAATCCACTCACCGATTCCGTTTCGCCTCTTGCCGAAACACCAATCAAGCTTCCGGATCTCCACCACTATGATCCAAAGATGACTCCCCTGTTTTAAACACATCAAAACAGTAGATTAATGCATCATCATGCATTAATATCTACAATGAAAGCACCTAAACTCGCTGCTCTCATCCACACTCCATTTTCGGCTACCAAACACAACCGAAAACACAACCAAACAACTCCACAACACTACCCAGCCAAGATTCATCAACTCTAAACATCTTTAAACATTAATTAACATCCAAAATGGATCTCAACACATCCTTATACCTCCAGCCATAACAGATCATCAAGATCACTCCACAAACCATCACTATTACAAGTAAAACTTAGGAAATTCAACCTAACCGGGATTGCATTGATTAAATCTCAATTTCTCATCAATTAAACATTCATTTAACATCAAATTGACACCTCAAAACACTGCCCAATCAGATTATACGAAATTTCATCAAAATCAAACAAATCTTGCATTTTAAAGCCAAAATCAAGAATACAATTGTAAAACCTTTAATTAAACACAAATCAAGGATTGAGAACTTGGGAATTTCAGTAAAGAACTGAGAATTTAGAGGAGAAGGACGTTCATACCTCTAAACTTGAGTTTCTCCCTTTTTAGAATCAAAATTCTTGAAGATCCAAGTAGCAAATGGTGAGGTTTTGTTGAAGAGATGATTAGAGATCAAAAGAGAATTAAAATCTCATGTTTGGATGTCAAAAATCAGAGGAAAAAGCTCTGGAGAAATGTGTTTGGTTTGAGAGAAAAGATGAGAGAAAATGAAAATAGAATTTTAGGAAAAGTTAGTTGGAAAATGCCAAAATATCTTCCCTCTTTTTTTCTTTTATTTAAAAACCATTTATTAAACCTTTAATATTTAGGAAAAATCTGGAGAAACTCCTATTGGGTAAATAGCTCCTTAAAGATTCAAAGTTTCAATCCTTTTTAAAACAGTCTCACAGTTTTCGAAAATTACATTTTGGTCACTAACCCAAAATGTCACACTTCCAAACCTCATTTTGTAAAATTGATTTCACTTTTCTCTTATACATAATAAAAGAGGATTTTAAGACATTTTTCCATATTTTTAATGCAACCCGAACTAGGCTTTCCTAAATTCACTCTTTTATATTCGAACCGCGAACCGACCGGTCCGGTCCAAACCCAAAACTTCTAAGCCCAAAATTGGGGTGTTACACTTTCGGACAAGTTTCTCCTCCGAAATGGCTTCTCCATAACCCTTGAGACCATTGGTGATAGTGGAGAACCTATCAAACATCTTCTGGATGTTCTCTTCCGGATCCATCTTGAAGTTCTCATACTCTAAGGTTAGGAGCCCAATCTTGGTCTCCTTGACTTCATCGGTTCCCTCGTATGTGACTTCAAGCTCGTCCATACCTCATTGGCACTCTCACAAGAAGACATCTTCTCATAGATGGTTGAGCCAAAAGCACGAAACAAGATGTGCAAGGCTTTGCAATTAAGCTTCATCTTCTTGCGATCGTCGGCACTCCACTCCGCTTTGCTTCTTTGAGGCATGAACGGACCATCTTCAACTATATCCCATAGCTTGTAATCTCTTGATTTGATGAAGAACTTCATCTTTGTCTTCCAATGGGCATAGTGAGTTCCGTCAAAGAAATGCGGTTTGTCGATTGATTGTGCCATTTGAGCCGGTTGATTAAATAGTGATCAAGCTTGCCGGATCTTCTCAATAGGATGTGAATCCTCCTCAATTGAGCCAAGCTCTGATACCAATTGTTGAGTTGTGTGAGGCTCGATTCGATCAACCAATGTTGCTCACCAAGTGGTGGAGAGGTGGATTTTTGGGTGTTAGGGTTTAGGAAGCTAAAACAAATATTGACACAATGATTTTAGAGTGGTTCAACCTTCTAACCAAGGTCTACATCCACTACCTTAGCTCCCCACTAAGGATTTCCAACAATTCCACTAATTGCTCTTCCCCTTTTCTAGGCTTAGGAGGTAACCCTTATACACAATCAAGCTTTCTACCCAAAGCCTTGATTGAAACCCTCTCTTACAAAGAGAAACAAGAAGCAAACTTAAAACCCTCTAATAGGTGTTTGTTTGCACAATTAAGCACTCACCTAAAACCTAAAACACTTGAGCAAATTTGTCAAGTTTGGCTCACTAGTGTTTGTCTATACAATAAATGACAATTTAAGCTCTAAGACAATTCTTGATCATTTGATGTTTGATAATATGAGCATTAGCCTTTACTTGATGCTTGAAGGTCCCTTTTATACTCCTTGATGAGTTTATAGCCGTTGCTAGCCGTTGGGATTGAATTGGAGCTGTTGAGGACTTTAATTCCCACCATAAATGCAGTTCTGCAGCTCTCTGTTTCGAAACGCTCGGACCCGTTTCAAAACGCTCTTTAAGTAGAAAGAGTCGTTGCAGTCTGACGTGGACCCGTATCGAAACGCTATTGTCCGTTTCGAAACACCCGTTTCGAAACGCCTAGTCCCGTATCGAAACGACCTGCATTTAAATGTTAGTTGGGAAATAGCCGTTGGGGTTTATGACCGTTGTGGTTAGTGCCACGTGGGCGTATCGAAACGGCATAGCCCATTTCAAAACGCTAGACAAAAATCTCATCTGGGGAATGCCCGTTTCAATACGAGTATCGAAACGTTTTTGCTACTGGAATTCCCGTATCGAAATGCCCTAAGGTGTTTCGAAATGCCTGGACAGTTTTGTGAAGTTTGGCTTTGAAAAACATGTAAAACCCTTTTAAACACTTCCCTAAACATAATTTCAAGTTGTTTGGATTTTGGAAATGTTTTAAATACTTTTTAAATCAGTCCAAAACATTTTTCAATTATTATATCAAAACATTAGTTCTACATATACAAATACCACAAATACTAATTAACCTCATTCATTAACTAATCCACAAGGTCAAATGCATAAAAACAGCTTACCATGTTCATATTTGGCGAAATAGAATACGCTAACGAACTCAGAATGTCGAGAAACCTCAGGTAGGGTCCCCCGGAAAAAGTCAACAGCTCGGTCAACGGCCAACGCGGCTTGGTTGGCAGCTTGGCTCGACCCAACCAAAAGCTGCCCAACCCAGCAGCTGGATAAGCTGCCCACTTTCGGCCGGACATCGCCCACGCGTAGGCGGTGACACGTGCGGCGGCTTTCGATGGTTGGACGGTGACGGCAAACGCCCTAATTGACTATCTTGATGCCAGTGAGCACAATGGTGGCCTCTGTTCTTCGTTTTGATCACTCTAACCCCTCAACTCAACAACCCGAAACTTTTTCTCCCTCACCCCTCCGATGACGATTCTAATGGTGGTGCTATTAGTACCGACGAACTCGTCTCGACAAGATGAACACAATGATGGTAGAGGTGTCGACAACGGACGACCGAATCTCCGTAGATCAAAGTTTAAAAACTCTTCCCTCAACTTTTCTCTCTTTTCCTCTTCTCTCTCCCTCCCACCATCCACTTTTTACATTTTTCCTTTTTCTCTCTTCTCATAATATTTTCTCCCTCTTTTCCCACCAACTACACCCATTTAAAATTTAAAACCTTCTCCCCAAAATAATAGGCCCAAACCTAAATGCCCTTAACCCATAACCCCGGCCTGAAACCTCATTCGCTAATCCAAAAATTAAATCGTTACACACATTGATACCCAAGTCCTTAAAGAAAAGAATAATTTCCATTTCACAGAAAACTAAACCCTAAATAATAAATTCATGAACATTAAGCCTTAATTTTTATTTCACACAAATAATAGCACACATTGATACTCAAATGATTGAAGAACATAAAACTCAAAATGATACACAAATAATGTCACACATTTACACAAAAGATTCATTCTCAAATTGATGCCCCAACTGAAAAAGGAATCGAAGAACTTACCATATGTCATGTTTGCCATACCCCTCGAACATAACACTCACTTTTTCATGCCTTTGATTTCCAACTACTTGAAAATCTTTTCTCTCCATACAAACTATTTTAATATTTAAAAATATCATGTGACTTTCTTATCCCTCCACATAATACTTTCTGATCGTACCACATCATCTTAAATAATAGGTAGGGGTAATTATGGACTAACATTGAAAAATTTTACAACTCAGAAAACTGATAAAAATATTTCTTTAGGTTTAAAGTGAGAAAAGTTGCCAATTTCGAACCGAATAAGGTGTATCCTTGTTTCAAATCCCAATCAGCTCAATGCTAATGATGAGTTACAGAGGCAGGAGCGTAAGAACTTCTACTTTGTTCTGTAAAGCAGTACTTACAGGGAGGAAATGAATAACTTAGAATTGTTGAGGTTCACCACCTTTTGATGTTAGGCCTGGTTGGAATTTAGGAATCTCTTAAAGCTTGCATGCTTGTTGGTAAACATTGATTCAGACTATCTGTGCCGAGCTGATAGCCATTCAATCAATCTGATCAGGGTGTTGAGGTGATTCTTTTATTCTAGAGTGATTCTTGTTCATGTTCAACTTATTTTATTCTAGAGTGATTCTTGGTCATGTTCAACATATTTTTTTATATGATTAATACTCCCTCTGTCCCACTAAAACTGTCACATGTTGACTTTTTTTTGGTCAAACTTTTTTAACTTTGACATTTTATAATTTAAAATTTATTATTGATAAAAATATGAAAAAATATATTTTAAAAACCTTGAATCAACTAGTTTTTAAATATATTTTTATAATTTTTAATTAATTAAAATATTTAAATAAATTATAGTCAAAGTTGAAAAAATTTGACCAGAAAAATGTCAACATGTGACAGTTTTAGTGGGACGGAGGGAGTACTAGTCTTAGTAGGACTGGCTAAAATAATATTATCTACACAGACGGTTAAGGCAACAAAACTACTCAGGCATCAGTACAGACTCCCGCCAGGGGAAGAGGTCAGATCAGATATGTTACTTCAGGCTCTGCTAGTAGAGGTAGACCAGCTCCGAGTAGAGGATCAGCAGGATCAGGGGCCAGACAACCGGGGTTAGTTTATTCTACTAGGAGGCACGAGGACCGTAATGAGCTAGATGTTATTGCCGGTACATTCTCTATCCATTCTATTCCATATTTTGCTCTGCTAGATAATGGTTCAACTCATCCATATGTTGCGAGTTCTGTGTCTGGGGGTCTTGAGATTTCTGTTGAGGATACTGTTAGTGCTGTTACTGTACACAGTCCAGTGGGTAATCCAGTTGAGGTTACTAAAGTATACATGAATTGTCCTCTTGAGATTCAAGGGGAGAGCTTTTCAACTAATTTGATGGAGTTACCCTTTGGAAAGTTCGATCTTATTCTGGGTATGGATTGGTTGTCTACACACCGTGTTACTTTGGACTGTGAAAAGAAGAGGGCTACACTGAGAACTCCTGATGATCGTGAGGTGATTCTGATTGGTGAGCGCAGAGGGTTCCTATGTAACAATGTGCCCAAGACCGATGTAGACATAGCCCTAATCGTCAAAGGCACCACCATCACATCGGCCGCTTGGAAGAACCTTTATGCCATTAACTCTAAGGTCAAAGGCAAAGGCAAGGCCGCCATGACGACACCTAAGCCTAAATCGCCTAAGGTTGAGTCTGGAGCTTCGATGCCAGCAGATGCAATCACATTGCTTGGCCAGGTCTACCACCGTTAAGAATTGATTCTCCAAAAGTTGGAAATGGATGAGAACCAGAGGAAGAAGCTACGCCACTACAACCATGCTAGGGATGTAGCCAACAATGAGGCTCTTGTGACTATGTCTCTAAGAGTCATGCTCGCATTCCATGCCTTCCCGACATAGCTCTTTGCCGATGATAGTGCAATGCCAGCCAGTCCAGTTCATAGCCCAGTTCACAGTCTAGTCCATAGACCAGTTCACAGTCTTGTACCGTCTAGTTCCACAGAACTTGTTTCCCCTGTTCAAGTTGAATCCGCCAAGACTCACACTACCATGGAATTTGCTGAGGATGTCTAGAAGAAATCTACTGCCCATGATGAGTTTGCCACCATTCCTACCACATCGGAGTCGGTGCAGATTGTTAAGGAAATCCCTACATCCACTGCCGCCTCGAAGCCAACCATTGACGAGAGTGAAACGCAAAGCCCCTGGTCATGGAAGCTTTGTTAAGAGGAAGACCCAAATCACACATGAGGAAGCCACATGAGAGGAAGTCTCTGAAGGGGAGTCTTCTTCTTCTTAAACTCTTTTACATTCCATTCCATTGCATTTT
Source organism: Hibiscus trionum (assembly GCA_030270665.1). Classification (NCBI taxonomy): domain Eukaryota; kingdom Viridiplantae; phylum Streptophyta; class Magnoliopsida; order Malvales; family Malvaceae; genus Hibiscus; species Hibiscus trionum. The sequence goes on from BSYR01000005.1 coordinate 30,499,262, forward strand.
CATGTTCATGTATTTAATTTTTCTGTTTTTAATTGTATATTTGTGTTGTTTTCATGCATTGATGACAATACACATCTTTGGTTTGGAGGTGTGTGTCGACTCACATCTATGCCATGCCATGCATTTCATGTTTTCATTTTTGTTTCCATGCCATGTATGCCATATAGATTAGCTTTGCATGCCAAATTGTAAAAAAAGAGAAAAAGAAAATCTTGCCTCGGTTTACTTTTGAAGAATGTTAACACTTGTTAGGCAAGCTTAATTTAATCTAGATTTCTGTCCAATGAGGAAAATTTAAAATCTTTTGATACTTATGCTAGTAGAATAGTAATGCCAAGTCGCTTGGTAATTGATCTCTAGTTTAGGGAAATGAACTTTCACTTAACACGTAGTATGCATCTAGTTCCCAAGCAAACTTAGATTTTTTTGAAACTAAGCTCAGAATAAAAAGAAAGAAAGAAAAAAATTTGATGTTAGGGTAAAAAGAAACTAATATGGCAGCAATGTTCTGCCAAGGCAAGGAAAAAAATGAACTCTCCTCTACCTTAGGGACAGTAAGTTACTTAGAGATAATAAGTTACTCGGGGCTTCTTGTTTTGCTCCCTCTTAGTTCTCAAGTCTAAAACTTTAGGGTGTGAGTTGAAGAAAAAAGCCTAGTAATATTTGGATTAACATGGGGGTTTGTGGTATGTTCCCTCTTATTTCTCACGCCAAACAATGTCACAAAGCAAGCTTAAATTAATGCCAATAAAAAACCTTGGCAGCGAGAGAAAAAAAATCTGAGTTTAGGTAGTAAAATTGACTAAAGAAGTAAAATGATACTTGATGCATATTGCCTACACATCATGCACTCTTCATGCCCTTAGACTAGAGTTATATTGTTGCACTTGAATTTCCTATATTCTTGGCATTATTGCACTGGATACCTGAGGACAGAAATAGAGCCAACTTCTACTTGCTATCACTTGTTGGCATTCCAACCAAAATTTTACTGAGGTACTATTTTCACAGTTTTTTTTGTTTTTCTTAGTTTATTTGCATTACTTGAGGACAAGAAATGATTTATGTTTGAGGGAGTGTTACCTCCTCAAAAGTACTGATTTTATGCCCATTTTACATTATCTTTGCTTGCCTTTGAGCACATTTAGGTGCATTTAGTTGTTAATTGCATGCATTTGCATAAGCTGTTTTGAATATGGCAATGCCAGTGTGAAGGGTGGTTTGTGGCATGATTGCAGGCACAACAGAGCAGAATAGAGCAAGAAGGGAACGATGAGAATGCCCGTAGCTATTGGCAGCGAAAGACGAAAAATTGTCGAAGCACCGGTTGGTAGAGAAGAGATGTTTGATGCCAAGTCGAGTGGACAGTGAACCAATGATGACGTCAACCCTAGGATTCAAACGAGAGATAAGATGAGCACATCCCTTATCCTCGAGCGTTGAAATTCAAATCTAAAGCTTATCCTAGGTCATTCTCGTGCGCCTATTTAAAGGAACTCAAGCAAACACTTGAAGGGAGATCGATAATCGGATTTAGAAGGCTGCACCAAGGAGACGTGGTTCGACAAAGCTTTACCGAGAGCCTAAATTTTGAAGGGCTGCATCGAGAGACCCCCTTCTCACCCATTCTCTTTGTTTAAGTTATTTTTATTTTATTTAAGATGGTGATGTTGAGATACGAATATGGTTTTTGGTTGGAAACCCTCACCATGAACTAATTTAATAGTTGGCCAGGGATGGTTGCGTTGAACGTTATTAACTAAGTTTGGCTTTTATACTTAGAAATGTGATGTCATTTTTTCTTCTATCTTGCATGATCTTCAGTGTTTTCACAAATACGATGCCAAGCGAGAGTTGGCTTTGTTGGCTTATTAAACCTTAATATATTAATCGGCTTAGGGAACAACCAAAAAATGCTAGATACTAAGGCACGATGCTTCGAGAGAAGATGTTCAAGTAGACGAACTTACTTCGGGAGTGAAATTTACCCCTTGGGAGCAAAAGATTGGAACTTAATCAAATTAATTTATGAAAAAAGTTGTTTTATGGATATATAAAAGTTTTTGCATAGTTAATTCAGGGCATTGCCATCGAGAGAGGCAATGCTACTTTAGAAACTGCTCGGCAAATAATGTCAAGACATGATTTATTAAAAGCTGGCATGGCACGAATAGCTTGAAAACCATGCATCCCTTGCCAATACTCATCATACATTTTTAAAACTCTCATTGCAAACGTTGTTGTCTTTTGTTTCCTTATTTTCAACTTGCTTTCAAACCCAACTTCAAAACAAACTTTTCTTTGACAAGTAAAATGAGTAAGCAATTAAACTCTTGATCAATCCTTGTGGGGTCGATAACTCATCTTACTGTTGTATTACTTGGAAGACCGTGTATACTTGCACGCAAAAGACTCTTTCTTGGCACTGTTTTTTCATTACCAACACATTTTCACTCCTTTTGCCAAGCTCTCTCATGAGTCTAACACTAACTATGGTGTTGCAACACTCTTACTGGGTATACGGATCCCATAAATCAAGGCGACTCAATCAATCAAATACCTGCCCAACATACAAGCAATGTGATCTAGAGGATCACGCTATTGTCGCTAATCATCAACACATCTTTTATTTTACATTACCGAATTATTAATTCATTATGGAGAAGTATATAATTAATCTCATTATTGTCTTCATTAGTCTATGTTACCTCATTTACTAAGGCATAAATCAATTATTTATTTATTCACATCCATTCCATTTTTAATTTGCAATTATAGATTATTTAGTGTCTTGGGTATCGGTACTCGAACTCGAGTATTGATACGGTACCCTCGGGTACGGTATTCACACGCGTATCGATACTGAAATTGCTTACTGGATATCTCAAATTTCTCCAAGTACTTGTACGGGTTGACCCGTACTGATAGACATCGAATAACGTACTAATACTCCACTCATGATTTCTACCATATTGAAGAATTGTGATATCTACTAGACTTTAATCGATCCCTAAAGCTTATGAAAGTCATTAGGGTTTATTTGCTAACACGTGTAATTATTTAATGACAATTTTCGACTTTAAGATCACTTATTTGAATATTACCAATTATCAGTCTATTAAGTATAATTTTCATCAAATATGCCAATTTTATATCTTAAGCACTTAAGAACACAACATACAAAACAACCAATCAGTAAATTATACGAATATTCAAACGACCCTACTCGGTCTCTAAAGCTCATAATAGTCTCGAATATTCTCAAACTCATCAGGTATCTCAATATTTACCAAGTCTCGTGATACCGGTCTCCACATGCTTATTTTCATCTACATATTTTGCAAACACTAACAAAGCAAGGCAGTTACACTTATGATGCTTATGAAGCATTTCGGAGTTCGAGGTGTATAAACCTTAAGCAATTATAGACGGTTTCTCGATCAAGCTTCCCAATCGTTTCCCTTAATCCGGTAATCGAGCCCGAATAATCCTCATACAACAATTAATAGAATATATATTAATTAATCAAATACTTTAATTAATTTACAAGGTCAAACATGTAAAAACTTATCGGGTTCGAATTTGGTGAAATGGACTGCGCCAACGGACTCAGAACGTCGAAAAACCCCGAGTAGGGTCTCTGAAAAAAGTCAACGGCGGTCATCGGCCGGTGGCGAGGTCAAAGGGCATTGGGCGATCCTTTGTGATGCGGAGCATGGTAGGCATGGTGCACCCACAGGCCGCGCTCTTGTGCGGACGAGTGCATGTGCACCCTAGTGAAGCTGATTCGGTGTGGCACGGTGCACTGCAGCATGGTGCACCCGCCTAGGAAAACATACGCCCACTCTCACTAGTGAGGCGTAGGACATCCTTCGGTGGTTGGACGGCAGCGGCGAGCTCCAATCCCGCTGTCCAGACGTCGGTGGCCTCTATTTTTTGTTTTAGCTTCCAAAAATGCTTCATTTCAAGCTTGGCTGAATATTTTTTCTCCCACTCCCTCTGACGACAACTCTGGTGATGACGCCACAAGTACCGACGAATTCACCTCGATTAGATGAATACAATGGCGGTGGAGGTGTCGACAACGGACGGCTAGATCATAGTAGATCGGAATTGAAAGATTTGAAGAGGGAGAAAAGAAAAAGTAGAGAGAAAAAGAAATAAAATCTGATTTTCACCCCACTTTCCCACCACTTTATTTCAAAATGGTAAAATCATATCAACCTTAAATCATATCCCCCTTAATTAGTTTTTCAGAGTACGTACAAGTTGCTATTAGAGTCATTGGATCCCTCACAATCACCATCGTTGCTGGTAGCCATTGACGATTCCTCGAACACCTTGTTGTCATTGGTGGTGCACAACAAAATTTTCCATCCAACTCCCTAATTACCCTAGTATTAGTGAAGATTGGTTTCCCCCAAATAAACCTCTAAAAGTGATTCAAAGTCACTGATTAACCTCAAACAAAACTGAAAATTCTTTTCCAACTTACTTTCCCACTGTGAAACTTTTGGTTGCAGCTGATTATCTACCATAGTAGGATTGATAGCTCTGATGCCTATGTAAGACTTAGAATCGAACAATCAGAATTTTAATTGAGATGAGAAAAGAAGTAGAGATTTTTTAGGAACACAAGATTTTCATTCATTCAAAAAGATAACAGACTCAGCTGAACACCCAACCTTTTAACTCTAACAAATGAAAACAACACCATTTCTTACTCTAATTACAGACTCAAAACTCATCATTTCATTAAACTGAAATTAAAGCATAATTAACTCATGTGAAACGACGTATTTCACTTCTTTTATTTTTGCTTTTTACAATTTCTTGTTTTTAAGAAATTTCAGGGGTTAGTTGTGTAATGTTGTTTTAGGTCAATGATTTTGATTATCAAGAAATTATTTTCTTTCTTTAATTATGCAACTGGAAAACTTTTTGTTTCCTTTTAGATGTGATAATTAAAGAAGGTAAGATATTTGGAGAGGGATTGAATTTTTAAAACCTAAATGTTATTATACATTTTTTTGGGTGAAAATGAATTTTAAAAATTTAGAAGTAAAATTAAAAATAAATATTTTTTATTAACATGCCCGTCATTAGAGTACGAAAACTAATTTTCGAGTGATTGTAAATTTATAAAATGTAAGTGAAATAAAGTCTAATTTTTTAAATTGATAACTAGAAGTGTACACTTACTAAACGCAAGTGATCATTTCAGTAGTTTATCCAAAAAAAAATTAGGTTTTAAAGTTATAAAAGTTCCAAATTTCGAACCAAATATGCTTTTAACCCATATAAATATTAAGGGTAAACTATACCGTTGACCACCATACTTTGGTTAATGTATTAAAATGACCACCTTAAAAAAATCGACTCAATTGACCACCCAAACTATTGAAATTGGATCAATGTGACCACCAGCCGTTAATGGGCTAACGGAAGGTGACATGGCAGTTAAAAAATTAAAGGTATAATCACACATTTGGTCCTTATTATTTACACATTCTTTCAATTTAGTCCTAATTTTAAACTAATAAAATAAATTAATTAGGTGGTGACACGTGTCAACACCTTATTGGAGGAATTTAATTATTTATATTTGATTAATAAATTATTTTCCTCCTCCAATTAGGTGACTATTTAAAGGAGGAAAATAAAATCACCAAACTTGAGCTTGGAGGGAATCAAACCAGGGTCTTTAGGGATAAAAGCAGCATTTTAACCACTACGCCAAACACATGTTTGTACTATAAATCACCAATTTTATTATATGTTTTATTGTTTGTTAGCATTCAAATTCTTTTCTTCCTCATCAAGAGGTTGTCCTAAGACATTACATATACCAACCAGTTCTTCCACCCTTCATTCTTCCATCAAACTCATCATCAGTGATCCCAAATCGTTCCTCATCTAAATCCCTTTGAGCCTTCTTTAACCGCTTAAATTTCTTGCTACTCTAGAAATTTGTGAAGCAAAAACCTTAAACATACAGGTAAAAGAGCCATGCAAGAAGAGAGAAAAAAACCATTACCTTCAGTTTGATATCTAATTGTATAAACCAATTTTGATTCAACAATAACAAAAATAATCGCTATAATTCAATATAACATTAATTAAAAAAACTTAAAATCATATAAAATTTCACTTATAGAAACTTAACAATCATAATTTTTTATTTCTTCTGGTAAGGAAACAAAGCTTACAACCTTTGGTACATTAACATCATTCTCCCGGAGGAGCTCATAGTCATCTTCATCAAGGTCCTCAGCTTTTCTGAAAAACATTGATACAAACATCAGAAATTAGCTAAACTACACTATCTGACTAATAAGGTAAATGAAGGTAAAATATTAACTTCTTCTTTCTTTTCTTCTTTTTTTTCCGCCTCTCCTCATCGCTATCTTCCCTCTCTTCATCTTCATCTACCTCTTCATCATCCACATCATCAACTATGAATCCATCATTCTCATACTCATCTTGCCCATCATCTGTTCAAACCAAAAATATATATTTAAAAAGAATTTGAATTGTTTGTTACCAGCCAATAAGTTTCAGTAAAAGTGATGAGAAAGAAGAAGAATTTGAATGGTAACAAACAATAAGACATATAATAAAATTGGTGATTTATAGCACAAACATGTGCTTGATGCAGTCGTTAAAATGTTGCTTTTATCCTTGAAGACCCTGGTTCGATTCCCTCCAAGCTCAAGTTTGGTGATTTTATTTTCTTCCTCTAAATAGGTGGTAACACGTGTCACCACCTAATTAATTTATTTTATTAGTTTAAAATTATGACTAAATTGAAAGAATGTGTAAATAATAAGGACCAAATGTGTGATTATACTTTTAATTTTTTAACTGCCACGTCACCTTCCGTTAGCCCATTAACGGCTGGTGGTCACATTGATCCAGTTTCAATAGTTTGGGTGGTCAATTGAGTCGATTTTTTTTAAGGTGGTCATTTTAATACGTTAACCAAAGTATGGTGGTCAACGGTATAGTTTACCCAAATATTAAATAAGGTGTATCCTTTCCTTAAAGAATCCCGATCAGCTCATTTCTTTTCCTCCAGTGACCTAAGCCCACTCGTGCATTCAAGTTTCCGACAGACCACAAAATTGAATAAGGTGATTTTGAAACCCTAAACTTTAAGATTGATTGATTGCTTGGGATTTTGAGATATGGTTTGGTTTGTATTATTTGCATCACTCTGCTATGTTTGATTTTCTGTTTTCAATCCTACTGTCTCGCTCGTACTCCGTCTGTTTAATTTGTTGAGGATGAGTTTTTTTTTTTTTTAATATTTTATAAAAAGCATCGGTGTAGCGACATGGGGGACTATAATCGCCAGTGTTTTCCGTTACAGTGCTATTTGCGGCTGTGATCCGCCTCTATTGTTGTGATATTTGTTCACACTGCTACCAAGATCTTTACCGATGGCGGGAAGCGCTGCTACCGCGAAATAGCAGCAACTGACACCGCTATGCCACCTCTAAATGAAACCCCGAAAGTTAATCATGCTTAAAATCTATCATGTCATAATTATTACAGTGTTTTCGTGTCTATTAATTATTAAACATGTAGTGTTATTGTCTAACGAATTACCATGTCTGAAATATCTTCCTATTTCATTGTTGCAGCTATGAAGGAAGAACAAGTAAACCGATGCCAGATTCAAGAATGGTACCCAATATTTAAGTCTGTGTCAATTAGGACTTTGATTCATGAGCTTCCTGAATCATTTGTCCAGTACCTGCTTGATGATTCGGGGCCTTTTGTCCTGCCTGTTTCGATCTCAAACGAGGATGCCTTTCCCAATAGAATTCATAATCCAGATGAGGAAGAAGATTATCAAGTATCAGAAGGATCGGGAGACGAAGCAGAACCTTCATGTCCCCCTTCTTTCCCTGAACTTGAGTTGAAGATTAAGGAGGCTATTGAATCCCTTGGGGGTGCAATATTTCCCAAGTTGAATTGGAGTGCACCTAAAGACTCGGCGTGGATAAGCACATCTGGGACTCTCCGATGCACTACATTCACCGACATTGCTCTCTTGCTTCGCGCATCCGACTCCTTGATCCATGATCTATGTCATGCATATGATTCGTGCAGTGACAAAACCGTTTCAAGACCCCCAACTTTCTTCCTTGCCCTTCGTAAATGGTACCCGTCCTTACGACCGGAAATGGAATTCCGTTGCTTTGTAAGGGGAAAGAAGCTTGTTGGAATTTCACAGCGGGAGGTCACTACGTTTTATCCGATTCTTTGTGGGAAGAAAAATGATCTTCAAGTGTTGATTGAAGAATTCTTTCATGGCAATGTGAGGCCGAAATTTGAATCGGATGATTACACATTTGATGTTTATGTTACAGAGGATGAACGTGTAAAGGTGATGGATTTCAATCCTTGGGGTGCTTTTACATTGCCGCTGCTGTTCACCTGGGAGGAATTGGAGCAGAATCCTGGGGAAGAAGATGATTTGGACTTGAGAATTGTGGAGAGCCGATGCACTGTTCGGCCAGGTTTGAAGACAGCAGTTCCATATGATTACTTGGATGTTAGTGAAGGGAGTGGTTGGGACCAATTCCTGAGAAATGCTGATGATGAGTTGCAGAGGCAGACCAAGTCTCCAGAAGCAGGAGCATAATAACTTCATTTTTATTTTCGATGTCAATCTATTGTGTAAGTGTTATGGCCAAGAACTTCTACTTTGTTCTGTAATGCACTACTTACAGGGAGGAAATGAGTAACTTAGAATTTTTGAGGTTCACCACCTTCTGATGTTAGGACTGCTGGACTGCTTGGAATTTAGGAATCTCTTAAAGCTTGCATGCTTGTTGGCAAACATTGATTCGGACTATCTGTGCCGAGCTGATAGCCATTCAATCAATCTGATCAGAGTGTTGAGGTGATTCTTTTATTCTAGAGTGATTCTTGTTCATGTTCAACATTTTTTTTTTCACATTCCGACACAAAATACAATTAGCAGGTTGGAAGGCTAAAAGTTTACAGTCTAGAATATAAGAATCGATTAACATCTAAAAGATATATACGGTTCCGTAGATTAGAGAGAGAAAAGGGCGTTTTAGAAAGTTTTACAGGCCAACAGATAACACTTGTTTTGTAGTATAAATCTCATCTAAAACTTGTGTCTTATATTTACTTTTTATCTACACCTAAAAGTGGAAAATGACTTCCACCGTATTAATACGTAGTAATCTCGGAAACATTAATGCTGTACATACCAATATAGCAGAAGTTCATATTTCTCATGTACCTTTGCTGGTACTGGAATTTTCAGCTGCAGGGACAAAATGAGAGCTAGGATTGTGGATGGGCAAGGGGAAGCAGAGAAATTGGGGGAAGGACAATACTCATCTATGTTCCTAATCTTGTTATGAGCTAGTGCTGTTTCAGGTGGCAACAGGTGAGAGCTCGGCCGCTCGGGTTAGAAACCAGAGAATGTAACTCTGAATGTGTTGGTGATGGTGAGAACGAAACCAAAGGTGGTGAAGCCCTGTGACGATCATAACTCCAATCCAACCATGCCTTCTTGAGAATGGTAAAGACGACGGAGAGCCCTGTGACACAGAACGAGAAGGAAATCTCCTCAGTGGGTCTACCAATGGGCTTCCAACATAATCCGGTATAAATCGAGGGGACATAGGGGTTGATGACTCGGAGCTCGTATCTAGAAGAAGTGTCAACAGGGGTAAACCAAAAATCTCTGCATATCTGCCTCTTCTTTACGGGCACGGATTTGGCCGGACGAATCGAGTATAAGGACCTCAACAACAATGTCAATGCACTCAAAATATTACAACTTGACACTCTATTTCATAAATTACAATCCCTACCCTTTCTACTTCCGTGCTGCACAAACCGTCTTTCTATGATCTTTTCAGTTTTTATCTCACTGCCTGATTCTTCTTGATCAAATTCCAGAACATGGAATTCTTGTCTTTAGTAGTACAAGCAGCAGCCATGCAGATTATATCAAGCAAAAGCTATTAGTAACTTTCCAACGGCCATTTGAAAAGCATTCACGAACGCAGGTTCAAACCCTGTTTTGCGTATTAACGACTTGGTAGTTGTTTTGTAATTTTTTAAACTTCAGTGATGAAAAGAAAATTAACATAAACTTTAGTGATTATTAGTGTAGTTTATCCACTATTGAAATACGAAAACTACTATAATACATGGTAGTATATGCTTCTGTTTTAGGAAAGTAAACTTTAGTTTAGTTTACACAAGCTTTTTAGTTTTAAGGATTAAGGATTAAAGTTTTAGAGTTTAGAATTGAAGGTTTGCAGTGACGGAGGTATTTAGGGGTGGGGGTCGGGAGGGGCAATTGCCCCATCCCAAAATATTTTATTTCACCTTTGTCCTCTTATATAAATTTCTTTAAAAATTAGTTTATTTTTAAATTTACCCCCTTCAAATATTTATGTTTTGCCCCTCAACCCTAAATCATGGCTCCGTTCTTGAAGGTTCGTGTTTAGTATTTAAGGTATATGATTTAAAGTTTAGGTTTTAGTCTTTTAGGGTTAGAGTTAAAATTTTAGGATTTGAATTTTATAATATAAATATGCAGACTTGTATAAAATAAATTTTACACATATTGTGTATCAAAATTTTACCTTATTTTTTTGAAAGGTGGAAGCTTGATTTTATTAAGAGATCATACAACCAAACGACAGAGACATGAGCCTCGTTAGAAAACCTCCTTACTTAATTTTAACGGAGAAAAAAGAGTGCACCATATCAATGTCAAGCCCGAATTTTATTTATATTTTTGTTTAATTTTATCTGTGAAGAGATAGATATCAATCTAATTTCAAAAGCCAAAGTACCCTTTTTTGTGTCTTAAAAGGTTAGTTTTGAGCATAGATATTGGATAAGGGACATGTTTAGTTTTATAACCTTAAACTATATAAAAGTTATTAGTTTATTAATTATGGGTTGTACCACTGATTTTTATTTCTAAAGAAGTTTAATTTAGAGCCACAATATTGTGTTACCGAATCTAATTGTGGTCGTGTAAGAACCCATACGAAGCATAGATAGTGATCACAATTACAAATATATAATTACCTTGTACACTCAGAAGCTATCAGATTATATATTTCTTTAAAGACCTTCGGTTTCCTATGCCGATAGACGCCAACCAACAAGATTTTTTTTTTTAAACATTATCCAACAAGAAAATTGGCTAAGCAAAGTTCACAAAACTGTATTTTACATTAGATGTTTGAAGCCTTTGTACGTTCGAAAAGAGTAAGCTTTATTTTTTAACATTCAGTTGAACATTTTAATCCATATATTAAATCAATTATTCTTTTTTTTAATTTTAATCATTAAATCTTATTAATTTTTTTCTTGAGAAATAAACTAATAAGGAGTCTATAACAAAAGAGACCTGAAATTCAAAGATTGGACATGCATGATAATACATGGGAATTAGGAGCAATTCTAAGGGTCCGTTTAGTTTTTTATTACGAAATTCGATTTCATTTCTTTGGAAAATGAAAAACGGTGAATAAAACATGATTGGTTAAAAATTAGAAAATAAAATTTAAAAAATAAAAATAAAAATAAATGAAAATTTGAAAACATAAAAAATATTTTCATTGAAGATGTTTTATGAAAGTGGAAAATATGAAAACAAAGATATTTTAATTTTAATTTTATTTTAACCCAGGTTTGAATACTTCTAATGCCATTTTTTAAAACTTTAGTTTATTTACTCAAATTTTGTTTATTTATTATTATACTATGTGAAACCTAAATTGATTTTGATATAACAAATTACTTTAAAGACTTAATTGAAAAATATAATAATTTTTTAAGTATTTCAAAGTCTCACTTAATTGACAAGCATTTTGAACCAAGTACTCTTTCAAGACAAAACAAATTAAAAGGTTCAATTTTCAATAAGTCTTTTCAATTATTTTCAAGCGAAATTTCAACGAAACGCTCAGGCGTATCAATACGAATTTTTGTTACTGGAATTTTAATCGACCATAGCGTACCGATACAGTTTAATCTCGTATCGATATGATATTCGTCTGGGTAAGACTTTAAGCTCTCATCGGGACAATATCGATACTGTTTTTCAAAGTAAAATATTTTAATGATATATCGTACCGATACGGTATGTCACCGTATCGATATGATATGATGACCTTTGCAAATCTTTACATTTAATATTCGAACATTGGCTTGTCAGTTATTGGAATCCTAAATTTTTAAATGGTCGTTGAACCGTATCGATACGCATAGATAACGTACCGATACACTTTTTGTCAAAAAAAATCAAGATTCCAGTGAGCAAAAATTGTATCGATACAACATTGCGTATCGATACGCCCTTCCCGCGTATCAATACACTTTATTTTTCAGTCCCAACGACTCTTTCTTCTTTGAGACAGGTACCGATACGGTCACGAAGTGTACCGATACGGTGTGCAGTTGAGGAGCATTTATTACGGGAAAATGCAGCCCGACGGCTAGATTAATGACCTCAACCACGCAAACGGCTATAATTTAATGCAAGGGTATAAAAACAAGTCCCCAAAGCTACAACAGCAACTATTGAACCTTCAAGCAATATCAAAGCATTTATTCCAAACCCTTGAGCCTATTAGAGTCAAATTGTGTACCAAACTTGTAAAATTCTCAATTATTTATTTTTCTTTCAAGTTTGGGGAGTGTTGGTTTGTAATTGAACAATATATTAGTCTTGTGAGAGATACATTTCAAATTGCCTCTTATTCTTTGTAATTGAGAGTCCTATAATTCAATCTTTGGGTAGAAAAATTGAATTTGTAAAGGTTGCCTCCTTAGCCTAGAAAAGGGGAAGAACAAATTAGTGAAGAGTTTGTTGAAAATCCTTAGTGGGAGCTAAGGTAGTGAATGTAGAGCTTGTTTAGAAGCTTGAACCACTATAAGTGCCTTGTTCTTCATTTTTAATTGTTCCTTCTTCTCCCTTCATTTTTAAAAGTGCCAATTCACCCCCTCTTGGTCATATCGGTTAATTCGGTCCACTCAACATACTAATATTTTTCTAACTTATTTAACAATTATTTTTCATTTCTATTTTGAAAAGCTAGATATCAAACACATTTTCACTATTTTCAATTTTGAAAACAAGTTTTCATATCTGTTAATAGATATTCTTAACTTTTTGATAATGCACAAAACACCTTGTGGACAAAACGATTGAACTCAGGTTTCCTATGATGAATGTCATCTACTTTTTCAGCGAGACTCCTAATCCTACTATTGGGTTCACTATTTGTGAGAAGATTGGAATCTGAAAATGAATCGTATTCTTGATTTAGGGTTAAGAGAAGTTTGGAGAATTAGAAACAATAGAAGAAACTAAAAACGATTATTTTATTAAACTTGAAAATTAAAATACAAAATGTTTATTATTTATAATAATAATGAATGACTTAAAAAGTGCTAACTAAGATATAACCATCTAACTAAATCCTAGCTGTCAACTATTCTGTTAGCCCCTCTCAAGTTGGACCATACAAATTTTAGATGCCCAACTTGAACTTTAAATCCAGAGAAGTTGAAGTGTGTACAGCCTTTGTGAAGCAATCATCAACTTGATTATGGGTAAATGTTGGAAGCAATGTCAAACCCCCTTGTTGAATCTTTTCACGGATTAAATGGTAATCGATCTCTATATGCTTCGTTCTATCAAGATAAACTGGATTTTCTGCAATTTTGATAGCAGAGAAGTTGTCACAATAAAGGTTGGCAGAAGAAATATCAATATTTAAATCTAAAAGAAGAAAATTGAGCCACTGAATTGTACAAGTGACTCTTGCAAGAGCTCGATATTCTGCCTTACTAGAGATCGAGATATCGTCTGTTGTTTCTTTAATTTTTATGAAACTAATGCAGAGCCAAGAAACACACAAAATCTTGTTACAGATTTTCTTGAATATGGACAGGATGCCCAGTTCGAGTTTGAAAAAGTATTATTTTAAGAAGATTATTTGTAGGAAAAAACAGTCCTTGACCAATAGATCATTTAAGATAGCTTAAGACTCTATGTGCAACAATTAAATGAACATCTGTAGGGACAGCAAGAAACTGAGAAAACTGTTGAACAACATAAGAAATATCAGGCGTTGTATTGGTAAGACACACCAATTTACCTATTAATCTCCTATAAAAGATTATATCAAAAAGAGGTTCACCATCAATTTTGGAAAACTTAGTTTTAGGAAGAATAAGAGTAGGAACATTCTTAGAATCTGTAAAATCGGTCTTTTCTAACAGTTCAAGAGTATATTTTTTTTTACATAAATTTATTCCTTTAGTAGAAAGAGCTACTTCAAGCCAAGAAAAAAAATTTAAATCTCCTAAATCCTTAATCTTGAAGGTGTCATGCAAATATTTTTTATATGATTAATACTAGTCATAGTAGGACTGGCTAAAATAATATTATCTACACAGGCGGTTAAGGCAACAAAACTACTATTAGAACCTTTAACAAACAATTGATTATCAGAAAAAGCCTGTTTAAAACCCTGTTCAAGTAAAGCAACAATCAATCTTTCATTTCATTGTCTGCTAGCTTGTTTTAAACCATAAAGATTTGTATTTAACTTACAAACTAACCTAGAGAAGTAGAGAAACTAGGAAGTGGTTCCATATAGATCTCTTCATGTAAAAAACCATGAAAGGAGGCATTGTTGATATCTAATTGTTGCAATTTCCAACCTTTTCGCATCAGCTGTAGCTAAGAGAGACCTAATGGTAGTTATTTTAGCAAAAGAGCTAAAAGTATCCAGAAAATCTACCCCTTATTGTTGAGTGTATCCTTTAGCAACTAGCCTAATCTTATACCTCTCTAGAGTCCCGTCAGATTTCAATTTAGTCTTATATACCCATTTACAACTGTTAGGCACGATGATCACAACTGAATCGCTTGCCAAGTTGTGAAGAAGTGATAATTTGGGTGTTGGAACTGGAAGCAACAAGATAAGAATTGAACACAAGGATTTTAAAGTGGTTAAGCTTTCTAACCAAAGCCTACATCCACTACCTTAGCTTCCTACTAAGGATTTCAACCAATTCACTAAGAATTCTTCCCCTTTTCTAGGCTAAGGAGGCAACCATAGAATTCTTCCCCTTTTCTAGGCTAAAGAGGCAACCGTTACAACCTAGAGTCACAACACGTGATCTCGCATCCAAAGCTCACAACTCGAGCTTTGGGAATACTCTTAAAACTAAGAATTCTAGCAAACAAGAAATCCCTCTAATAGGTGTGTGTTTGCACTCTTAAGCTCTCACCCAAAACCTAGAACACTTGAGCATACATTGACAATTTCAGCTCACAAGTGTTTGTCTATACAAGAATGGACAGTTTAACTCTAAGACAATTTCTTCATCATAATGTTGTTGACAATTAAAGCATTAGTCTTCCCTTGATGCTTGGAGGTCCCTTTTATACTCCCAATTGAGTTTGTAGCTGTTGAGGACCGTTGTGATTGAATTAGAGTCGTTTGACCCTTTATTTCCCACCATAAATGCAGTTTTGGTGATGTCTGTTTCGATACACGGGTAGCAGTATCGAAACACCCTTCTTCAGAACTAGTCGTTGGAGTCTGATGTAGTGTGCCGTATTGAAACATGTCAGGGCCGTATCGGAATGCCCGTATCGAAACGTCTAGTCTCGTATCGAAACAACCTGTAATTTAAATAGTCATTGGGAAATAGTCGTTGGTGGTATTAGCCGTTGGGGTGTCTACCACCTAGGCGTATCGAAACACCAAAGGGTGTTTCGAAACAACACCTTTTCGTATCGAAACAGGTAAGCCTTGTATCGAAACGGGTTCTAGCAGTTTCAAAATGTATTGATACATATTATGCCTGTATCAAAATGGGTACATTAAAAGCACTGGTTTGACTACTTAAAAACGTTTCTAACATTGCCAAAACCTTTTTAAACATCCTCGAACTTATTTTCAAGTTTTTTTTGACTTAGCGAATATTTTAAATTCTTTTCAATTAAGTCCAAAATATTTTTCAATTATTATATCAAAACATATATTTCTACAACATTCTATAGGTTGTTTACCAGGTTGAAGAAGGACTAGTTCCCAAGTATTATTCTTCTCTAAGGTTGTTATTTCCTCACGCATTGCTTGCTTCCAACAATCATGAAGAATGTCTTTCTTATAAGTTTTAGGTTCAGATAAAATGAAGAGAGTATTAATATAATTTTGATAAGGAACAAAAAAAATATCATAATATAGCACCTGGGCAATTGTGTGAGGTGAGGTCCTTGACTTTGGCATGGCTACTTGAAAATTTTTGAACTTTTGTGGAAGCTGAGTTTGTCTAGAAGATCGAGCCCTTGAGGGAACAACACCTTGCTATTGATGAGATTGTAGTGGAGGAGCAAAAACTGAAGAATGTTGTTGCTGTTGAGACTGAAGTAAAGGAGCAGAATATGAAGAATTCTTCTAAGAATCATCTCTGACTAAACTAGTATCTAAAAGAGCATCATTATTTAAAACTTGATTGTTTCCAAAAGCATTATCATCATGAGAAGCAGAAAAACTATGAAAGGTGTCCCTATATGGATTTGTATCATGATAAGGAATAGATTCATCTAGCAAAGTACTCCCATCAAAATCAGGCAAAACACAAGTATTTTAATAATTAGATTGCTTAAAATGAAAACAAGATTCTAAAAACACATATGGAGAAACAAAAACAGTCTGATTTTCAATGCTAAATAGTTTATATCCTTTAATATTTTTAGGATATCTTAAAAAACACACTTTTTAACCCTAGGATCCATTTTAATTTTAGGCTTAGGCAAAACAGATGCAAAAGTCATACAACCAAATGTCTTAAGAAAATGTGAGTTTTGGTTTTTCTTGAAATAAAACTTCAAAAGGAGTTTTGTTACTCAAGATAGGTGTAGTAGTAAAGTTAATTAAATAAGCATGATGTAAAATGTAATCTATTCAGAATTAAAGGAAAATTTACTTGAAACCTTAAAGTCCTAGCAACAACAAGTAAATGCTGGTGTTTCCTTTCAACAACATTGTTTTGTTGTGGTGTGTGAATGCAGGAATTTTGATGTACAATTCCTTTTGTTTTAAAAAAGTCCAACATCTCAAATTCCTTGGCAATATCAGTCCCAATGCATTTAATTTTTTTAGAAAACTGAGTTTCTATTAAATTGTAAAACTGTGGAATTAAATATCTTACTTCAGACTTGAACTTCATATGATAAATCCAAACAAACCTACTATTGCCATCCACTATAGTTAAGAAATATGTATGACCATAGATACTTTTAATAGAAAAAGGACCCCATACATCCATGTGAAGAATGTCAAAAATAGAAGCAGAAATAGAATTACTAGCTGAAAAAGGCAACATATTTTACTTAGCAAGATGACAAATATCACAATTTGTGATAGAACCAGAAGAAATATTTTATTTAATTGAGAAAAAAAATATCACCCTTTGGTGAAAAAAGATGACCTAGCCTAGCATGACAGACTCAAAACAAAAAAAACTTAACAAATGAATTATTCAAAATAGTAGCATTAGAAAGAGAATGGACAATATTATGGAAGGGAACCTCTAGCTATACCAATCATCCTTCAAGTAGTGATGTCCTGTATGCAACAAAAATAAGAAGAGAAAATGAGACACAATATATTATCTTTTGTTAATTAAGAAACTGAAACTAAGTTGAAACTGAAATGAGGAATGAGAAAAAAATTGTGTAAAATTAAATATTCTCATATCTTAACAGTACCAACATGGGTTACTTTGACTATTTTATTGTTGTGCAATTTAAAACACTTATCATAAACAAGATAACAAGAAAGAAAGAAATCTAAAAAGTTAACTATATGGTCACTAGCCCCAGAATCTAATATCCAAAGAACAATTAATCTATTTGAATTACAAGCAAGAACCATTCTTGTCTCCACGGCTGGAACATCAAAGAGGGGGGGGGGGGGGAAGAGCATTGACTTTGCAGTTTGAAATTGAAGGCTTAGCAGAACCAACTAAATTTCTTTCTTGCAGTAAATTCAAAAGACTCTCATACTGATCTTGAGTAAACATACCAGACCTTGAATTTTTTATTGCAATATAATCATCAGGAAAACAATCACCAGAATAAGACCCTGCCAGATTGGCACCATGATTCCTATTCTTATAACCAGGAGAAAATCGTACTTTTTATACCATTTATCCACAGTTTGACCATACAACCCACAAAACACACACGAAGGTCGTTTTGATCCATTGTTACTGTAAAATCTCTTATTAATGGCAGGTTTATTTTCTAACCTAGAAGAGACGTGTTGATCCACATTCTTTAAGGTATACCTATCTTTTAACAGAACGTTAGAATCACTAACAGAACTAACAGATCGTTCATGTTGGATTACATTGGCAAAAACCTCATTAATTGAGGGCAAAGGCTTAGTCATGAGAATCTGAAACTTAGGAACTAAAAAATTTTCATTAAGACCTCTAAGAAATTGAAGTAAAAAAATCATTTTCCTATACTTCGAAGCAGAGCAATCGCAAGCAACAAGAGGCTTGAGATTACCAATTTCGTCCCACAAAACCTTCAATTGAGTATGATCAGCGGAGATCAAAAGACCACATTGTTGTAACGAGTAATATTCTTGAAGCAAATATGAAACGTGAATCAAGTCCTCTTGATTAAATCAGTCGAACAGGTGCTTCCAAAGCTCATAAGCACGATCAACCCAGATCAAACTCTGCCCAATCTCCTTATTCAACGCGCGTTGTATCCAGGATAACACCAGATTATTACATTTGACCCAGGTCAAAAATCGTGGATCATCCTTCTTAGGTTCTTTGATCGAACCATTCACAAAACAAAAATTTATTCTTGGAGATGAGGGACATTCGCATCGATCTTGCCCAGCCGTGATAATTTTCACCGTTCAACAGAGAAGAAGTTGGAACCAACGTCGGGTTCTCATTCGGATGAATATAATATTTATCAAAGGGATCATCGTTCTTGAAGAATCGAAGTGATTCAGAACGAGAATTCGAAGAATCATCTGATACCATGTTGAATTCACTACTTGTGAGAAGATTAGAATCTGAAAATCTATCCTATTCTTGATTTAGGATTAGGAGAAGTTTGGAGAATTGAAAACCACAAAAGAAATTGAAAAGGGTTATTTTATTAAACTTGAAAATTAAAGTACAAAATGTTTATTATTTATAATAATAAAGAATGACTTAAAATAGTGCCAGCTAGGATATAACCATCTAACTAAATTATAGGATATAACCATCTAAATACAAGAGATAAAGGTGAGCAGCTTAGCCAACCGGCCAAATATGCTTGCTCAGATTAATTACATTTTAGATCTATTGTTTGTTATAAAATTAGTTATATTAGACGTTAGTCTTCCTTTTTTTTACTTTAAATACCTATTAGATCATGTCACTCTTTAAGGTAAATTATTTGACCCTTTAATGTTTCATCCTTGCTCCATTCATGCTGAATATGGACCGTAAAACAAATATATAAAAATAAAATAAAACAACTAATAATAAAAAAGGCATGGTATATCTTGTTCACTACTTCATTTTTTTCTAATCTTTCACATGGCATGCATATGGGCATGTATATGGGACCCTCCTCTAGGAAATGCTTTGAAACTTGGCTCCCAACGCGTATTTTTTAAAGAAAAACTACAACCATGCTTTCCATATGGACAAAAAGAGTGCAAGAAGGCAGACGTCTTTTTTAAATAATTTTTTTAGAAATGTATTATATATTAAAAAATATAATGTGACACTCAATTTCTCATATAATTTTATGTTTTATGATAGAAAAGTTTGTATCTCTATCATAAAATCATATATTCATCCACAAATGTTTTTGTAATAGGAGCCAACAGCGATGGAATGTAGGGCTGTAAATGAGACGAGACAGATCGCGAGCTACTCGAGCTCGACTCGGTCAAAGCTCGGTCAAAGCTCGACTCGATTGGACTCGACTCGAGCTCGAACTCGGCTCGATTTCTTGACGAGCCGAGCCGAGCTACTTGATACCCGACTCGAAAAGCTCACGAGCTACTCGAAAATATAATATACTAATTTTTTTTTATTTTTTATAATTTAAAATCTAAATTCTTAAAATTAAAACCTTAAATATAAACCCTAAACATAAGTATTAAACCCTAAAATCTAAATCCTAAAATCTAAACCCAACAACTTAAACCTCTAAACCCTAAACTAACACCCTAAACCCTAAAATTAACAAGCTTGAGTTTACACAACTTGTGTATCAAAGTTTTTTCTTCATAGGACTTTAAATGAGACGTGACAGATGAAGAGTTACTCGAGTCCAATGCAGTCAAAGATTGGTTAATACTTGACTCGATTGGGCTCGAATTAAGCTCGAACTCGACTCGAATTCTAAACGAGCCGAGTCGAGCTCAGATTTCTCAAGCTCGTTAGAAATTACTCAAGCTCGAACTCGACTCGAAATCTTAACGAGTCGAGCCGAGCTTAGCACTACTCGAGCTCGACTCGGCTCGTTTACACCCCTAATGGAATGCTTCCCCTGTATGACCACCAAATGGACAATAGTTGCAGTCTCATAAGATGGATTCAGGCCAATACCAATTTGGCAACTAGAAAACGGCCCCAGTGTTCCTGGAGATAATTCTACTCTACTTGCACCCACAAGTGAAAAACCTCTTTACTTTACTCTCGTTTTTTCATGTGCTGGGAAGCTGGATTTTGACAGCAAAACAATTACACCAAATAACATGGGATGCCTCTACATTTCTGATTCTCCACCAAAATTATTATAATTTATAAATCCACTCCCACTCTAATATACCAGCAAATTGCAGTTTCCAATTCCAGACAGCTAATTCGCTTGTTAAGAACATGTATCATCCATTCATGTCCTTTCCAGCAGCAGTAGCACTGAGCTTTCATTGATGGAAACAATGGATTAAAAGTCATATAAAAAAGATAATGCTTAGTGGGATCAAATATTGTCAGATATACATCTTGAAAATATAGGCTCAGACCCCACCTTTTGATTCAACTTTTTCCATGTATATTAATAGAATGCAACCACTTCCTAGAACAACACATCTCTGAAAACAATGTCCCAAAACTTGAACCCCAGAAAATTTCTGCAACAAGATAATAATCACGCCATCATCAACAACAACAACTCCGATGCCAATGTGGTTTTTGTTCTCTCGGTCCTTGTATTTAGTCTGATTACGTCTCTGGTGTTGTTTTATATCGTCAGGTGTGCAATTCGGTGCTCGGCAAACACTTGGGCCAAGTCAGCGAAAGCAGGGATGGAGAAAAATGCCTTGAAAGCCTTCCCGACTGTGAAATACACACCGGAGTTGAAACTGCCGGGCCTAGACCCGGCTTGTGTGATATGCTTGTCCGAGTTTGCTTCCGGGGAACGCCTGCGGATTTTGCCCCGGTGCAGCCACGGGTTTCATGCTCGATGTATCGATAAATGGCTCGGTTTGCATTCTTCGTGTCCTATGTGCAGGCACTGCCTGATTGAGACGGAGCAAAAGACTATTGTTGATTGTAGCAGGGTAGAGTCACCGGAAAGTGTATAGCTATAGCATAGAAGTAGAAAACTGTGTGTTTAAAGGCATAATTAGAGGGATAAAGTAGGCAAAGGTTGGGTGTTAATGCTGTTAGACAAGGCGCTAACTTTTGTGATGTCCTACTTTATCTTTCATGACTCCATTACTGAAAGAACAACTCAAATCCCTTCCCGGAAATTAATAACATCTTCATCATTTATGTAATGGGGCAAAGCTTGTCCCAAGCTTTCATTTCATCATCTTCCCCTTAACAAAATTTTTCTTTCTATTTTGGTTGTTGTTATAACCCTTTTTCTTTCCGCTATCAGCTTCTTCAAACAACATTCTTCTACGTCCACTCATCCGGACATAAAGTTCAAAAAACATTTTTCTGTGTACACTCATCCAGACATAGAGTTCAGGGAATTTCTGAAATATTCATGATCAACTTCATCAAAAACCTATAATACCCTTAACAATATAGTTGTCAAGCGGAGCCTACTGGCACGCCAACTAACCTAACCGATTGCTTGTCAAAGCTATACTATCACACTCATCGTATCTTGTAAAGTTTAAACTTGACATCTTCGTCAGAACTCTACTAATATAACTGGTAAGAACTGAAATTCTTGATGAAAATCAAAACTCATTTTCCTATCCCTTCTCTCCGATAAATTATTATATGGACTCAGCTCACTATGACCTAGAAATCAGCCGATTAATTTTTTTTATGTCACTAATCCATTCATAATTAACTTCTATATAACCACTCATTCCCTATTTACATGGCAAAGAAAGTGAAGATCCATCTTTAAAAAAAATATGGAAGAAAAAAAAATTAGTTGGTTGATTTTTAATGGATGGACCATGGATGACATAGTGAGCCGGAACCATATAATAATTTTTCCTTCTCACCATTATCATCATTGACTGCAACATTTTATTAAAATCAAAAGGGAGTGAACCATCTAAACCCAAACAACCATGAACCATCACTATACCATTTTACTCAACAATGACTGAATAGGAAGAAACAATACGAACTAGCAATCTTCATACACTAAGGTAAGGTCTTGATTCTTCATCCATTAGGTAGATGTGAAAAATTAGAATTTATACCACTGTCACAAAGTTTGATAAACATGTTATCAAAGCTTGAACCATGATTTTTTATGGTAACACATACAATTTTATCGCTCCAACTGTGAGTTATATCGGCCTTGGCATTCTTTTTCTTGGTTTACTGTCCATATAAATGTATTGTACTGTTAAGGTTGAATGGAAGAGCAATTTGAAACGTGTTCCACTATTTGTCCTTCAAAAATGTTGGGTCCTAATAAATAAATTAAAGGTAAACTACATAAATGACCACCGAACTTTTAAGTCAGATTGACTTTGGCCACCGTACTTTTAAAATATTCGATAAGGCCACACAACTTTTATTTCGTATTCGATAAGGTCACCCAACTTTTATTTCGTATTCGATACGGTCCCTCCCGTTATATTCCGTTAACTGATGCTGATGTGGCCCGTTTGTTATAATTTTTTTCATTAAAATAATACATTAAATAAGGGTTAAAAATTTAAAAAAAGATTTTAGATGAATTATGTTGCGTGGATCGAAAGATCGATATGAACCAAGTGGGGGTGAATTGGATTTTTAAGAGTTTAGGTAGTGAAAATTGCAAATTAAAAGGATGGACAAGGAATTTTAGAGTGGTTCAAGTTCCAAATGAACTCTACATCCACTACCTTAGCTTCACTAAGGATTTGCAACAATTCCACTAATTGTTCTTCCCCTTTTCAAGGCTAAGGAGGCAACCCTTACAATTTCGGTTAAATTTTCTACCCAAAATTTAACCCAATCCTCACACAAAGGTAACAAAGAGTTTGAAGGCTAAGATAGTATCTCTCAATACAAATTGTAGCCCAATTACAAGCACTCAACCCAATTGAAAAAAATAAGAATTAAAATTACAATTGGGGTTTCTAGACAAATTTGGGAATTTAGCACAAATGCTTGGATTTGATGTTTGGATGTTTGCTTTTAGATCAATAGTTGTTGCTGGAGCTTTTAGAGGTCCCTTTTATACCTTCTCATTGATTTCTAGCCGTTGTGGTTGTTGCATTCATCAATAGAGTCGTTGGGGGTGTTATCTCACCTCCATAAATGCAGTCTGCAACCACCCGTTTCGGAACGCGGGAACTTGTTTCGAAACTGACCAAAATAGAAAGAGCCGTTGGGTTGCATTTAAGAGCCCGTTTCGAAACGGATTGAGCTCGTTTCGAAACACTTTTGCCACTGTCAAGGGTCGTTTCGAAATAGCTTGAGCCCGTTTCGAAACACCCTAACGGTTTCTGAAAATTCAGTTAAAAACTTTACAACGGTCATATTTTTCAAACCAAAATGAAGAACCGTTTCGAAACACTTGAAATCGTTTCGATACGGGTTCTTATGTTCTAAAGTCGTTTCGATACGCGTTTCGGAACATGGATCGACAGTGGTGAAAACGTTTCGAAACGCCTTAGGCTGTTTCGAAACAGCGACTTGAAAAACACTGTCTAGGCTTTAAAACACTTAGAAAATATTTGAAAACTTTGGTTTTTAACTTTGGCATGTTCTTAAAATTATATGGGGATGTTTGAGGACTTAAAAATTCGTTTGACTTTTTCAATTTAGTCCTTAGGTTCTTTAGTTATATCAAAATTAAAATATCGGTTTCACAATCTCCCCCTTTTTGATATAACAAAACCAAAGTTAGAATTTTTAAGAGTTTTGAAAATTTTGAACATATTCTAACTCCCCCTTAATTTAAGATAGGTTTTTAAAGTTTTAAAAATGTTTTAACTTTGAAATTCAAATTTTAAAACTTAAAAACCTTTAAACATTTAAAACGAATTTTTGTGGCTCTTAAATTTCTTCTCCCCCTTTTTGTTAGATCAAAAATAATAAATAGGCTCATAAAGAAGAGAAAGGGTTAGTACCAATAAGCATGAAGTAATAAGCAACAATAATATTAATTCATAAAATTAAAATATCCAAAACATAAATCAACATTAAGTTCAAAATATAATCCCAAATAAGATCAAAAGCATAGGTTCCTAAAACATAATGAAACATAAAGATGAAAACGTAAACCTAAAATGCATAGATAATATGATATGATATGATATGAATATCCTAGGCCTCGTCACCACCATCATCATCATCCGAAGTCTCATCATCGCTCTTGACCTGAGAACCGCGAAACTTCGTCCATTGGCCATAGAGGGTAGAGAAGGACAAGTCCATGTTCGAGTGGGAAGCCTCAAGGGATTGGAGTCGATCCTCCACATTTTGCAAGCGAGTGTTGATGGCACCAAAACCCGTACCATGTTAGTGTCCATGACATTGAACCGCTTGGTAATCAAAGCCGTGAGAGCATCATTGTTTGCAACTGGAGCTTGAGGTTCAACGGGAGGAGGAGGAGGAGGTGCGGCTCTATCAACACGTTCCCAAACATGGTTCACATAGTGAAAACCGGACTTGCGAAAAGAGGACTCACCAATCTTGGACTTGCGAGGTTCCGGAGAGTCGTAGGAGCAATCAAGACCAATCTTGCTAAAGATGTGACTCAAAATCGTGCCATAAGTAAAGGACTTCAAGGCATCAGTGTCAATAAGCTTAACATTATTAACCATCTCGGTAAATATGATCTTAGCAACATTAGGGCGCTCACCACGACGGAAACATTCAAGCCAAAAGTAATCAACTTGACGGATATGAGAATATTTACCTCCGGAGGGGCGAAGGAACCATGATACCATCAAGTGAAGAAAACGATCGTGCGCATCCAATGTAAGCACTTGACCGGTGTTAGTACCAAAGTGACGTTCATTCTCAAATCCCTCATCCTTAAGGGAAAAAGTAGACTCCAAGAGTTCAACATTAACAACAAATTTCTTTCCCAAAATAAAAGATTCAATCCCAACAACCTCAGTATTAGTTTCATCATTAATAAGACGAGCATTGGAGTAAAAGATGAGTACCATGTGTTTGTAGCGAATATCCGAGATGCTCAACAAAGGAAGAAGATTCCATTCGCTCAAACGCTCGAGGTAACGAAAAAGGAATCGCTCGGAGTTAAGAAATTCGAGATCAATGATGCGCTCACGACGAACATCGAAATCCTTGACATATTTGAAACGAACACGCATCTGTGGAGTTCGAAGGGATTTTTGAAAGAGCTGAGCGAGATTCGGACGCACACTCGAGTCACCGGATTGAACGGACTTACGCTTTTTGCTAACATTATCCGACATCCTAAAAACATAAGCAAGCAAGCGAAAAATTTAAGTGTATGCATAGATTTCGTAATTCAATCCAATAATAAATCCCACTTAGGTTAAAAAAAACTTTTAAAACAATAAACAACTCAAAATAAAATAGAAAACAAAAAAAAGTTAGAGAAAACAGTAAAAAATACGACTGTAAATTTTTATATTCGAATCAGAAAAATTAAGATTTTGAATTTTTTTTACAAGATATTGAAAACCCAAGCATAAAAACATATAAACTATACAAAAATAAATTTTTCTAACCTAAGATTCGAATAGAAATTGAAGGAAAAAAGAAAAAGGGGAAAATACCTTAGTTTGGGATTTTGGAAGAATGGAGGAAAATCCTTGCACAATGTTGATGAATCTTGCTTAGACTATTGTTTTAGTGAAAAACCCCTCAAGATTTGGTGAAAAACAATGAGGTTTAGAGGGTTTTTATAGGGAAAAAGTCGGTTTAGGGTTTTTAGGGTTTTAAGGAGTTTTAATTAAAAGAGAACTTTATCATTAAAAGCCCTACTTAAAGCTGTTCGTGAAACCATTTCGAAACGGTCCTGACGGTTTCGAAACGCGAGGAAGAGACTTTGACCGTTTTAAGGATTCCAGCTGACCGTTTCGATACGGTGTTGACCGTATCAAAACCCCGTTGACTCGTATCGAAACTAGTTTCGATACACCCCTTGGCAGTAGCAAAACCGTTTCGAAACCCTTTTGAGGCGTTTCGAAACGACCTTCTCTCAGACATGATTTTAAGACATCCGTATCGAAACAGGTTTACCCGTTTCGATACACTTGGGCCTGGAAGTGCAGATGAGGCTCTAAAAGTGCAGAAAATTGAGTTTTTCTAAGGCCTAACTTGCATGAATGATATGAATGAGCAGGCAAAACATATGCAATCATAAACATATTCCCCCTAGCTATAAGCATAGATGAAATTAGGAGTCAAAACACATAATCATGGCATTTCACAAGATCAAGCAATTTAAAGCACAAAAGAGGTCCTAAAAGGTCAAGATAGGCTAGCTAGACCTAACTCTCTCATAAGGGACCAAAACGCTCTTTGTCTAAGGGTTTTGTAAATATGTTCGCTAATTGATTTAAGGTGTCTACATACTCTATAAACACATATTCTTTAAGGACATGATCTCTAATGAAATGATGCCTTATTTCTATGTGTTTGGTTCTAGAGTGTTGGATGAGATTTTTTGTTAAACATATAGCACTAGTGTTGTCACATTTTAGGGGTATGGTTTCAACTTTAATTCCATAATCTAAGAGTTGTTGCTTCATCCAAAGGACTTGAGCACAACAACTCCCTAAGGATATGTACTCGGCTTCGGTGGTAGATAAGGCTACACTATTTTGTTTCTTAGAGAACCAAGATATGAGCATACTACCTAGGAATTGACAAGTTCCCGAAGTACTTTTCCTATCGATTTTGCAACCCCCATAATCCGCATCCAAATAAGCATGAAGGTTGAAGGTGGAGTCTCTAGGGTACCAAAGACCTAAACAAGGAGTATCTCTAAGGTACCTAAAGATTCTCTTAACGGCTATAAGATGAGACTCTCTAGGACTAGCTTGAAACCTAGCACACAAGCAAACACTAAACAAGATATCTGGTCTACTTGCGGTAAGGTAAAACAAAGATTCAATCATAGAACGGTAAAGCTTAGAGTCAACACAGTTACCTCCTTCATCTTTGTCAAGCTTTGTAGATGAGCTAATAGGTGTGGCTTGAGGCTTTGCATTCTCCAAGCCAAACTTCTTGAGCATATCCTTTATGTACTTTGCTTGATTGATGAAGGTGTCATCCTTTTTTTGCTTGATTTGGAGTCCCAAAAAGAATGAGAGCTCCCCCATCATGCTCATCTCAAATTCACCTTGCATTAGCTTAGCAAACTCTTGACAATGACATTCGTTAGTAGAACCAAAAATAATATCATCAACATAAATTTGAACTACTAAGATGTCATTTTTATACATGTTTATAAAAAGTGTAGTGTCCACCTTACCTTTTTCAAAACCTTTTTCAATCAAAAAGTTTGAAAGTCTTTCATACCAAGCTCTAGGAGCTTGCTTTAAACCATAAAGAGCTTTAGTGAGTTTGAAAACATGATTTGGAAATTTTGAATCTTCAAAACCCGATGGTTGTTCCACATACACTTCCTCATTTATAAAACCATTTAAAAACGCACTTTTAACATCCATTTGAAAAAGCTTGAAATTATGATAACATGCATATGCAAGCAACATCCTAATGGCTTCCATTCTAGCTACCGGTGCATAGGTTTCATCAAAATCTATTCCCTCTTCTTGAGTGTAACCTTGTGCTACAAGTCTAGCCTTATTTCTCACAATGTTACCAGTCTCATCTAGCTTGTTCCTAAAGACCCATTTAGTTCCTATGGTAGATTGATTACTAGGCCTATCAACTAATGTCCAAACGTTACTTCTCTCAAATTGATTTAACTCCTCTTGCATAGCCATAATCCAAAGTCATCTTTCAATGCTTCTTTTATATTCTTAGGCTCTATGCATGAGATAAATGCAACATGATTCATTAATCTCAGAGAAGATCGAGTGGTTACCCCCTTGGATGGATCACCCAAGATTTCACCATCTTTGACATAGTTGAACTCCCTTGGGTAGCTCACTTCCTTTTCCTCAAGAGCCAAGTCCTTCAAGGCTTCAAGAGGTGGATCTTGTGTGTCCTCTTCTTTTGTTGTTGGAATCTCATCCTCCTTTGAAGTTTGTCCTCCATCAAAGGCATTTATGATTCCTACATCATCATCATCACAAGAATCCTTCCTTGGAAGGAGGTTATCATCGAATACAACATGTATAGATTCTTCTACTACTAAAGTTCTTTTGTTAAATACTCGATAGGCTTTAGATGTTACAGAGTATCCTATGAAAATAGCTTCATCACTTTTTGCATCAAATTTACCTAAGTTGTCTTTTCCATTATTTAAAACAAAACACTTGCAACCAAAAGGGTGAAAATAGCTAATGTTAGGCTTTTTAGATTTTAAAATCTCATAAGGTGTTTTCTTTAAAATTGGCCTAATCATTACTCGATTAACAATATAGCAAGCGGTGTTTGTGGCTTCCACCCAAAAATATTTAGGTAAATTATTTTCACAAAGCATAGTTCTAGCCATTTCTTGCAAAGTTCTATTTTTCCTCTCAACTACCCCATTTTGTTGAGGAGTTCGAGAAGCCGAAAAATTGTGGCTAATACCATTTTCATTCAAAAAATTCTTCAAACCCTAAATTTTGAAACTCGATTCCATGATCACTTCTAATATGTGAAATTCTAAGTTCAAGATCATTTTGGGTTAGTTTTGAAAATGTGATGAATTTTTCCAAAGCCTCATCTTTAGTACTTAAAAATAGAACCCAAGTAAATCTAGAAAAATCATCAACAAGTACAAATGCATAAGACTTACCACCCAAGCTCATAGTCCTAACTGGCCCAAATAAATCCATATGGATAAGTTGTAAACATCTACTAGTAGAAACATCATTAATAGATTTAAAGGAAGACTTATGTTGTTTAGCCTTAGAGCATGCATCACAAATTTTATCATTTGAAAATTTAATCTTGGGTAAACCTCAAACTAGATCAATGGAAACTAGTTTTTCTAAAACACTAATGCTAGCATGTCCTAGTTTCCTATGCCACAACCATGCATCATTTTCATTTTGTGCTACTAAACATGCATGAGATGTATGAATGTCATCTAGATGCACCATGTATATGTTCCATATGCAATGACCTATGAGCATAATATTATTAGATTTAATGTCTACAATTTTGCATCCATTTTTATCAAATAAAACATTAAATCCTTTATCGCACAATTGACTTATGCTCAATAAATTATGTTTAAGACCATCGACATGCAAGACATTTTCAATGAGAATAGTAGAGTGATTACCTATGGAGCCAATACCTTTAATGTGGCCTTTGGAGTTGTCACCAAATGTCACCACTCCTCCACTTTTTGGCTTTAGATCCATGAATCTACTCTTGTCTCCGGTCATATGCATTGAGCATCCACTACCAAGGTACCATGAGTTTTGAATTTGTGCTTTTGCCTTGTAGCAATGCTCCCCCTACAAACAAAGATATTAAGCTTTTGTTTTTGGTACCCAAATCATTTTGGGTCCATGAGTGTTAGCTCCCAAAACCTTGGTTCCCTTAGGGATCCAAGATGACATAGCAATAATATTATTAGATTTTACAAGTTCCTTAAGAACTCATACACTTCTAATTCTTTTATTTCTACTATGTCTAGGAAAGCTACCTTGTTTGTAGTAGTTAGTCTTTTTCTTAGGTTGGTTTGTTCTTGAAGATTCTCCTATCTCATGCTTGACACTACCAACATTTTTAAAAGACTTTTTGAGCTCATTTAGCTCATCCAACACCTTTTGGTGTTCACTATTACATTGAGACAAAAGATTATTAAGGTCAACATTTTCATCTTGAAAAAATTTTAGTTCATCTTTCAACCCTAATATCTTTTTCTCAAATTTTGAATTAGCTTGAGAGAGTGAGTCATTTTTCTCATTTAGTTCCAAAATGATTTTCTTATTCCTAATGACCGACTCCTTATATTTCTCAACTAATTCATCATAGACCTCTTGTAACTCATCATATGCATCATTCAATTCATCATATGTAAAATCTAAAGTTGATGAGTTAGAGGTTACCATGGAGGAATCTTCCTCAAGTGCCATGAGGCAAAGGTTGGCCACTTCTTGTTCGTCATCCTCCGATGACTCCTCATCACTCCAAGTAGCAAGCTTGGCTTTGAGCTTCTTCTTCTTCTCAAAGCCCTTCTTCTTGAGTTGAGGGCACTCCGAACGTATGTGGCCGAGTTTATTGCACTCGAAGCAAATGATTTGATCCCTTGCTTCCTCTTTATTCTTGCCTTTGAAGTCCATCTTCCTTTGAATTTTTCTTCCCCGGTTGGACCTCATAAAGCGTGAGAATCGTTTGGCTATCATAGCCAATTCTTCTAGCTCATCCTCCTCACTAGAAGAGCTCTCCTCAAGTAGTGAAGCTTTGAGAGCTATTCCCAACTTCTTCTTCTTTTCAACCTCTAGCTTTTCAACTCTCTTCTCTTCTTTCTTCTTCTCTTCTTCCCTTCCTTGCTTCATAATCTCATGTGTAAGGAGAGAACCCACTAGCTCATCAAGCTTTAAAGTCTTCAAATTCTTAGCTTCTATGATGGCGGTTCTCTTTCCATCCCATGATTCGGGAAGTGAATAGAGTAGCTTCCGGACAAGCTTGTCTTCCGGTATGATCTCTCCAAAACATTTGAGCCCATTTACTATAGTGGAGAACCGATCAAACATCTTGGACACCGTCTCTTCAGGCTTCATCTTGAAATTCTCATAACTAAGATTGAGAATTCCAATCTTAGTTTCTTTGACATCGTTGGTTCCCTCATAGGTAGTCTCAAGAGTGTCCCACACTTCTTTGGCACTCTCAATAGATGACACTTTAGAATAGATGTCCGGACCGAATGAACAAAAGAGCATGTGGAGAGCTTTGTCATTTACTTGAATCTTTTTCCTTTCTTCTTCACTCATCTCCACCTTTTTCTTCAAGACCATCTTGCCTTCACTATCTTGCTTCAATGGAATGTAAGAGCCATCTTCAATGACATCCCACACTAAGTAGTCATTGGACTTGATGAATAGACGTATTCTATTCTTCCAAAAAGAATAGTTGTCACCATTGAAGAAGGGAGGCTTTGTAGTGGATTGAGACTCATACATGCCCGAACCGGAGGTTGAAGCCATCTCTTGATATTTGATGATCACACTCTTCCTAGGAACTCCTCTTGTGGTTGTTAATCCTCAAAGAGGTAGGCTCTGATACCAATTGTTGAGTGGATCGAAAGATCGATATGAACTAAGATGGGGGTGAATTGGATTTTTAAGAGTTTAGGTAGTGAAAATTGCAAATTAAAAGGATGGACAAGGAATTTTAGAG
The DNA here is from genome assembly GCA_030270665.1 of Hibiscus trionum. Lineage (NCBI taxonomy): Eukaryota > Viridiplantae > Streptophyta > Magnoliopsida > Malvales > Malvaceae > Hibiscus > Hibiscus trionum. The sequence goes on from BSYR01000005.1 coordinate 30,531,224, forward strand.
TGGTTCAAGTTCCAAATGAACTCTACATCCACTACCTTAGCTTCACTAAGGATTTGCAACAATTTCACTAATTGCTCTTCCCCTTTTCTAGGCTAAGGAGGCAACCCTTACAATTTCGGTTAAATTTTCTACCCAAAATTTAACCCAATCCTCACACAAAGGTAACAAAGAGTTTGATGGCTAAGATAGTATCTCTCAATACAAATTGTAGCCCAATTACAAGCACTCAATCCAATTGAAAAAGATAAGAATTAAAATTACAATTGGGGTTTCTAGACAAATTTGGGAATTTAGCACAAATGCTTGGATTTGATGTTTGGATGTTTGCTTTTGGATCAATAGTTGTTGCTGGAGCTTTTAGAGGTCCCTTTTATACCTTCTCATTGATTTCTAGCCGTTGTGGTTGTTGCATTCATCAGTAGAGCCGTTAGGGGTGTTATCTCACCTCCATAAATGCAGTCTGCAACCACCCGTTTCGGAACGCGGGAACCTGTTTTGAAACGGACCAAAATAGAAAGAGTCGTTGGGGTTGCATTTAAGAGCCCATTTTGAAACGGATTGAGCTCGTTTCGAAACACTTTTGCCACTGTCAAGGGTCGTTTCGAAACAGCTTGAGCCCGTTTCGAAACACCCTAACAGTTTTTGAAAATTCAGTTAAAAACTTTACAACGGTCATATTTTTCAAACCAAAATGAAGAACCGTTTCGAAACACTTGAAATCGTTTCGATACGGGTTCTTATGTTCTAAAGCCGTTTCGATACGCGTTTCGGAACATGGGTCGACAGTGGTGAAAACGTTTCGAAACGGCTTAGGCCGTTTCGAAACAGAGACTTGAAAACACTGTCTAGGCTTTAAAACACTTAGAAAATATTTGAAAACTTTGGTTTTTAACTTGGCATGTTCTTAAAATTATATGGGGATGTTTGAAGACTTAAAAATTCGTTTTAACTTTTTCAATTTAGTCCTTAGGTTCTTTAGTTATATCAAAATTAAAATATCGGTTTCACAAATTAAAATAAGAAAACAAGGAAACTTCGCCGGATTGGTTTCAATTCATCCAAGGGTTAAAAAGATTTAAAAAACGATTGAAAGTCTTAGATAATAAGGTTTAGGGAAAAAAGCTTTACATTCAAAATTCTCTGTAAAATCGTTCCGTTTTACTTATTTATTATCTGCGAATTAGGTTAGCGCTTTGATTATCAACAACCATTAGAATAAATTATTTGAAACGAGTTGATCGAAGGGTCAGTCAAGTTCGATGAACGTTAAGTTATTATTCCTAAATTTATTTTTAAATGTTTTTTTGTTCAACATGAGTGTTGTTTTTAATTGTTAAGTGTTTTTCAATTTTATGTAAAATGTATTTTTATCGTTTTATAATTTAAAAATTAATTTTTGCATTTGGTTTTGACATTTGGTTTTGGAATTTAGTGTTGTGCATCAGAAAACTAAGTGATTTTCAGTTTATTTGAAGTGTGTTTTTACATGTATAAAATCTGAAATTTATAATTCTTAGTTCTTTTCGAAAGTGATGAACAATTATTTTAATAGGGTTGAGTGTCAAATTCTTTATAAAGCGTAAGTTTGAACCCTAAATATGAAACGTGACCACTACTATTGATTGGGTGTTATTGTTTAAAAATTCTTTATGTTTGGTTAAAGTTGCTGGATTTTTTTAAGGATGAGTCTACCACGTGCGATGAACATCGATGAACACCACTAATGATGAACACCGATGAACACTATTAAATTAATTAATAAAGATTTAAAATTTCAAGGACTCATCATACAATTAATAATTATTTTAAAAAATTCAATTAAATTATTTTTATATATATTAAAATTTTATTTTTTAATAAGGGTAAACTATATATTTAGTACCTCACCTATTTCTGTATTTCTATTGAACCCTCATTATTTAAATATTATTTTAATTTGACCCTATTCTTTATAAAAAATAACTTAACCCTTAACCCTCAACCTAAAACCCTAAACTATTAAACTTTAGACCCTTAAACTCTTAAACCTATACCCTAAACCATATACCATTAAAAATAATTTCACAATTATCGATTCAATTCAATGAATTGTTGAATTCTCCTAAAAAATTCAATTAAATTATTTTTTATATATATCAAAATTAATTAAACTTGAATCTCCTAGAATTAACACTATCATCTTTAGGGTTTATAGTTTTGAATTTAGGGTTTATAGGTTAAAACTTAAATCTATAATTACACTACCCTAAAACTAATAATCCTAAATTCCAACTCTTATAACATAAATTCTAAATCTCTGCACTTAAACACGTCAACTTTATATCTTAAATTAAATCCTTAAATCTTAAAACTAAAACGCTTATAAAAAATTATTTTCATATATTAAGATAAGAAACAGGCAAATCTGACATTCAGGTTGATTGGCTTTGAATTGAACCCACTACAGTTTTTGGTTCCAATTAAAAATAGAGCAAATCCATAAACTCATCGATCTTTCCGCCCTCTCGGATTAAAACTGGAAAGTGTTGAATTTTCATCTGACGTGAAAGAGGGTGCAGATTCGTATCCTAATGTTCATAACATAGTGTTAATTCTAGTAGATTCGAGTTTAATTAATTTTGATATATATAAAAAATAATTTAATTGAATCTTTTAGGAGAATTTAACAATTCATTGAATTAAATTGAATCGATGATGGTGAAATTATTTTTATTGGTATATGGTTTAGGGTATATGTTTAAGAGTTTAAGGGTTTAAGGTTTAATAGTTTAGGGTTTTAGGTTAAGGGTTAAGGGTTAAGTTATTTTTTATAAAGAATAGGGTCAAATTAAAATAATATTTAAATAATGAGGGTTTAATAGAAATACGAAAATATGTGAGGTACTAAATATATAGTTTATCCTTATTAAAAATAAAATTTTAATATATAAAAATAATTTAATTGAATTTTTAAAAATAATTATTAATTGTATGATGGGTCCTTGAAATTTTAAATTTTTATTAATTAATTTAATGGTGTTCATCGATGTTCATCGTTAGTGGTGTTCATCAATGTTCGTCGCACGTTGTAGAATTTTCCTTTTTTTAATGTTTGGTTAAAGGGACTGAAATTTAGTGTTTAGTATAAAATGATAAATATACATGTAATTTAAAATTAGTTGGTATGACTTAAATTTAGTGGGGGACCAGTATAATTTTTTACTGTCTGATTGTTGGAGCTTTTAGAGAGTTGTGGTCCATAGGATTGAAAGACACATGCGATTTAAAAATTGTTATTTTTCAATTGTAGAACCTATCAAAACCAATTTTACAGTTCACAAGACTATTATTCTAAAATTAAAAAAAAAATTCACAGTTGAAAGCCACGTTAACCAAACATAAACAAGGGAAACAACTCTCAAATCTAGGACTAAATGACATGCATTACAAAGAACAAGTTCATGAATGCAAGTGAAAATTTAATAATAACACTAGAAACAACTCTCAAATCATTCTTTTATTTTATTTTCTTTATTTTATTTCACTTTTCTTTGACAAAAATTATTGTAGAAAAAAATTTAGAGTCAGAGGATTCTGATTATATACCATCAGACCATGAAAGTTTACAAAAATTTGAATCTGACTTTCTAAACAGTGAAAATGATCATTGTGATGCATCTGATGAGGTTTGTGATGGAGCAATAATTGATAGTGCACAAGAAAATTTAGTGTTTGTGCCTCATAATACTAGATATAATGTTGTTTCTTCTGATAGTGATGATGATGTAGAGTCATTGCATAGTGCCTCTTCTGATAATAGTGACAATAGAAAGAAAAAAAGGTTCCCTGAATTTAGTACTGAATTGGATATGAGATGTCATGTTTTGAAGAAAATTTTAATATTTGCTAGTAAGAATATCTTGAAAGAAGCTGTGAAATAGTATGGTAGGGTCCAAAGGTTTAGTATGTCATTTAAGAGGAATGAAAATAAAAGAGTGCAGGCTATATGTAGCAATGGTACTTGTTCTTGGGTATTATGGGCATCAAGATTGCATCCTAAAGACCCTAATGATCAAACATGACAGATCAAAACTTTGAACAATGAACACAATTGTCAAAGAGGAATAAGAAATGGTAGGTTATTTTCTTCTAAGTGAATTACAAAAATACTTTTACACAAGTTTCAGACTGACCTAACATATTCAAATTTCTTAATGCAACAAGATATTAAAGAAGCAACTGGTGGTTATGTGTGTACTGCAAAATGTTCTAGGGGAGAAAATTGGCTGTAGAAAAAGTCTTGGGTTCTTACACAGATCAATATAGCAAGATCTATAAATACCTAGGAGAATTGAGGCACTCAAATCCCGATACAACTACATGTAATCACTAATTTTGTCTGGGCTGATTAGCTCTTAAATATGCTTAAATAAGAGTGAGCTTTGTTTATTCATATTGGGCTTTGTTTATTCACATTGGGCTTTGTTTAATGAACACTTAGATATCATATTATTAGTGTTATCATTATTTACTATTATCATTACTACTTCTATTATTATTAGTGTTATTTGTACACTATATATTATTAGATTATATTTATTATCACCACTCGTATTATCATTTTCATTAACATTACCACCATATTGTATTATTATCCTTGTCTTTACCATATTATACTATTATTATCATATTTTTGTCGTTATCATTATTATTATTATTATTATTATTCTTATTATTATTATTATTATTATTATTATTATTATTATTATTATTAACATTACTCTAAAATAAAATCGAAACCCAATATGAATTAAAAGCCCAATTGATATAAAATAAACTCAATCCAAATACATATATCAGTCCATATTACAAAGCCCAAATAATACATTTTATTTTACAAGCCCATTTGACCCAATTCAATAGGCCCAACAAGAAATATAAGCCCTAACCGGGTAAAAAACCCTAACATATGCCTTGTGTGATTGCAGCCGCCACCAGATCTGGCCGTTGGATCTAGGCACCAGATGAACGGCCCAGATTCGCTCTCCCGTGGTAACCCTAGCATCCATCAGAGAATGCTGCGCCGCACGAACCCAGACCGTTAGATCGAGGTACGATCTAACGGCTCGTATGGAAGGAGAGCTTCACACGCGGCTATTCAGATCTCCTCACGCGCGCGCGCCAAACGTTTCGGATGCCCCACGAGCGAGTGAAATTCACGCGCGTCCTTTCGAGTCCCCTCCTCACCGTCCAGATTCGCTCGACGGCTCGGATTCATCCATGATGCCAATTCCGTCCCCGTCTCAGCAGCCACGTTGTCCACAACCGTACGACCCATACACAGAAAGGGCGAGAGTCAGCAAAATGCAAAAAAAGAAAAACAGAAATGAAATGCAAACAAAAGGAAAAAAAACGGAAATGACAGAGAATGGCAGAGCCGCGCATGTATCCGGCCAAATCAGAGATACGAACCAATGGGTATTTTCCATTGCATTAACCAAATGTAAAAAACCATCAAAATTCTGGCTATAAAGCCAGATGCAATATCACTGTAAAAGGGATTCGTGCTCTCCATCAAGAAAACACGGAAAGCAATACCACACCAGAGAATTTCAGGTATATCGTTTACTGTCATTGCATGTAAAAGAAAACAATCGAGAGCATAAAAAAGAAAGTTTTTTTACCTCTTCCGGTTCTCATCTTCTCGAATCGGAGCCCTTTTTCTCAGGACGATAATCCCGGCCGATCTTCGGCTTCGAAGGGTGAGTCGGAGAAGGGGCTTAAAACCCCTTTTCTTGTTTTGTAAACCGATTTCAGAAAAACAGTGTTAGGGTCTTAGGGTTTTCGTTTCTTCGAAAGTGTAGGGGAAGATTTTTGGTCTCAGGTAGGTTAGTGTAGCGTTTTGTGTTCTGTTTGGAGTCTGGTTTACTAGTCGGGGTGAGTCTAGGGTCCGTCGGACGGTGATTAGCACCGGTCGGCGTCCGAGGTTGAGAGAAAGGTTAGGTTTTTTAGAGGCAGCTAGGGTTTCACCGAGGCAAAAGGGGGGTCTGTTCTGCTTAAGGGGGGTTATGTAGAGTTTTTTAGGTTTTGTTTTTGGGCTATTAGCATGTTTGGTCCCTCCGTGTCTAGCAAATAGCGCTTTAAGGGTTTTCGTAAGGGTAAATCGCGTCTTAGGTCCCTGAGGTTTTGAGTCGGTTCGTATTTCGGTCCTAGATCGAGTCTTTTTAGGGTCTATTTACGCGTCCGGTCCTCCCCTGTTTACCCCGTGTCCAGTTGAGTCCCCACAGTCTTGAGTCTTTTTTTATTTTTTTTTATTTCAGCCTCTGTTTTTACTTTCTTTCAATTTAGTCACCATTCGAATGTCATATTTAATGTTTTAATAATGTTTTCATTTACTTGGAAATACGTATGTCACGTTATATGCTTGTCATTATCTTGTGTTTCGAATATGCATGCTTATCCGTTTATTTAAGTGTAGTGGGTCCCGCATGACTCGTATTTTGTTATCACTGTATCGAATATACATTTTTCTTGGATTTGCTTGTGTGGTTAAACTGTTTAGGTTTGTTAGACTTTCAATATTATGAATCGAATATATATGTGGTGCCATGAACATTAATCCATTAACTTGACGTATTAAAATGAATTAATTAATTTGGTCTCTTTAATTAAATTAATTAGTGGATAATTTTGGGATGATAAGTTTGGGCCTCATGGTATTTGAATGTGTATCTTAAAAATGGGCCTTTGGGCTTTAGGAGCTAATTTGGTGAAGTATGTGTGGGCCTTCCCTTTATATGTCTATTTTGGGTGCTTTTATGGCATGCATGTACATATTTGTCATCCATATGGCCCAATAATTAAGCATGATAATCGGACCTAAACATCAACCTCAAGAGAGGTATTAATTAACCTCGGTATCCGAAAACGACAGTCCTAGCTTAATGGATGTCTATCGAATACTTAGGTTAATTTTCATCGTCTCTAGGTAAGCGAAAGCATAAAGAATGGAAATAGCACGCATCATCCCTTATTTGCCCGCATCATGCATAAAGGTGACGTACGGGATCCGAACCCTAAACTAACACGGCAGTCAGCCTTATTTGATGTCGGTTTAGTCTATAGTCTGGTATACTGTCATCCTTCTTAATTAAATGATTAATTAATTTCAATGCCACTATTCGATAAAGCCCGTGCTATTTAAGTCACATTTTCATTTAAGAACATTTTTATTAAATTCACTTCGGTTTCTAAATAATTTCTATCGATCAAAAGGCAACAAGCAATTTGGTACCGATTTCTAGGCGTGATGGGGGTGATAATCCTTCCCCACACGTAACCAACTCCTGAACCCATTTTTAAAGGAATCTCTGGTTTTGTGGTGTCCGGCCTGCCTTAGTGGCCGGTGGCCACTCCAAATTTTCACCCTTTTGCAAATCCGAATTCCCCCTCCTTTTAAATAAATCCTTTTTCAAAAGAGATAGTGATAAGGCCTCACTTCAGTCGGTTGTCTCAGAAAAAACCTTATCACAGTTTGGCGACTCCGCTGGGGGACTAAATTTTTGTTTTTTACAAAACAAAAAATAAGAGTTAAGCCAATAAAATGCTTGTTGCCATTTAATCGATAGAAAATATTTAAAATTCGAAGTGAAGCTAATAAGTTTGTTCTTTTATGAAAATACGACTTAAGTTGAACGGGCTTTGAAAATTTGTGGCATTCGAATTAATTTCTCATTTAATTTCGTAGGAGTCACCGACATGTGTTGCATCATGATCATCAAGCTCTATACCCGAGCTACCCTTTTTAAGTGAGAGTGAAACGCCCATACCCACGTGAGTATCCCTCCACGGGTTGGTAATTCACTTTCGGAATCCACGCCTTTTGACACGTGAGCAACCCTCCACGTCATTAGGTCGTGCTTTCCCTCGAGCCGAAACCAATTCGCAAGCCTGTAATGGGCCAGAATTGGGGTTCTTATTGCCTTAGTAGGTGATGAGATAGGTTCGGGTACCCTTTGCTAGAACCGAACTCATGTGTGAGAATATAAGAAGCCCACCCCATTAGAGCCATGAGGATAACCCTAGAGTTTAGAGTGTCTAGGTTTTTCTTGCTAATTGCTTGTTTCTACGCTTCCTTAATGCTTGAATTTCATTGTTTGCCTTATAATTTATGTTTATCATGTGACTAACACATTTGTTTTTCTTTCCCCTTTTTTTTCTCTTATTTTGCATATCATCATGTTTTAGAGAGCACATTGGTTTGGGGATAGTCTAAATTGAAGGTGAGAGTTATGGCGGAAATTGTAAGGAGCATGGATGAGAAGAATTTGGAAGTTCAAGTTTGGTCAGAAGGAGAGCAACAACATGAGGGCGATAGTATTACCATCGGGTTTAGGTTAGAGATGGCGAACCAAACTTTCATGAACATAGAAATTAACGACGTGTCCGGATTGAAGCGAGTATGGAACAGTTGGGATTCTGAAGCCAGGACTACTTTCAGAAACGAGTTTGGGGACATAGCATATCTATTATACGTCCCAGTTGATCAGGCATTGCTTCAAGCCTTAGTTGGATTCTGGAACCCCGCATATAGTTGTTTCACGATCGGAGATTTAGACTTAACACCTACTGTTGAGGAGTACCAAGACCTTATCAATTGCAAGAAGGTAAAAGATGACCGTGTTTATTCAAAGAATAGTAAGTACAGATCATTTCGAGCAAAGCTTGGAAAGCTCTTCGGTACTTTGGCATCATGGGTAGACCAACAGGTTGGGACGTGGAAATACAAGGAATACTTGAAGGTTGAAGGAATCTTGGCCTTAGCATCAGTACTCCCGGCCGGAACGGTTCAGCGGAACTTATTCGTATTGGTAATTTATGGGTTGGTCATCTTTCCTAAAGCCTTAGGCTTCATACATCCGGCGGTGTTAGATTTGTTCGACAAGTTGGCTGAGGGAGATAATCCAGCTCCAGTCATTCTGTCAGAAACTTTCCAATCTTTGAGATTCTGTAGGAAGCACGGGGGTGGCCCCTTCTTAGGATGTCCTCAACTCCTGACGGTATGGTTCTACAGTCATTTCTGGATAGATGTCAGCTTCTCAAGACCGGTCTATGATAGTAAGTTCTCAGCTTTGGAAGAGTTTTTGAAGAAAGGTAATTGGCCTGCTAAGCGGACCGCGGAAGTTTGGTTCGATATGCTTCAGAATTTGAACGCCGAGGATATAGTTTGGAGAGCCCCATGGTTGTCAGCTAGAAACATTCGATATAGATGCGGAATGTACTCATGGGTGCCTTTGTTAGGACTGTGGGGACACACGACCTATACACCATTGATGGTCCTAAGACAGTATGGGTCAAAGCAATTTGTACTAGCCACCGATGGTTTGAATGACTTCCACGTAGATTATCAGAAAGAAAAAGGCTATAAGGGAAAGGTGTATGCCGCATCTTCAGCATGGAATAATGCCAGACGAGTAAGGATTTTGAATACCCCCTATATGGTCACTCCGGAATACGAAGTATGGAGGTTTAATCGCATCGACGATAATGTTCCTCAGTTGAACCCGGATAAGAGGAGAGTCATGAGGGAAAGGTTGGCATCACTTCCCACTAAAGCCGATTTGATGAGGGAACAGCTAGAAGAGGAGCGGAAGAAGTATGCACGGCTCGAAGAAAGGGCGGGTAGAGAGAAGTTCGATTTTGAACTTGAGAAGGTACGATATGAAGGGAGCCTTAAGGCACTACAAAAGAAGAATGATGAATTGCAGCTCAAGCTAGGAATGGAGAAGGAAGAGATACAAAAGTTACAAAGGATGAGTAAAGGTAAAAGAGCTAGTGAGGGAGGAGCGAGTCAAGGGACCGAACTCCGACTCAAGGAAGAAAGAGCAAGGGCAGAAAACTACAAGAGAGGGTACCATGAGTTTAAGGACCGGGTGCTCGCATTAACCCAGGAAATGAAAGGTCTTCGCACCGAATACTCCACACAGCTCGAAAAGGAAGTAAATGAGAATGGAACCTTGAAGGACAAGGTGAAGAATCTTGAAAGATCCCTCTTCAAACACAAGGGATCTACTAGCAAGCTCAGAGCAAGTGAGTCGGAAAACCAAACCTTGAGAGATCGCATCGACGAGTTAGAAACCAAAGTACAAGAGTTAAAGGACCGCATCGAGAGCATGAGAAGGGCAATCCAAGTGCGCCCGGTACCTACTCTAGAATAGTTACACTTTGCCGCCTACAATATTTGGAGGCAAGAACAAGAGTTGGCCCGATGGGATGCTCGAGTGCGCCATATCGCCGGGAAGGTACAGTTTCTAGCTGAAGATGCTGGCGATGGGATGCTCGAGTGCGCTATATCGCCGGGAAGGTACACTATTTAGAGGCAAGAACAAGAGTTGGCCCGATGGGATGCTCCAAGAACAAGGTGGATGACTCAAACAAAGCGGGAGAGACGGTCGTGTGGATCCTCAGAGAGATTGTGGACTTGGGTGCCAAGCTAGATCAGTTCGTGGAGAAGAGGGATTAGAAGAAAGAAGGAGAAGCGTCAGGATGATTAGACTTTTAGTAGTTTTAACTTAGGACTTTTGATGTAATTGACTTCCCAGAAAATTGTAACCAAACAATATTCCACTACATATGAGCTGTTTGAGGAGGATATTTGCCAAACCCAGTGTCGCTCTCCATATTCATACATTATACATACACATTCATTTGAACATTCATGCACTATACATTTATTTGCACATGTCATGTAATAATTTGAACTTAACTAAAAGATTTCTCAATTTCAGATAAACATTGCATTTTGCTACATTAAAAATTACCAACCATTCCGCACTCGTACGGTACACGGTCACAGTATCGGGTCATGGAGGAAAGATTAGCCAAAGTAGAGCAAGGCCAAAAGGATATGGAAAGTCGCTTGGATGGGGTTAACCGGAACATCAGCGATCAGATAGCACAGTCGCAGGTATCTATCATTGCCCAGATGACAAGTCTGTTAACCAAGATGAAAGGGAAAGAAGGAGTTTCTGCTGATAGTTCACACGTGGAAGACCACGAGGGTGTTTCGTCTCACGCAAGGGTCAACCCAGAGGGGCAGGAAACGGGAAAGAAAGTATTCATCAACCTTGGCGGGGCACCTGCTAGTCGCCCCGGAGGAGTGACAGCAAGTCAGCATGTTGACATAGAAGCTGATCAGGAGAACGAGGTCCCAGATCTGAGTCTGATGGAAGAAGTGGAAAGAGTCAGAATCGAGTTAGAGAAGAAGTATGAGGAGAAGTTCCGGCTATTCGAAGAGAGGCTCAAAAACATCCAGGAAGTGGATGAAGAAGGAAACAGTGCCAGTGATTTGAGTCTGGTGGCAGACCCAGTGCTCCCACCCAAATTCAAGGTCCCAGACTTTGATAAGTATGATGGCACCACTTGCCCGTCAGCACACATTACAATGTACTGTCGGAAGATGGCCGCATTTGTCAAGGACGAGAAGCTGCTCATCCATTGTTTCCAGGACAACTTAACTGGCTCTGCTATCAGATGGTATACTTCGCTCAGCCGAGCAAACATCAAGAACTGGAAGTACCTTTCAAGGGCCTTCATAGATCATTATAAGCACGTGACGAATATGACTCTGAATCGGATCATGTTGGAGGGAATGGAACAGAGGGTGAATGAGAGTCTGCGCCAATACGCTCAGAGATGGCGAGATGTGGCTGCCCAAATTCAGCCTGCTATCCCGGAGCATGAGATCACCCCAATGTTTATCAACACTTTGAAAGGAGCATTATTCGACCGATTGATAAATAACACCACTCAAAGGTTTGCGGATATGGTAAAGACCGGGGAGTCGATTGAGGTGGCCATCAAAAGCGGGAGGATAGATAGTGGGGAAAGTCACCGGAAGAATTATAAGAAGAAGGAAAGTGAGGTGAATACTGTAAACACCTACACAGCCCCAAAGAGTTTTACTCTTTCGGCACCTCAAGCTACATCAGGTGGGGGACGGAGTTCAGGTAAGAAGGAGATTAGACCTCCCAAGAAAGAGAATGAGAAGTTGAACTTCACTCCGATCCCGATCTCCTACGCTGACTTGTACGCTCACCTATACGATGCAGAGTTGGTCCGACCCTACCACGTCACTCCCTTCAAGCCGCCGTTCCCGGCATGGTACGACGAGAAAGCTAACTGCGAGTATCATGGTGGTGTCCCGGGACATACAATTGAGAATTGCGCCGCTTTTAAGAAGTTCGTACAACATCTGATTACAACTGGGGTACTACAGCTAGATGAGCCAAACACCACAACCAACTCGTTGCCTAATCATACGGGTCGGGGAGTCAATGCGATTGAGGAACAGTGCATTAGGAAGGCTAAAGTCAGTGTGTCTGAAGTCGGGTCCCCGATACGGTGGATATTTCAACATCTGTGCATGGCACGGCTAATTGACCGAGGAATGGAGATTGTATTGAAGGGGTGTGGACCCTATTGCGAATATCACCAGCGAGAAGGGCATGATATTCAGTATTGTGGAGAGTTCAAACAAGTGGTCCAAGGGTTGATGGACCGTAAAGAAATTGAATTCTTCGAGGGGGAAGAAGAAAGGAGGAACCTCGAGGTATGCGCGTCCGATGACGCTAAAGTCAAGTTTGGTTTAGACCGACCTTTTGTTATACCTCGCAAAGTAAAGGAGGGTAGTTCGTCCGAAGGAGAAAGCCCTAAGTTAACCCCGAAGTTAAGAATATCTCGCCCTAAGTCCTTTCCTTTCAAGGACGAGAGAAAGGTTCCATGGAACTACACCGCCCATGTTTCAGTGCCAGAAAATCCGATGAAATGGAATGGTTCGTCTAGTGAGAAAGATCCCAAAGAAGAAGGTAACCAGAGAGAATCAGAAATGGAGGTAGAGAATGAGGTAGGGAATCTAACAAGGAGTGGGAGGTGCTACTCACCAGACACTCCCAAAGAGGCAGATCCGAAGGAAAAAGGGAAGTTGCCCGAGCCGGAAACCGAAAAGTTGTTTGGAGAGGACCCTCCTCCCAAAGTCAATGAACCAGTAACAGAGGCCCGGGCTCAAGTGTTTTTGAAATTTCTGAAACATAGTGAGTACAACATCGTCGATCAGCTCCGGAAGCAACAAGCCCGAATTTCAGTGTTAGAGTTGTTGCTAAGTTCGGAGAAGCACCGTGATGCACTTCTTAAGGCACTGAACCAGACATTTATCCTGAACAACATTTCGGTCGACAAGCTAGACCGGATTGTAGGTCACATTGCTGCGGATAACTTTATTACCTTCAGTGACGATGAAATCCCGGATGGAGGAATGGGGTCAACAAAGGCTTTGAACATAACCACACGTTGCAAGGGGTATGTTTTACCAGGGGTGCTTGTGGATAATGGTTCAGCTTTGAATGTAATGCCGATGGCGACCTTGCAAAGGTTGCCCATTGACAGCTCACACATAAAACCTTGTCTGAATTCAGTTAGAGCTTTTGATGGAACCCAGAGGGAAGTTGTGGGGAAGATTGAGGTGTCGTTGCTAATCAGACCTACTGAATATATGGTCGAGTTTGTGGTGATGGATATAAATGACCTACAATTGTCTGTTAGGGAGGCCTTGGATTCACTCAGCGGGAGCTGTACCTTCCTCCTTGCACCAGATGTTGAAGTTCATCACTGAGGGAAAGTTGGTGAGTGTATCTACAGAACAGGACATTATAGCGTCTGTAGCTACCGATGCTTCATACGTACAAGTTGACGAGGGGGTAGTTGAATGTGCCTTTAGGGCCCTTGAATTCATAAATGCAACATTCGTGGCCGAAGGAAGCAAGATCATGTGCCCTAAACTGTCTAAGTGTGCCAAGATGCAGGTATGGCAGACTTTGGGATGGGGAGCGAAGAAAGGAAGAGGATTCGGGAGAAATCTGCAAGGATGCCTGCGTGTCAGAGGTGTTATTAACAAGCAAGATAGATTCGGGCTTGGTCATAAGCCCACCTTTCAGCAAAAGAAATTGGAATGGAGGAGGAAAGCTAAGCGAAGAATGACTAGGCTGCGAGGGGAAGACATGCCATGGGAGCCCATTATCTATACCGATATGAAAAAGACTTTTGTGTCAGGAGGGATCATCAACCCCGAGCAAATGGTGCACGAGGCTAACATAGAAAACGCCAAACTTTGTGAGGAAGAAAAACTCAGTGAGGCGTTAGAAGACATGGTTATTAATGTGATATCGGAAGATGATGGGAGCTCGACCTACTTGGCAGGAATCCGCCCTTGCCTTCCTGGAGAAACTCTTGGCAATTGGACTGCTCATGATGTGCCTGTAATTTTTAGGTCTGAGCCAAAGTAATACTCAGAACCCACCCTATTTGCTTGTGCCCGCGAGCAATAGGGATCTTTTGTAAAGGTCATCTATGTTAAATCTGCTCGTTTTAAATTCAATAAAAAGACGCTTTTTTTCCAAAATTTGCAAGCATCCCATTCATTTCATTCATTATTCGTTTAATATTTATTATTCCACCTACTCTGTAAATAATATGTATATTCGTTTCCCAATACGCATTCTTTTCATAAATGTTGTAGGACCCCTATTATTAACCTTGTGAATGATGTCGAATCTAATCCCAAGGTGGATTTCGAGCAACCATTGTATTTAGCCGAAATTGGCGAAGAAGAGGAGGAGTATGAAATCCCTGAGGAATTCCTCAGACTGATAGAGAGCGAGGATAAACAGATAGCCCCTCATCAAGAGGAGATAGAAATCTTAAATTTGGGGGGTGAGGGCGAGGATCAGAAGGAAGTCAAGATTGGTACAACGTTTTCGCCCCCAACAAGAATGGAGTTAATAAGTCTGTTAATAGAGTTCATGGACATTTTTGCATGGACTTACCAAGATATGACGGGCCTAGACACAAGCATTGTGGTACACAAGTTACCGATTAGACCAGAATGCAAGCCGGTCCAACAAAAATTGAGGAGGATGAGAACAGACACCTTGCTGAAAATCTGGGATGAAGTACAGAAGCAGTATCAGGCAGGGTTCTTAAAAGTGGTCGAGTATTCAGAATGGGTAGCCAACATAGTGCCTGTCCCTAAGAAAGATGGGAAGGTTCGCATGTGTGTGGACTACAAAGATCTGAATAGGGCAAGTCCGAAAGATAACTTTCCTCTACCTCATATCGATACCCTAGTAGACAACACAGCCGACCATTCTTGGTTCTCCTTCATGGACGGTTTCTCAGGGTACAACCAAATAAAGATGGATCCTAATGACATGAACAAGACGACATTTGTGACGATGTGGGGAACCTTTTGCTATAAGGTAATGCCCTTTGGTCTGAAAAATGTCGGGGCAACATATCAACGAGCCATGGTATCACTCTTCAATGACATGATGCACAAAGAAATCGAGGTCTACATGGACGACATGATAGCAAAGCCCCAGACTGAAGGGGGAATATTCAGAACTTGAAGAAATTATTCCAGAGGTTGAGAAAGTATCAGTTGAAACTCAACCCAGCAAAGTGCACTTTTTCCGTCACATCCGGAAAGCTTCTAGGCTTTGTGGTTAGCAAGAGGGGAATTGAGATCGATCCAGAAAAGGTAAAAGCTATCCAAAATCTCCCGCCGCCTCAGACCCAAAAGGAAGTCCGAGGATTCTTAGGAAGGTTGAATTACATATCCCGATTCATATCCCAATTAACCGATAAATGCGACCCTGTCTTCAAACTACTCCGGAAGAATAACCCTGGGGTTTGGAATGAAGAATGCCAAGAGGCTCTAGACAAGATCAAGAAGTATTTTACCAACGCCTCAATCTTAGTACCCCCAGTACCAGAAAGGCCACTGATCCTGTACTTGACAATTTTTGAGAATTCGATGGGGTGTGTCCTAGGGCAGCATGATGAGACAAGCAAGAAAGAAAGGGCAGTCTATTACTTGAGTAAAAAGTTTACCGAGTGCGAGGCTCGATACCCGCAAATCCAGAAGTTATGTTGTGCCTTGGTGTGGGCAACCAAGAGACTCAGACAATACGTGTTGTATCACACCACGTGGTTGATATCCAAGCTGGACCCTCTAAAATTTCTGATGGAGACGCCAACGCTCACAGGAAAGTTAGCCCGGTGGCAAATGTTGTTGTCTGAATTTGATATCATGTATGTAAGTCAGAAGGCAGTAAAGGGGAGCGCTATAGCCGACTTCTTGGCAAGCTGAGCTTCAGATGATTACGAACCATTAGACTTCGACTTCCCGGATGAAGACCTTATGTGTATAACTTTGGGGGAAGATGGTGCTAATAAAGAAGGTTCGTGGAGGCTATACTTTGATGGAGCATCTAACGCCTTAAGTCATGGGATCGGGGCAGTCTTAATCTCCCCGAAAGAAATATATTACCCTTTCACCAGTAGATTGGACTTTTTCTGTACCAACAACATGGCTGAATATGAGGCATGCATCATGGGGTTGCGTCCAGCCATCGAAAGAAGGATAAAGAAACTCCATGTGTTTAGAGATTCTTCCTTGGTGATATATCATCTCAAGGGTGAATGGGAGACCAGGGATCCAAAGTTGGTTAAGTACTATGACCTGGTCCAGGGACTGGTCAAGAATTTTGAGAAGATCAGTTTCACTCACCACCCCATGTAGGATAATCAGATGGCAGACGCCCTAGAAACCTTAGCATCCACATTCAAGGCAGGCTTAGGTGCAGAGATGAAACCGATTAAGATGCGAATGTTGGAAGTACCAGCTCACTGCTACAGCATAGAAGAAGAGGCGGACGACAATCCATGGTATCATGACATTCTGCAGTACATCAGATACCAGACATACCCCGCAGAAGTTAATGAGAATGATAAGAGGACCATTAGGAGAATGGCAGCCAGTTATGTCTTGGACGGGGAAATCTTGTATAAAAAGGGAAAATACCAAGTACTGATGAGGTGCGTTGATGCCCGGGAAGCCAAGAGTATTCTGGCAGAAGTTCACGATGGTTTGTGCGGGACACATGCAAACGATTTCTCAATGGCCCGAAAGATCATGAGGTATGGTTATTTTTGGTCGACCATGGAAGGGCACTGTGTTGACTACGCCAAGAGGTGTCACAAATGTCAGATATATACGGACAAAATACATGCACCACCGGTACCACTGCATACCATGAATGCGCCATGGCCCTTCGCCATGTGGGGAAAGGACGTGATTGGCCAGATCCACCCCAAGGCTTCTAATGGACACCGCTTCATCCTTGTTGCCATTGACTACTTCACAAAGTGGGTAGAAGCCGCTTCCTATGCCAACGTTACTAGGGAAACGGTGTGCATATTCCTAAAAAGGGAGATTATTTGTCGATACGGGATGCCGGAAAGGATCATCACTGATAATGGTTCGAATCTGAATAATAAGATGATGGATGGAGTATGCGAGCAGTTCAAAATAAAACAACACAACTCCACGGCGTACCACCCAAAAATGAATGGGGCAGTAGAGGCTGCAAATAAGAACATCAAGAAGATTATAGCCAAGACCACGAATACGTTCAAGGATTAGCATGAGAAGTTGCCATTTGCCCTTTTCGCATACCGGACGTCCATACGTACCTCAACTGGGGCAACACCATACTCTCTAGTTTACGGTACAGAAGCAGTGTTACCTATGGAGGTAGAAATCCCATCTCTCAGGATACTAAACGAAGTGAAACTAGAGGAAGCTGAATGGATATAGGCTCGATTTGATCAGTTGAATCTAGTTGAAGAGAAGCGATTGAGGGCCATTTGCCATGGTCAAATGTATCAGAAAAGAATGATGCGAGCCTATGACAAGAAAGTTCGTCCGAGAGAGTTTCAGGAAGGAGACTTGGTACTGAGAAAGGTATTATCCACCCAGAGAGATTCTCGGGGAAAATGGATGCCTAATTGGGAAGGGCCCTACGTGGTTAAAAAGGCCTATTCTGGAGGGGCACTGATTCTGATGGAAATGGATGGGAAAGAGTTGGGCAATCTAGTCAATTCAGATTCGGTCAAGAAGTACTATGCGTGAAAGACGAAGTGGAATGAAAACCCGAAAGGGCGCTTCATAAAAAAATAGAGTGAAAACCCGAGAGGGCGCTTCGCAAAACAAAAAGTGGAGTGAAAACCCGAAAGGGCGCTTCACAAAAAAAATGGAGAAGAGGAGGAATCGAAGGACGAAAACCCGAAAAGGGCGTCTTACGATAAGAGGGGAAGTTAAGAATTGAAGGGCGATATTCGCGACGGAGTACCGATAAGTACGTGCTCAGCAAGCAAAATCTCTCAGGATCCAGAAACAGGCAGGATAATGCTAGC
The DNA here is from genome assembly GCA_030270665.1 of Hibiscus trionum. Taxonomy (NCBI): domain Eukaryota; kingdom Viridiplantae; phylum Streptophyta; class Magnoliopsida; order Malvales; family Malvaceae; genus Hibiscus; species Hibiscus trionum. Next base: position 30,549,515 of record BSYR01000005.1, read on the forward strand.
AAAGGGTCTACCTATGGTCGATGGATTCCCACATCATTCACGAGGAAAATGCTTAGGCTATTGCATCATTTGTTCTCTCCATGCATGACATATGAACTTTTCATGAACTTCAAATATATTAATAAATATTATCTAGCGTCTTCATTCATCTCTTTTCAAAGAATTACTCGAGCAGTTTGAAATAGACTTACGAAGCAAAAGATTTCTTGGTATTTCTATGGTTTGATCTTTTGAATGCAGGTGAACAAAAGACAGCTAATCTGGCCCGATGCCGGATGGGTGACAAGGACCGAGGAAAACTTCCAAACAGCTAACCGCAACCAGGCTTTGATGAGATAAGTGTCGCACAGACCAAAAAGAAAAAAAAAAGAAGAAAAAAAGAAAAAGAGAAGAAACGAATAAAAACAAGAGAAATGGAGTGAAAACCCGAAAGGGCGCTTCATAAAAAAAGAAAGAGAAGAAACGAACAAAAATAAGAGAAATGGAGTGAAAACCCGAAAAGGCGCTTCATAAAAAAAAGAAAAAAGAAAAAAAAAGATAAATACCAAAGTGAAAACCTGAAAAGGCGCTTTGGGAAAGAAAAACCAGAAACTGGAATCCACGAAAGGGCTTCCTAGAAGAGCCAGTGTTTAGACCCGAGTGTGAGACAAACATCGGCTTTGAAGATAAAGCAGAAGATCAAAAAGAGAGCGGCAACTGAAGTTGTGGCATCAGGCCCATATGAGGCATACTCACTCATGCATCATCATAGGCATACATGTGCTAGGTTCATACTGACACATAGCATCATGACATTTTTTCTTTACAGATACACCGAGGCATTTTGCCGTAAAAAAGAAGCAAATGTAGTTTCAGGTGAAGAATTTCATACTCGCCGCATCCTGATCTGAGAGCAAAAGAGTTCAAGGATCCCTGGACAGAAGAGCTAGAAGGCCTGTCCAGTTTGCTTTCGCCGCTCCGGGAAAGCACGCTATTTGAAGTTCATTCTTTACCGCTTAGGAAGAATGAATCGATTTTGTCCTTTGCCATTCAGGGAGGACATGCCGACGACCCGCATTGTTCCTGCCACTTCGGAGGAGCAAATGTAGTTTCAAGCGAAGAATTTCATACTCGCCGCATCCTGATCTAAGAGCAAAAGAGTTCAAGGATCCCTGGACAGAAGAGCTAGAAGGCATGTCTAGTTTGCTTTCGCCGCTCCGAGAAAGCACGCTATTTGAAATTCATTCTTTACCGCTTAGGAAGAATGAATCGATTTTGTCCTTTTCCATTCAGGGAGGACATGCCAACGACCCACATTGTTCCTGCCACTTTGGAGGAGCAAATGTAGTTTCAGGCGAAGAATTTCATACTCGCCGCATCCTGATCTGAGAGCAAAAGAGTTCAAGGATCCCTGGACAGAAGAGCTAGAAGGCCTGTCCAGTTTGCTTTCACCGCTCCGGGAAAGCACGCTATTTGAAGTTCATTCTTTACTGCTTAGGAAGAATGAATCGACTTTGTCCTTTGCCATTCCGAGAGGACATGCCAACGACCAGCATTGTTCCTGCCGCTTCGGAGGAGCAAACCACCCAAACAGGAAAGTTGGACAAAATTAGTGCTTATAGTCTTTGCTTTGCTCTTGTTTCACAAGTACAAGCAAAGAGGGGCAACTGTAATCACTAATTTTGTCCGGGCTGATTAGCCCTTAAATATGCTTAAATAAGAGTGGGCTTTGTTTATTCATATTGGGCTTTGTTTATTCACATTGGGCTTTGTTTATTCACATTGGGCTTTGTTTAATGAACACTTAGATATCATATTATTAGTGTTATCATTATTTACTATTATCATTACTACTTATATTATTATTAGTGTTATTTGTACACTATATATTATTAGATTATATTTATTATCACCACTCGTATTATCATTTTCATTAACATTACCACCATATTGTATTATTATCCTTGTCTTTACCATATTATACTATTATTATCATATTTTTGTCGTTATCATTATTATTATTCTTATTATCATTATTATTATTATTATTAACATTACTCTAAAATAAAACCGAAACCCAATATGAATTAAAAGCCCAATTGATATAAAATAAACTCAGTCCAAATACATATATCAGTCCATATTACAAAGCCCAAATAATACATTTTATTTTACAAGCCCATTTGACCCAATTCAATAGGCCCAGCAAGAAATATAAGCCCTAACCGGGTAAAAAACCCTAACATCTGCCTTGTGTGATTGCAGCCGCCACCAGATCTGGCCGTTGGATCTAGGCACCAGATGAACGGCCCAGATTCGCTCTCCCGTGGTAACCCTAGCATCCATCAGAGAATGTTGCGTCGCACGAACCCAGACCATTAGATCGAGGCACGATCTAACAGCTCGTATGGAAGGAGAGCTTCACACGCGGCTATTCAGATCTCCTCACGCGCGCGTGCCAGACGTTTCGGATGCCCCACGAGTGAGTGAAATTCACGCGCGCCCTTTCGAGTCGCCTCCTCACCGTCTAGATTCGCTCGACGGCTCGAATTCATCCACGAAGCCGATTCCGTCCTCGTCTCAGCAGCCACGTCGTCCACAACCGTACGACCCATACACAGAAAGGGCGAGAGTCAGCAAAATGCAAAAAAAAAAAAGAAAAACAGAAAAGAAATGCAAACAAAAGGGAAAAACGGAAATGGCAGAGAATGGAAGAGCCGCGCATGAATCCGACCAAATCAGAGATACGAACCAATGGGTGTTTTCCATTGCATTAACCAAATGTAAAAAAGCATCAAAATTCCTGCTATAAAGCCAGATGCAATATCACTGTAAAAGGGATTCGTGCTCTCCCTCAAGAAAACACGGAAAGCAATACCACACCAGAGAATTTTAGGTATATCGTTTACTGTCATTGCATGTAAAAGAAAACAATCGAGAGCATAAAAAGAAAGTTTGTTTACCTCTTCTGGTTCTCATCTTCTCGAATCGGAGCCCTTTTTCTCATGGCGATAATCCCGGCCGATCTTTGGCTTCGAAGGGTGAGTCGGAGAAGGGGCTTAAAACCCTTTTTCTTGTTTTGTAAACCGATTTCAGAAAAATAGTGTTAGGGTCTTAGGGTTTTCTTTTCTTCAAAAGTGTAGGGGAAGATTTTTTGTCTCAGGTAGGTTAGTGTACCGTTTTGTGTTCTGTTTGGGGTCTGGTTTACTAGTCGGGTGAGTCTAGGGTCCGTCGAACGGTGATTAGCACCGGTCGGCATCCGAGGTTGAGAGAAAGGTTAGGTTTTTTAGAGGCAGCTAGGGTTTCACCGAGGCAAAAGGGGGTCTGTTCCGCTTAAGCGAGGGTTATATAGAGTTTTTTAGGTTTCGTTTTTGGGCTATTAGCATGTTCAGTCCCTCCGTGTCTAGCAAATAGCACTTTAAGGGTTTCCGCAAGGGTAAATCGCGTCTTAGGTCCCTGAGGTTTTGAGTCGGTTCGTATTTCGGTCATAGATCGAGTCTTTTTAGGGTCTATTTATGCGTCCGGTCCTCCCATGTTTACCCCGTGTCCAGTTGAGTCCCCACAGTCTTGAGTTTTTTTTTGTTTTTTTCGATTTCAGCCTCTGTTTTTACTTTCTTTCAATTTAGTCACCATTCGAATGCCATATTTAATGTTTTAATAATGTTTTAATTTACTTGGAAATATGTATGTCACGTTTTATGCTTGTTATTATCTTGTGTTTCGAATATGCATGCTTATTCGTTTATTTTAAGTGTAGTGGGTCCCGCATGACTCGTATTTTGTTACCATTGTATCGAATGTACGTTTTTCTTGGATTTGCTTGTGTGGTCAAACTGTTTAGGTTTGTTAGACTTTCAATATTATGAATCGAATATATATATGTGGTGCCATGAACATTAATCCATTAACTTGACGTATTAAAATGAATTAATTAATTTAGTCTCTTTAATTAAATTAATTAGTGGATAATTTTGGGATGATAAGTTTGGGCCTCATGGTATTTGAATGTGTATCTTAAAAATGGGCCTTTGGGATTTAGGAGCTAATTTGGTTAAGTATGTGTGGGCCTTCCCTTTATATGTCTATTTTGGGTACTTTTATGGCATGCATGTACATATTTGTCATCCATATGGCCCAATAATTAAGCATGATAATCGGACCTAAACATCAACCTCAAGAGAGGTATTAATTAACTTCGGTATCCGAAAACGACAGTCCTAGCTTAATGGATGTCTATCTAATACTTAGGTTAATTTTCACCGTCTCTAGGTAAGCGAAAGCATAAAGAATGGAAATAGCACGCACCATCCCTTATTTGCCCGCATCATGCATAAAGGTGACGTACGGGATCCGAACCCTAAACCAACACGGCAGTCAGCCTTATTTGATGTTGGTTTAGTCTATGGTCCGGTGTACCGTCATCCTTCTTAATTAAATGATTAATTAATTTCAATGTCGCTATTCGATAAAGCCCGTGCTATTTAAGTAACATTTTCATTTAAGAACATTTTTATTAAATTCACTTCGGTTTCTAAATAATTTCTATCGGTCAAAAGGCAACAAGCAATTTGGTACCGATTTCTGGGCGTGATGGGGGTGCTAATCCTTCCCCACACGTAACCAAATCCCGAACCCGTTTTTAAAGGAATCTCTTGTTTTGTGGTGTCCGACGTACCTTAGTGGCCGATGGCGACTCCAAATTTTCACCGTTTTGCAAATCCAAATTCCCCTTTATTTTAAATAAATCCTTTTTCAAAAGAGATAGTGATAAGGCCTCACTTCAGTTGGTTGTCTCAGAAAAAACCTTATCACACTACCATCTGCAAGTTAGATAATAGACTCTTTGTTAGGATGTATATTTGTTTTAAGGGATGCAAATTGGGATTCAAGAACCACTGTAGGCCCTTCATTAGTGCAGATGGATGTTTTTTTAAGGGTTATTACCAAGGCTATCTATTGGTTGTTGTGGGAATTGATGCAAACGATTGCATTTATCCCATAGCAGTGGCAGCTGTTGAATCCAAGAATCGTGATAGTTGGTGTTGGTTCCTACAACTGTCGGCAGGGAATTTAGGCATAGTCAACTCTCATCATGTGACATTAATGTCCGAATAACAAAAGGTACTATAAATAGATAAATATGGCGAGAGCATCAGGAGTAGCTGGAGCACAGGAGAAGAACGTCGGGCAGGCGAAGACAAGATTCAACCGTCATCAAAGGAACAAGGAGTCAGGATGCACTATTTCTGTAAACTACATCAGCAAAAGGATACACCAATCAGCCTTGAGAGAAGCTTTTGCAGAATATGGACAGGTCCTGAGCACTTATATTGCTTACTGGAACCCCAAACGCATCAACAACAACCACACCTTTGGTTTCGTCAGGTTCGCAAGGCAGAAGGAGGCTGAAAGAGCTATAGCCAAAGGCAACAATAGGAGGATGGATAAGTTTCTTATCAAAGTGTTTATGGAAAAGAAAACTGCAACAACTACTCGTGTACCTAGAGACAAAACAGCTTATGGTCAGAATGTTCATGGTTTCAGGAAGGCTTCAAGGAACCCAGGTTCCATGGTTATAAAAGGTCGATCCTTCAAAGATGCCTTGCTAAACACTCTGCCACTGGAAAGAAAGGAGGGATGCAATTTCGAACAGGAGAATAATAGAGCAAACGATAACACAACAGGGGTAGATATCAACCTGCAAATCCTTTTCTCTCCATCGGAGTCGGATTGGCTACGTCAAAGCTTCATCGGCCAGGTAAAAGGAATGTTCAATGCAGAATTTGTTCAAGGTGCCTTGCGATCGGAGGAGTTCAACGTCAAAGTTAGCATTTGGTCCGGGTTTTATTTCTTGATCCAATGTCTGGAATCTGAACAGGTCGACATTATGTGGGATTTGAAAGAGTCTCTTATGGCAACATGGCTAGAGGATATTGACAAAATCGATAATTTCTTAGCCAAGAAAAAACTCGAAGTCTGGGTTAATATTGCAGGTTTACCACTATTCACATGGCATAAGTCAGTTATTGAATCCATTGCAAGCAAATGGGGGAGGATTGTTAAAATTGATGATGATATGGTCAATAGAAACAGGTTTGACTTTGCTCGAGTTCCGCTAGGCGTGGCCTCTGTGGCGGACATCCCCACCTCAGCCACGGTTTCTCTGAACGGTGACAAATTCTCGATCAGAATGACTACATCTGAAAGTGAAGAAAGTCGATGCTGGATCGACGGTGAACCAACAACCAGAACATCCGATGAAGCAGAAAGTTGTCGCTTCGAAGACTACGTCCCTGCATTGAATGAACAGTCGGTACCGCCTTTTATCGAGACAATGAGGGTTAAAAATCCTATCGAACACGTGGGTTTGGAAGGTTCCCATGTTGTCGAAGCCACAGCTGTTGCCAATGATTTTGTGGGCCTCGCCCACTCATCCTCTGAACATCCGGTAAAACCTGTCTCTCCAAGCCTAACAAACGTCCCTATTGAAATTGGGCCTGATGCCACGAAGTCACCGTCGGGCCTTAGTGACCAACCCAACCCAATCTTCGACAAAGGCACTGGAATGTACTCAATAAAGCCCAGAATATTAAAAATTCTGGAAAACACTTCTCCACTTTTATTTAGACCTTGCCTGGGAAAGAGGCCGAATTGGGTATCCCTAAATCAGACGCGAAAGCCAGCAACAGAGATTAAGGCTAGAGACGACAAATTGTCAACTAGAGCTTAGAAATCTAGTGCAAATCGAATCAAAAATCAAACAAATCCAGTAATTTCGCCCAAAGCCAATATCGAAGATGCTGTGAATAAATCTCATGGTGGGAATGACTCCTCTGAAGGAACCAGCAAAACTAGTTATGATATGGAGATGGAAGCCCTTCATTGCCTCTAGGTGTGCAAAGAAGTTGGGTTAGTCTTCAAAGCCTCTGATAATGAAGTCTGCAACCGATTTTTGGAGATGGAGGCGGCAAAGGATGGAACCCCTTACTCGAGGTAATCGAGTTCTTCTTGCTCCAATTATTGTATATTTATTTCAAAATGATACAGACAGTGTGCATCACGTGGAATGTTAGAGGTTTGGGGAGTTTAGAGAAGAAAGCAGCAATTAAAAGGTTACTTCATAACAGCAAAACGAGTGTGCTATTTTTGCAAGAAACAAAATTACAGAAGTGTGATGACTGGGTCATAAGGCAAATTGTAGGTCTGGCTGGAATATACAGGTGGTCCTTTGTTCCCTCTGTCGGTCTCTCTGGTGGTCTCTTAACAATCTGGGATCTGGAAGTGTTCGAGTGCCAAACTCATATTGCCCAGAGAAATTTCATCATATTAATTGGATGCCTAGCTGTCCAAAACACCAAACTACATTGCACCCTGGTTAATGTGTACGGCCCTAATGGTGCGATCGAAAGGACGACGATCTTCAACACACTTCGTGAGACTTTAACTAGCCTACAACTACCCATCTTAATGGGAGGGGATTTCAACATCGTCTGTCGAAGAGAAGAGAAACAGGGAATCAATGTCTGAAAAGGAGAAATGAAGGTGTTCGTGGAGTTCATCAATTCACTATAGTTGAAGGACATTCTGTTAGAAGGTGGGACTTTTACATGGTCTAATTACAGAGACAAGCCCTCCATGAGTAGATTGGATAGATTTCTTCTATCCCCGGAAGTGTTGCAAGCTTGACCGGATTTGGCACAAAAGTTGATGGCAAAGAATATCTCTGACCACAACCCAGTAGCCATTACAATATCAAAACAGAACTGGAGACCCAAGCCATTCCGGTGGTTCGACCATTGGGCTGATGAAGAAACTTTGGTGGAACTGATCAACAAAACTTGTCTTTCTAATACTGGTTCAGGAATTAGTGGTATTCTCAAACTCTACAAAGAAAAGGCAAAAGAATGGGTCCATCAAAGAGGTCACTACAGCAAAAATTCAATTACAAACTTGGAAAACAAAGTTGCATTCTTAGAGACAGAACTTGCCAAAGAAGATCCAGACCCCATCCTGAAGAAGGAAATTAATTCCACCCGTGCATTGCTATGGAAAGCGGTCAAACAAAATGAAAGGGATTGGCTTCAAAAGTCGAGGCTCAGATGGTTCAAGGAGGGGGACAGAAATTCTAAGTTCTTTCACATTTTTGCTACCTCCAGAAGAAATAAAAATCAGATCTCCAAGCTCGAATTAGGGAATCTAATCCTAACGAAACCAAGTCAGATCAAAATGGCCATTTAAGAACACTTCAGACAGTCTTATAATGAGTCAAATACCATCCAGGTGGATCGGCTAGATAGCCTTCAAAAGCAGATAGATTCTGACTCAGCCCTAAAACTAGAAGAAAAATTTACTGCCGAAGAAATCTATCATGCTCTCACTTGCACAGATGGTTCAAGAGCACCGGGGCCAGACAGTTTTAATATGAATTTCCTCAAGAAGTTCTGGTTCAAGCTAGAAAAGGATGTTTGCAACTTCTTCGAAGATTTTTATCAGGTAAATGTCAGAGACCGAAGCTACAATCACTTCTTCATCGTGCTTATACCAAAAACCAAAAATTCGACCACCATGGAAGGATTTCGGCCAATAAGTCTTGTAGGTTGCATCTACAAATTACTTGCAAAGGTCTTGGCATTACGAATGAGAAGGGTTGCACACATGGTAATTGGAGACACACAATTTGCTTTCTGTCCTGGGAAACAGATAATTGACTGTTCATTGATTGCGAAGGAAATTATAGATTACAAAAAGGAGGAAATGACTTCTAGGATTAGTGTTCAAAGTGGATTTTCGAAAAGCCTACGACTCCGTTGACTGGCAATTTCTACTATTTGTTCTCAAGAAGATGGGCTTTGGGAGCAGATGGTGCGGGTGGATTAAAGAATGCCTGGAATCTGCAAGAATTTCAGTCCTTGTCAATGGGTCTCATACAAAGACCTTCAGCATCTCTAAGGGTCTAAGGCAAGGATGGCCAATGTCACCATTCTTATTTAATGTAGTAGCCGAAGCTCTAAGCTCTTTTTTAAGCAAGGCAATTTCGAAGGGGCTATTCAATAGGTTCCGGATTGGAACCGAAGCTTTGGAACTGTCTCACCTACAATTCGCAGATGATCTTATCATCTTTTGCGGGAATAGTGAAGCTCAAGTTAGAAACGTGGTTCGGTTATTGAAAGGGTTTGAATTGGCTTCTGGCCTCAAGATCAATTTGGAAAAATCCAAGCTCATTGGGATTAATGTGGACTCGGAAAAAATTGAACTGTAGGCTACTATTCTACAATGCAAAAGTGAGAAATTCCCAACTACTTACCTTGGCCTTCCCTTGGGCTTTCAGAAGAATATAAAAGCTTTGTGGTCTCCTCTGGTGGAAAAATTCAACAAGAAGTTCGCAGGTTGGAAATCAAAAACCCTATCTTTTGGAGGTAGAATAACACTAGTCAAATCGGTGCTTTCTAGCCTCCTTACATATTTTATGTCATTATTTCCGATGCCAACCTCGATCTGCAATTACCTATCCAAACTGATAGCTAAATTTCTTTTGGGCTCCCTGGATAAACATGCCATTCATTGGGTTAAACAAGAGATTCTATGCTATCCAAAAGTTAAAGGAGGTCTAGGATTGGTTGATTTTAGAGTCCGCAACAAGGCCTTACGAAGCAAGTGGCTTTGGCGATATGGTACTGAACTTAATAGTTTGTGGCGCCAAACTGTCTCGACAATTTATGAGCCTAGTTCGAAATCCCTTCTGTCGTCTTCACGATCAGCCTCCAATAAGTCCTGGTTGCGGAGAAGTATCATTGCTCAACTTTCCGATGAAAATTCTGTCTTTATGGCCAACACTCGGATCAAAGTGGGTAATGGAAAGAATGTACTGTTTTGGACTGATATTTGGATAGGCAATAGAGCTTTGAAAGATGCCTACCCTAGAATATATGCACTCGCTTCCAATAAAATAGGAGTCATAGCTGAATTCGGATACTTCCAAGAAAAGAAATGGCACTGGAATATTGAGCTCCGCAGGCAAATTTTAGACTGGGAACTAACTTTGTGGGAGAGTTTCCAAAACCTTATCAAGGGTAGCAACATTAAGCCCTCCACAATTGACTCTCTTATTTCGGTGGCAGACACGAATGGGATGTTTAGCATCAGATCGTAAAACGAACGATAACGACAATGAAGTCAAGGATGAAGTTTGGGGTCTGGTTTGGAATGGCCTAGCTCCCCCTAACGTAGAAGCTTTTATTTGGAAGCTCATTCATGGAAAAGTCCCTACAAAAATGGAACTAATAAAAAGGGGTGTTATACCTCAAAATAATGACCGCTGCCCGTTGTGCCGGGTCAGTGTAGAATCAGTCTCGCATTTGTTTTGCCATTATCATTTTGCGTGGATTTTGTGGACCAAATGGTGTAGTCTATGGCGAGTCCATTTTGTATTGCCTGCCAACTTGCGAGAGATGCTGATCCAATGGCATGCTTCAGGCCCAAAATGTTTAAACAACCAGGTATGGATTTTGAGCTTTTATAGTTTCGCATGGACTATCTAGAAATGCAGGAATGAAATAGTTTTCAAAGGCAACAAGCCCGACTCCGATCATCTCTTTGACCTGTGCGTTTTGAGACTGTCGTGGTGGTGCAAAGCTCGTTGACCGGAGGGAAACTGGGCTATCACTGACATTGTCACAGACCCTACAAAGCTAAAAAACGTGCAGGTTCGAACCAAACAACTAAGACCCTCTAAATGGATTGTTCCAGCATCGGGAAGCTCAAATTCAATACCGACGGTGCTGTTAAAGGAAGCTACGGTTTGGCAGGAATTGGTGGCGTTCTAAGAAATGCGAACTCTAAGATCTTAATGTATTTTTCTAAAGCTGCTGGACAGAGCGATGCAACATCAGCCGAACTACTGGCGATATCAGAAGCAATTTATTTGCTTGGAAAGTCAAAATGGAGGAGTGGGTATGAAGTCATCTTCGAAAGTGACAACCAACTTGCTATTAACTGGCTGACATCTCCTCACAACACCCCGACTTAGTTTGAGAAAATGGTAGAGCACTGTGTTAAAGAAAGCAGGTTGCTGAACTGCAGCTTTAGATTTGCGCCCAGGGAATGCAACACATATGATGATGGCCTAGCCAAGAGAGTTATTGGAAGGATTGATGAACTGATTTTTTTCGAACCTCCCTAGACACTGGAGACATATTGTTGTAACTAGAATGGGTTCCAAGCCTGCTGCTTTGTAAGAATTGATCCAACCGTTGTCTTTTAACAAATCATGATGTATATGTAACTATTGCAGCTTCATTGTGCACTCTTTTTCCTCCAAATAGGCTTAGGGAGGTTTTTTAACGAGGCCAATGTAGTTGCTAAAGTTTCAATAAAATTCTCTTTCAAAAAAAAAACAAAAGGTACAATTTTAAAGTTGTTATTGTGCATATTATTTTAATCATTTATTGTGAAATGTATGTAACATTCTTTTAACTTTACTGTAACAAGGACTGATCGAAACAGTTTTAGAGTTGTTTCCTTATGCTGAAAAAAGAAATTGTGTTAGACATTTGTACTCAAATTTAAAAAATGATGAGGGTTTCAAAGGAAAAGCACTAAAAGACACTTTGTGGAAAGCTGCAAGGGCAACTACTGTGAGAGACTATGAAAGAGCAATGACAGAAATGGAAAGGATCTCTAAAGATGCTTACAAGTGGTTAAAGGCAAAAGATCCTTCTACATGGCCAAAGTCTCATTTCTCCACTCGTTCAAAATGTGACATCTTATTAAATAACTACTTTGAGTGTTTTAATAAGGTAAGGGATAGTCTGACTTATCTTATTATAATTTGACTTATCTCTTTCTATTACAATCTGACTTATGTCTTTCTATTAACAGATGATCCTTGAGGCAAAAGATAAGCCTATCCTTACCATGATGGAGATTATTCGTACACAAATGATGCATAGAATTTCAAAAAAGGCTGAAGCTGCTCAGAAGCATAATGGACTACTATGTCCCAAAATTCAGAAAAAAATGGACACATTAATTGAGCAAGCTGCTAGGTAAATATTAATTTCAGTTTTGTCATTAATCGTATGTATTAATGTCAATTATTGAACTATTTATTACATGTATTAGTTTGAACCCTAAATATGAAAATGTTATTAGTATTAATTAATAATGTATTTATCTCTTAAAGGTGTTGGCCATCATATGCCGAGGGTGAGAGGTATGAAGTTGCATTTGGTCCATCTGACCAACACGTTGTGAATCTACGAGCAATGGATTGTTCTTGTAGGAAATGAGGTCTTACATGTATAAGGTTTACATGAATTATTGGTGCACATCAAACTATTTATTAGATGTTTCATTACTGTTGAAAGTGAATTATTGGGATTCCATGTTATTACAGTTTCATTATAGGTTTATTACAGTTTTAAAATGTTTTTTACATGTTTTAACTAGTTTCATTACATGTTACCAGTTTATTGATGCTTACATGTTTTAAACTATTTTTTACATGTCTTTAACTGTTTTATTAGTGTTATTGAGGCTTATAACTTGGTATTTTATGTTTATTACAGTTTTAAACTGTTTTTACATGTTTTAAACAGTTTCATCATATGTTACCAGTTTATTGCAATTTAGTGATATTTACATGTTTTAAATTGTTTCATTATTGTTATTGATGCTTATAACTTGGGATCCCATGTTTATTACAGTTTTTACAGGTTTATTACAGTTTTTAACTGTTTTTACATGTTTTAAATTGTTTCTTTACATGTTACCAATTTATTACAGTTATTGATGCTTACATGTTTTAAACTGTTTTTACATGTTTTAAACTGTTTTTACATGTTTTAAACAGTTTCATCATATGTTACCAGTTTATTGCAATTTATTGATGTTTACATGTTTTAAATTGTTTCATTACTGTTATTGATGCTTATAACTTGGGATCCCATGTTTATTACAGTTTTTACAGGTTTATTACAGTTTTAAACTTTTTTTTACATGTTTTAAATTGTTTCTTTACATGTTACCAATTTATTACAGTTATTGATGCTTACATGTTTTAAACTGTTTTTTACACGACTTAAACTATTTTTACAGGGATTTCATGTGCACGTGTTGTCTCTGCTTTGTTATTGGAACAACGTAGGCCAGAGGAGTATGTTGACCCATGCTATCATACGTCAACTCAAATAAGCATTTACTCAAACTTTATTTACCCAATTAGAGGGGCAAATCAGTGGGAACCAATTCTTCCCCCTGCTAAAAGGAGGCCACCTGGTAGACCTAAAAAGCAAAGGGAAAAAGTTGTTGATAGAACAAGACAATGTCCCTACTGGGGGGACAAAGGACATTAAAAATTACGTGCACAAAATGTGAAAAACCAGGCCATAATATAAGAACATGTAGAGGTCAGGTGAGAGGTAATGTTAAGCTTAACACGCCACTGGTTGCTAAGGGTGTTGCAAGTGCACCTCCAACACCTTTACAAATTCCACATTTGTCACCTCCAGCCACTGCACTTGCAACACATATATCACCTCCAACAACTGCATTTCTATCTCCTCCAGCCACTGCAACTGCAGCACATCCATCATCTTCAACTGTACCATCAGCAATTAACAGACCACCAAAACTTCCCGTGAGCATTTAATTTTTTACTATCTTAAATTATCTATTATTTCCCTTACAATATTTGATCTTATTCAAATACAGTTTAGAAGGTATGTATCAGTTTAGCTGAAAAGGACAGCAGGGAGGGAAATCTCACAAGAACAACCAACTCAGCAGGAATCAATCCCATGTCAAGTGGTTAGATAGATGATACAGCCAACTACTTCCTTTGAAAATGTGGTTCCTAGTTCACAAGAATTCATTGGCAGTTTCAAACCAAAGAACAATTGAAGGCTTTGGATTTTAATTTTTTGTGGTGTAAAAAATTATGCTACCATTGGTGAATTTTAAGAGCCATTTTTTGTGCAAGTTTTTGTATAAATTGATTCATGTATGGATACTTTCGACCTTCTTTGTGATGGTTTTGGTGTAGGTATCATACAATGGTAAATGGCTTAGGTTTAGGATACCATTGGTAAGAAACAATATTTTGTTTAGGAAAATATTTTCAGGTAGATGGTATAAGCCTACCTTTTGTTATGTAACTTCTACCTTTCTAATATGCATGATGTTCAATCAATGACATTTGTATTTCAATCTATTTTCTTTGTTTCATTTTTCATTAAATTTACATTTTTGTTATGAGACAGTTGGGTCAACAATGCCTTACACTGGTGTAAGTCAGTTCTTTAATGTACTAAAAAATCAACATTGTCTTATACCGGTGTAAATCAGTTCTTTAATTTACTAAACAATCAATATTGTCTTACATCGGTGTAAATCAGTTTTTAATTTACTAATAAATTTCGGTTAATTTGAAAACCGACCGAATTAATCGAAATTTATTCGGTTCGGTTAATATATTTCGAAAAAAGTTTGGTTCGATTAACAGTTAAAGATTTAAAAAGTTTGGTTAATTCGGTTTTGGGTAATTCGGTTCGGCCACCAACCGAATTAACCGTTTGAAGACCCATATTCAAATATGTTCCTTCAAATTTGTTGGTATGTATTGCTTATTATTTTAGAGAATTGAACACATCTTCAAGTATACCTTTAAAGAATACAAATTAAAATTGATAAAGAAAAATTAAATTGATAAAGAAGGAATGCAAATTCATATTAATATTACTTAAATCCCAAATTACATGTTAAATCTGAAATTTTAGCTTCCCCAAATAAACCTTAAGAACACTAAACTAAATAAATTCTAGACACAAAATTTCAACTTCCCAACTAGCTTAACCTAACCAAATCAAGTACAATAAAATCCCCAAACAAAAACCCCAAATGATTCGCTCACTCCTTCCGCTTTCCATACCTCTAATTCTCCTTATTAAACCAACAATAACAACTCTTGAATGTGGATTCAAAGGGGTCATACCAACTAAAAAAATTACAACTTCTTCTTCTAAAAGTATGCCCATGCTTTGCACACCCAAAAAATCTCCTTCCAGCATTATTATTCGTCCAAGCAGTACGTAAAGCAGTTGATCTTCCACAAAAGCATGACGGAAAATTTGCTTCCTCCATTGTTTGTTCAGAGTGAAAACGAAAGGAAGAGAAGTAGATAAGATAAAAAGTTAGATTTTTAGGGGTTTTTATTTTGAAAGGAAAAAACGAGGCCTCATTAGATTTTTAGGGTTTTAAATATAATTAGGAAAGGTATTATTTTAATTCATCTGAAATTTATTTAATGTATTATTTTAATGAGAAAAATCACAACAAACAGGCCACATCAGCATCAGTTAACGGAATATAACGGGATGGACCGTATCGAATACGAAATAAAAGTTGGATGACCTTATCGAATACGAAGTAAAAGTTGGGTGGCCTTTTTGAATATTTTAAAAGCATGGTGGCCAAAATAAATCTGACTTAAAAGTTTGGTGGTCATTTATGTAGTTTACCCATGAATTAATTTTCAATACCAGGCTTTTGGTGGTACAAAACTTCATTCGTTTCTTTTTTTTTGTGCCACTCCATTTTTTTGTTTTTGGAAATAAAAGAAATCCAATCAACCTCTAAATTTATTCCTGGAAATAAAGACTATCATTCAAATTAACAATATTTTTGGGCCACACATCACATTTTATGTAGTTTTTTTTTTTATCATACACATTTTATGTAGTTTAAAATTGGATTTGGATTTGAAATAAATGTTGTGACAGTGACAAAACTGAAAAATACAAGAGTATGGTTGCAGGACTTCTATTATACTAGCTCAGCATTTCTAACATCAAGACGTGATTTGAGTTAAAAGGTTGAGATTGTTTGGGAGATTGACTCAATTACTAAAATATCTTAGGTGCTATTCGATAAATGTTAAATGTCAAAAATTTAAATTTTCGTATTTCAAATAAAATCAAGGTATGTATTATTTCTTAAGGGCTAGTATTTTCAACATACGATACCTTGTTTAGATTTGTTTTTTCAAAAACACGTTTATTTCAAATTGAAATAAGGGATAATCCTTCTGTTTTTTTATATTAAATTGGTTAATCTTAAAAAACACTCAAACAAGTCATTTTACGTTAAAACTACGTCAAATAAGCTCTTTGCGTAATAGAATCTTACTTTGACAGTTACAGTTTTGAGTGATTGTTAAACTTACTAATGTGGCATTCCAACTTGTTAGCATGACAATCAACTTGTTGAAGTGACAGTTCATATACACACGTGAACAGTAGAAAGAGATAAAAATATACTAAATTCGATATGTTAACGGGGTCGCCATCGGTCCTTTGATCTATTAGGTAGACCGAAAATTTAAAAACAAACAAGAGAAAAACGTGAAAAGGTTCAGGGGCACAGTTACGTGTAGAGAAGGATTAGCACCCCACAACGCCCGTAAAATAATGCTTACTTAGTCACTAATATTTTCTAATGTAATTTTAGTTATGTTCTAATTAAGCCTAAGTAAACTTAGTCAATTAATTACAAGGCCCTAAATCTAGGAATTACTATAAAATTTTCATAAAAATATTAGAATTGACCCCACTTGATATGTTTGGGTATAAAGTCAACAATATTTATGTTGTAGTGGTATAGGAATCATCGTACCTCATACTCTAATGTGGTTCAACTATATGAAAATCCTGACTTCGCCATTGCATTTAATTGAAGAGATTCTAACTAAAGTATAAGTTTTATAGATAACTTAAGTTAATCTAGGGGTTTATTAACAGAAAATAATGAAAGAATTAAATAAACAAGTAAATATACGTGTAAAAAATTTAAATGACATGCTCAATTAATAATGTATGAAAATAAAATTAAATATAATTACAAGTAATGAAGTAATGTGAACAAATAAGAAACTGAATCTAATTAATATATACATATTACTAAGTAAAACTATCACATACATTTAAACAGATACTATATATACTACTGTATATATATAAGAAAATATAACATTACAAAAAAAATTATGTATCTCAAATAAACCAATCTATATATACATAAAAATGGAAATCATACCTAAATATTGTAGAAGAATTTTTTCCCCAATCTATATATACATTGATTTTTATTTCTTAATATATTGCACTTTCTACAGAAAAAACAAAGAAGGACTTATATGAGTCCGACTTTGAACAGTGATTTTTAATTTTCGAATAAAAAATTAAAGATTCACCCAGGTGAGTCCGACTTTGAACAGTAAAATATTTAAAGAGTCACCCAGGTGAGTCCGACTTTGAACAGTAAAAAATTTAAAGACTCACCCAGGTGAGTCCGACTTTGAATAGTGAAAGACACGTACACGGGAATGCTTGCATGGCAGAATAGGGAAAGACTCTCTCAGGTGAGTCCGACTTTGAATAGTGTCAAATAAAAAAAAGGTTGCATTGCAGCACGGGTTGGCAGGCTGCAGGCTGCAGCTGCAGTTGCAGCGTGGCATGCATGCGTGGGGCAGGGGAGGCATGTCTCGGGAATGGGTTTGGGATATGTTGGTTGTGTGAGTGGTTGGGATTTAATTTTGGGGTGTTAAATAGGGGTTGTAGGATGAAGTTTGAAGGAGAAAAATATTGTTGAAGGTTGAAGTTGGAGAGAATTTTTGAGAAGAAGATTGAAGAAATATTGTAAGTATATTTATTAATTTAGTAGTTTAATTTTTTTAAATTTAATACGAAAATTTGATTTATATTTTTTATCTTAGTGTTGATAATGTTTAATATAAGTTTAATGTTTTGAATATTTGTGTTAGGGGATGAAGGTTGAAGGTGAAAATTTTGTTTTTTTAATTTTTTTTAATTGAGTATTAATAATTTTTAAATTGTATGTTGTAATATAATATAATTATTTAAAATTTTAAATTAGTATAAGTTTAATGTTTGATGTTTTGAATATTTTTGTGTTGAAGGTTTGGAGAAAATTGTAAGAAAATTGAGTAAAGTAGAAGAAGGGAGATTTGAAGAAAGTATAATAAGTATGTGTGTAGTTTATTATTTAATTTAAGTTCACTAGATTTATTTATAATTTTTAAATTGTATGTTGTAATTTTAGGCATTGTTTTGGTTGATGTTGATGATGCTTATGCTTTATTTTGGTTGCATGTTTTTTTATTAAATATATAAAATGTTTGTATATAATTTAGTTTATATATATATATATATATTTAAAAAATTGTTTAAAAATTTACCAAATATTTTTCCTAAAATCCAACACTAAATTTTATACGTAATATTTATTATTATTAAAATTCCACACTAATATATATATATATATATATATATATATATATATTATTATTAATTTAAACACTAATTTTTAGATATATTATTATTATTATTAAAATTCAACATTGATTTTTATATATATATTTTTCCCAAAATCCAACACTGATTTATATATATATATATATATATATATATATATATATATATATATATATATATTATTAAAATTCAACACTGATTTTTAAATCGATTGTTTTGTCAAACAAATGGGAAAATGATTTTTTAAATTAAATATTAAATATCTTTTTATTTCTGGTTTGAATCCATATAATTATAGAAAAAAATTATTTTATTTATCATAATTCTATTGTAAGAAAATTGATAAATTATACATATTTTCATGTTTTTATTATTGATAATTTATTATTTATATATTACCAAATTTTTTAACGTAATAGATTTAGTCTTGGTTTACTAATATTTTCTTGTCTTGTAGGATGGCTGAGCAAACTTCTCTGCTGCATTTACAGGATCGACATATTACTAGTCTTAGGGTTGATGAGGTGATACAATTTCTTTTAATAATTTATTTATTACAAAATTAATTACTTATGTATTTTTATTAATAATTATGTTTAAATAATGTGTTAATTACAGGATACATATGAGACATTTAAACATCACCGACAAATGGTAAATGCTCCCATAGATAATAGAATCTTGCATTTCTTGTATACGGCAGGATTCTATCATGCGACGTTCCTTCGTGGGTTCAAGTTGGTACCCGGATTGATTACCGCTCTAATTGAGCGTTGGAGACCCGAAACTCATACTTTCCATATGCCTTGTGGAGAATGCACAATCATGTTAGAAGACGTAGTTTATCTTATCGGGGTTCCGGTAAACGGTAAGCCACTGATCGCACCGAATGAGGGTTCAACTGCTGATATTTGTGAAAGGTACCTTGGGAAGGTGTCATATGGAAGTAATGTAAAAGGGTCTCGTGTGAAATTAAGTTGGTTGGAGAACGAATTTGGACTTAACTACTATAGTACGTTTGATGAGGTTCATAAGGCCAGTCGAGCGTATATTTAACAGATGATTGGAGGGATATTGATGCCGGATAAATCTGGCAATCCGGTTAGTGTACGATATTTACCTTTTTTGGATACTTCTTGGGAAGCTGATTGTCAATATAGTTGGGGATTAGCCATATTAGCGTGCTTGTATCGTGAATTGTGCAAGGGCGCTATACTAGACAAGGGTAAAAGGGTAGGCGGTATTGGTGGATGTTTGCTGCTACTGCAAGCATGGGCTTGGCAGCGACTTCCCTTTTTTACACCGGTTACTCGAACACATATACAATTTCCTCTTGTGGCAAGGTAAATATCATAATTTTGAGTTGAATGTTTAAATATAAGACGGTGCGAGGAAAAACATGAGACGGGATTGGTGCATAACAACGTTAAAGTATGTAGATCCGAGATTGATTCATATTGTCAAGATCATGTTTTTAAATGGAAAGTTTGTTTATTTGTGGTTTTATGGTATTATTTATATTTTAGTGATCTTTTAATAATAATAATAATAATAATAATAATAATAATAATTATTATTATTATTATTATTATTATTATTTGCAGTTTATTTGGATGCCATACACCGACGATGACCGTATTTTTCTACCGGATGATTTGTTAGTTGATTCAGCTTTATGGTGTAGTGTTACACCGCTGATCCATTTTTCCACTGTCGAGTTCCACTTTGCGGATAGGGTTCTGAGGCAATTTGGCTTCCACCAGCCCATTCCGCGTATTCCACATGATCACTACTTTCTTTATGACATTGATGGGCGTGGCAGGCCAAGTACGAATTGGGAATCCGTACATGCCGATTACATTGTTTTGTGGAATGACAGAGGTTCATCGTTGCCGTATCGCAGTCCACTGCAAGCTGATGATTTTGAGAGTTCAGAGTACATGGTCTACTTTTTTAATCATGGAAAGTCGTACTTAACTACTCTCGAAGAGCGGTAAGAATGCTTAACGTATAAGAAAAAATATCGTGGCAAAGGCAAATCGTCGAAGACTGCAGTGGGAGCATCTGGAAGTACAAGCGTCGGGAGTAGAAACCCCGAAGGTTGGCCAACCACTTGGGAACAACCGGAAGTGGAGTCGGTTATATGGGAAAAGGAACCAGCTTCTACACATGTACAACCAGAAGTGGGCCCCAGCTCTTCAGATACTCACGAGTTTGATGATGTTGTTTTATACACACCCGAGTTTATTCCTCCACAGTCACCTCGTTACTCGAGCATGAATTTTCAGGAATTAAGAGAGTTCCTGAATTCACCAGAGATTATGAGAGGGCATAGCGATTCTGATTGTATCGGTCGAAGCTGTGAACCTGCATCGACGTTGCAAGGGACACATTATCTTGTATTTTTGTCACAAGCTCGGGAGCCCATTTTTGCCCCCTATTTATTAAGGCCTGAATTTACTTCCCTTTAATTGACCAAACTTTCGCCAACCTGTAGTACGTCTCTTTCACCAGGCTTGCTATTGGGAGATGACGTGATCCTTTCAATACTCCATTTATACACTCCACAAGGTTGGTTGTCATTTGCCCGTATCGTCTACCACCTTCATCATACGATTGGGCCCATCTTTCTCTCTCAATATTGTTTGCCCAACTCCACACGTGTTCGTCGTACTTCATTAAATTCTTCATCTTCCTCTCAAAATATGGTCGTGTTAGTAGATATCATGTGTCATAATATTGTTAGTATCGAGAGTAATCAAAACACATACATAATAAATCGATATGTTCATATAATTGAGTTTGGAAAAGATATGATGCTTACCCATGCTCAAAATCTCATTGCGAAGGTTTTGAACATCTCGTAGTTGTTCTTACCGATGTGACAGACACAATATGCGGGGTATGTGTGCGGAGGTGTCCAACGACTTCCTTCTCGATTAATTGCTGCCTTGATACATGTCCCTCGATCGGATATGATACAAAATCCATCTTCTCGGACGACATGCTCACGTAAATTGGTCAAAAAGAAATTCCAAGCTTCTGCTGTCTCATGCTCAACAATGGCGAATGCAATCGGGAAGATATTGTTCTGCCC
Source organism: Hibiscus trionum (assembly GCA_030270665.1). Taxonomy (NCBI): domain Eukaryota; kingdom Viridiplantae; phylum Streptophyta; class Magnoliopsida; order Malvales; family Malvaceae; genus Hibiscus; species Hibiscus trionum. The sequence continues at coordinate 30,570,917 of BSYR01000005.1, forward strand.
ATCTTGTGCAACGGCAATCAACAACACATGAGAGTATCTCCCGCACAGCCACGTGCCATCCACTTGGATCATGCGTTTGCAATAAGAAAATCCTTGAATGTAAGGCTTGAAAGCCCAGAAGAGTTGATGAAAGAATTTATACCATTCAAGAAGTTGGCCTTGTCGATCGTATGCATCCTTGGTCTGATACCTCGCTATGGTGCTTGGGATGAATTCTGTCATTGCTAGTAATAAAGCAGGTAGCTCGTTGTACGACTTATCGTAATCACCATACACCGACTCCATTGCCTTACCTCTTGCACGCCACCCCTTCTTGTATTTTATCTGGTATCCAAATTGTTGCGCAATGGTTGCTTGAATCGTTGAAACCGGAACCCTTGGATTTGCTTCTACTAGCTTCATCACGAGATGGCTTATCACAGTTGAGTCTAATTTTCGGTGGTCCTGGTCGATGGAAGTTCGTAAACATGTGTGATCTCCATTGTACTTTGTGACCTCCCAACAACCTAATCTCTTAAGCTTCGAAACTTGAATCTTCAATTTTCACTCTGGTCCATACTTCACACACTTGGCATAGAAAGTCCTCTGGCTCGATTCTATAACATCGTAGTCCACGTGGTTCCTGATACTGTACTCTTTCACTGCCAATATAGCTTCATCATTTTCATCAAATTGAAGCATTTCTGATAACTCACCATGCTGACTCAAAGTTATTCGGGGAATATCCGGGACTTGAGGCGCTCTCATCGCATCAAAATCTACTGAACCCATGTGAGCTGGAGGTTCATAGATTGTAATATCGCCTGCGGTCGGAACAAATTCTCCAACGCCAAAATCAGGGGCAACACCAACATCACCAATGAACAAATCGGGATCATCAATATCTTCATCTTCACTAGAATCGCCAAGTGATTCTCCCCACCGACCGCGTAATTTTTCCACAACATCATCAATGGTCGGATCAACAGTCGGCCCGTACGATGAACCATATGTCAAAGGCTCGGCTGGATGAAATGCACTCGATGTCCCACTAGCCAACAATGAGACAAAACTATCTCCGGGCATATCAAGCTCATTACCGTAATCCATTCCAGCAGATTCTCCTACGACGTTTCTAAATGGGTCGGGAGCATCATGCACCTCGGCAAATAACTCGATATATCGAACAGAAATGGTTGAATTTGTACAACTCAAATCCCTTCTAGATCCTTCCCGGAAATTAATAACATCTTCATAATTTGTGTAATGGGGCAAAGCTTGTCCCAAGCTTTCATTTCATCATCTTCCCCTTAACAAAAATTCTTCTTTCTATTTTGGTTGTTGTTACTTGTTATACCCCTTTTCTTTCCGCTATCAACTCTTCCACGACACTTCTTCAAACAACATTCTTCTACGTGCACTCATTCGGATATAAAGTTCAAAAAACTTTTTTCTGTGTACACTCATCCAGACATAGAGTTCAGGGAATTTCTGAAATATTCATGATCAACTTCATCAAAAAGCTATAATACCCTTAACAATATAGTTGTCAAGCGGAGCCTAGTGGCACGCCAACTAACCTAACCGATTGCTTGTCAAAGCTATACTATCACACTCATCATATCTTGTAAATTTTAAACTTGACATCTTCGTCAGAACTCTACTAATATAACTGGTAAGAACTGAAATTCTTGATGAAAATCAAAACTCATTTTCCTATCCCTCCTCTCCGATAAATTATTATATGGACTCAGCTCACTATGACCTAGAAATCAGCCGATTAATCTTTTTTTATGTCACTAATCCATTCATAATTAACTTCTATATAACCACTTACTCCCTATTTACATGGCAAAGAAAGTGAAGATCCATCTTTTAAAAAAATATGAAAGAAAAAGAAATTAGTTGGTTGATTTTTAATGGATGGACCATGGATGACATAGTGAGCCGGAACCATATAATAATTTTTCCTTCAAACCATTATCATCATTGACTACAACATTTTATTAAAATCAAAAGGGAGTGAACCATCTAAACCCAAACAACCAAGAACCATCACTATACCATTTTACTCAACAATGACTGAATAGGAACAAACAATACGAACTAGCAATCTTTATACACTAAGGTAAGGTCTTGATTCTTCATCCATTAGGCAGACGTGAAAAATTAGAATTTATACCACTGTCACAAAGTTTGATAAACATGTTATCAAAGCTTGAACCATGATTTTTATGGTAACACATACAATTTTATCGCTCCAACTGTGAGTTATATCGGCCTTGGCATTCTTTTTCTTGGTTTACTGTCCATATAAATGTATTGTACTGTTAAGGTTGAATGGAAGAGCAATTTGAAACGTGTTCCACTATTTGTCCTTCAAAAATGTTGGGTCCTAATAAATAAATTAAAGGTAAACTACATAAATGACCACCGAACTTTTAAGTCAGATTGATTTTGGCCACCGTACTTTTAAAATATTCGATAAGGCCACACAACTTTTATTTAGTATTCAATAAGATCACCCAGCTTTTATTTCGTATTCGATACGGTCCCTCCCGTTATATTCCGTTAACTGATGCTGATGTGGCCCGTTTGTTATAATTTTTTTCATTAAAATAATACATTAAATAAGGGTTAAAAAATTAAGGCTAAATGGTCAAATTTGCCCCTGTAGTAATTCGAAATCAGCAATGTTGCCCCTACACTTTTTTCTTCGTAATTTTGCCCTCAAAGCAGTCAATTGTAGCAATGTTGCCCTTTGACCGATTTTGACCGTTAAATGCTGACGTGGTAGTTAACGGTGCTGACGGGGTAATTTTATCCTCGAAGTCATTCATGCAATTTTGCCCTCGAAGTCATTAATTGCAGCACTTTTACCCTTTGTTTATTTAGTTTTTGAATAAAATTGGATAAATAATTTGGTTTTTTCGAGTTGAACTTTAACAAACAGGATATATGAAAAATTGATTAACAAATTGATGTAAATATCCTTTGAGTCCCTAGTAATTTTAAAAATAAGCAAAATGAGAACTCTCACAAAAAATCAAAATATTATTCAATTTTTTTTAAAAAAATCTATAAACTTAATAAAAATAAATACGATATTCAAAAAAATTATTGAAAATAAACCAACAAGAAGCGTGTTAATTGAACGGTGAACGCAAACTATTCTATTCGAACGACTTTCGATTGACACACTTACCGACGATGGGTTGTTAGGAAAAAATGTACGATGATCTTAGAAAACGACATTAGTGGTGTTCGGCGAAAACGACATGGAAGATAAGGGCATGAGAGATAAATACAAGGATATCCAGAAGATAAAGCAGAATTCAACCTGAGCCACATGATTCGAGTTCACTGTACATTTTTTCCTAACAACCCATCGTCGGTAAGCGTGTCAATCAAACGTCGTTCGAATAGAATAGTTCGCGTTCACCGTTCAATTAACACGCTTCTCGTTGGTTTATTTCAATAATTTTTTGAATATCGTATTTATTTTTATTAAGTTTATAGATTTTTTTAAAAAAAAATTGAATAATATTTTGATTTTTTGTGAGAGTTCTCGTTTTGCTAGTTTTTAAAATTACTAGAGACTCAAAGATATTTACATCAATTTGTGAATCGATTTTTCATATATTCTGTTTGTTAAAGTTCAACTCGAAAAAACCAAATTATTTATCCAATTTTATTCAAAAACTAAATAAACCAAAGGTAAAAGAGAGATAAATTTGGGGCTTCTCACAAACCAAAAGACGAATCAACAGAGACGAAGATGTTGCGTTTGGTATAAATTACGTGTGTTTTCTCTTGTTCCTAAAAGGGTTAATTAGCGGTATGCTTATTCATACTTTTACTTATATGATTATATTTGATATTTTTCATATTATTATTTATGTTATTTTATTTGGTAAAAGTTAGTATTTTTAACCGTGTTTTGAGTTTTACATGATATGCTTAAATGGCTTGGAAAGAGATGTGATATAAAGGGACTATGAGAAGCTATCTAGGTATGCTATGTCTCCATTGTCCACGAGAGAAAAATCAATATCAGTAAATTTTAGTTTTATTTTTATTCTTTATATTATTATTTTAAAGTGCGATAAATCATGATGATTTTGAATTTACAAGAAGATTATTATAAAGTCTATATTTGCTTGAAAGCAATATTTCTTCTTCGTCGAAAAACTCGACCATAGACTTCTTCTAATTTCAAGTTACGAAAATTCGTTTTGATCCAAAAAGTTTTATGGGAGGCATTCCCTGAAGTGAATGCAAAGCATGATGTTTATTCCATGCGATTATCAATGATGGGGCATTCCCTGAAGTGAATGCAAGCATGATGTTTATTCCATGCGATTATTGGAACTGTTTCATTCATTGAAGTGAATGCAAACATGGTAAATCATTATTCAATTAGAGACATAATTTCGATATAATCCAAGTATATTGGCTGGACATCCCGTTCTACGAGGCTACTGGTCTCAAAGGAGGTTTTTAAAGGATCTTGTGGACAAGTTTAACAATGTCGCGTACGAGGATTAAATCTTTGTTCTCTGTGATAAGGATATGTGAAAAAGTTTCAAAGGCCCACTGGCTCTACTCCATTCCCTGAAGTGAATGTGAGATTATATCATGGAAGGAATAAAAACCACATTAGAAGTTGTGGTCGTGGTCGAGGCTATGAATATAGACATGAAAAATATGGTCATTTTAAGAATACTTCTACCCACTGGTAGTGAGGTTATAAGGATGACAAGATCGATAAAGATCATTCTAAGAAAGTGGAATCTTTTTTTATTACCAATGTGCTGTTATAAACCATTGGTCTCGTACTTATCGTACATTGAAAAATCAACAATGATTGAATGGTAAAGGAAAGAAAATAAAAGCAAATTTTGTTTACAAAAAATGAAAAAGATGATATTGGTCCAACTTATTTGAACATTGTTAGTCTAACTCATTTGGACTTTGTTGATTTCCTTATAACCCTCGAATGGAATAAATCATCTTCTAATTATTCTCATAACTTTGAAGAGAATTAATTATCTTTTTATTTGTTTTGCTTTATGTTTATTTACTTTATACATTAATTTTTTACATTTTACATTTATATTAATGTTAATATTTATATTTATATATTATCATATTATTTATTTTGTTTAACATGATTACTTATCAAATATAATTTATGGTGACGATTTATGCTTAGCAGAAGCATAAGATATATTTTTTCATTTAAATACAAGGAAAAATGTGAATACTATATCTCAAAGTACTAAAAGTATTGATGCTCCAAAAAAAGCAATAAGTTCTTGAGAAAAAACACATTATGAAAAGTGCATAATTACGAATATTGCAATAATTACCGCTAATGGTAATAATATCGTCACCACTAGAAGTGGAAATTTTAAGAGAGCAATATGAGTTCGCAAAATATTCTTTTTGGAATTATAGATAACATATGTTATCAATTGGCATTTGAAATAAGCTAATATGGATATAAGATCTAGTAGCCAAAAAGCCAGTTGAAAGCTCTAGAAGAGCTATGTATTGCTACCAAAAGATAATTTCAATTGAAAGCTCCGAAAGAGCTAAATATATTCCTATTTAAAGGAACAATTTTGATGGACGTACTAGATGTGTACGAGTGAGATTGAATTACATGTTATGGTAAACAAGAAGTTTACAAATTCAGAGATATATACACATATATATATATAGTTGGCATGATCGGTTAGACCATCCTGATCAATAATGGTGCATAAATTATTGAGATTTACATGCACATGTATTAAAAGAACATGTAGTTCTTGTGGTGCTTATTCCCAAAGGAATTGATTAAATTCCACTTATTAAAGAACATGAAGTTCTTGTGCTGCTTAATGGAATTGATTAAATTTCACTTACTAAAAGAACTTGAAGTTCTTGTGTTGTTTGTTCTCAAAGGATATAGTTGATCCCACTTACCAAAAGAATTAGAACTTGAAGTTCTTGTGCTGAAGTTGAGACTGCATGTCTTGCATATCTGAACGAAATATGGGCCCATATATCCACAAATGTGGAAAGTTTTATATGATTTTAGTAGATGCATCTACATTGTTTTATCAACTTACAACCAGAAGTTTGTGAGATTGATTCTAAAAGGATTTAGATTATGCAATTAGACTATTCGTTTTGCAAAAGCTTGTGGGTTTATATTTTAGGCTATATCGATTGTTACAAAGCCTATTAATTATGAAAAATACGGTTTAACAAATTTTTAATTGGATGCCTCCTATTTAATAGCTAAACTATGAGAACAAAACATTTATTATTTATATGGTATTTTCATACAGCAACACTTATACGCATCAAGCCAACGAGTTATAATAAACTCCCCATTATGATTTGACTTTTGGTCAGAAGTCATATTCCCCATTTTTGAATGTGCGATATATATTTGAATTGCTCCACCATAACGCACAAAATGAGCAAGTAAAAAGGGTTGAGAATATATATTGTGTACGAGTCTCCTTTTATGTTTAAATTCTAAACATTAATTGGAGAATCATTTATTAGATGATTTTTCCCAACATCATGGGGAGAATAATCAGTTGGATAAAGAAGGAAATGAATTATCATTATCTAGATCCTCGAATATGAACTAAAAGTTCATAAGATAATTCATGTTATTTCATGTCAACTGCCAGACATATTTACTGACCCAATGAGAGTAAATAAGTCTCATATACCAGCTGAAATGATGTAAGTTTAAATTACATGTTAGAGAAAGTGGATGTAAATCATGCTTGAAGCATGATAGTTGAAATGGTTCCAATGATCAAAATTCTCGTAAATAAAAAGTATTATGAGATGGTCATATGTTGGAGGCGAGTCTCTTTAGACATAACTAATAATAAAACTCTTGAAGAGTTTCAGGTGCCTGAAATAAAGATTGAAATCTTAAAGAGATCTCGATGAGTTATGTCATTACGAGAATGGAACCAGAAAATTGAAAAGTTGTCGACAACGATTTTACAAACAATTTTACATAAAACACTTCTATAGAAGTAAAGAAAGAAATCGAGGATCTTGTATAAAATCTATCAAGAAGTATAAATATTGAATTGGCCGATGTTGAAAGACGCTTTGAACTTCTAAAATAGAAGTATTTGGACCAGCAGTCCAAACACCTAAAGGTGTAATGCAAGTGAGACACAAATAAGTAGTCGTAAATACGACTTGAACTATGATTTATGAAAAGTTTTAATTACTTCATGGTGGATGCAATTACTTTGGCAGTTATGAAAAAATTTGCATGCGTCTAATTATTTGTGGATCCATATTTATCCTTGAAGGATTTAAAATGCTAGAAGCATTTGGAAATTTCCAGGAAATTTATTTAGACATGTCTCATGAATATTTTGGCGCATTTGGTATAATCACCTTAGTGAATACTAATTGAGAAAATACTATAAGAATGATCAGATTTCCTTATGTATTTTATAAAGGAGTTTGGATCAAGATCCATTATGATAATTTTAGAACTCCTAAAGAGTTTCAAATTGGAAACTCATGAAGTACTTTCAATACAAGTACTTGAATCTTGAGATCAAGTTTATCTCGACCTGAAGATCGAGCATTTTTATATATATTTTTTGTCTATAATAGACATAAGCTGAAAGAATCTTAAAGAAGATTCAATATGAATAGAGCATATCTATTGAGTATCCCAATAGTTGTAAGATTGTTGGATGTGAATAAAGATACTTATATATTTTCTTGGTCTTGAAGCACTATATATTAGTTGGTCAAGAAATATCTATGAATATACAAAGATCATTACATTTAGATCTTCAAACATTCGTCGATGCCTCCTCAAATCTTGTAGAAATAATTGTTATGCACAAGGCAAGCCAAAAATGTGTTTGGCTAAGACCATTGACCCAACATATTCAGAAGATATGTGATTTACTTTCACAAGATATGATACAAATGCTATCTTGTGTAGAGATAATGGAAGGTGGATACATCATGGAAAATATTACTCCAAAGTTTCATCCCCCGCTATCTTTATGAAATAGTATTCAAGGTTGAATTATGAAGATTCAAAGATCTTTAGTAGTGTTTTCATGAGGGGGAGTAAATACGCGTTGCACTCTTTTTCCTTTGACCGAGGTTTTGTCCTAATGGGTTTTCCTGGTAAGGTTTTTAATGAGGCAACATGTTATGCGTATCAAAAATGTGTGTACTCTTTTTCCTTCACTAAAGAATTTTTCCCACTGGGTTTTTATCTTAGTAAGGTTTTAACGAGGCACATTATCTACATAGACATCCACGGGGGAGTGTTATGAATATTTATTTATGTGGATGTCTATCATGATTAGAACTTTATCTAAGGAGATTGATTTACTTTATCTATGTTATGAATATTTATCTCATTTAATTGGAGTTCGATGTAATATGTACTTCTTATGCCTATAAATAGATGACTTGATGAAGGCATTGTATACAAATCTATATTTGAGAATAATACAAATCTCCCTCTTTCTCTCATCTCTTTGTTCTTCCATTCTTATTCTTTGTTCTTATTATTGTTCTTTGTTATTTTATTCACAACACTATGTATTATTTCTTAAGGGCTAGTATTTTCAACATACCATACCTTGTTTAGATTTGTTTTTTCAAAAACACGTTTATTTCAAATTGAAATAAGGGATAATCCTTCTGTTTTTTTATATTAAATTGGCTAATCTTAAAAAAACACTCAAACAAGTCATTTTACGTTAAAACTACATCAAATAAGCTCTTTGCGTAATAGAATCTGACTTTGACAGTTACAGTTTTGAGTGATTGTTAAACTTATACTAATGTGGCATTCCAACTTGTTAGCATGACAATCAACTTGTTGAAGTGACAGTTCATATAAACACGTGAACAGTAGAAAGGGATAAAAATATATTAAATTCGATATGTTAACGGGGTCGGGATCGGTCCTTTGATCTATTAGGTAGACCGAAAATTTAAAAACAAACAAGAGAAAAATGTGAAAAGGTTCGGGGGCACAGTTACGTGTAGAGAAGGATTAGCACCCCACAACGCCCGTAAAATGACGCTTACTTAGTCACTTATATTTTCTAATGTAATTTTAGTTATGTTCTAATTAAGCCTAAGTAAACTTAGTCAATTAATTACAAGGCCCTAAATCTAAGGCTCTAATTAATATGCTAAGCTACCAAGAGACTAACCTAAAGGGCTTGAATTAAATTAGGAAATAAATATAAGGAATCTAATCTAGAGGTTAATTATGAAATTAACATTATTAAGTGATCTAACCATTTAATTAGTGGCGGAGCCATATAGATTAGGGGATTGATTGACCTCACTTAATTTATTGTGGTATGAGATTTTTAAAGAGTTAAATGAGGTTTTCAAGGAATTACTATAAAATTTTCATGAAAATATTAGAATTGACCCCACTTGATATGTTTGGGTATAGAGTCAACAATATTTATGTTGTAGTGGTATAGAAATTATCGTACCTCATACTCTAATATGACCCAACTATATGAAAATCCTGACTTCGCCATTGCATTTAATTGAAGAGATTCTAACTAAAGTATAATTTTTATAGATAACTTAAGTTAATCTAGGGGTTTAATATACGTGTAAAAAATTTAAATGACATGCTCGATTAATAATGTATGAAAATAAAATTAAATATAATTACTAAGTAATGAAGTAATGTGAACAAATAAGTAACTAAATCTAATTAATATATGCATATTAGTAAGTAAAACTATCACATACATTTAAACATATACTATATATACTATATATATATATATATATATATATATATATATATATATATATATAACATTACAAAAAAATTATGTATCTCAAATAAACCAATCTATATATACATAAAAATGGAATTTTTACCTAAATATTGTAGAAGAATCTTTTTCCCAACATATTGCACATTGGTTTTTATTTCCCAATATATTGCACTTTCTACAGTAAAAATAAAGAAGGACTCATCTGAGTCCGACTTTGAACAGTGATTTGCAATTTTCGAATAAAAAATTAAAGACTCACCCAGGTGAGTTCGACTTTGAACAATAAAAAATTTAAAGACTCACCTAGGTGAGTCCGACTTTGAATAGTGAAAGACACATACTCGGGAATGCATGCATGGCAGAATAGGGAAAGACTCTCCCGGGTGAGTCTGACTTTGAATAGTGAAAGACTCACCTAGGTGAGTCCGACTTTGAATAGTGTCAAATAAAAAAAAGGGTTGCATTGCAGCACGGGTTGGCAGGCTGCAGCTGCAGTTGCAGCGTGGCATGCATGCATGCATGCGTGGGGCAGGGGAGTCAGGTCTCGGGAGTTGGTTTGGGATAGGTTGGTTGGGTGAGTGGTTGAGATTTAATTTTGGGGTGTTAAATAGGGGTTGTAGGATGAAGTTTGAAGGAGAAAAATATTGTTGAAGGTTGAAGTTGGAGAGAATTTTTGAGAAGAAGATTGAAGAAATATTGTAAGTATATTTATTAATTTAGTAGTTTATTTTTTTAATTTAATACGAAAATTTGATTTATATTTTTTAACTTAGTGTTGATAATGTTTAGTATAAGTTTAATGTTTTGAATATTTGTGTTAGGGGATGAAGGTTGAAGGTGAAAATTTTATTTTTTTAATTTTTTAATTGAGTATTAATAATTTTTAAATTGTATGTTGTAATATAGTATAATTATTTAAAATTTTAAATTAGTATAAGTTTAATGTTTGATTTTTTGAATATTTTTGTGTTGAAGGTTCGGAGAAAATTGTAAGAAAATTGAGTAAAGTAGAAGAAGGGAGATTTGAAGAAAGTATAATAAGTATGTGTGTAGTTTATTATTTAATTTAAGTTCACTAGATTTATTTATAATTTTTAAATTGTAAGTTGTAATTTTAGCCATTGTTTTGGTTGATGTTGGATGATGCTTATGCTTTATTTTGGCTATGTTTTTTTATTAAATATATAAAATGTTTGTATATAATTTAGTTTATATATTTATATGGAGATTTACACACACACACACACACACACACACACACACACACACACACACACACACACACATATATATATATATATATATATAATTGTTTAAAAATTTCCCAAATATTTTTCCTAAAATCCAACACTGATTTTTATATGTATTATTTATTATTATTAAAATTCTACACTAATATATATATATATATATTATTAATTTAAAAACTGATTTATATATATATATTATTATTATTATTAAAATTCAACATTCATTTATATATATATATAGATATATTTTCCCAAAATCCAACACTGATTTATATATATATATATATATTATTAAAATTCAACACTGATTTTTAAATCGTTTGTTTTGCCAAACAAATGGGAAAATAATTTTTTAAATTAAATATTAAATATCTTTTTATTTCTGGTTTGAATCCATATAATTATAGAAAAAATTATTTTATTTATCATATTTCTATTATAAGAAAATTGATAAATCATACATATTTTCATGTTTTTATTATTGAGAATTTATTATTTATATATTACCAAATTTTTTAACGTAATAGATTTAGTCTTGGTTTATTAATATTTTCTTGTCTTGTAGGATGGCTGAGCAAACTTCTCTGCTGCATTTACAGGATCGACATATTACTAGTCTTAGGGTTGATGAGGTGATACAATTTTTTTAATAATTTATTTATTACAAAATTAATTACTTATGTATTTTTATTAATAATTATGTTTAAATAATGTGTTAATTACAAGATACAGATGAGACATTTAAACATCATCGGCATATGGTAAATGCTCCCATAGATAATAGAATCTTGCATTTCTTGTATACGACAAGATTCTATCATGCGACGTTCTTTCGTGGGTTCAAGTTGGTACCCGGATTGATTACCGCTCTAATTGAGCGTTGGAGACCCGAAACTCATAATTTCCATATGCCTTGTGGAGAATGCACAATCACGTTAGAAGACGTAGTTTATCTTATCGGGATTTCTGTAAACGATAAGCCACTGATCGCACTGAATGAGGGTTCAACTGCTGATATTTGTGAAAGGTACCTTGGGAAGGTGCCATATGGAAGTAATGTAAAAGGGTCTCGTGTGGAATTGAGTTGGTTGGAGAATGAATTTGGACTTAACTACTATAGTACGTTTGATGAGGTTCATAAGGCCAGTCGAGCATATATTTTACAGATAATTGGAGGGATATTGATGCCGGATAAATCTGGCAATCTGATTAATGTACGATATTTACCTTTTTTTGGATACTCCTTGGGAAGCAGATTTGTAGAACTAATGTTTTGATATAATAATCGAAAAATGTTTTGGACTAGTTTGAAAAGAATTTAAAACTTGTTTTTAAGTCCAAACAACTTGAATTTATGTTTGAGGTATTTTAAGAGGTTTTTAGCAAAGATTTTTCATGTTTTAAATAGCCAAACTCGTATTTTCAACGTACTCGTATCCATACGGTTGTACCCGTATCGATACCTTTTTGCCCCAGTTTGGCCACTGTCAAAACCCGTATCGATACAGGCCTTTGCCGTTTCGATACGGATCGGGATCGTATCGATACGCCAGGTAAGCGTACCGATCCCCTTTCAACCAACCCCAACGGCTATTTCCCAACGGCCATTTAAATGTGAACCCGTACCGATACGCCCTCAAGCGTATCGATACGCCCAGGCTGGCAAGAGCTCAACGGCTAGTTCCTATGAAGGCCGTACCGATACGGTTCCATGCGTATTGATACGGATAGCTGCAGAACAGCATTTATGAAGGGAAATAAAGTCCTCAATGGCTCCAAATCATCCCCAACGGCTAGTAACGGCTAGTAACGGCTACAAACTCAATTAGGAGTATAAAAGAGACCTCCAAGCATCTTGTAATGGTGAATGCTTCAATTGTTACAACATCATGATGTCAAAATTTGTCTAGAGCTTTAATTGTACATTTCTTGCTTAGACAACACTTGTGAGCTTACATTGTTAAATTTGCTCAAGTGTTTAGGTTTTGGGTGAGTGCTTAGAATTGCAAACAAACACCTTTTAGAGGGATTTCTAGTTTGCTAAGTCTTTCTCTGTAAAGAGAGTGTTCCTTCAAGCTTTGGGTAGAAAGCTTTGAGGGTTGTAACGGTTTCCTCCTAAACCGAGAAAAGGGGACGAAATTCTTAGTGAATTTGTTGGAAATCCTTAGTGGGGAGCTAAGGTAGTGGATGTAGACCTTGGTTAGAAGGTTGAACCACTATAAACCCTTGTGTCAAATTGCCAATTTTTCACCTCCCACTAAAACACCCAATTATCCAACTTCTCCACACTTGACGAGCAAGAACGGTTGATCGAATCGAGCACCTCACATCTCAACAATTGGTATCAGAGCTTGGCTCAATCTAAGAGGATTAACATCCTATTGAGAAGATCCGGCAAGCTCGATCACTAGTTCATCAACCAGCTCAATGGCACAATCAATCGACAAACTGCCTTTCTTCGACGGAAATCACTATGCCCATTGGAAGATAAAGATGAAATTCTTCTTGAAGTCAAGAGATTACAAGCTATGGGACATAGTTGAAGATGGTCCGTTCGTGCCTCAAGGAAGCAAAGCGGAATGGAGTGCCGACGATCGCAAGAAGATGAAGCTTAATTGCAAAGCCTTGCACATGCTCTTTTGTGCATTTGGCCCAACCATCTATGGGAAGATGTCTTCTTGTGAGAGTGTCAATGAGGTATGGGACAAGCTTGAAGTCACATACGAGGGAACCGATGAAGTCAAGGAAACCAAGATTGGGCTCCTAACCTTAGATTATGAGAACTTCAAGATGGATTCGGAAGAGAACATCGAGAAGATGTTTGATAGGTTCTCCACTATCACCAATGGTCTTAAAGGTTATGGAGAAGCCATCCCGGAAGAGAAGCTTGTCCGAAAGCTTATCTACTCTCTTCCCGAGTCATGGGACTCAAAGAGGACCGCCATCATCAAAGCCAAGAATCTTAAAACCTTGAAGCTTGATGAACTCATGGGGTCTCTTCTCACTCATCAAATAATGAAGAAAAACAAAGAAGAGGAGAAGAAGAAGGAAGAGATTAGAGCGATGGGGAAGAAGAAGATCATGGAGCTAGGCATAAATGCTAGTGCCATAGCTCTCAAATCCTCCACATGTCATCATGTAGATTCAAGTGAAGAGGAAGAGATGGCATATCTCTTCAACAAATTTGCCCGGTTCATGAAGAGCAAAATGGAAAAATCCAAGCATGAATCGATGAAGAAGATGAAGGACTCCCACAAATCCAAAAAGAAGGGATCATCTTCAAAACAAGCATATGTGGCCACTTGGAGTGATGAAGACTCCACCGATGATGAAGTAGCCCACCTATGCTTGATGGCCCTCAATGAGGGGGAGGTAACTTCTAACTCATCCATTTCAAATTCTTATACATTTGATGAGTTACAAGATGCCTATGATTATTTGCTTTTGGAATTCAAGGCATCATTTTCCAAGAACAAAAAGTTGATTTCAAAAATAAAAATTGAAAATGATTTGCTTTCCAAAACAAATCTTGAACTTGAAGCAAAGTTGAAAGGTTTTGAACAAAAATGTTTTGATTTACAAAATTTGCTTCTAAAGGTTCAAAAAGAAAAAGATTTGATTTCCAATGAACTTGAAAAGAAAAATGGTTTTGGAAAATCAAACTTTTATGTAAGACAATCTAGTGCCCCTAGATTTGTGAATGGAAAATGTTTTAGAAGTGTTTGGGTCCCAAAAGGACTAACCACTTCAACTAAAAAGGATGAAATTGAAAAATGGATTCCTAAGGGGACTAAATTTTGTGCAACTAACGTCTATGGATCCAAAGCAATTTGGATACCAAAAATTACTTGATTGTCTTGTTTTAGGTGTGATGGAGAATGATCAACAAGTTCAAACTTTGAGGGGGAGCTCCATGCACACATAGGAAGAACACTTGAAGAAGGAAGGCTTCACATCCTCCCTTGAGTTCAAGTGTGGTAAAATCTAGTTGCTTTTGCTTTTATTTGATTAATTTTCTTTTAAGTCAACTAGTTAATCATATATGTTGAACTAACATTCTTATGATGCTTTGAGTAAGGGGGAGCCAATTTTAAACCAAAATTTTAAGTGTGTCAATTTTTTTTTGCCTCCTATGTTATTTTGAGCTAAATGCCATTTTAAATTCTTTTTGATATAACAAAAAGGGGGAGAAATTGGTTTGAAAAATCAATTTTTCAAATGAATAAGGGGGAGCTTTATTTGATTTCATATCTTTAATCTCTTATTCACATTTTTAAAGATAAAGGGGGAGAATCCCAAACAATTTTTCAAGTTAGTTTTATTATATCAAAAAGGGGGAGATTGTAGAACTAATGTTTTGATATAATAATTGAAAAATGTTTTGGACTAGTTTGAAAAGAATTTAAAACTTGTTTTTAAGTCCAAACAACTTGAATTTATGTTTGAGGTATTTTAAGAGGTTTTTGGCAAAGATTTTCATGTTTTAAATAGCCAAACTCGTATTTTCAACGTACTCGTATCGATACGGTTGTACCCGTACCGATACCTTTTTGTCCCAGTTTGGCCACTGTCAAAACCCGTATCGATACACGGCTTTGCCGTTTCGATACGGATCGAGATCGTTTCGATACGCCAGGTAAGCGTACCGATCCCCTTTCAACCAACCCCAACGGATATTTCCCAACGGCCATTTAAATGTGAACTCGTACCGATACGCCCAGGCTGGCAAGAGCTCAACGGCTAGTTCCTATGAAGGCCGTACCGATACGGTTCCACGCGTATCGATACGGATAGCTACAGAACAACATTTATGAAGGGAAATAAAGTCCTCAACGGCTCCAAATCATCCCCAACGGCTAGTAACGGCTACAAACTCAATTAGGAGTATAAAAGGGACCTCCAAGCATCTTGTAATGGTGAATGCTTCAATTGTTACAACATCATGATGTCAAAATTTGTCTAGAGCTTTAATTGTACATTTCTTGCTTAGACAACACTTGTGAGCTTACATTGTTAAATTTGCTCAAGTGTTTAGGTTTTGGGTGAGTGCTTAGAATTGCAAACAAACACCTTTTAGAGGGATTTCTAGTTTGCTAAGTCTTTCTCTGTAAAGAGGGTGTTCCTTCAAGCTTTGGGTAGAAAGCTTTGAGGGTTGTAACGGTTTCCTCTTAAACCGAGAAAAGGGGACGAAATTCTTAGTGAATTTGTTGGAAATCCTTAGTGGGGAGCTAAGGTAGTGGATGTAGACCTTGGTTAGAAGGTTGAACCACTATAAACCCTTGTGTCAAATTGCCAATTTTTCACCTCCCACTAAAACACCCAATTATCCAACTTCTCCACACTTGGCAAGCAAGAAAGGTTGATCGAATCGAGCACCTCACATCTCAACATGATTGTCAATACACTTGGGGATCAGCCATATTAGCGTGCTTGTATCGTGAATTGTGTAAGGGCGCTATACTAGACAGGGGTAAAGGGGTAGGCGGTATTGGTGGATGTTTGCTGCTACTGCAAGCGTGGGCTTGGCAGCGACTTCTCTTTTTTACACCGGTTACTCGAACACATATACAATTTCCTCTTATAATAATATATATATTAAATATTATTGTGATTTGTATCCAGATGGTGCGAGGAAAAACATGAGACGGGATTGGTGCATAGCAATGTTAAAGTATGTAGATCCGAGATTGATTCGTATTGTCAAGATCATGTATTTAAATGGAAAGTTTGTTTATTTGTGGTTTTAGTATTATTTATATTTTAGTGATCTTTTAATAATAATAATAATAATAATAATAATAATAATAATAATAATAATTATTATTATTATTATTATTATTATTATTATTATTATTTGCAGTTTATTTAGATGCCATACATAGACGATGACCGCATTTTTCTACCGGATTATTTGTTAGTTGATTCAGCTTTATGGTGTAGTGTTACACCGCTGATCCATTTTTCCACTGTCGAGTTCCACTTTGCGGATAGGGTTCTGAGGCAATTTGGCTTCCACCAGCCCATTCTGCGTATTCCACATGATCACTACTTTCTTCATGACATTGATGGGCGTGGCAGGCCAAGTACGAATTGGTAATCCGTACATGCCGATTACATTGTTTTGTGGAATGACAGAGGTTCATCGTTGCCGTATCGCAGTCCACTGCTAGCTGATGATTTTGAGAGTTCAGAGTACATGGTCTACTTTTTTAATCATGGAAAGCCGTACTTAACTACTCTCGAAGAGCGGGAAGAATGCTTGAAGTATAAGAAAAAATATCGTGGCAAAGGCAAATCGTCGAAAACTGTAGTGGGAGCATCTGGAAGTACAAGCGTCGGGAGTAGAAACCCCGAAGGTTGGCCAACCACTTGGGAACAACCGGAAGTGGAGCCGGTTATATGGGAAAAGGAACCGGCTCCTACACATGTACAACCAGAAGTGGGCCCGAACTCTTCAGATACTCACGGGTTTGATGATTTTGTTTTATACACACCCGAGTTTATTCCTCCACAGTCACCTCGTTACTCGAGCATGAATTTTCAGGAATTAAGAGAGTTCCTGAATTCACCAGAGATTATGGGAGGGCATAGCGATTCTGTGGACATGTTCACAACATTGACTCATATGCTCTCGGTGACTGAAGAAGATGCTGAAGAGGAGGTTGAAGAGGAAGCTGAAGATGATCCCAAGGCAGAAGAGAGGCCACAACGTAAGCAGAGAAAGAAACACACTTATTTTTCGACCATATCCGCTCATTGTCAGAAATTACGTAGGAAGATGCAAAAGAAAAAATGATTTTATGTATTTTGTTTAATACAAGAATTCTATTTTAATTTAATTTAACGTATTTTGTTGTTTATTCGATTTAATTAATCATTTGTTTCTTTATTTAATTAATTATTTATTTAATTAATCATTTCCTTAATTACAGACAAAATAAACAAAATACTAATGTAAACTAGTATAGATGCGAGTCGATCTAGGTCGGCCATTTGGACTTCTACGGATGCATAGGCACAAATTTTGGTTCATTTGGACAGTTTGATCTGGAATGTTTTTTAGCCCTACATATGGTACATCTTTTACGTTGACCCTTCTCTCTATGATGAAGATCCATACTTGTATACATGCGAGTCGATCTAGGTCGACCATTTGGACTTCTACGGAGTGTAGAATCCGGTAACCATGTTTCATGCTCTACCGAAGACCAATACTTTGAATTCACGATCGGTTGAAACTCACTTTTGTAAATTTTGATAATCCTATGGAGATCGAAGCATTCATCAACATAGGTGTACGAGTCAACATTAACGAACATACACGCTGCAACTACATGACTACATGGATATCGCCATGCTTGGAATGCTCCACAGTCACACCACACTCGTTTGAAATCGACTCGAAATACATTTGAGTGCACTGCTTCGTTGTTGCGTATGGGGCCAATAACATCAAATGTCTGATTGTATCGGTCGAAGCTGTGAACCTGCATCGATGTTGCAAGGAACACATTATCTTGCATTTTCATCACAAGCTCGGGAGCCCATTTTTGCCCCCTATTTATTAAGGCCTGAATTTCCTTCCCTTTAACTGACCAAACTTTTGCCAACCTGTAGTACGTCTCTTTCACCAGGCTTGCTATTGGGAGATGACGTGATCCTTTCAATACTCCATTTATACACTCCACAAGGTTGGTTGTCATTTGCCCGTATCATCTACCACCTTCATCATATGATTGGGCCCATCTTTCTCTCTCGATATTTTTTGCCCAACTCCATATGCGTTCGCCGTACTTCATTAAATTCTCCATCTTCCTCTCAAAATCTGGTCGTGTTAGTAGATATCCTGTGTCATAATATTGTTAGTATCGAGAGTAATCAAAACACATACATAATAAATCGATATGTTCATATAATTGAGTTTGGAAAAGATATGATGCTTACCCATGCTCAAAATCTCATTGCGAAGGTATTGATTTTTTAACATCTCGTAGTTGTTCTTACCGATGTGACGGACACAATATGCGGGGTATGCGTGCGGAGGTGTCCAACGACTTCCTTCTCGACTAATTGCTGCCTTGATACATGTCTCGCGATCGGATATAATACAAACTCCATCTTCTCGGATGACATGCTCATGTAAATTGGTCAAAAAGAAATTCCAAACTTCTGATGTCTTCTGCTCAACAATGGCGAATGCAATCGGGAAGATATTGTTATGCCCATCTTGTGCAACGGCAATCAACAACACATGAGAGTATCTCCCGTACAGCCACGTGCCATCCACTTGGATCATACGTTTGCAATAAGTAAATCCTTGAATGCAAGGCTTGAAAGCCCAGAAGAGTTGATGAAAGAATTTATACCCTTCAAGAAGTTGGCCTTGTCGATCGTATACATCCTTGGTCTGATACCTCACTATGGTGCTTGGGATGAATTCTGTCATTGCTAGTAATAAAGCCGGTAGCTCGTTGTATGACTTATCATAATCACCATACACCGACTCCATTGCCTTATCTCTTGCACGCCACCCCTTCTTGTATTTTATCTGGTATCCAAATTGTTGCGCAATGGTTGCCTGAATCGTTGAAACCGGAACCCTTGGATTTGCTTCTACCAGCTTCATCACGTGATGGCTTATCACAGTTGAGTCTAATTTTCGGTGGTCCTGGTCGATGGAAGTTCGTAAACATGTGTGATCTCCATTGTACTTTGTGACCTCCCAACGACCTAATCTCTTAGGCTTCAAAACTCGAATCATCCATTTGCACTCTGGTCCATACTTCACTCACTTGGCATAGAAAGTCCCCTGGCTCGATTCTATAACATCGTAGTCCACGTGGTTCCTGATACTGTACTCTTTCACTGCCAATATAGCTTCATCATTTTCATCAAATTGAAGCCTTTCCGATAACTCACCATGTTGACTCGAAGTTATTCGAGGAATATCCGGGACTTGAGGCGTTCTCATCGCATCAAAATCTACTGAACCCATGTGAGCTGGAGGTTCATAGAATGTAATATCGCCTGCGGTCGGAACAAATTCTCCAACGCCTAAATCAGGGGCAGCACCAACATCATCAGGGAACAAATCAGGATCATCAATATCTTCATCTTCGCTAGAATCGCCAAGTGATTCTCCCCACCGACCGCGTAGGTTTTCCACAACAGCATCAACGGTCGGATCAACAGTCGGCCCGTACGATGAACCATATATCGAAGGCTCGGCTGGTGAAATGCACTCGATGTCCCACTAGCCAACAATGAGACAAAACTACCTCCGGGCATATCAAGCTCATTACCGTAATCCATTCCAGCAGATTCTCCAACGACGTTTCTAAATGGGTCAGGAGCATCATGCACCTCGACAAACAACTCGATATATCGAATCCCCATAGATTTATGCTCTGCAATCATCATTTGAACATCATCAGCATCTTCAAGATTGATTGCACAATATCTGACTGGATTTTCACATGTCAACCACCGGTAACGCAAGCCATGAATCCTTTTTCCAATTTTGTGTGATATTTTCTCCTTTATTTCTCGAAGCGTGACTTCTTTTTCAAATCTCATCTTCGTACTGCTTTCAGATTCAAATACAATCCCGACATCAGTTTTCACCATCTGTCCATTGTAATGGACAATAGTCATAAATGTGTTGTTGTTGCTCATTCTCTCTACATGTTCAAAACATATATCAAATCTACATGCATAACATTCGAATAAACTAAATCAACTCAAAATGAACATACTAAAAAAATGAACATACTAAATAAAAATGAACATTCTAAATTTAAAAATGAACATACAAAATCAACTCAAAAAATAAATTTAAAAAAAATCAAATCTACATATATAACATTCTAACAAACTTAAATAAAACTACATGCATAAAATTTAAATTATATCAAACATACAAAACAAAACGAACTCACTCACTAAAAAAAACTTAAAAAAATCGAATTTACTTACAATATTTTCGTCACTGATTTCTTCTTCTTCTTCTTCTTCTTCTTCTCCTCCTTCTTCTTCACTCAAATTTTCACTGATTCTTTCTTATTCTTCTTCTACACTCAAAATTTTACATTCAACCTTAACTACTTAATACAAAAAAATTTCCGATCTTACCCCTATCCCTCTTCTATAAACACTTACATATTTTTAAACTTTACCCTTATATTTTTTAGAACCTATCCCTTAACCCATCCCATTCATAAACCAAATCACCAGCCTAAACCTAACCCTATTCTGGCATGCATGCATGACTGTGCACATCAGGAATCTTTGGGCACTATTCAAAGTCAGACTCACCTAGGTGAGTCTTTCACTATTCAAAGTCGGACTCACCTGGGAGAGTCTTTCTCTATTCTGCCATGCATGCATTCCCGTGTACGTGTCTTTCACTATTCAAAGTCGGACTCACCTGGGAGAGTCTTTAATTTTTTATTCGAAAATTGCAAATTACTATTCAAAGTCAGACTCAGATGAGTCCTTCTTTGTTTTTACTGTAGAAAGTGCAATATATTGGGAAATAAAAACCAATGTGCAATATGTTGGGAAAAAAATTCTTCTACAATATTTAGGTAAAAATTCCCATAAAATACATAAAATTAAAGTAGAACACTAAAGTGAAGTACATATAAAAACGTATCAAAATTAGATTAAAAAGTTAATTTACATATGTACTGTAACACCCCAAAAACCGGTCTAGTCGGAATTAGATTCCGATGATCGGAGTATTGATATTTAATATTAAAATATCAGATCATTGCTATAGATATATTGTTATAGGACCTTAACTGAACCAAGCCTTTAGTTAAGACTGCCTTTAAAATGCCTTAATATGATGTTTTGAGCTAGGCGTTTCGATACCGCCAGACCCGTACAGAAACGACCTAGGTAAGGCATTTCGAAATGGTTAAGGGGCGTTCCGATATGGTGTAATTGTATTAACTAACTTTTGGACTTTTGCTCAACCGTTTCGATACGGTTTCACTCGTTTTGAAACGGGTTCCCTGTTTCGAATATATTTAAAGAAAAAATTGAAAGGAAATGATAAGGTGATGACTCACCAGCTTGTTTGCCACCTTCTCTCACGTGAATGATTGAAAAAGATGACTAGTGGTCATCTATATGTTTGATAGTGATAAGATAAAGAAAAGATAGAAACTATTATTAAATAGCTTACCCTTGGTTGAGGGAAACATTTTTTGTTGGTTTAGGGGGAGGTGGGGAAATGATTAAAGATATAATTTTATTAAAATGAATAAAAGAAGAGCTTCCATCTTTGTTGGCTTCACCGAGACTCATTTCCTCCTTTAGCTATTGAATATGCTCACACCTCCATTGTCATCTTCTCCACCAAGAAAGCATACACCTCCCTAGTTGGACTTCATGAGCTTAAGCTTACCTTGATTTAAGAACATCAATTTATAGCTATCGATCGGTTCAAGAAGTGGAAAAGATTAATCCATCATCTCCATCGAAAGCTAGGAATAAAGGAATCGCCATCCGGGAGCCTTATGAGCTTCGGATATTGAGGTGAGTGTAGTCAGAGTCTCGGAATTGGGTGAGGAGCCTTTTCGAATTTAGCGTTATTGATTTTATATGATTTACTAACTATTGAATTAAAGGGACTTTGTATAAAGCATCATTTGAAAAACATATTGGTAAGTATTGGATCGATTCATTGTCCATAACATTGCAATTAATGTCATGGAAATCATTGAAGCATTGACATATAGAATCATTGACATGTGTTTATTGGTATTGCCTGTTTTTATGGCTACATGATTATTGAGATATTGTCATTGAATCATTGATATCAAATTATTGTCATTGAATCGTTGATATTGAGTTATTGTTATCAGACCCTATGATCGAAGTATTGGATACAATTGGCATGTCATAGAATTCATGAGCTCAGTGGTACGGAGTTTATACGGTGTAGTGGAGGGATGTGATTTGTGTTGGTCAAAACGGTGTAGTGGAGGATAATGGACCATATTGTTCATTGTTGGTGTGGTGGTGGAATTCGTGTATCCAAATATGGTTGAAATCGATCCAAGGAAGAAAGTACCAGATCAAGATCGGGATTAGCTGGAAGTTTGGCAAGTCACCACGGGTTTAATGTAAAGTACCTTTGTCCCTTTTGAACTCCTAGAATGGTGGCAAAGTAGTTAAAGTAGTTGATGACGATGTTTTGTTTATGTGTATAAAGGCTATGTGTGGTACGTGGATAAAGAGTCTTAAATGGCCTGCTAAGTTTGCTTGAAAATGGCTTAATATGCATAATTGGCTTAAAAAGGTGAAAACGTAGTAAACGTGTTCGAATGATGATGAAAATTGGCATGATAGTAGTTTATATCATTGGATTATTGCATTTGGACATCGTTTGGTAGGTTAAATCGAATAAAAACTAGCAAGAATCTGTCATTACAGGTCAGGCCGTATCGAAACGGGTGATGGCGTTTCGATACGGGTAAGCATAATTGAACCTAAGAAAACAGGGCGCACCGAAATGGATTAGGGATGTACTGAAACATTTGGTCACTAGAATCCCTCGTTCCGATACGAGTTTATAGCGTATCGAAACATGTCAAAGTCAAAGGAAGTCAACTCGTACCGATACAAGGCTTGCTCGTATCGATACGGTCAAAGGAGAAGAGTCAACATGGATTGACCATTGTCCACCCGTATCGAAACATGCTTGAGTGTTTTGAGACATGGTTAGTTAATTTTTTTAAAATGTCATAATCTGAAGGTTTGCATTGTTTACAGTTTGGTCACTGTGTTTTGGATGATTAAATTGAATGAGTAAATGAACATTGTTTTGCATGAAAATTTACAGACCTGCTAATATTGTACTGAATTTAATTGTGTTATAATCTATTGTATTGAAGGACCTTTATTTTGTCAGGTTTACAAATTAGTCTCTGAAACTTGTAATAATTATAGATTGGTCCTAATTGATTAATTACTGTTTTGAAATGAGTGAATTGGACTAAGTTATACATCTGGTAAAGTTTTGTTGTGTAATATTGTCTAAGTGTTGAAATTGGAATGAAATTTTATCGCACTGATTACCGTATCGTTCACCGGTAACATGCTCCGACCCGGTTCTCGACCAGGCCGAGAAGGGGGTGTTACATGTACATTTTGTATTTACTATATAAAAAGAAAATGATTTTATATAACATGTTATGCTAAAGTTATATAAAAAGGAATAAATTAAAGCACAAATTAAGAGTACATGACACAAAAGAATAAACAAAAGGTTAAAATACGAAAAATAAATGTGACAGAAATTGAATAATGTAAAGACTAAAATATAAGACAATAAAAGAACGAACTGAAATAAATCAAAACAAAAGAGGAAAAAAATTAAAAACATAAATTAAACATGAGCATAATTGAAAGAAATGTAAAGTGAAGATGCGAAAATTAAAGAAATAGAAATTGAAGAGCAAGAAATAAAGAAAAGAAATTTAAAGGAGCAAAAATTGAATAAAGGATGAATAACTAATAACAAAATTGCAGAAGGATTTTTACACGTCTTAACGCTTTGGATCTTCACTATTCTAAAGCCGAAACAAAAAGGAAATCTCGAACCAAGAAAAATGCTAGAAAATCTTCTGCTTTTTATTTCTTTCAAGAATGTTTCTTGTATTTTCTATGTATGTCATCATTGTGCTTGTGAGAATTACAAAAGAATGAAGCCTATTTATAAGCTTCAAGAAACCCTAAAAGTATGATATCTTCTACATCAATGCTAATTATTCTTGAAAAGGGAATAATGCCTTTACTTGGGCACCAAACCACTTTCCTTACATTCAACATGATCCTAAATTAATCAAAACAAATAGGGAAAGGTCTAAGATTGAATTTAAATACAAATAAGCAAGTTGATAAACAAACATCCCAAAAAGTAAAACACCAGCAATAACATGCCCAAGTCAAAACCCTGCTTTAGCATAACGCAATCAAGCTACATATCAACAAAAAACGCTACAACCACCAAGAGCAAGATCCATACAAACATTCATCCCAAAATACAATCCAAAAAACATCCCTTGCTGCAACACAACACCATCGAAACAAACACCAGGGACACATTGCAATCACCAAGAACAAATACTCAAACAATCACACGAAATCATGTTGTTGATCCACGCCTCCTTTCGCCAACATATCTACCATACCATTAGCTTCGCGAAAAATAGAGCGAAAAACCACGCAAGGTAGCACATGACATGCCTCATCAATTTGATTAAACCCTTGCCACAAGGTTGCCTTCTTCTTTGCTGATGAACTTAACCCCTGCACATTCCACGACAACACCTTCATAACGCCAACTAATCCTCACAATCCCCCTTGTCAATCAATTTCGCAATATATTTCACAATTGCCTCATCATTCCTTATAGTTGATTCTCCTAAGAATTTACCCAACTCCACAGCCGCATGAGCCTCCTTCAATAACGCCTGTTGCCTCAACACAAAATTCGAACTCACCTCGGCAACCTTTTGCTTCGAGCCTTTACGTCGCCCATCACCTTTCTTATGCAAAGTTGCCAGTATCTCTTGATCGATAGGCAAGAATAAATTTAGGATGATTTCTGATGCAGCTTTACGCTTAGCAGATTCCTAAACAATATGGTCTTCTATAGGTTCCACAGGAACTTCATATTGGTTATCAATGGGCCCAATTTTACCAGCCTCCAAATTCATCGTCATAAACTTCACATAACACTCTATCAATGCCAATTTATTCAATCCCGTCACCCTATCCAGCCCATGTGTAATCCCCTTGATCCGGACTAGTCGTTAGACCCGAACTAAGAAGATCATATTAGGTTTACCGAAGCAAACTCGAACATTCATATTCGAATTACCGTCCATTTTTTCTTTTAACTTGTCTAGATGCATTATTAAGGCCTAATGTGTGTATAGCAGCAACGGTTCAATTTTCATTCGATTCGAACATCGATAAGGCACTCAATTGCAAAACGAGTACTCTAGGGACCAAAACGTAAATATGAATAAATACAAGTACTTATTTAAGTTTCAGGTTACCAATTGTTAATTAATCATATTTCATCCCAGCATGTCAAATTTCAGCTTCAACGGATAACGAATAAGCATCCAATTTAGCCAAATACGAAATTAAGGACTAAAATGTAAAACAACCAAATAACAGGAACTAACACGTTTGTAACAGCTTCGTACAACAATTAGATACATTTTAAACATGCTTGCAAAAACTCAAATCAAATGGACATCATTTACCTATTCAATTGATGTAACATCATACAGTGACCAAATTGCAAAGAATTCAAACTCGGTAAAATCCATTAATTGAATTAACCACCAGCCATTACAATACATGGGCTGCAGCCTATGCATTTTTGGGAATTTGAATTCCAACACAACTTATCCAAAAACTTACGAACGACATTAACACTCTTCTAATAATAAATCATCGTTAAACACGTATGCACAAATAGTTACCAATTTAATCAACACAATTCATAACTATACAAGTAATCTAGAGGCATGCTTCCTAACAAAATACATCATTATCCATTAAGCAACAAATGATCAAGACCTCGACATAGACTATAAAATAATTAAGGGATTAAAACATATGACCATAAGCACTCATTGAACACAAGTAACCAATCTAATCATTATTTAAACCATTAAAATCATTTGGTCATAACTATCAAGTATACAAAGCATTAATATAAAACCAACATGTTATTCATTCCATACAATCATCGTCTAACGTAATATAAAATCAATCAAGTTATCATTTCCTAAATAAAACAATCCATCCCAATATTCTACCTACATTCCTTATTACAAATATTAATAATATCGTAACCATACCATTTGAATTCGTTTGTCTTTGAATCCACCTTGCCTTGGACCACGACCCCAAACTTGCTTTTATTCACTACATTGATGGAAGAAAAGAGAGCGTAAGCATATAATGCCTAGTGAGTGCACTCAAAAAGGATAAAACGCCAATGCAGTTTTAAAACAAAAGCCGATATTAGAAATCCATATTAGAGCAAGTCAAACACACCATTTCCAAAGCATTTAAATAAATCATGCCTGTTCGAAACGTAAGCGTCATGCTTTCATAATAACCTTTTATTCACAAAACATTTAATGAAACATGCTTATTAAAGCATAAGCATTTTCTCGTTTATTTTCAAAACGAATCATGCATAAAGACAATATGCATCCAAACACTTTTCTCAAGTCTCATGCTTATTCAAACCAAAACATTTCTCATATATAAAACATGTATCACAAATCTCATGCATTAACCATAATGCAAAATCTCAATGCAAGCTTCTCATGCATGAACATCATAAACATATCTCAAAATGGAATCTCGTGTATAAATCTCATTATACAAAACTATTTAAAATCATGACACATGTAATCTCATATATTGGCATTCAAGTGACCCGTATGGAATCTACCCCCATCCTTGGATATCACTACCCCTATCTATTCATGTTCGGATATGCGGATATCTTGATGGCACTACCCCCATCAAGTCTCATGGTGAAATCTACCCTCACCATAATCTCACTTCGGCCGGGATGGCACTACCCCCATTGCCCGTTGGTGATAGAATCTATCCCTATCACTCGCAACACAATAGAATCTACCCCTATCACTCCCAACACAATAGAATCTACCCCTATTGTGTAACTAAAGAATTTGTCTTACGTGCAAAATTTTTATATTATAGTGCACGTCTCATCCTATTGGTCGACCAATTATATACGACAATAATAAAATCCGATCTCTTGCCAATATACACTTTAAAACCATGATACCTCACTGTTTTTCAATGCATTTAACCAAAACATTTTCAATGCATTAAACCATGCATTCAGAAGTAAAAACCATACTTACATGGATCATTTACCAATGTATCCATCATCAATATATGATAAAAAATCAGTATATATCATACTCAAATTATGTATAAACAGTAGGTAAATTCATCAATGTTTTTAAACCAAAACATGAAAATCAAGTCTCATATAAAACCAATATTCAAAAGGCAAAAATAGGGAAAATTTACTTTCGAGCTTAGCTAAGCTTTAACTAAACCCCCAAAGCCATAATTCAAACCTCTTTATAGTACCAAAAACACATCTGCATTCACCAACTTGTTATCACATTGGTGCCAAAGCCTCGACGCCAATGTTAGTAATGCAAAAGAGAGAATCCCACATTGAGTGGGAAACTAACATGTGAAGGGTATTTATAGTCTTCATATCTCCCTCCCTTGTTGAGTGATAGAGAACAAGGGCTAGTCTCGCGCGCCGCCGCCGCCGCCGTCTGTCCGTCTCGTGGCAATACGTGTCTACGACGCGTCCTGTTTTGCAGATTATTTTACCAACAATTTAGAAATGAATTTCCAATCTGCAAATATGTCGCACCCTCTAAGCAAGCTGATTCCTGATTTATCCAAACTCGATGCACTTAATGGCAACAACTACCGAAATTCAAGTGCACGACTATGAGAATCTTATGTCCGACATCATAGCCGAAGGGATACAAATGTGTGAAGTTTTGCAAGCAAACGTCTTAATTGAAAAACTTCCAAAGTCATGGTCCGACTACCGAAATTCTCTCAAGCACAAGAAGAGAGACATTTCACTTCAAGAGTTGGTGGGGCACATGAAAATTGAAGAGGCCAACCGTTTGAAAGATAAGGTTACTAATAACTTTAGTCAATTATCTTTTAATTCTAACCTGGTTGAATCTAGTGGTGCTTCAGGGTCTAAATTCAAAAAGACCATGAAAAAAGGGTGTTCAGAGTCAAAAGACGAAACCTCAGAAAAGCACCAACTTCAAGAAGCAGCCACCAAAAACCAAGCCGGACAAGAAATCCCTCAAGTGCTATGTTTGTGGACAAGTTGGTCAAAAAGCATACCAGTGCCAACATCGCCTAGACCGCCAGAATGAGCACAAACCACATCTACACGTGGCTGAGGACATGGATGATGACATCATTGCCGCGGTGGTTTCTGAAACAAATTTGGTGGAAAACAATTCTGAATGGGTGGTGGACACTGGTGCATCCCGACATTTCTGTGCAAGGAAGGAGTTTTTCACCGAGTTCGAGGATGGGAGCAACGGTGAACGTGTGTACATGGGGAACTCTAGCAGCTCTCAAGTGCTAGGCAAAGGCAAGGTTTTACTCAAGTTGACATCCGGTCAAACTTTAGCTTTGAATAATGTTTTGTATGTACATGCCTTGCGTAGAAATTTGATAAGTGGTGGGCTTCTGAATAAGGCATGCATTAAGTAAGTTTTTGAGGCAGATAAACTTGTACTTTCCCGAAATGGTGATTATGTTGGGAAAGGGTTTTTAAATGAGGGTTTATTTGTCATAGAAACTCAACTTAATGAGAATAAAGCTACCACTTCTGCTTATATTGTTTGAATCTGTTGATATGTGGCATGCTAGATTAGGACACGTAAATATTCTATCTCTAAAGAAAATGATGACTATGAATATTCTGCCTAAACTAGACATAACAAACTTTAAAAAATGTGAAGTTTGTGTAGAAGCCAAGCATGCTAAACCTACCTTTAAAACTGTTTCTAAAAGAAAGACTGAACTGTTAGAGCTTATACATACTGATCTAGCAGACTTTAGAAACTCTGAAAGTAAAGGTGGAAAACACTACTACATAACTTTTGTAGATGATTACTCTAGATATACAAAAGTTTATCTCATAAGAACTAAAGATGAAGCTGAAAACTTCTTTCTTATTTATAAGGCAGAAGTAGAAAATCAGTTAGATAGGAGAATAAAACGTGTTAGGTTTGATAGAGGTGGTGAATATGGATCTAATTTTCTAAAAGAGGTTTGTGAGACGAATGGCATAATCCATGAAACTTCAGCCCCCTATTTTCCTCAACAGAAAGGTATAGCAGAGAGGGAAAATAGAACTTTAAAAGAGATGATGAACTCATTGTTGATAAGTTCTGGGTTGTCTGACAACATGTGGGGGAAGCCATTCTATCGGCTAATCACATATTAAACCGAGTACCTCATAAGAAAATTGATTCTACCCCATATGAATTATGGAAATGGTATGCCCCAAATCTACAATACTTGAAAGTGTGGAGGTGTCTGGCCAAAGTGGGGTTGCCAGACTTTAAGAAGTCCACCATTAGACCTAAGACCGTTGATGCAGTGTTTATAGGTTATGCTTCTAACAGTGCCGCGTATAGATTCATGTCTTTACAAGACTCTTCTATTTGTGAATCTAGGGATGTTGTTTTCTTTAAAGATATCTTTCCTCTCAAGAAATCTAGATTAAATGTTGAAACACAAATAGAAAACTTGCCGTCCACTTCTTCTAGTGTGCCTGCTAGGTCTTCTCAAGAGATAGAATTTGAGCCTAGAAGAAGTAAGAGACAAAGAGTTGAAACCTCTTTTGGACCATATTTCATAACTTCATTTATTTCTGAGATTAATGATTATGACACTCTTTCTGATCCTATAGCTCAAGCCTTTTTGTTAGATGAGGATTCTAAAACATATGAAGAAGCTATACGATCTATTGATGCTAGTTTTTGGAAAAGCGCTATAAAAGATAAACTAGAATCAATAATGTCTAATCATTCTTGGGAATTAGTTGGCTTGCCTAGAGGATTTAAGACCATCAACAATAAATGGGTCTTTCGAAAGAAACTCAGACCAGATGATTCTATTCAGAGATATAAGGCAAGGCTAGTAGTCAAAGGGTTCACTCAAAAATTTGGAATAGACTTCTTTGATACATATTCTCCTGTAACCAAAATCTCAACGATCCGTGCATTGTTTGCACTAGCCTCCATTCACAAGTTGCAAGTACATCAAATGGATGTAAAGACTACATTCTTAAATGGAGACCTAGATGAGGAGATCTATATGGAGCAACCCCTTGGTTTCGAGGCACCTGGTATGGAAGGTAAATTATGTAGACTAAAAAAGTCTCTTTACGACATGAAACAAGCTCCTAAACAGTGGTATGAGAAATTTCATAAAACTATTCTTAGTTTTGGTTTTGTTGTGAATGGTTCGGATGCATGTGTGTATTCGAAGATGTTTGGTGTAGATCGTGTCATCATAAGTTTGTATGTTGACGACATGTTGATTTTTAGCACCAACATTGAGTCCATTAACAAAACTCAACATTTTTTATCCACTAAATTTGAGATGACTGATTTGGGAGAAGTTGATGTAATCCTAGGAGTCAAAGTTACTAAAACAGAAAAAGGATTTTCTTTAGGTGAAACACACTACATTGAGAAAGTGTTAAAGAAGTTTGACAGTTTTGACATTGTTCCTGTACGAACCCCATATGACTCTAGCATTCATCTTTTTAAGAATAAAGGAAGTAGTGTTTCCCAAACTGAATATGCTAAAATAATTGGGAGTCTAATGTTCTTAATGAACTATACTCGACCAGACATTGCCTATGTTGTGAGCAGACTTAGTAGATATACTCGCAACCCGAGTAGTGAACATTGGATTGCTCTTAGACACTTACTTAAATACCTTAGGGGCACTATTGATTGGAAACTTAATTTTGTTGGCTTTCCTTCTGTTTTAGAAGGATATTGTGACGCCAACTGGGTTTCTGATAGTGACGAAGTAAGCTCTACGAGTGGATATATTTTTACCTTGGGTGGAGCAGCAATCTCCTGGAAGTCTTCTAAACAGACTTGTATTGCTCATTCTACTATGGAGTCAGAGTTCATAGCTCTTGACTTAGCTGGGCAAGAAGTCGAGTGGCTCAGAAATCTTTTAGCTGAAATTCCGTTGTGGGGAAAACCGACTCCTCCAATTTCCTTACTATGTGATTCACAAGCTGCGATATGTGTTGCCAAGAACCAAGCTTACAATGGTAAGGAAAGGCACATTCGTATAAGACATGAATCAGTGAGACATTTGATAAGGAATGGAGTATTCTCTCTAGAGTATGTGAAGTCGAAAAGGAACCTAGCAGATCCGCTTACCAAAGGATTAAGTCGGAAACTGGTCCTAGATTCGTCGAGGGGGATGGGTTTAAAGCACATTAGTTGAGGAATTCATGGTGGATACCCAACTTAGTTATCTAAGTTCAATGTGGTCAAACGAAACCATGGAAAGACTCATAGTGTACATTTCTCAATACTTATCCCTATGACGAATAATGTACATGCCCAGGTTGAGTATTATTACTCTTAATAAATTCATAGCCCAGGTTTTGGGTGGTCTTAGTGAGAAAGACTTGATGAATTTACTGAATCATGGTTGAATACTTATTCTTAATAAGTTTATAACACAAGTTTGAATGTGTTGTCCTATTGAGAAGGATAAGATGAACTTACCGCCAGAAAAGGTTGAGTTTCAAGAAACTCTTAATGAATTCAAAGTTTGAATGATCCTATTGAGAAGGAAATATTGAATTCACCGACAATGAGGTTGAATATATATTCTTAATGATTTCTTAGACCAATTGTTGGGTAGTTCGTTTATAACGAACTTGAAGAAAATCACCATAAATCCTGAGAGGTTGAACTATTGTAATAGTTCTTAATTATTTCATAGTCCTTTTGGATTGTTTTATTGAGAAAAACCAGATGAAATAACCTATGTAAGTAAGAAGAGTTAGCCGCCTTCTATGAAAAACTTTGGGCTGTTTTTCTAAAACACTGACTACAAATCCTGAGGTAAGATGGCTAAATATACATTTGTATATATATCTTACGCATCGAGGACTTCGGTGGATGAAGGATAAATGAATTAGGTGTGTGTTATAAGTTTACTCTTATCTTAGAAAGTTCAAGACTAGTTTCACTTATCTAAGAGAAGAATTGCTTATTATCACTATGTACTAGTTCAAGATTCGTTCACTAGTGCTTAAGAATCTAATTTCATTGATGATCCTTTTGGAAGATTGCTGTTGAGTGTAAGAGAATTCTTTCGCATTAGTGGGGGAATGTTAGTAATGCAAAAGAGAGAATCCCACATTGAGTGGGAAACTAACATGTGAAGGGTATTTATAGTATTCATATCTCCCTCCCTTGTTGAGTGATAGAGAATAAGGGCTAGTCTCGCGCGCCGCCGTCGTCCATCTCGGCTCGTGGCTCGTGGATGATTCATAAAGAGTTGATGTTTGAAATTCTGTATTTACAGAGGATAACATTTGTTTTAGCTGTTTCGAATTATGTATTAATCAGAATTAAAACAGTCTGATTTTAATCTGAATTTTGAGATTGTAACTGGACAGAATTACAGCTTAATTCAGCTGTTTAATTATGCCAGTTACGGGGCATAATTGCAGCAATAAAACAGTGTTATAACAGCTGATTTATGGCAATAATTCGGATTAAATTTGTGGTTGTTGAAAAAATGAAAGGACGATTTTGTTCTTCATTTTCAGCCTATAAATAGCATGCTTTGCATGCTTCATTTTTATCACAATTCAGAAAAAGTTTTCATATACACTCTCATAGCTCTCTTCCTTTTCCACCGTTCTCCACTTCAAGTTCGGGTGTACGAACTTTGAAGAGCCCGTGTTAACCTCAGGGGACGTTTTCGTCCGTAGCAGCGATTACACACATCGGGGCAAATTCGTTTCTAAGGCAGTGGCAGCTTCCATGACACGATTCAGTTTGTTCTTCAGTTTCTTTGATTTTCCCAGTCAGTACTAACACCCTGTTTTGCAAATTATTTTACCAACAGCCAACGCCTCGATGCCTAACCGAAACTCGTCCGAACAATTACTATCTTCCACAAGAAAATACAAGGGTCAATAACAATATAACCACACTAAAATAACCAATTTATTATAGCACCACCATCACAATTATTCAAACCATTCCTATATCCCCTAAAAACTCGCGACAGCCCACTGCCCTGTTTTCCTTTGAAATTCATAGTCTCCCTTTTTTATTTATAATAATAATAGGATTAATATGCTATACACAGGCGGTGGAAACTGAAAATTTCCACAAGCGCCTTAGTTTTAGGGTATAGGAAGTTAGTTTAGGGTATAAGGTTTAGGGGTTTAGATGTAGGGGATTAGAATTTAGGGATAGTTGTTTCAATTTAAGGTGTATGATTATAATTGAGTGTTTATAGGTTAGGGTTTAGTTTTAGGGTAATATAGTGAGGATTTAAGTTTTAACCTATAAACCCTAAATTATAACCCTAAACCTTAAATTGAAACAACTATCTCGAAATTCTAAACCCATACACCTAAACCCCTAAACCCTATATCCTAAACTAACTCCCTATACCCTGAAACTAAGGCACTTGTGAAAACTTTCAGTTTCCACCGCCTGTGTATAGGATATTTATCCATAATAATAAAGCCCTGTTTTCCTTTGAAATTCAGTCTCCCTTTTTTTATTTATAATAATATTATTATTATTATTATTATTATTATTATTATTATTATTATTATTAGCTACAGCTCATGCGAACCACAAAGCCACATGAATTAGGAGGGCAGCAGCAGCCCTCTCACGCACTACTCTACTGCCCCACTCGATTTCTGTTTTTATTTTTCAATCAAATATCGTATATAATTTGGAAATGAAGCAGTGGCCACGCCACGAACCAAAATCCTGCGCAAGGATTCACGCAGCGCCACTGCCCAGACTTGGCCATACGATTCTTTTTTTTTTCTCCTTTTAATTTCTTTTACGTGCATTTCTTCGAACACTAACCACGCAAACTAATATATGATCTAATAGTTCAATCAACACTCTACCAATTAACCTTATCTAAGAACTCAAATCTAAAATCAACCAATTAAATTAATTCCGGAATCAATTTCATAAAATTGAGTTTAGATTATATCTAACCCACAAGAATAACTCATAACCCAATTAAAACATTTAGATTTCATCAATCAAATCACGATTCACTCATTATCATCTAGAAATTAAATTAATCAATTACAATTCATTTTAACATCAAAAGACAATAGAATTGATAGATAATCAACACAAAATAATTAGAAGATCTTTAGAAAATCAAAGCATACCCAAATAAATTGGAACTTGAAAATCAAGATTCCCGTAAATATGTTTCTCTTTTTTTTAGAAAATAATAACCGTCGTCAAATTCTAATTAGAAATAGATAATAAAATTTTTATTTAATAAATAGGTCAAATAATATCATAAAACCACATTTTTAATTATTTTTACAAAAATACCATTACTATTATTTTACAACCTTTTGTAAAATAGTCGCCATTTAATTTATATTAAAACAACTCAACTAAATTTATTTAAACTCAATTTTATCATTTATGAAACTTATTAAATATATTTTTCACAAATACTCATCATGACAAATTTCTCGAAATTAATTTAATTACCTAAATTATTTTCCGAAATTATTTAATTCACTAAAGCCTAACCCAAAATTCCAACTCGATTCCGGTAATTCACCCTAATCTCCTAGCCCATTTTCCGGGGCGTTACAATTCTCCCCCTCTAAAAGAAATTTCGTCCTCGAAATTTACATAAGGAAACAAAGCAAATACAAACCTCCCTTCATCCAACAACTTCCTCGATTACACTTACGCCACATAACTTTCACAAATTCAATCATCTCGATGAACAACACCTAATTGCTAGAGGTTTAATCCGAAACATTCCTTACCAATGGTAGAACCAACAAATCTTAACTTTCTCTTTACAAAAACAATAAAGGGTCCATCAAACCTTGCCACATAAATGTAAGCAAATCATCAATTACACCCTCGAGCTCAAACCATTTTGACAAAACAAGTCACAAAACCGGCCTTCCCATTTATCTACATATCGTCTACTAAAACTCGATTCAACACACCATTACAAACTATTATCTACAACTTTCATCCACGGAGAAACGTCGAGAAACACTCAACCACCAATATGATATCGGGTTTCTCGTTGTCTCAATCCGCACAAAACTTATCTAACTACCAACCTCAAAACAACGCCAAAATAACAAAGACTGCTTTTAGCTTGCACCAATCTTTTCCAATATCCAATCATCCTTCACAAACAATTCTCAATTCACAACCCTTTGTAAAACATCAATAACTCCTCAAAACTACAACCAACATCAACAACTTCACTTAACCAATCATCAATCTCAATCCATGAATTGGATCAAAAAAAATTCAATTCATAAAGAACAACTATCTCAACTAGATAGTTAAGCTAATTTCGATTTCAAACTTGTAAAACCAATTTTCATAATTTCCTCGACCAACAAAAAACCATTAAGTTCAAACAACATAACCATAATTCGCTCTTGAAACCATTATAAAATAATTTAACCCAATTAAATTCATTTTATTCACAAATACATAGAAATAATAGATTAAGGTCACAAAGCGTGTGAAATGTCAATAAGAAACCATAGCTCACCTTGCTTGATAGGAGTTCAACCAAAATGAGCTTTCCCTTGTATTCTAACGTGAAAATAATTATTAACCAAAAATCCATCGATTCGCTCAAGTCTAAAAATCATTGGATAAAAATAGATTAGAAATAAGTCCAAAAAATCAATTGATCATTGAAAAAACATTTTAGAAAAGTAGAAAAACGAAAATAATAGTTCTAATTTGAAATAAAATTAGAAAATCCATGTTTTAGAGAAAAATATTAACCATCGGTAGTAATTTTTTAAGCAAAAGAAAATTGAGTTTGTCAAAATACAAAGAGTGCATTTGCTCCTTGTAAGACCTGAATTTTATCTGGGTACCCATATATATTATATAAATAAAGCCCAAATAATAAATAAATAAATAAAAGGTCCAATTTACATTATAAAGTCCATTGTACATAAAATAGGCATCCCTAAATACCCCAAACCCTTTACTAAATCCAATACAAATGTCCCTCTAAGCCCATTTAAAATACAAGGCTCAATTCAAAAATCTGTCCCAACTCTTGAAACCCAAACAAACACAAATCTGTCCAAGAAAACACAAGTCTCTCGTCCAAATTTGCTATCAAAGGGACACATGGCAGTTCCCGATTGGTTTGTTTCCCCCTCACTTGGATCAAGCTTACGCTAACATCAAGGCCTGCATCACCCTATAAATAGGGAGAGAGAAAAGTCAGACTAATTAATAATGATAATAATTACTTTCCATAAAATAATGATAATAACTAATATAGTAATCAAAGAGAGAGAGAGAGAGAAAGTTACCATCTTGGGAATCAGAACCACCACGGAAACCGAAGCGTTGCCGGAAAGTTGGAGCTGTCGCCGGAGAGGCTCAATCGTCGCTGGAAAATCGTTAATTCCTTTATTTGAACCTCATTTCAGATCTGTAAAAAAGATAAACAAACATGTTAGTCTTTTAAAAATGAATAAAAAAGGATTAAAAGGTTCCAAGTGTTTACCTATTTGAATCATACACGACGGTCGGTGTTAAGGCTTCGACGGAGTCGAAAAGGTATTCAGCGCAAGGGTAAATTTAGGCTAGATCGAGGAAGAATGGTGGATTCTTTCTAATCCGGTTAGTTAGGTTCGATTTTGGGGAAGAAAGGGTTGGATCCAGTTGGATCAGAGTAGATTTAAGGTTTAAGATAAAAAAATCAAAATTTAGGGAATTTTTAGGGTTCCGACGCGTCAGCTGGAAATCGCTTCACGGCAGCCGACCGGAACCTC
The DNA here is from genome assembly GCA_030270665.1 of Hibiscus trionum. NCBI lineage: Eukaryota > Viridiplantae > Streptophyta > Magnoliopsida > Malvales > Malvaceae > Hibiscus > Hibiscus trionum. Next base: position 30,608,677 of record BSYR01000005.1, read on the forward strand.
ACAGTGGTCGGAGTGGTATTCGGTGACTGGGAAACATGTTTTGGTGGTTGGTGAATGGTGGTTGAGGATCAAACTTTAAAAATATAAAGAATGGGTGAAGAACATTGATGAAAATGGGAGTTTTGATCCATTGGGATCTTTATTTCTAGAAAAAAAATGTGTTAGTGATTAGAGAATTTAAAGAGATGGGGTGAGTTCGGTTTAAGAGAGAGAGGGGGGGTAAATGAGTTAGAATCGAGTTTGGGGCTGAGGTGAACCTTATATAGGCTGGGTGAAACTACATTGTTTTGGACCTCGGGTCATAGAGGAGATTTGTGCATCTAAGTTGGGTCGGGCAAAAAGATCCAGGCGCCTTAAAGAAATTTGGGCTATTTCAATTTTTAGTCCCTTTAAGTTTTTGAATGTGATGCAATTTTGTCATCATTCGCAATAAAATCAATATTAAAGTTTGCATTTCTTTCAATTTCTTCATTAATTTCAATTGTTTAATTTATTTTAATTGTTTTAAATTATTTGTATGTTGTATGATTTAAAATGAAGCATATAGTATAATTGTTTAGATTACTTTATTCACTTCACCTAATTAATAAATTTAAATAGGGAGAAAAATGTAGAAAATAAATGAATATTAAATGGAAACTTTAATGTTCTAAGTTGGTTAGTGTCTCATTGTAATGAGATGTTAATCAATGGGACATTTTAGTTGAATATTTAATATTTCATTTAAACTTAGAACATTGTAATCACACATAGTTAATCTGATTAAAATAAAAATTAGGATAAGATTTAAATAGTTAGTGTCACTAAATGATTAGGAATATTATTAATTTAGGGCCTAGTATGGATTGTTGCGTGTAAAAGTGTCTATCGCAATGTAGTGCAAGTGTACACGACGCAAGTAGTAAAGTGATACGGAAGTATCAGATATCGTCTCCACAGGGACTAGGCTAATAGCTTCACCTTGAATTACTGCACGAGAGGAAAAGGAATAGTTTAATATGTTTGTCACGAAATAATAAAGAGTATTGAAAATAAAAGAGTAAAGAATTCAGGATAGAGAGAATGGGCCGGTATTGAATTGCTCAGTAGTGTAGGTGTTGCAAAGTCTAGGAAGCTCTGTTCTGTCGTCGTGCCTGCTGCGGCAGCACCTGTCGCGGCAGCGGTCTGTTGGTTATCGCGACAGCGATTACTCAACTATGTACTTCAAGCTTGGCAAGAATCCCTGTTGTGCCTTGGCCTATCCCTAGGTCCAAGTCTGTCGATGAACACGTCTTTGATGATACCTTCCGGCGTGAATCGAAGGATGAACACCAATGTTGTTGAATTCTTATTTAGCCACTTAACCTCGTCCTATCCCTAGGTCCGAGATAGTTCAACCATAAACTGGAGAACCCGTACTTATTCCTTTCGTATACTTAACTCTCCCGATATTAAGTAAATAGATAATCTCACAATGCTCTCCCGATACTCTTGCAAGATGTTGAAAACCAGAATAAGCAAACTTGAAGTAATTTTATTGAACATAAAAATTCCTAAAACAAATGCAATCCTTGCAACTACTTTACAAATCAACCCTTAGTTCTAGGGGAAGTTTAGAACATGTTGAGGAAGGGAAAACGGCTAGGGTTTTGGGAAGAAGGCTAGAGAATGGTGATGTCCTCTAGGTTGAATTACAAGCATATATATAGGCATTGGGTACAAGTTTTCTTAATGGCCAAGAATACTAGTTCGAATTAAAGTACAATTCATTAAAGACTAAATCTCTGAATAAACGTCCTTTAGTCCGCCCTATCTTCTTGCTTTGACTTTCTCCTCAAACTTTGGGCAAGGCCTTTCTTGTGCTTCTGGGCTCAAAAAATTATGCGAGTGGTCTCTAAAAATTAGGCTTGAAATCCTCTATCAGTCGAACTCCACTTCGCGTTTTCCATCTCTTCTTCTTCATTGCTGCCACCTCTGTCACGTCATATGTCACGACAGTGAGTTATAAGGTAGTTTCCTTCAACACTGTTGCTATTTCTGTCACGACAACTGTCACGGTAACTGTCACGGCATCTGTCACGGCAGTGATGTATGAGGCAATTTTCTTCACTCCAGCTTTTCTGTTCCTCTGCTGCCCTGGATGCTGCTATGGCAGTTACCTTCTGTTCCTCTGTTGCCCTGGATGTTGCCATGGCAGTTAGCTTCTGTTCCTCTGCTGCCCTGGATGCTGTCACGGCAGATATCTGCAAAAAGTGACCGAAATCAACAGCATCTGTGCAATTTTATCTATTTGTGATGTAAATCCAGAACTTAACCTAAAATGCAGTTAAACATGCTTGAGTGTAGCAAAAATAAGGATAAATGAGGGGTAAAATATAGGACTTTTAGACACTCAACACACCCCCAAACTCGAATCCTTGCTTGTCCTCAAGCAAATGCAACCTAACTAACATGCATGCATACATATGTATATTTTTTTTCTTGGCTTAAGTCAGTGAACAATCCTTACCCACAACACCATCCCCATCATGTTTAGCACTTGTTCAAATATTTAAGGATCTATTTAGAGAAAAAGTATAGTTCTCGTGCAGGTGTGTGTATTTATTGTGAACATACATGAATATAGACTTCCCTAGCAACTAGAATATTATACTTAGCTTGTTTAGAGTTTTTCTTCGAGACTTAATTCTTTCTTCTTTTTTTTGCTAGAGCCAGTATCGGGCACCTCTAGTTGTTTTCCTTCTTTTTCTGAATTTTTGTCTTTTCTACTAGAGCCAGTATTTCAGGCACCTCTAGTTAACTATCTAGAGCCGGTGATAGGCACCTCTAGAAGTTTTTCTCTGGTTATTTTCCTAGAGCCAGTGATAGGCACCTCTAGGTTTCCTGAGTTTCTAGTCTCTTTCTACTCTAAGTGCTAAGTTTTCTATTCTAAGTATGCTAGAGAAAGTCTTTTATCAAGTAAGTCACAAAGTGTTTCAGTTTTTCAGAACTATACTAAGGCTCTACTTACTTCCTAAAATATTTTTAAGGGGCTGTCACGACAGAGATGGCAGCAGCAGATAATAAAAGTTCAATAAATTAAGCCAATTTTTTTTGCATAAAAAATAAATGCGACACAATTAAAACTAAATACAATATTATATTAATAATTAGGAGGACTACCTACCCCCAAAGTCAAGGGTTGCATTGCCCTCAATGCATGTCATCACAAATAGATAATATAAATCGCAGAAAAGGGAGAGGAGTATAAGAGACTTAACTTGTGTTGTTGTCATCACTGCTGTTGGTGGCAGGCACTTTAGAATACATCCGAGGGAGTATGAGTGCTGTCGCGGCAGGGGTCGGGGCAGAACTTCCTCGGGTTACTTGTATCGTCATTGCAAGGGTTCTCTCTATTTACCTAATAACACAATCAAACTAAAAACTAATATCAAATTTCTAATTCCTAAACCAATAAAGATAAAATAAAAATAAAATAAGTTAATTAGGAGTGCCTTGAGAGGCATCTCCTAAAGTAACTACTCCATGTTCTATTGATGCTTGAGGGGTCCCTTCCGGTACTTCTTGAAGTCCATATGCACCCTCCATCTGGTGATTGTTCTCATGGTGGAGGCTCCTTTCTTTCTCTTCCCTTTGTAGTCCATGAAGTCCTCCCTTCTTGGTAATGTTTCTGAGGGCATGAATATATGATTAGGAAAAATTAAATTGACATTCGACCACAAACTTACCTTGTTTTCGTTGAATGTTGTTGTGGTGGAATGTAGCCCTTGTTGTCGTATCTGCTGCTGCGGCAGCCAGTTATTTTGACAGTCCGTTGTCAGGTTACTTTGCAGGTCAAGGGGACATTGGAAAGTATCATGACTCCCCAGATCAATTTCTGTCGGCCACTCGTAGGTCTCCATCAGTAGAGACTTCGATGATTCTGAGTCCACCGTCCTTGGTTCCTCTAATATCTGCAATGGAATTTGTGAGTTTTTAATGAATTCAAAATGTTCGTTTATTACCTGCTCGTGTTCCATTTGCGAGGCATTGTCATTGGGTAGCTCTTCTAGGTGGTCGTGCGAGTGCCATGACAGGGATGGATGTGTGCAATCTTGGTCGGGCATAACCGAGGTAGTGGGTTGAGAATTTGCCTCAGATGTGGTTGCCGTAGTGACATTCACTTGAATTTCACTCAGCGTTGTTGCGGTGTTGCTCCATTCCGGCTCCTCGAACATTGCCATGGCAAGTTGTTGCTCAAACTCTTCATGTGTTGGGTATTCCTTCACATGGGCATCCTCGTCATCTTGCCTCAAGATTCCAGGTTCATCCGTGGCATGAATGAGAACCAGTCTGCTCAAGATTTCATCCATCTTGGCGATACTTTTGTCTATAGAAGCCGACAATTCTTGAGTGAGTGCCATGAAGGCCTGTAGTGTGTCTTCTAAGGATTTTGACTGCTCTTGAGGATGATGACATTGCTAGGGCATGTCATGTTCTGCAGCAAAACTGTTATGGTACAAAAAATTTTGCGGGTTTTGATCATACCATAAAAAATTTTGCTGCTGCGGCAGCGGCATATGTTTTCCCTGTTCCTGCTTTGGCGGCATATCTTGTTCTTGTTGGTTCCATCGTTGTTTGTCCATATATTCACCGGAAAAATGGGGACAACTTTCGAGTGCATGATTACCTTCACGGTAATTGCAAGAACTTTCCAACATCAATTCTCGAATGGTTTTTCCTGACATGTTGATGCCCTTGAACCTGTATTGTGCCTGAGATATAACAACCAGAAATAGAAAATAAAAATAAAATAAATAAAAAGTGCAATAAAAGTAGGGTAAAGATATGTTGCCAGTCCCCAGCAACGGCGCCAAAAACTTGTTGCGTGTAAAAGTGTCTATCGCAATGTAGTGCAAGTGTACACGACGCAAGTAGTAAAGTGATACGAAAGTATCGGATATCGTCTCCACAGGGACTGGGCTAATAGCTTCACCTTGAATTACTGCACGAGAGGAAAAAGAATAGTTTAATATGTTTGTCACGAAATAATAAAGAGTATTGAAAATAAAAGAGTAAAGAATTCAGGATAGAGAGAATGGGCCAGTATTGAATTGCTCAGTAGTGTAGGTGTTGCAAAGTCTAGGAAGCTCTGTTCTATCGTCGTGCCTGCTGCGGCAGCACCTGTCGCAGCAGTGGTCTGTTGGTTATCGCGGTAGCGATTACTCAACTCTGTACTTCAAGCTTGGCAAGAATCCCTGCTGTGCCTTGGCCTATCCCTAGGTCTAAGTCTGTTGATGAACACGTCTTTGATGATACCTCCCGGCGTGAATCGAAGGATGAACACTGATGTTGTTGAATTCTTCTTTAGCCACTTAACCTCGTCCTATCCCTAGGTCTGAGATAGTTCAACCATAAACTGGAGAACCCGTACTTATTCCTTTCGTATACTTAACTCTCCCGATATTAAGTAAATAGATAATCTCACAATGCTCTCCCGATACTCTTGCAAGATGTTGAAAACCAGAATAAGCAAACTTGAAGTAATTTTATTGAACATAAAAATTCCTAAAACAAATGCAATCCTTGCAACTACTTTACAAATCAACCCTTAGCCCTAGGGGAAGTTTAGAACATGTTGAGGAAGGGAAAACGGCTAGGGTTTTGAGAAGAAGGCTAGAGAATGGTGATGTCCTCTAGGTCGAATTACAAGCATGTATATAGGCCTAGGGTACAAGTTTTCTTAATGGCCAAGAATACTAGTTCGAATTAAAGTACAATTCATTAAAGACTAAATCTCTGAATAAACGTCCTTTAGTTCGGCCTATTTTCTTGCTTTGATTTTCTCCTCAAACTTTGGGCAAGGCCTTTCTTGTGCTCCTGGGCTCCAAAAATTATGTGAGTGGTCTCTAAAAATTAGGCTTGAAATCCTCTATCAGTCGAACTCCACTTCGTAGTTTCCATCTCTTCTTTTTCACTACTGCCACCCCTGTCACGGCATATGTCACGACAGCGAGTTATAAGGCAGTTTCCTTCAACACTGTCGCTACTTCTGTCACGGCAACTGTCACGGTAACTGTCACGGCATCTGTCACGGCTTCTGCCACGGCATCTGTCACGGCAGTGATGTATGAGGCAGTTTTCTTCACTCCAGCTTTTCTGTTCCTCTGCTGCCATGGCAGTTAGCTTCTGTTCCTCTGCTGCCCTGGATGATGCCATGGCAGTTAGCTTCTGTTCCTCTGCTGCCCTGGATGCTGCCATGGCAGTTAGCTTCTGTTCCTCTGCTGCCCTGGATGCTGCCACGGCAGATATCTGCAAAAAGTGACCGAAATCAGCATCATCTATGCAATTTTATATATTTGTTATGTAAATGCAAAACTTAACCTAAAATGCAGTTAAACATGCTTGAGTGTAGCAAAAATAAGGATAAATGAGGGGTAAAATATAGGACTTTTAGACACTCAACATGGATAGTGCCCAATTGTTTGAGTGCTATCACATAAACCCTAAATTTGATAATATTCATAGTTTTCTTAATTAATTTAATCAATTGGAGCCCATTAGGTTTGAACTTAAGAATTGACAAGAAAATAAATGGACATGCATTAAAACCTTTTAAGTTGTGATACATTTTGAACATAAATTGAAGTATCCTAAAGTAGTTGGATGTTTCAAAACTTATATTCACTTTAAATGTATTTCCTTTCAAAACACATTTGATTATTAACCCAGAATGAAATTCAGTTAACAATTAAGGATTTAATTAAATTCAAATTGTTGTTCAAAATGACAATATGTCACGTGAAATTAATAAGGTACCAATAATAGGCGTTTGTGGGGGTGCTAATCCTTCCCCATACGTAACCGACTCTCGAACTCAAATTTCAAGAAAACAGAATCTCTGGTTGTCTTTATGGTGTCCGGTCTGCCAAAGTGACTGATGACGACTCCAAATTGATTTTCAAGAATAAATAAAGGGAAACCCGATTTAAAATGAAAAACCCTAATTTTCATAATTAAATGAATTGAAATGGATAAAAATCCTAATTTTAAAAAGAATCAATCGTCAGGATATTTTTATACACTTAGTTTTAAAAATGGTTGCGACACTCCCTAAAGATTCTTAGCCTTTGTCCCATCTCTATTTAATTCACAAAAACCACTTTTAAAACCAAATTGTCTCTTCTCAAAAGTTATCAAAAATATAATTCTTGTTATTTGATAGGCCAATTAAATAACCTTCCAAAACATTAGTCATCCTTTGAAAACACATTCGATTATTAACCTAGAACCAATTAACTAACTAAACCCAATCCATGATCCCAAACGAAATCCAACCAATGTCTAACAAAACATTCTTTGCCACAGCTTTGCTAACGGTGCAATGACCTCATAAGATTCCCCGACAAACTTCGATATTAAACAACTAGATTTAGAAAAACCACGTACTTTTAACACCAAACTTGGTTGCTTCAAATCTAAAACAACTTCAACTTCTAAGAATCAATCTTTAGCACCTTCTACAAACCTTAAAACCCCAAAAAACCTCATCACTAAAGCTACTTACATAAACTACCTCGCTTATACCATCACTTCATCGGCCTCCAAAAAGTCATTCGTAAGTGTGAACATATGTATGCATGATTACTTATATGCCCTCATAGATGCCTATGTGTATGTTTGTAAAACCTCTAATGTCATGTCCAAATGTATGCATGTACTGACATATTTAAATATATACATATAAGTGTTTATGCACTATGCACGTTCAACTGTTCACACTTACTAATAACATTCTCAGAACCAATATTCCTTTCACCATGTCGAAAGTCGCACTTACCCAAATAAGGAACAAACATTCGCTTTGCTACAAAAGCCTACTAAAAAATTCTTGGTTGTTGATCAAGATCCTTCTCGGTATCGTTGTACACGAGAATACAACCACTCTTACTACTTACAAAACCAAGTATTCGCAGAATACTCAACTCATTGCAACCTCAATTGCTACTAGTGCATCCGTCATCAACACGACATAACTTTAAACGCATAACAACCAAATAGTCTTAAACACCATTGTCGTTAGCAACCACACCGAAGCTTCCAAAACTAGAACTTCTGATCAAACATATCCATAAACCAACCATTATTACCATTACCTTCTCCACTCACACATTTCTTTAATGCTCATCAACCTTACACAAAAAAGATTTCGGGAGCCGCACCAAGGTACGTCTCAACACTAAACTCTACTTCATAAAAAGGACAACTCGAGAAACTCCTTCGAAAGCCTTCCAGGAAAGAACTTCCGAACAACACAGACATTCAAAACTCGAACATACTTTAACCTTAGATTACCACATAGGCCAAAATTTCATCAACATAACTTTGTTTGTTCTTGGCCGACCTCCATCACAAAAACCAACTCCAACCTTCAAGACTTCAACACACTCAAATAACCACCTTCAATTAATATACATGATTGCGTGAAGTCATGCTCCACTAGATGATGCAATAGGGAAAGATAAAAAGACTATGCACTCTTGATCTTTAAAGATGAAAATCAACACAATGCCTAATGCATATTTCATACCCTAACCAACCTCAAGGAAATGCCATTAGGAACACTATAAAGTTCTCCTTAACAATCAATATCACTAGTCAAATTCCGATCATGAACACTAACTTTCTTGCCTTATACATACATCATAACCTTATCAAATTAAACACTCTAAAATCCCCATTAGAATCTCAACCCAAGTTTTCTCAAGCAAAATTTACGAATCTTGATTTTACGATCAAGCATACTACACTTTACGGTGTACTTATTTCCATTTACACCACGTCCCTAACTCTTGTCTCAAAAATTCATATCTTTAATATCGATGGTAATAACCACTTTTAACATTCGAAACAGTGGACCAATGCCACCCAAAAACTCACGAACGAGGACATCGACACTCAAGTTCGGAGACCATTTCAAACTACTCTCGACCGAGGACCAAGTTAACTCAAGATCGTAAACCACTTTTCATACACCATCGATAATCCAGACAACGCTAACTAAGCTCAGAAGTAATTACTAATTAAATCATTTCTCAAATAAAATCAAATTCATTACCGTTGTTTAAACCTGATAGTTGGGGCGTAGGCTCAACAAGTGATCCAAGACAAACCTACAAAAGCCTTTCTCAACAACATTTTTAATAGGCAATGTGTTGCGCGTATTGAGTGCAACGCTAACGGTGCAAGTATACACGTCGCAAGTAATAAAGTGATATGATAAGTATCGTCTCCACAAGGAATTGTTTGGGCCACTTTGCTTAAGTTATTGCGTTGAAAAAGAAATAGATTGATAGGGATGGATGATAAGTAAAATAAATTAAACAAAATAAAGAAAATAGAAAGGTGTGATCAATTTAAAAGAGTAGGCCAGGTTTTTGTGAGTCGTGGAGTGATAGTTGAATAGACCGTCGTGGTAATTGAGTGCTAGAGTAGCTCAATCGTTTCGTCAATTTGATCCAGTCGGATTGCCTGGGCAATTGGGAATGGAGTGATTGCCTGGGCAAATGGGTGACTTTATTCAAAGTTCGACGAAGCATTCTTCAATGTTTTCTTGTTATCCCTAACTCGGAACACTGTTAATTGTGCATGCCTTGATAATACATCCCTGTTTGAACCAAGGGTGGACAAAAACCGATCTTCCGCTCCTTTTAGCCGTTGAAATTCGCAACTTATCCTAAGTCGAATTAGTCTTCACTATCGATTGATTGAATGAAGACTATGCACATTCGTTTATGGAATCTAACTCTCCTGATATTAGATAAATGTGTGAATTTATGAGATCCTCTCCCAATTCAGTCGCAATCAAAATTAAGAACCAAGAATGAACAAACTTTGAATTAAAATTGCAAAGTCAAATACCTAAACAAATCCAGTTGTTCTCACAACCACAAAACACAATAACCTAAGACAAATAAGTTTATTTCATGGTTAACATGAATCTAATTGAACAAAGAGGAAATGAAGAAGATGTTGGTGCAGCCCCTAGTCGAATTCTCTCCCAAATCGCACTCCCCTAAAGTTGGCGGCTAGTCTTCTTATTTATAGGAGATGGCTAGGTCAAAGTCTTTCTTAAGGAAAAAGTTAAGTTGGAATTAAATAGAATAAAAGAAATTTATTTCTTTTATTATTATATTTTTATTCCTCCAAAAACTCCTCATAAAACTCTTGGAATTTAATCTCCTTTTGATCTCTTCGTAGAACTCCAACTCTTCTAGGATTTATCCTTGCTTTTCGCAATTATCTCAAATTAAATGGAGTTATCCTATCTTCAAAATCGACAGCTCCTCTTCTTATCCTAGATTTGCTTCGCGAATTTTTAAATCCTGCACACATGCACAAAACAAACATATCCGCAGTACATTTTTCCACAAAAATCAACCAAAATATGAAATCAAGCATGACGGTGAAGGAAATCATGAATTAATGCATGAATGACTAGTTATGCAACTAATATGAGCCTAAGTCTAACAATAATATGGGTAAAAAGGGTAATAAAATAATACTTTTGAACACTTAACAAATGTGTTCCCGGTTATCCCCAATATAACCAATCAACAACATAATCACATACGAAACACATTTATCAATTTCTCAAAATAACCAAATTAAATTCTATCTGTCCGAGGTATTGTAACCTGGCTCTGATACCAGCAAATGTAAACCCCTTGACCCAGCCTAGTCGTTAGACCCGAACCAAGAAGATCGCATAGGTTTACCGAAGCAAACCCAAACATTCATATTCGAATTACTGTCCATTTTTCTTTTAACTTGTTTAGATGCATTATTAAGACCTAATGTATGTATAGTCGCATCGGTTCAATTTTCATTTGATTCGAACATCGATAAGGCACTCAATTGCAAAATGAGTACTTTAGGGACCAAAATGTATATCTAAGTAATCACAGGGACTTATTCAAGTTTTAGGTTACAAATTGTTAATTTATCATAATTCATGCCAGGATGTCAAATTTTAACTTCAACAGATAATGAATAAGCATCCAATTTAGCCAAATACGAAATTAAGGACTAAAATGTAAAACAGCCAAAAAACAGAGACTAACACATTTGTAACAGCTTCATACAACAACTAGACACATTTTAAACATTCTTGCAAAAACTCAAATCAAATGGACATCATTTACCTATTCAATTGATGCAACATCTTACGATGATCAAATTGCAAAGAATCCAAACTCGGTAAAATCTATTAATCTAATTAACCACCAACCATTACAATACACGAGCTCCACCCTATGCATTTTTGGGAATTTGAATTCTAACACAACTTATCCAAAAACTTACGAACGACATTAACATGCTTCTAATATTAAATCATCGTTAAACACGTATGCACAAATAGTTACTTAACAATTTAATCAACACAATTCATATCTATACAAGTAATTTAGAGGCATACTTCCTAAAAAATATATCATTATCCATTAAGCAACAAATGATCAAGAACTCAACATAGGCTATAGAATAATTAAGGGATTAAAGCATATGACCATAAGCACTCATTGAACACAAGTAATTAATCTAATCATCATTTAAACCATTAGAATCATTTGGTCATAACTATCAAGAATACAAAGCATTAATATTAAACAAACATATTAATCATTTTATACAATCATCGTCTAACGTAATATAAAATCAATCAAGTTATCATTTCCTAGATAAAACAATCCATCCTAATATTCTACCCACATTACCTTATTACAAATATTAATAATGTTGTAACCATACCCTTTGGATTCGTTTATCTTGGAATCCATCTTGCCTCGAATCACGACCCTAAACTTGCTTTTATTCACTATATTGTCGGAAGAAAAGAGAGCGTAAGCATATAATGCCTAGTGAGTGCGCTCAAAAAGGATAAAAACGTCAATGCAGTTTTAAAACCAAAACCGATATTAGAACTCCATATTAGAGCAAGTCAAACACGCCATTTACAAAGGATTTAAATAAACCATGCCCGTTTGAAACGTAAGCATCATGCTTTCTTAATAACCTTTTATTCACAAAACATTTAATAAAACATGCTTGATCAAAGCATAAGCATTTTCTCGTTTATTTTCAAAATGAATCATGCATACAGACCATATGCATCCAAACACTTTTCTCAAGTCTCATGCTTACTCAAACCAAAGCATTTCTCATATATAAAACAAGTATCACAAATCTCATGCATTAACCATATCACAAAATCTCAATACAAGCCTCTCATGCTTGATCATCATAAACATATCTTAAAATTGAATCTCATGTATAAATCTCATTATATAAAACCATTTAAAATCATGATACATTTAATCTCATATATTGGCATTCAAGTGACCCGTATGGAATCTACCCCCATCCGTGTATAGCACTACCCCTATCCATTCATGTTCGGATATGCGGATACCTTGATGGCACTACCCCCATCAAGTCTCATGGTGAAATCTACCCACACCATAATCTCACTTCGGCCAGGATGGCACTACCCTCATTGCCCGTTGGTGATAGGATCTACCCCTATCACTCGCAACACAATAGAATCTACCCATATTGTATAACTAAAGAATTTGTCTTACGTACAAATTTTTTATATTATAGTGCACGTCTCATCCTATTGGTCGACCAATTATATACGACAATAATAAAACTTCATCTCTTGCCAATATACACTTTAAAACCATGTTACCTCTATAACCCCCTCGTCCCGGTCTGGTCGACTGACCGGTCCGAGTAGGCTACACGGGGAAAACCAATGCGAAACCCGTTAAGGTCCCGCCTCGGTTAGCGACCCTAGAAATCTTTTTCACTTATTATAATCTTATCTAGATGCTGTTCTTAAACCTATGTATGAAACGACAGCGGAAACAAGGCTCACGAGAAGCCTAACAACAAACAGGGCCTAAGCCCAAACTTTGAGACCCTTTAGAGATGTCAAAAAGCCCATTTTTAGGCATGTGTTTCGAAACAGACACTGCCCGTTTCGAAACACAGGCTCCAGTTTGAAAAGCCAAACACCTGTTTCGAAACGCATCCACCCCGTTTCGGAACAGGGTCCCATTTTGCCTAGGCGTTCCGATACCCGTTTCGGAACATGCAATCATAGTAGCCAAAGTGTTTCGATACTTGTTTCGAAACAAGGGCTCACAGTAGCCAAACCGTATCGAAACACATTTCGATACGGGGGTCCTGGAAGCATACCCGTTTCAAAACAGCTCAACCCGTTTCGAAACACCTGCAGTCTGCAATTTCCCAAAATCAGTTTTAAACTTCTCTAAACGATCCCAAACGCCCACAACGACTTCAAGCATCAAACACAACATACAAATACACTCTAGAGGCACGATATACATGCTCAAAACACACAAAGATACATGATAAGGACATGCATTTAAAAGATCAAGCATACACCACAAGGGAGACAAACATAACATTTTTAGGTTTCATGCCTTAGCCATCATCCGCATAAACATCCAAGGTAAGCAATAAAGCATGGCGTACAAATCAAACATGGAATCAACAAGCCACACCAACATCAACATAAATCCAAAGAATTCAAATCAACAACACCTATCCCATTGATTGACTATTACAATCTTTCAATTTAAAGTTCATACTTGAGCTAACCAAAGCGACACTTAGAGGCCTTTCCTTGCCCTTTCCACCCACAAGCTACTGATCTGCATTGTCGAACAAAAAGGAGCGTAAGCATAAAAGCTTAGTGAAGGTAAGCTCATAAAACAAACCTCGACAATGCAGGGTCCAAGCACGAGCATACAACCAAGATAGAATGCATGTTCTTACCTTAGATCCACATAAACCAATCTACACATGATGTATGAACATATATTCAATATCATGCCATGCTCAACATGTTTAAATCCACAACATATGTAATCACATATATTAAACCATGTTAGCAACACATCCCGAATCACATTGGCTCACAACTAATCACATATTGGCAACATAAACCACAATCTGTATTGGCACCTAGCTATGACTCGAATACGCGGATAACCGTTGGATCTCACATCCAACAACACAACCATTACCTTACGGTGGGATTACACTCATCACTGTTTCACGCGGAGGGGATTCCACTCATCCTCACGCCCGTTTCACGTGGAGGGGATTCCACTCATCCTCACGCCCCATCGATGGGATTCCACTCATCGCCGACTAATATATATATGAAGATTTTCGGGCGAACCCGTACTCCATCTTGATGACTACCATCATCAAGACCACGCGCACATTTTTGACTCACGTGTGCACACTAACATCCTAATGATCGATCATTGTACCCAAGCATACTAGTGCCAATACTACACATTTCATTAATCTTTCACAATATCATTTAATAACAACTTCCGTGCTTAGCACTTACTCACCATAACTTACCGTCATGCACAAACCACATTTTCATGCCTAGCATGTACTCACCATAATCCTCGGATCATGCAACCACCTCATAATATCATTTAACATGTCAACCCAACATGTATATCATTAATACAAATACCACATCATATTTCATACATATGTATATTCCCATCATATTTATCATCAACATGCATATATCAATGCCTCAAATCACGCCTCAACATACGTGTAACAATGCATCAACCATGCCTCAACATACATGTAACAATATATACAAAACCACCATAATCACCATTAAACATGAGGCTTAAATCAACAATTTAAAGATCAACCAAGGTTTCCAACTAAAGCTTGGGATTAGGCTACCACTCTAATCCCAACTCTAGGTGGGTCTACCAAGCCCAACCTAGTCCACATGCTTGAACCAACACTTGAAAACCATTTAAAACATTTAATCACTCACCTTCACTTCCAAGCTCAACTACCAAGCAACCAACAACTTCAAGCTTCCGGATTCACTCCCGATGCTTCACCAACACAAGCTCTTGCCTCTAATCATCCCAACACAATCAAAATAATCTCAAATCAGCCCATACATCAATGTAGCAAACCCTGAACACTTTTCAAGCAATAAACACATGAATTCAAGCCATGAACAACCCAAAAATCATCAAACCCGAGCAGCCCTAAAGCACAGTCCAAAACATTTGATTTCAACACTTTTAACACCCCCAAATGATTCCAAAACAACCCTTGACTAACATACTAACATTAGCACTCAAATTCCAACATAGAACACACCCAAAATCTACTCCAAAACCCTTCAAAAACCCCATGAAAACCCAACTACGAAAATCATGTTAAAACACTTTGAAATTCATATATGTTGGACCTCAAGGTTCATAAATAACATATCTAACATTATTAAATCAAAATCTTTGATAAAAACTCATAAAGTCAGAACCTTTAACAATTTTCCATGAAAAACCAAATTCCTAAAACATGGATGAAAATGAAACCTAATGGTACTTTCAAAGAGAGGAAGATGAGAGCAAGATGGGAATGTGATTACCTTTCAAAACCGACCCAAATTGAAGAAGATAGGAGATGGAATAGTAAAATGGAGAAGGAGACTCTCCTTTTCGTGAAAATGGTGGAAAGGGGAAGTGAAGATGATGACAAAGGGTGTTTTAATTAAAAAGGGGGCTTTTTAAATTGAAAGTCCCTTTATTACTAAAATTTCATTAATGAGATGGCAATCTCATTAACAATTAAAATCTATGAAATTTGATTCCCAAATCAATTTGAGTCCAACACAAATTATTTGTTTTGATAATACGAAGCCCAAATATTAATTTATTATTTTAATTATAAAACCAAAACCCGAACCATTATTTTAATATTATTTTCACCCGACCCCCAAACCCGGGTGTTACAACCTCACTGTTTTTTCAATGCATTTAACCAAAACATTTCCAATGCATTAAACCATGCATTCAGAAGTAAAAACCATACTTACATATATGATTTACCTATGCATCCATCATCAACATATGGTCAAAAATCAGTATATATCATACTCAAATCATGCATAAACAATAGGTAAATCCATCCATGTTTTTAAACCAAAACATGTAAATCAAGTCTCATATCAAACCAATATTCAAAAGGCGAAAATATGGAAAACTTACTTCCGAGCTTAGCTAAGCTTGCTAGGCTTTAACTAAACCCTAAAGCCATAATTCAAACCTCTTTATAGTACCAGAACACATTTGCACTCACCAACTTGTTATCGCCTTGCTGCCAAAACCTCGACGCCAACGCCTCGATACCTAACCGAAAATCATCTGAACACTTGTCATCTTCCATAAGAAAATATAAGGGTCAATACCA
This sequence comes from Hibiscus trionum, assembly GCA_030270665.1. Classification (NCBI taxonomy): domain Eukaryota; kingdom Viridiplantae; phylum Streptophyta; class Magnoliopsida; order Malvales; family Malvaceae; genus Hibiscus; species Hibiscus trionum. Next base: position 30,624,976 of record BSYR01000005.1, read on the forward strand.
ATATGACCACACTAAAGTAACAAATTTATTATAGCACCACCATCACAATTATTCGAACCATTCCTTTATTCCTTAAAAACTCGCGGCAGCCCACTGCCCTCTTTTCCTTTAAAATTCACAGTCTCCCTTTTTTATATATAATAATAGTATTATTAGCTACAGCTCATGCAAACCACAAAGCCACATGAATTAGGAGGGCAGCAGCATGTCACGGACTTAATCTTCTCCAAACAATCTGTGCGGCGTTAGCACTCCCAACTCAATGCTAACAAGCCTTGTCCTTACGCAAACGCTATGGCAAACAAGCACAAAGTAGAGAAGGCAAGTGAAATTAAGAAGAAAGGACTTGTATTGTACTTTGAGAGAGCTTACAAAGCTTTACAATGCTTGAGAGCTTCAACCCTTAGGCGAGTTGTGGGATTTTGTGGGATTTGAGGGATGATTACAAATGAGGGCGGATGGTCCTATTTTTAGGCCTCCCCCTTCCTAATAGATTATTCTAGATAATCCTAGATAAGTACAAGTTCTAGAGAAATCTAGGTAACTCTACACTTATCTACATATTTCTCTAGCTATCCAAAAGCTTCTAGAAAGTTCCAGAGACTTCCAGAGTTGTTCTGATCCTTCCAAGGTCTTCCCGAGCCTTCTATGGTCTTCTAAATTTGTCTAGATGTGTGTAGAACCTCCTGGAACCTCTTAGATTCATGTGGAAACGTTTTGAGAGGATTGGACGCCTCTTTAGGTCGTTCTAGAACCTTCTTTGGTTCATTCTTGGCCTTAAAACGCCCAAAGAACTTCATTTGGTCTCGGTTGGCTTTGGTGCTCATTAGTGGGGCTTGACTTTCTCCCCCACCTAAGCTCGTGACGCCCTCGTCGCGCTTCTGTTGGATTTTTGGGGTGTTTTCAAGGTGCTTCCTTTGACTCCCGGCTTGCTTCATTTTCACTCTCGGCTTGATGGATTTGTCCTTTGCTATCTTACCGAGTCTAGCCCTTGGCTTGACTATTTTGGGACTCATAGTCGTACCTTGGCCTTCCTAGCTTCATACGTGGTGCTTGGCCCAAAGACCATGACACGTTTACACAAGTTAACATTGTCTTGTAGTGCCTCGAGTTGGGCACGAGTGTTGTCTAACTCGTGTTGGAAAGAATCACGCACCTTAGAGAGCTCCCCCATGAGAAGGTCGCGGATTTTCCCCATCTCCGCACGCATGGTCTCCTCTAGCTTGAGCATCATGGCCTTCATGGCTGTGTGGATCTCGGCATCCTCCGCCTCGAGGCCTTCCACCCTTTGTTGAAAGTCGTCCACTTGGGCACACATGCCCTCTACGCCTTCCTCGACGCGAGTCAAGCGTGAATCAATGCTAGAGATCACATCCTTCGACTTGGCTCGTGGCATTTTCATTGAAGGATCGACCGTCTCCTCACTCCATATTTGCTCATGCGTGACCTCGGCCTCAGATGAGCTAACAACTTGAATTTTCTCGGTCTTATCCATGTCCCGAACGTCTCGAACACGCTCCGATACCAACTGTCATGACTTAATATTCTCCAAACAATCCGTGCGGTGTTAGCACTCCCGACTCAATGCTAACAAGCCTTGTCCTCGCGCAAACGCTATGGCAATCAACCACAAAGTAGAGAGGGCAAGTGAACTTAAGAAGAAAGGACTTGTATTGAACTTTGAGAGAGCTTACAAAGCTTTACAATGTTTGACACCTTCAACTCTTAGGTGAGTTGTTGGATTTTGTTGGATTTGAGGGATGGTTACAAATGAGGGTGGATGGTCCTATAGGCCTCCCCCTTCCTAAGAGATTATTCTAGATAATCCTAGATAAGTACAAGTTCTAGAGAAATCTAGGTAACTCTACACTTATCTACATATGTCTCTAGCTATCCAAAAGCTTCTAGAAAGTTCTAGAGACTTCTAGAGTTGTCCCGATCCTTCCAAGGTCTTCTCGAGCCTTCTAGGGTCTTCCGAATTTGTCTAGATGTGTGTAGGACCTCTTGGAACCTCCTAGATTCATGTGGAACATTTTGAGAGGATTGTAGGCCTCTCTAGGTCGTTCTAGAACCTTCCTTGGTTCATGCATGGCCTTAAAACGCCCAAGGCATTTCATTTGGTCTCGGTTGGCCTTGGTGCTCATTGGTAGGGCGTGACAAGCAGCCCTCTCACGCCCTACTCTACTACCCCACTCGATTTTCTTTCAATCAAATATCTTATATAATTTGGAGATGAAGCAGGGGACACGCCAAGAACCAAAATCCTACGCAAGGATTCACGCAGAGCCACTGCCCAGACTTGGCCATACGATTCTTTTTTTCCTTTTAATTTTTTACGTGCATTTCTTGGAACACTAACCAAGCACACAAATATATGATCCAATAGTTCAATCAACATTCTACCAATTAATCCCATATAAGAACTAAATTTAAATTCAACCAATTAGATTAATTCTGGAATAAATTTCATAAAATTGAGTTTAGATTATATCTAACCCACAAGAATAACTCATAACCCAATTAAAACATTTAGATTTCATCAATCAAATCATGATTCACTCATTATCATCTAGAAATTAAATTAATCAATTAAAACTCATTTTAACACCAAAAGACAATAGAATTGATAGAGAATCAACACAAAATAATTAGGAGATCATTAGAAAATCAAAGCATAGCCAAATAAATTGGAACTTGAAAATCAAGATTGCTCATCCAATCTTCCAACTTGAAATCCATTGAACAAGATGAGAGAAATCAAAATCTCTTGTATGGCTATTGATTAGAAATGGTTTAGAAGGAGAATGAATAAATATTAGGTAAGAAAATCCAAGAAAACTAAAATGGTGTTTGGGAGAATCTTAAGAGAAAAAGAGAGATAAGTTTAGACATAGCTTTCTTTCTTGAGAAAATAATAACCGTTGTCAAATTGAAATTGGAAATAGATGGTAAAATCCTTATTTAATAAATGGATCAAATAATCCCATAAAACCACAACTTTAATTATTTTTACAAACATGTCATTACTAATATTTTACAACCTTTTGTAAAATAGTCACAATTTAATTTATATTAAAACAACCCAACTAAATTAATTCAAACTCAATTTCATCCTTTATGAAACTTATTAAATATATTTTTCACAAATACTCATCACGATAAATTTCTCGGAAATTAAATTAATTATCCAAATTATTTTCCGAAATTAATTAATTGGCTAAAGCCTAACCCAAAATTCCAACCCGATTTCGGTAATTCACCCGAATCTCCTGGCCTATTTTCCGGGGCATTACACCATGTACAATCGACTCTAAACGTGGTACCATTCTCACTTCCTCATCCGTAATACGATCACTCGAAATTAAAAGCTTCTCGATCACATGCCCAACCCATTGGCATTGTTCATTCCCGAACTGTTGTACCTTCCATATTGGTAACTCTTATTTATCCAAATGTTGTTGATGTAACTCCCTAGCACCAATAATAGGTTGCTCGCCTGCGAACCTACCTTCACCACAATCCACATACTCAGTCTCATCATGATTCACATGCCAATGTATTTTTAGCGTCGAGTGATCAAGTTTACTCTCGTCCGAATACGATTTTCCTCTCACAATTCAAACACAACTGTTGTTCTATCATTGGTTCTACCTTAGCCACATGTATCCCAAACGACAATCCATTTACATGTACTTGTACTATTATTTTCACTGGATTTTCACCCTTTTATTATTATTATTTTTTGTAGATTACAAAAGATCCTAATTACATCAGATATGAGAAGATTATAAAGATCACGTTCAATTATGGAAAGTCAAAGGGAAAGTTGATCATCAGAATAGGATTGAAGCAAATATAGAAAATCAGTCAAGGAAAAAAGGAAGCAGATCACTAAATCAGGAATCAATCAATCAATCCGAATTAAAAGGGAAGGGAATTCAGCAATCAAGAAATCAATCCAAATCAATAGAAAATTATGATTTTTTCCCAAATTTGCATATAAATTCCTATATAAACCCATCAATCCCTTTGTAATTGACAGCTCACAACCACCATGACAACACAACACAATACACACAGAGGGCATTGTAAGCTTTCTAGAGAGAAATAAAATGCACGAGTTTTTCTAGCATTTTTTGGTTTGAGATTTCTCTTTTACATTTGCTTCGAAGATCTAAGGCGTTGCGACGAGTAAAAATCCTTTCGCCCTAATTTTTTAAAGTATCTAGCCCCTTCCCTTTTACGTATTTAATTATTTGGTCCTTTCATTATGTTTCTTTTATATTTTGCACTTTCTTTTTTGATTTTTCGCATTTGAGTTTTGTTTTATTCCTCTTAAGTAATATAATTTTCCTATTTATTTTGCTTTCGTAATATCTATGTGCATTATTTTCTGCATTTAATTAGCTAAATCATGTCCTACATTGGTGCATATGTGTATGATATTTTCTTTTATATGGTAATATTATTATATGTATACTATATATATATATATATATATATAGGGATGGGATCAAGTTACACTATGTAAAACTCATTTAGTTTTACACTAATCCATAGCCAGTGGATGAGTGAAATGAATGGATGAGATTAAAAGTAGGATATGGAAAGATTATCACTTGGGAAAAAAAGTAAGGAGTTAATCTCATCCATTCATTTAACCAATCTAATGGCCATAAATTAGTGTAAAACTAGTTGAGTTTTACATAGTGTAACTTGATCCTAACCCATATATAATTAACTTTGTCTTTTGCTTTTTATGTATATATTTTATATTACCTTAAATATTTGTTCACTTATTTAAATACAATATTTTTTTATATGTAATTTTTTTAGTATATATGGAGTCCATGTTTTTTAAGGTTATACATTTAAATTAATTTTTCTACCATATGCAAGATTTTCCAAGTTAATACATTCATTTTATACCATATCTATAAATGAATCTAATGAGTGTCGTTTTTACCATAACATGTTTATATATGTATATATATATATTATCTTTATTATCTACATATCCTATATTTTCTAACATGTTAATAATTTTATATATCATGTATTTATCTAAAAATTAGTTTTTAAAGATATTTCACTCTTTTATCAAGCATTTGTACCATCCATTTTTTATATTTTTCATCATTTATTATGTTCACTTTGCCTCGAATATATAATTTACAATGCGGTGTCCTACCAAAAGGAGGTAACGGGTTAGTGCCATAAATGTTGGCGGTGATTAGAGTTTACTCTTCGGGTGATAGGGCCGTTAAAATAGAATCATATTCTTAAATGGATAATAAGTTAAATTTTATACGAACTTGCAAATTTTGACATTAACACATTTTGTAATCGGCTAGGTACGAATTTTTTGGCGCTGTGGGGGTGTTAACCCTTCCCCACGCGTAACCGACTTCCGAACCCGTTTTTGTGTTTTCGCAGACCAAAATTGTTGTTTTAATAAAACAAATTATTTTCCTTAAAATGACCCATTTTTAGGTGATCCAATCACACCTTTTTAAAAGATTGGTGGTGACTCTGTTGTTTTGTGTTTTTAAAAATTTCGAGACCGAAAAAAGGGATGTGATAGCTATCTTATCAATATGTTCCGATTGTGGCATTTTAATCAAGATTTGTCCTCTTTTGAAAGAACGTGGCTCAAGATTCAAATTGTTGCATCTGATCATACTTCCCCAAATCGCAGCTAGGTTATTAAACGTTCGTCATGACCATGCATGTATTGACAATCCACTAATTGATAACCATACTCTACGATATCCCGTATCGAACTCCGGCTCCCAATTTCTCACTTTTGTAAACCATCTATGTAACACCCTAAAAACTGGTTTAGTTGAAATTGGATTCTAGCGATTGGAAATCTAACACTAGAAAGTCAAACTATTGCATTGACTTTTGACCAAGTGGTTAATTATTCAAATATTGAACCTTAATTTAGTATTATTATTGATCAATGACTATATTGAAAGCATTGAAACATAGTTTGGTGACTAAATTATAAAGGATGAAATTACCGAGGCAAAAGTGTAAAGGACAATAACTTGAGGGACTAACCTAGCGATTAGCCCCCTCTCAAGCATTGTCATCTACCACGTAGGATGGGGTATTTTAGTTCCTTCAGATGAAGGAATTGCTTTGGGAATTAAAAATAAAAGAAGTGGAGAGGATAGAAATTTACCCAATTAGTTTAGCTAAAGAAAACACCATCATCTTCAACCTTAAGAAGCCAAGCAAGAACTTCCATTGGAGACCTTGCCAAAGCTTGTATATCTTCGGGTTCTTAATTCAATCTTATTGTTAAAAATTGGCTAACTGTAAGCCATCTATTAAATCATCGATTCCTTAGCTAAACCATATCCAATTTCACGCTCAAGAATCATGAACCCTAAGAAGTTATCCGTAGACTTCAAAGTTCAATCTCTATTGTTTCATAGCTGAAAGTTGCTATGAGTTTAAGTATTGCTATTGAAATCATTAAAGCTATTGTAACCTCTCTCCATGTCTTTTGTGTTAGCTCAACCCATTGAAGATGGAGAATCACTTACTCCATCGAAGGTTAATACGTCAACGAGCAAGGGAGTCGCCATTCAGGAGCCTTGAAAGCTTCAGGAGTATCGGTGAGTGTAGTTGGAGTCTCGGGAATGGCTAGGTGCCTTCCAGGTTTTATTATTTATCGTTTATTACATTGCTAATACGTTTACAAGGTTCATTGCATCGAAACCTCGTAGGAGGTAATATTGGTAAGCTCTGGTAAGCCCATTACATTGAACCATTTGTCCATTGAATCATTGTATTGTTATTGATGTTGCTATTGTCAACAATATTGCTATTGTTATTGTATTGGCTTAAAACACCAGACCTTGGATTTGAATGGACATTGGATACAATTGGCATGCCATAGAATTCATGAGCTCATTGGTACGGAGTGGACTATGTTCCTTGAGCTAAGGCTCTATTTGGCGATGTTGGCGGGATGTGCTATGATTTGGTCTCTTGGCGATGTTGGAGGATTTAACCATTCATTGATTGGCGATGTTGGTGGGGAATTCGTGCATCCACGATCTCATATCGAACCAAGGATTAAAACTTGTTGAAATTATTGATATAACTTTTAATTGAGATGCATTACATTGAAGTATTTAAATTGACTCTATTAATATCCATTGTACTATTACTGCATTGTTATCGACTACCTCATTAGGCTATATAAGCCTAACGCATCTCATTTCCATACATTTCAGGTTTAAAAGGTACAAAGGTTGAGGATCGGGAGAAGAACAAGTTTTGCAAGTCACAAGCTAGATTAAAGTAATGTCTTATATGTTCCTAAACTCCTAACATGGTGACATAGTAGTAGACATGTGTTAAAAGGGTCATTTTGTTGTGTAAATTGACTTATGTGATTATGTTAACTTATAAGGCATAATATGGTTAACTTGTGGCTTGAAATATCATTTTAAATGGTAAAATTGGCTCACAATAGGATAAGCTTAGTAAACAGATTCGTATTGCTATGAAATCTTACATACATCAACAATATGGTATAAGAATATTGTCTGCAAAATTTCACTGGCTTTGGACATCGTTTAGATGCTTAAATCTATTAAAAACCAGATGAACTCTGTCATTACAGAACAAGGCGTACCAATACGAGTAGTGGCGTATTGGTACGAGTGAGCATTATTGGACCAAATTGCAAAGGCGTACCGATACTAGCTTAGGCATATCGGTACGAATTTTTGTCACTGAAATTTATAGAATGAACGGGGTACCGGTACGGAGAGAGACCGTACTGATCCCCATATGCATCAAAATCAAGTATCGATACTGTTCATCACGTATCGGTATTGAAAAATGATACTGAAATTTGTGTTTTAAGAAGCGTATCGATACGACCTAGCTCGTACCGATACCCGTCTCTACTCATAACAGTAATAACGGTCACCCGTACCCATATAGTCTATCGAATATCGCTATCGGTAAAGGTAGGTTGGTTAAAGTACTAGAAACAAGTTTTAAAATCTTACAAATAGGTCACTGAAATTGTATTGGGTAATTAAACTAGTAAACAATCTCTAAATTTACTGAAAATTGACATAGCGGCTAATTATAAAATGAATCGCATATTATTAAGAATAATTTTAGTTAAGGACGTAGAAATTTTATAATTTACCAATTAGTCCCTAAACTTGTAAAATTCCATAAAATAGTCCCCTAAATCAACTATTGATGCTTGTATTGATCTGGTGGTATGAATGTACTGAATAAGTAATATTGAATTTTGTTTTAAATCAAAACATTGATAATACACCTGTTGAGTGGATCGCAAGATCGATATTGACCAAGAGGGGGGGTGAATTGGAAATTTAAAGTTTTGTGGTGGAAATTGGCAAATTAAAAATGATGGACAAGGGATTTAGAGTGGTTCAAGTTCCAAATGAACTCTACATCCACTACCTTAGCTTCACTAAGGATTTGCAACAATTCCACTAAATTGCTCTCCCCCTTTTCTAGGACAAGGAGGCAACCCTTTACAATTTCGGTTGATTTTTCTACCCAAAAATCAACCCAATCCTCACACAAGTGAACAAAGAAATTTAATGGCTAATTGGATATCTCTCAATACAAATAATAGCCCAATTACAAGCACTCAACCCAATTTGACAAAATATGAATGAAGATTACAATTGGGATTTCTAGACAAATAGGAATTTTGGCACAATTGCTTGGATTTGATGAATAAGTGTTTTCTTGAAGATCAATAGTTGTTGTTGTAGCTTTTGGATATGTCTTTTATACCTCCTCATTGACTTCTAGCCGTTTGGATGGTTGGGGACATAAATGGAGCCGTTGGAACCCTCTCTTACCACCATAAATGCTCTTCTGCAGCTATACGTATCGGTACGCGGGAATGGGTATCGATACCTGTCTCAGAAAAGAAAGAGCCGTTGTGAGCAATAAATAGAGCGTATCGATACACTCGTAAGCGTATCGGTACGGGGTATCGAAACGGCAAGGGACGTATCGATACTATTTTCTGAACTTAGCTCACTGTCTAAACTCGTATCGGTACGGGGGTTAGGCGTATCGATACGGGTCAACGACCTTTTAAAGTTTGGTTACCAACCAACTGACACCAACGGTCATATTTTTAAACCGACTTAAATACTTTAAAAATTATAAAGCCCGTATCGATACGGGGGTTTGCCGTATCGGTACGCTATTCAAACTCTTTGAGATTTAACACAGGGGCGTATCGATACGAGGGTTTGTCGTATCGATACGTGTTCCTCCAGTAGCCAAGTTTTGCAAAATGGTATCGATACACCTGGAAGGGTATCGATACGCTTTGACGTTTTTCAATAGTTTTGGCTTAGAACACTTAGAAAATATTTTGAGTTTGATTTTTACAAATCAGTTTTAAAGTGTTGGTGTTTTAAAACTTGTTAAGGGATTTATAAAAACAATTTTAAGTTTTTCAAATTGATCCTTAAAGATCTAGTTATATCAAAATCAAACATAGGTTTTACAATCTCCCCCTTTTTGATATAACAAAACTAAAACTTAAAAATTTTTGACACTTTTGAAAAACTTTACAAAGTTAACTCCCCCTTAATATAAGCTTGGTAACCTTTGAGTTAAAATCAAAATATTTGAAGTTGAGCTAGTTTCTTCTCCCCCTTTTTGTTAGATCAAAAAATCCTTTTGAGACAATTAAGTGCATAAGGAAATCAAAGGTATAATAAGCAACATAGATTTTATTCATTATAGCAACATACTTAAAATCCAAACAAAAGCAAACAAGAAATCAAAGCATAGGTTTTAATCCTAAAACAAATTTAATCCTAAGAACATAAAACATAGGTGCATAAAATAGAAAATCCTAAATGATATGCATGACAAACAAGAGAAAACGTCTAAGCATCGTCTTCTTCGTCTTCATCATCTTCATCATCAACTCCCAAAGGCTCATTAGTGCGCATACTATTACGCCACTCATCATGGAAAGCGGCAATTGAAATATTCAAGGAATTTTGCCCGCTTTCAAGAGATGTGAGGCGATTCTCCATACCCGTCATCCTAGTATCAAAGGTAGTTTCCATGGAAGTGAGACGAGTATTCATGTCCGTGCGCAACCCGGTAAATTGCTCATTGAGATAGGTCATGAGAGCATCCATGTTGGGTTGTTGGACTTGAGGAGCTTGAGGAGCTTGAGCCTCTTCAACCATAGCGGCGGCTTCCGGTGGTAAGTCGGCAAGACGTATCCATTCACCATTGAGATAAGTAAATTTTGCCCGAGCAAGAGATCGCTCATCAATGGGATCGGTGAGAGGAGTTGGAATGTCATAAGAGCAATCAATATCCTTTTTAACAAAAAATAGCTCAAAGTCGAACCGTATGTGAAGGAGGTGACGTGAGGAGTGTGACGATTTTGAACGAGGTAGACGATCTCCGCGAACATGAGTCGAGCTAGATTTGGTCGCCTGGCTTCACGGAAGCACCGAATCCAAAAATCATCCACTTGACGGATGGTGGAATATTTTCCTCCGGAAGGACGAAACCACCACGACACCATCAAATGTAGGATTCGATCATGAGCATTGAGGGCGGTGACGGATCCACTAAGAACATGCCCAATACCATGCTCATCATCAAGGCCTTCATCATCCAACTTAAAGACCTCACAAATAGACTTGACATCAAGGATTAATTTCTTTCCCATAAGATAAGAGGTAATTGCAACAACTTCCCCATTACGACTAATACATCTTGCATTAGCATAGAAAATCAAAACCAAGAGACGATAGTAAAAACCGGGAATAGAGAGAAAATTTATGAAATTCCAACGATGAAGCAAGGGGAGGTATTCAAACTTGAAACGCTCCGAATTTAGAAAAGGAATGGATATTACCCTTTCGGCACGGATCTTGTAATTCTCATATTGACGAAAGTGAGTTAGACCCGAATTGCCATCAAAGGATTGCTCATAGATGATTGAGTAGTTAGGACGAGCAATCGCTCCAAGGGTGGAAGATTCACCGGCTTGATTAACCCTTGGTCGCTTCCTCGATGGTTCTTTTGGTGCCATGATCTAAAAGAGAAATTAAGCAAGGGAGATTTCTTCAATTTAAGTAAAAATCAAGGTAAAAGAAATTTAAAAGAAAAATTTTAAGAAAAATTTTGAAAAAAAAATTAAGAAAAAGGTTGAAGAAAAACAAGGTTTTAAAAAAAATAAACACAAGAATCAAAACAGAAAAGAAAAAAATTGAAAAAAAGATAAAGAAGGAGATTACCTTGATAGAAACTTGAAGATTTGAAGAAAACTAGCACAAAGATGAGAAAGAGAGCACAAAGCCTTGCTTGATTCAAAAACTCTTTTAGGTTTGAGTTGAGATGTGAAAAATATGAAGGAGGAAGTGCCCTTTTATAGGCAAAAACGGCTAGGGTTAATTAGGTTTTGAAAAATTTGAGTTATGGTAAAAGTTGAACTCATTAAAAGCTAATTTAATGTCATCAGCGCAGTCGAGTATCGATACGCCCGTTGGGGTATCGATACGGGGATAGAATTGTCTTTTTGCAAAAATGCCCGTTGGGAAAGTCGTATCGAAACGGAGGGGTCCGTATCGAAATGACTCGTATCGATACGGGATGAATCGTATCGATACGCATGAAGCGAAGAAAATTCTGGCAAACGAGATGAAGAACTGGTATCTATACGCGTAGATGAGTATCGATACTGTATGCCCAAAATTGCATATTTGGTTCAAGGAACAACCAAAGGCTCGAACCTAACATCTCCTATGAGTATGCAAATGATGTATGAGTAGTTCTAAGCATATTTTAACAAAATCATACTTCCCTCTAACTAGAGGCATGGAAGAAATTGGGAGTTTAAACACATAAACATGGCATTTCACAAAATCAAGCATATTTAAGCACAAAAGAGGTCCTAGAAGGTCAAGATAGGCTAGCTAGACCTAACTCTCTCCTAAGGGACCAAAAACGCTCTTTGTCTAAGGGTTTTGTAAATATGTCCGCTAATTGATTCAAGGTGTCTACATACTCTATAACCACATCTTCCTTAAGGACATGATCTCTAATGAAATGATGCCTTATTTCTATGTGTTTGGTTCTAGAGTGTTGGATGGGATTTTTTGTTAAACAAATAGCACTAGTGTTGTCACATTTTAGGGGTATGGTTTCAACTTTAATTCCATAATCTAAGAGTTGTTGCTTCATCCAAAGGACTTGAGCACAACAACTCCCTAAGGATATGTACTCGGCTTCAGTGGTAGATAAGGCTACACTATTTTGTTTCTTAGAGAACCAAGATATGAGCATACTACCTAAGAATTGACAAGTTCCCGAAGTACTTTTCCTATCGATTTTACAACCCCCATAATCCGCATCCGAGTAAGCATGAAGGTTGAAGGTAGAGACTCTAGGATACCAAAGACCTAAACAAGGAGTGTCTCTAAGGTATCTAAAGATTCTCTTAACGGCTATAAGGTGAGACTCTCTAGGACTAGCTTGAAACCTAGCACACAAGCAAACACTAAACAATATATCCGGTCTACTTGCGGTAAGGTAAAGCAAAGATCCAATCATAGAACGATAAAGTTTAGAGTCAACACACTTACCTCCTTCATCTTTGTCAAGCTTTGTAGATGAGCTCATAGGAGTGGCTTGAGGCTTTGCATTCTCCAAGCCAAACTTCTTGAGCATATCCTTTATGTATTTTGCTTGGTTGATGAAGGTGCCATCCTTCTTTTGCTTGATTTGGAGTCCCAAAAAGAATGAGAGCTCCCCCATCATGCTCATCTCAAATTCACCTTGCATTATCTTAGCAAACTCTTGACAATGACATTCATTAGTAGAACCAAAAATGATATCATCAACATAAATTTGAACTACTAAGATGTCATTTTTATACATTTTTATAAAGAGTGTAGTGTCCACCTTACCTTTTTCAAATCCTTTTTCAATCAAAAAATTTGAGAGCCTTTCATACCAAGCTCTAGGAGCTTGTTTTAAACCATAAAGTGCTTTGGTAAGTTTGAAAACATGATTTGGAAATTTTGAATCTTCAAAACCCGGTGGTTGTTCCACATACACTTCTTCATTTATAAAACCATTTAAAAATGCGCTTTTAACATCCATTTGAAAAAGCTTGAAATTATGATAACATGCATATGCAAGCAACATCCTAATGGCTTCCATTCTAGCTACGGGTGCATAGGTTTCATCAAAATCTATTCCCTCTTCTTGAGTGTAACCTTGTGCTACAAGTCTAGCTTTATTTCTCACAATGTTACCACTCTCATCTAGTTTGTTCCTAAAGACCCATTTAGTTCCTATTGTAGATTGATTACTAGGCCTATCAACTAATGTCCATACATTACTTCTCTCAAATTGATTTAACTCTTCTTGCATAGCCATAATCCAAAAATCATCTTTCAATGCTTCTTTTATATTTTTAGGCTCTATGCATGAGATAAATGCAACATGGTTCATTAATCTAAGAGAAGAACGAGTGGTTACCCCCTTGGATGGATCACCCAAGATTTCACCATCTTTGACATAGTTCAACTCCCTTGGGTAGCTCACTTCCTTTTCCTCAATAGCCAAGTCCTTCAAGGCTTCAAGAGGTGGATCTTGTGAGTCCTCTTTCTTTGTTGGAATCTCATCCTCCTTTGAAGTTTGACCTCCATCAAAGGCATTTATGATCCCTACATCATCATCATCACAAGAATCCTTCCTAGGAAGGAGGTTATCATCGAATACAACATGAATAGATTCTTCTACTACTAAAGTTCTTTTGTTAAATACTCGATAGGCTTTAGAGGTTAAAGAGTAACCTATAAAAATGGATTCATCACTTTTTGCATCAAATTTACCTAAGTTGTCTTTTCCATTATTTAAAACAAAACACTTGCACCCAAAAGGGTGGAAATAGCTAATGTTAGGCTTTTTAGATTTTAAAATCTCATAAGGTGTTTTCTTTAAAATTGGCCTAATCATTACTCGATTTACAATATAACAAGCGGTGTTTGTGGCTTCCGCCCAAAAATATTTAGGTAAATTATTTTCACAAAGCATAGTTCTAGCCATTTCTTGTAAAGTTCTGTTTTTCCTCTCAACTACCCCATTTTGTTGAGGAGTTCGAGGAGCCGAAAAATTATGGCTAATACCATTTTCATTTAAAAACTCTTCAAACCCTAAATTTTGAAACTCGGTTCCATGATCACTTCTAATATGTGAAATTCTAAGTTCAAGATCATTTTGGGTTAATTTTGAAAATGTGATGATTTTTTCCAAAGCCTCATCTTTAGTACTTAAAAAGAGAACCCAAGTAAATCTAGAAAAATCATCAACTAGCACAAAAGCATAAGACTTACCACCCAAGCTCATAGTCCTAATTAGCCTAAATAAATCCATGTGAATTAGTTGTAAGAATCTACTAGTGGAAACATCATTAATGGATTTAAAGGAAGACCTATGTTGTTTACCCTTTGAGCATGCATCACAAATTTTATCATTTGAAAATTTTATCTTGGGTAAACCTCTAACTAGATTTAGAGAGACTAGTTTTCCAAAACACTTATGCTAGCATGTCCTAGCTTCCTATGCCACAACCATGCATCATTTTCATTTTGAGCAACTAAGCATGCATGAGATGTATGAATGTCATCTAGATGCACCATGTATATATTCCCTATGCGATGACCTATGAGCATAATATTATTAGATTTAATGTCTACGATTTTACAACCATTTTTATCAAACAAAACATTAAATCCTTTATCACATAGTTGACTTATGCTCAATAAATTGTGTTTAAGACCATCGACATATAAAACATTTTCAATGAGAATAGTAGAGTGATTACCTATGGAGCCAATACCTTTAATGTGGCCTTTGGAGTTGTCACCAAATGTTACTACTCCTCCACTTTTTGGCTTTAGATCCATGAATCGACTCTTGTCTCCGGTCATGTGCCTCGAGCATCCACTATCAAGGTACCATGAGTTTTGACTTTGTGCTTTGGCCTTGTAGCAATGCTCCCCCTACAAACAAAGATATTAAACCTTGGTTTTTGGTACCCAAATCATTTTGGGTCCATGAGTGTTAGCTCCCAAAACCTTAGTTCCCTTAGGAATCTAAGATGACATAGCAATAATATTATTAGATTTAACAAGTTCCTTAGGAACCCATACACTTCTAATTCTTTTAGTTCTACTATGTCTAGGATAGCTACCTTGTTTGTAGTAGTTAGTCTTTTTCTTAGGTTGGTGTGTTCTAGAGGATTCTCCTACTTCATGCTTGACACTACCAACATTTTTTAAAGACCTTTTGAGCTCATTTAGCTCACCCAACACCTTTTGGTGTTCACAATTACATTGAGATAAAAGATTATTAAGATCAACATTTTCATCTTGAAAGAATTTAAGTTCATCTTTTAATCCTAATATCTTTTTCTCAAATTTAGAATTATCTTGAGTAAGTGAGTCATTTTTCTCATTTAATTCTAGAATAATCTTTTTATTCCTAATAACCGACTCCTTATATTTCTCAACTAATTCATCATATACCTCTTGTAACTCATCATATGCATCATTTAATTCTTCATATGAAAAATCTAAAGTAGATGAGTTAGAGGTTACCATGGAGGAATCTTCCTCAAGTGCCATGAGGCAAAGGTTAGCCACTTCTTGTTCGTCATCCTCCGATGACTCCTCATCACTCCAAGTAGCAAGCTTGGCTTTGAGCTTTTTCTTCTTCTCAAAGCCCTTCTTCTTGAGTTGAGGGCACTCCGAACGTATGTGGCCGGGTTTATTGCACTCAAAGCAAATGATTGGATCCTTTCCATCTTCCTTGTTCTTGCTTTTGAAGTCCATCTTCCTTTGGATTTTTCTTCCCCGGTTGGACCTCATAAAGCGTGAGAATCGTTTGGCTATCATAGCCAATTCTTCAAGTTCATCATCATCACTAGATGAGCTCTCATCATGTTGTGAAGCTTTAGCCTTGAGAGCTATTCCCATCTTCTTCTTATTCTCAACCTCAAGCTTCTCTACCCTTTTTTCTTCTTTCTTCTTCTCATCTTCCCTTCCTTGCTTCATGATCTCATGAGTAGGAGAGAACCCACAAGCTCATCAAGCTTCAATGTCTTCAAGTTCTTTGCTTCGATGATAGCGGTTCTCTTCCCATCCCAAGACTCGGGAAGTGAATAGAGTAGTTTCCGGACAAGCTTGTCTTCCGGTATGATCTCTCCAAAGCCCTTTAGACCATTGACAATCGTGGAGAATCGATCAAACATCTTTGACACCGTCTCATCGGGCTCCATCTTGAAATTTTCATAACTAAGATTGAGAATTCCAATCTTAGTTTCCTTGACATCATTGGTGCCTTCATAAGTGGTCTCAAGAGTGTCTCACACTTCCTTGGCACTTTCAATTGATGAGACCTTTGAGTAGATGTCCGGACCGAAAGCACAAAATAGCATGTGGAGAGCTTTATCATTGACTTGAATCTTTTTCCTCTCCTCTTCACTCATTTCCACTTTCTTCTTCAACACCATCTTGCCTTCACCGTCTTGCTTCAATGGAATGTATGGCCCATCCTCAATGACATCCCACACAAGATAGTCATTTGACTTGATGAATAGACGCATTCTATTCTTCCAAAAAGAAAAGTTATCACCGTTGAAGAAGGGAGGCTTTGTGGTCGATTGTGACTCGTACATGCCGGAACCGGAGGTTGAAGCCATCTCTTGATATTTTGATGATCACATTCTTCCAAGGATCTCCTCTTGTGGTTGTTAATCCTCAAAGAGTTAAGCTCTGATACCAATTGTTGAGTGGATCGCAAGATCGATATTGACCAAGAGGGAGGTGAATTGGAAATTTAAAGTTTTGTGGTGGAAATTGGCAAATTAAAAATGATGGACAAGGGATTTAGAGTGGTTCAAGTTCCAAATGAACTCTACATCCACTACCTTAGCTTCACTAAGGATTTGCAACAATTCCACTAAATTGCTCTTCCCCTTTTCTAGGACAAGGAGGCAACCCTTTACAATTTCGGTTGATTTTTCTACCCAAAAATCAACCCAATCCTCACACAAGTGAACAAAGAAATTTAATGGCTAATTGGATATCTCTCAATACAAATAATAGCCCAATTACAAGCACTCAACCCAATTTGACAAAATATGAATGAAGATTACAATTGGGATTTCTAGACAAATAGGAATTTTGGCACAATTGCTTGGATTTGATGAATAAGTGTTTTCTTGAAGATCAATAGTTGTTGCTGTAGCTTTTGGATATTTCTTTTATACCTCCTCATTGATTTCTAGCCGTTTGGGTGGTTGGGGACATAAATGGAGCTGTTGGAACCCTCTCTTACCACCATAAATGCTCTTCTGCAGCTATGCGTATCGGTACGCGGGAATGGGTATCGATACTTGTCTCAGAAAAGAAAGAGTCGTTGTGAGCAATAAATAGGGCGTATCGATACACTCGTAAGCGTATCGGTACGGGGTATCGAAACGGCAAGGGACGTATCGATACTATTTTCTGAACTTAGCTCACTGTCTAAACTCGTATCGGTACGGGGGTTAGGCGTATCGATACGGGTCAACGACCTTTTAAAGTTTGGTTACCAACCAACTGACACCAACGGTCATATTTTTAAACCGACTTAAATACTTTAAAAATTATAAAGCCCGTATCGATACGGGGGTTTGCCGTATCGGTACGCTATTCAAACTCTTTGAGATTTAACACAGGGGCGTATCGATACGAGGGTTTGCCGTATCGATACGTGTTCCTCTAGTAGCCAAGTTTTGCAAAATGGTATCGATACACCTGGAAGGGTATCAATACGCTTTGACGTTTTTCAATAGTTTTGGCTTAGAACACTTAGAAAATATTTTGAGTTTGATTTTTACAAATCAGTTTTAAAGTGTTGGTGTTTTAAAACTTGTTAAGGGATTTATAAAAACAATTTTAAGTTTTTCAAATTGATCCTTAAAGATCTAGTTATATCAAAATCAAACATAGGTTTTACAACACCAAAATTATGGTCTCAAACACTATATCGTTCACCGGTAGTATCTCCGACCCGGTTCCCTATCATACCGGGGATAGGGTGTTACAATCTATTCAAAATCTTGTTCTCAAGAACTCTCCTCATGGTTTCCAAGCCAGAAAACATCAATAGGATCCTAGACCCCTCTATCCCCTTCAACAAAAATCCATCTAACTCAGCCTAATTTATCATCATCCACCACGCTTGGTATTGATCTAATGGGGTTCAAAAATTGTGAATCCTTAGAGCTTTTCACCGACCCCTAGCCCCTTGTGATTCCCAATTGTCCTTCTACTTCCAATAGTGATCACACGATATTCCATGAGTCAAGGCGACTCTAATTCTCGAACCATAAATCCACTTCCCATTCAGTCGTTCGATTGCCCACCACGCCTCATTCTCTGACGCCATACGAACAAAACCAAATCTTAACTAATCTCGTGCTCATTTAAAACAGACAAATACATCCACTACTCGCCCATGACGATCAAACACTAGCCACACTCTCTTCCAGTGGATTTGATTCGACAAATCATCCACGAAAATGGTCCAACTCTACTGGTGGATGCTACTGCTCTCCATTTTCTAATTTAATTAGCAACGATAATACTAGACTATTATGTTCTTCAATTGCTAGCCTTAAAAATCAAAATCACCGACTCCAGAAAGCACGCGAAAGAAAACTAAAATACTAAATCTTTTTCACTTCGACGAATTTAGAGATTCAAATTCACTTCATTATTAATTATTAGTCTGAAAACTATAAAAAGATGAAATAATTGTATTAGTCTTTTTACATTTATGAATTTATCCATATTAATGGAAGAAAAATACTTTTATACACAAGTTTGTGTAAATTCAAGTTTACAAAAGCTTTTCAATTTTAGAGTTTAGGGGTTTATGGTTTAGATTGTAGTGTCTAGAATTTAGGATTTATGGTTATAATTTAGGGTCTAGGGTTTAAAGTTTAGGATTTAAGGCGTTAGTGTTAGGGATTTAGGTTTTAGATTTTATAGTTTAAATATGAAGGGTTTTGTAAGTTTTACACATCTTGTGTATCAAAATATAACCCGTAAATGTAAATGATTTAAAAACTTGTATCCTTCAATTAAATTTTGGATTAATATTTGTTACACTGTCAGTGTAAAAAATTACACAAGCGTGCATATTTTCAAGCCTGGATCTAAAATTTAAATTTTTAACCATAAAACTCTAACCCAAACCCTAAACCCTACAACTATGCAACCTAAACCCATAACCTCTAAACCCTAAACTAAAACACTAAACTCCTAAATAACCCCGCTTGTGGAAACTTTGTTTTCCACTGCCAGTGTATATGATAATAATCCTTATTTTTTGTTTTTAAATAGGGAAAATATTTCATGTATTGGTGGTGGAAACATTTAGTTTTCACAAGTGCCTTGATTTTAAGGTTTAGGGTTTAGATTTAAGGGGTTAGAATTTAGAGGATATGGTTAAATTTTAGGGTTTAGAGGTTAAGGTTTTGGTTTTTTGGTAATATGGTAGAGATTTAGGTTTTAACATATAAACCCTAAATTCTAACATTAAACCCTAAACTATAACCACGACCCTTAAATTCTAAACATGTAAATATAATCCCTTAAATCTTATATACTTTTTTCCCTTGCTGCTGGAGTAGTAGTTAACAATATAAAAACACATTAAGCTTGAATAGAACTGAGGATGATCCAAAATTTTTAAATAAAAATAGTATATCAACTTAATATCGCAACTGAAAAGGTATATGTTTTGAAATAATAGAATGAACTCTAACATATTAAAACCTTTTAAAATCCATTAATCATTGAAAACATTTATTACCAAGAGAAAATTGCATATATATTGCAGTAAAAATAATCCCCAATATTTAATAATTGGTAAAAAGAATCACTCAGGGAATTTCATATGGGAAATCCTAGCGCGATAGAGAAACCTAGAGTGGGTGTGAAGGCAGTCGGCAGCAACTTGGAAGGCAGTGCAGGGGGACGACCACCGGACGTGGTCGATATTGATGGTGTTCCATCCTCGAGGGAGAGACTAGGTTCTATAGTTCCGACGGATTTTTAGCCAGGAAATAAGAAGGGCAGTGTTGAGGATAAGACGATGTTGGATTCGATAGTCACTAGGGAAAAGTCGGGTATGGCGACAGATGGGGATGCAATTGTGATGGAGGTTGCAGGGACTAGAGGTGAGCAGGGATTGTCGGCAGGCCAGGGGATAACGACGACTGCTCCATCGTTTAAGGATACGCTTCTTGGTAATAAAGGAAAAATCAACGGGAAGCCAATTAATTCTAGAATTGGATGTGGAGGTTAAGGATGAGGAAGTTCGTGTTGGTGGTGGTGGTGATCTGCCTGAGATATGGTTCTCTGATTGAGTCCATGATGCTATCGACGCCAAACTGGTGAAATCAATGATCATTCGCCTTCTGGGGAAATTGATTGGTTATCGCGCACTTTGGAATAGGATTATGGCATTATGGAACCCAGCTAGAGAGATCAACTTAATTGATCTTGATAATGATTATTATTTGGTACGATTTGTAGATGAAGGTGATTTTCACAAGGTTCTTTCGTGTGGTCCGTAGGTAATTTATGGGAGCTACCTTACAGTTCAACCCTAGAGTCGTTATTTTAACACTGCTGAGGAGCACCCTTCTTATATTATGGTATGGGTGCGATTGCCAAAACATCCATATCATTAATATACCAAAAGTTTGTTTTGTTATATTGCAGCAGCAATTGGGAAAGTGGTGCGCGTAGATTATAATACTACTGAGGGAAAGCGAGGAAGGTTTGCTCAACGTGATATTATTGTGGACCTTAAAAACCCTCTGGTTTCGAGGATTTTGATTGATGGGAAACGAGATGATATTGAATATGAAGGGTTACAGTCCATTTGTTTTAAATGTGGTAAGTATAGTCATGCGAAGGAGGTTTATGGTGTCACCGAGGATTCTACGGTGGTGGGGGAAAGTGTTGTGAGGGAAGAAATCCTTAGGAACTATATGTACCATGGATGCATGTGGTTAATAAAAGGTGGCGTAATGGCACCAATCAAGGAACTACGGGGGAGAGTAGTGGAAATAGTAAGGCAAAGGAGGTTGCAGGGTCATGGTTTGTGGCTTTGTCTGAGATTCAAGGGGATGTTGAGGATCGGGTAAAGGTGCAACCAATGGCTAGGAGTAACGAGGCCAATAAGGGGTCTTTGGGGGCTTGGATGGCAAAGCTGTTAGGTGGACCCGGGGTTTCGGCTAACGCTGGGAAACTTGACTCAACGTAACGAAAGCTGCAAAGTTCTCGGGTGAGCAAGGAAGGGATGGGTGTTGCTAGGAAGAAGGGATCAAAGGGGAATGTTCGAAAGGAAGGGGGTTTTGGTAATAGTGGAGTTCAATCTGAAGGGTGACTATTGTTGCTTCACAAGGGAAAATTATGGAGGCAACATCAAGTTTTAACACTGGAAAGCATACCGTAGTGCATGTGGTTGATGTAGAAGAGGCACACGAATCTCGGGCTCCTAAAGGTAGGGTACTTCCTGCTTCGATCAGGGGAGTGTCGGCGAAGAATGGTTCTAAGAAGCAATTAGGGGTGCAATGTAACACCCCTCGCCCGGGTTAGGAGCGAGGAGCGTTACGGGACAAGAATTCAAGATATCAAGCAATTCGAATAAAGCATCCAACGCATAGCAAGTAAGCATTTCATTTACTTCCATCATCAAACCACAATACAAACAAGTTGGTTTACCAAGTCATTGTTATTAACTCCATTCTTCCCGTATATTCAGTTTACCAAAGATAGATTAGGTTCATTTCATGGTATCATCTATCAAGCAAGAATTTAGACATGCATTTTGGTTAGGACCTAAGTCTCAACCCTAAATAAAACTACACTCGCAAAACTACAAGCAAGATCAAGCTATTGTTGCTCCTTGATATATATCCCTTTAGCTTTTCTACTTGTTTGTCCAACCTCGTCCTCCTCAAGAAGTTATTCTACTTGTTCTAGGATACAACCCAATACAAGGAATCAAAATTAGTAATACATTAAAGTATACACTTATGATAAGCACCAAAAGTAGTTTCTACCACTGCCAGGCAGTTTGCACACTAGTTACTATTTTGCCTATATCTTTTAATCCTTGCGTCGAAATTTTAATTAATTTACACCATTAAAAAGCTAACTTAATTACCTTTCCAACCATATAAGCCATGCAATTTAACTTTTTTCCAATTAATAAAGTTTTTAACTTAAAGACATGGTATTTGCATTTCTGGGCATTTTGCACTGTCCAAGTATTTTCATTTCCAGATTTCACTATATAATCCAGAATTCAACTCAGTTTGTTCCTAATAAAAATAGACATATTAAAGTTCATTCCATATAAATTTCAACTCTAAATTCAATTCCTACAATTTATAACAATTTTTCAAAGTTACTGCCCATAACAGAGTTTTTTGGGCGGATTTCATTAGGTCAAGTTTACTAGTTCATATTCCTACATGCTTAATTCAATCCATTACATTCTAGTACTTTAAACCCTTAATTGTCCTGTGTTCCCCTGTTCTAATAAGTTTATTTTTAGTCCCTGGTACATTCATTTCAGTCCATTAACTATCAAATATTCCAATTCTAGACCCTATTGTTCATACATGTTAACAAGTTCATGAAAACAATCCATTACTCTTTAATATAGCAATTCAATCTAGCAAGCTTTCAATTTATTTTCTCCCCTGTTTTTAGTCCAATTTTCCAGCCTTTAATTCGGTCCAGATCAATCCTAAATTTACTACTTTATTCAAAATAGTCCCTATTATCCAATTAAACCATCTAGGTGACTAGTTTCATTACTAGTTCCATTTTCAGCAATTAAACACTATTTCCAATTGTTCAATGTTACTAGACTAGAATTTAGAGTATTACATGCAAGGGGTGAATAAGCTTAATCTCGTGGCACAAAAGAAAGATGGTCAAGGAGTTAGTAAACCTGCGCTAGCTACTCAACTATCTTCGTTGACGTCGGACTTGGATAATGTTGCCACAGAGGAAGCAGCACGGCTTACAACATCTAGGGTGGAGAATATCACGGATGATATGTGCATTGAATGGCAAACAAACTCGGCGTTTGAGCAGCCGTGTGAGTCAGAAATGCAGGTTTAACATATTGCTCATGTTTTCTCTAATTTTAATGGTTAATATTATTTATTGGAATGTTCATGGTGCTCTTGACCATGTTTTTAACTGTTCTTTTAAGTTGTTGATTAAGAAGCAAAGGCCTGATTGTGTTTTCATCATAGAGCCACTGATCAGTGGGACAAATGCTGATAATTTTGTTTGTAGATCTGATTTTGATTTTTCATATAGTGTAGAAGCACATGGTTTTTCCGGTGGAATTTGGCTCCTCTGGCACGACACAGTGCAATTAGATGTTCTGGCAATTTCTAATCAGTATGTTCATGCTTTATGTACAGTGACTAGTGGTGGTGGGGTTTCTTTGGTACTTTTATGTATGCGAGCCCAAACGCTATGAGGCGTAGGTCATTGTGGGATCAACTGGTTGCTTTTGATCCGGGAGTGGATACTCCATGGGTTGTGGGAGGGGATCTGAATGCCATCGGTAGTATGTTAGAGTGTATCGGGGGTATCAACGGTGTACAGGGGTTTGTCGTCATTTTATGTAATTTATATTCGACTCTAGTCTGGCTGATATGGGATATAATGGACCCAAGTTTACTTGGCGTAGGGGTTCTTTGTTTGAAAGGCTAGACACATGTTTATGCAATTTCGCATGGTATGGAGGGTTTCCATCTCCGGTGGTTTTCCACCTTTTGAAGCTAGGGTCTGATCATTGGCCCATTATGCTTGATACATCAGGACATAGGGAGGATCGTGGCATTCGGCCTTTCCGGTATATATATCTACATGGAATGATCATGTTGAGTTTTCTAATTTCCTAAAATTGGTGTGGAGCGAGGGGAAGAACTTTTATAATAATGTTTCTCAGTTTCATGACCGAAGACGGTAATAGAATATGGAAATATTTGGGCACATTGGTAGGCGCAAAGCACAAATAGTGGCGCGGCTAAATGGAATTGAAAATGTGTTGGAATCCTCCTATCGGCCTTCCCTTGTGCAATTGGAAGATGAGTTAAAGAAATAATTGGATTTAGTTCTCGCTCAAGAGGAAAGTCATTGGCAGCAGAAGATGCGTATGAATTGGATTGCGCAGGGCGATCGTAACATATCATACTTTCATACGGCGAAAATGGCTCGTCGAAAGCATAATATGGTGCAGATGTTGTAACTTGAGAATGAGGCTTGGTGCGATGATCCTATAACGCTTAAACGTCACGCGACACAGTTCTTTCGAGGTCTCTTTACTAGCGAGGTTGTGCAACCACGAATAATGGACTTGACAGCTGATTTTTGGCAGTTTGGTGAGGATGATTTTCGGCCCCTTCTTGCCGAGATTACCGTGGAAGGGTGAGAGACGTGATTTTTTTCATGGCATCTCCGAAGGACCCTAGGATAGATGGATTGTGTGTGGTGTTTTATCAAAAGAATTGGGAGATTGTTAGGCAGACGATTTTTCAGGTTGTGAAGAGTTTCTTTGATGATGGCGTTCTTGAGGATTGGGTTAACCAAACCCTTTTAGTGTTGATTTCGAAAGTGGCGAAACCTGAGTTCATTAGTTACTTTAGACCTATAAGATTGTGTAATGTTTGTATAAGGTGATTACAAAACTTCTTGTTTGTCGACTGAAACCATACTTACCCGAATGGGTAACGAGCACTCAAGTGAGTTTTGTACCTGAGCGACATATCCAAGATAACATTATTATTGCCTAAGAGGTCATGTACTCTATGCAGGTTAAATTAGGGGAAATAGCATGGATGGCTATTAAGGTGGATCTTGAAAAGGCATATGATATATTGGAATGGGATTATACTGAGGAGACGTTATATACAATAGGACTACCGGTGAAGATTGTGGATCGTATAATGTGTTGAGTTCGCTCTGTTTCAACTCAGATTCTATGGAATGAGGAGTTACCAGATTCTTTTAGACCCATGCGAGGCATTCGACAAGATCATCCGCTATCGCTATATCTTTTTTTCTTTGTATAGATCGACTTTCTCAAGCAATAGAGGCAGGTGTGCGTGATAGATTCTAGAGGCATGTGCATCTTGTTCGCAGGGGGCTGGGTTTATCTCATTTTTTTCGAACGACATGGTTCTTTTTTTCGAGGCCACATTGGAGCATGTTTCAGTGATTCAGAAAATTATAACAAATTTCTATCAGGCATAAGGTTAGTATCGCCAAAACTCATATATGTTTTTCCCGTAATTTTCCATATGCGTTTCGGATACAGATAGCACAGGGGTTTGGTTTTGAAGAGGTTGGGGACATCGGGAAGTACCTTGGGGTGCCTCTTCTGCATAAGCGTGTTACTTGTGCTACTTACGTTATGTGTTGGAGAAGATGAGGGAACGACTACCGGGTTGGGCGGCTAAATCTCTTACGCTTGAGGGACAGATTACTTTAGCTAAGGTGGTTCAACAGGCAATCCCGGTATATGTGATGTAGTCTTCGTGGATTCTGAAAGGTACGTGTCAGGAGATGGAAAACTGATTCGAAAGTTTGTTTGGGGTTTTCAGGAGTTGCGTTACTTCCATGGGAGTCAATCCAACAGCCTCTCGATCAGGGTGGCTTAGGTTTTAAAGACTTGCATCAGCAGAATAAAGCATTCCTTATGAAGATTGGCTATCAGTTGTTAACTAATAATGAAAGTCTTTGGGTCCAAGTGCTTAAAACTAAGTATAAATGGGATGAGGTAATGCCATTAACTATTCGTCGGGGAGCATAGTCTCGGCTATGGACGGGGATTTGTAGTATTTGGGATGAACTGAAGGAGTGCATTAGTTGTGATATACGCGATTGAAGGAGTACAAATTTTTAGTATGACCATTAGTTAGGTAAGGACGAAAGAATCGCCTTCTCAAGTTCTCTTGCGTTAGCCCCTAGACCATTGATGGTTGCAGACATGGTGCGAGAGAATGGGGAGTGGGATTAGAATCGTCTTGATATGATATTGCCAAAGGAGAGGTTGGAACAGATTGCTTTGATTCAGCCACCTCGTAGTGATCTAGGCGAAGATAAGCCGATGTTGAGATGGGAAGAGAAGTGCAACTTCTCTACTCGATCAGCTTATATTTTCCTTACTCAAGGTGTCGACCCATGGACCAGTGGCACTTGGCGAAAAGTTTGGAGGCTACAGATTCCATAGAAGGTTTGAGTGTTTGTTTTGTTAACATTGCATGAGCGCTTACTAACAAATGTTGAAAGGGTTCATCGCCACATTGCCAAATCAGAGTTGTGTGAGATTTGTGGTGGTGGTCGTGAAGATGTAGAGCATGTGTTGCGATCATGTGTTGTGGCCAAGGAATTGTGGATGAGAGTGATTTTGACTGCGATTAGGGAGGAATTTTTCCAGCTTCAGTGTCATGAATGGTTAATTAGGAACTTGTTCGATAAGTCTTTTGTGCCAAATGATGAGAAGTGGTCGGCAAGATTTGCGATACTTTGTTGGTTATTATGGAAACGACGGTGTAGCATGTTGCTAGCACCGGAGATGGGAATCATGGATGATATCCTAGCAAGAGGGAATCGGCTGGTGGGGGATTGTAGCAAAGCGTTCCCTGTCGTGACGGGGGATCGGGTTAGGCGAGCTGTGGAGCAGACATTGTTGCCTTAGTTGAGAAGGAAGCGTTAGAGCAGGCTCCAACGGCAGCAACGGTTTTGCTCGATAATGTCGAGGAGCCCTTTGATCCTGGTAGGGTTTTGCTTCTTTAGCGTTCGGTTTCAGTGTGAAGGGTAACGGATCGAGTGCGTTGTTTAGCTTGGTGGATTGTGCTTTGATTAGTTTTAGCTGGTTCGGCTGCCAAGTCCTCATAGTTAATAGGTTTGAGTGCCTATTGTTGGATTGAATTTTGTGTGCCGTGTTTTTATCCGAATGTTTAATTTTCTTGTAAGGTATTCTATAGGTACTTTTTCCCCATTTAGGCTTAAGGGGTTTCAACGAGGCCTATAGTTTATCCCTTTTCTTATAAAAAAAATAATCCCCAAATGTTGTATTAATATTTTTATTTTTCAATCTATTGCACTTTGAATAGTACAAGGTGAAGTCGGTGGAAATACAATCCGAATTTACTGTTCTTTGTTTTTTTTTCGATTAATAAATTGAAGTCAGGTGACAGTGAAGCCAATGGAAACATGCCACGTGAATTCGGTATAGTGAAGTCGAAATGTAAGTACCTCGTCTTTAACATTTTATAATTAAAAAAATAAGATACACATTAAAGTCGGATTCTATTCCCACCGACTTTACTTTCACTATAACAAATGTTATAGATTGAAACATAAAACATAAATAATATACTTGTATAATATTTCTAGAAGAAAATCTAAATGTAAACCTTAAAAATAACATTTTAAAGGAATGGTTTAAAATTAAAAAAAATCATTTAATAAAATGAACTTGAAAGATAGCATGAATTCACTAATAAAAACAAGACTTACTAAAAGAGTTATTAGAGATATTTTGAAGAAGAGGTAAATATTGGTTGATGGGCAACAAATGCTTGTTCATAAGTAATATATTTGTTACTCTTAATTTGTTTGTCTTCATATAACTTTAAAGATATTTTTCAATACTTTCTTATTTGGTAAATTTTGAAGATAGTCCACAACAATTAATTATTCTTTTGGATATAGTTTTTTCAGGGAATAATATTATTGGAACCTTCAAGATGTTTTGAGAGCAGACGTTGACAGACACTATAACAATTCGTATATATGATAGGACTATAAAAATTGGTATTTGAAAATTGTCCCTATCTATGTCTATTCGTCCATAGATTGTCACTAAGCCTAGAGTTATCATATCGCCAACAGTTTTAAAAGGCTATAAATATTCACATTCTCAATAAAAAAAAATTAAGAAAACATATCAAGCGATTGAACAAGACCAAGTTAAGAAGATTGTACTCTTCTCACCCTTCTTTCATTTTTTCACTCCGATCACTATATTAATTGCGACGTTTCGTTTTAAATCTATATATAGTAAATAGTCTGAAGTCGTCAACAATTATTTTATTTTTCGTCTTTATTTCTCTTATTTGGTGACTCCTCTCTTCAGTATAATTATATTGGTTTCGTAATTAATCTGCCAGACCTGGTCCGAATTTCATTGTCCCGTACTAATTGACAAAGTCAAAACGAAATAACTTCAAATCACACGAAATCATGATTTGAATCAATAATTTTCCAAGTGTATATATTATATTTATAATTACGATTCATTTAAAATGAATTATTGGGGATTATTTTATAAAATTAATATGGTGCTGGATCTCCCGCCATCGCTGACTTTGATATTACTCAAAGTAGGGGTGATAATCAGTTGATCCGTTCGCAACTTACTTGAGTTTGGCTCGGTCAAAGTTCGGCTCGAGACCTTAACAAGTAAAGTTGAGTTCTTCTAAGTTCGGCTCGAAAAGTTCGTGAACAAGCTTGAAACAATTATATATATAATATCGTTTAATGTGTAAGAGCTTTTAAGTTTTACACGTTTTTTGGATCGTTGGATGAGTGAAACAGATGACTGAGATTAACAGTAGGATATGTGAAGACTATCACTTGGAAAAAAAGAGTAAAGAATTAATCCCAACCATCCATTTCTCTCATCTAACGATCTAAAAAAGCGTAAAATTATGAGTTTTACATTCTGTATAAGTAGACCTTAACCCTATATATGTACACACGCTTCATATACACTTGTATGTTTTAGTGTTGTTAACTTGTTATCGTGATTAAATACTTTAAATCTCTTTCTCCTTGTGGACTTGTATAATTTAAAAAATGTACTATGGTTACTTGTGGACTTCAAAAATGAATAGGGTAAAATACACCGTTCATCACTCAATTACCTTCTCACTCCTATTTTGGTCACCCAACTTTCAAACTTTTCGATTTACTAACTAGACTTTCGAATTGCTCTTGTTTTGGTCACTCTAGAATATTTTATTATTATTTTCGATTTTTAAATATTATTAAATATAAAAATTATTTAAAATAAATAATAAAATCATATTTTATTATTATTAAATTTAAAAATATAAAAACTCACCACCACCTTCGACCATCTTTGGTCTCAAAATCGACGACCATTTGATCCCAAATTGCACCGGTGGACTTGTTTTGACACATTGAGTCCAAATCTGGTGTTTGTTTGACTGAAAAATGTCCCAAAACCCGCAAATCTTGTTTGAGACTTTTTAGTTTCCTCACTTTCGATCTCTTTTTCCGTGGACTTCAGAGCATTTTCCGACAAAATAGAGGTCAGACTCAGACTCAAAGGGCCGAGACGAAGCGACCAGTAAAATCTGAGACTGAACGACTACCATCTACAGCCGTCGGCGAATGGTGGCCGGCGAATAATTTGATTTAATTTCATATTTTAAATTATTTTTATATTAAATAATAAAAAATGCCAAAAAAATTCAAAAATAATAATAAAATAATCGAGAGTGACCAAAATAGGAGCAATATGAAAGTTCAGTTAGTAAATTAAAATTTTTGAAAGTTGTGACCAAAATAAGAGTGAGAACATAGTTAAATGATGATATGTGTATTTTACCGAAATAAATATTATCTTTTCCCAAAATAGGTTTTCACATGTTATTTTTTCAAAATTTTAATAAAAATATTTAAAAGTAATTTGAGGAAAGAAACTAGTCGAGCCAAGTTCAAACTGTCCACTTCAAGCTAGAACTCAAACATAAAATTTCGTGCTCGTTATTACCCCTAACTCCATCAAGGCGATTTCGTCTTTATAGTTATTTTTTTCTTAATAGTTAAGCTCAGCAAAGCAATGTTTACTGACTTGAGGCTTGTAAATCAAATAAATACACCATAGTAGTAGCAACATATATCCACTGTAAATGTAATAATTATTAGTATTTCTTTGCTTTCAATTTACTGTTTCACCCATTCAAATCTCACATCATACTCCTTGTTACCTTACGATTTAAATAGTTAAGCAACATTTGTAAGTTGTTTTCTTAGAATTAAATTTAAAGTACATCACTGACTTCATTATTCTTTAAAAATATTTGGTTAAAAGTAAAAAATAGCAAATAAATTAAAGATTAATATCCTATACACTGACGATAAAAAATATTTCACAAACATAATTATTTTAGAGTTTATGAATTTAGTTTAGGGTTTATGTGTTAAGTTATAGGTTTAAATTAAAGTTATAGGGATATTTTCACAATATAAAAAAGTATACTTGTCAAGATAAAATAAATTGACAAAATACAGGATTCAATCTGAATAATAGATAAATCTAATTATCAAGGTTGAAGTTTTTTTTATCAATATCGTGTGAATTTATTGAAGTCAAATCCATACAACTATCATCGTGCCTCATTAAAAACCTCCCTAACTTAAAACGGGAGAAAATAGTACAATATGATGATAGTAATAGAGTATAACTGTAAGTTGGTTAGGTTAATTAGTTAGCTATGGGCTGTTAAAATAGGATTAGTTATAAAATTTGGGATTGATTCTTTATTTTCTTGATTTAAATCTTGTTTCTCTCTTATGTATAACTAGCACTCTTATTATTTGGTTAATACAAGTTACTTTACCGTTTCATCTACTTCAATTTTCTCTCATGTTTTTTCTCAAATTCTCTATTTTCTATTGTGATTCCAAAACCCTAATATGGTATCATAAGAAAATTTCACCTCTCGTTCTCTCTCTATGGAATCCAATTGGTTCTACAATATTGATGATTCATCTGATAAATTTTATATTCATCCCAATGAGAATCCTGCTCTCATTCTTGCCTCGGCGTTGCTCACCGGCGTCAACTATCATAGTTGAGCGCGCTCAATGAAGATGACCTTGATATCAAAGAACAAGTTTTCCTTTGTTAATGGTTCTATCAAAGAACCCAGTGAAGAGGATTCACGGTATTCAGCGTGAGTGAAATGTAATAATTTGGTTCTTTCTTGGTTGCAGCATGCAATTCACCCCGATATTGCTCAGAGTGTTCTTTGGATAGACACTGCTTATGAGCTTTGGAATGACATCTTCGGTCGTTTTAACCAAGGTGATTTGGTTCGGTTATGCTATTTAATGCATGATTTCTACAATCTGCAGTAAGGTACCCTTTCAGTTACTTCTTTTCATACCCAGTTGAAGATTCTTTAGGATGAAATTTGTAATTTGAGGCCTTTGTCTTCTTGTTCTTGTTTGGCCACGAAATATAGGCAGCATGATTTTACCCTTAGATTTTTTAGGGGGCTTAATGATAACTTTTCAATTCTAAAATCACAAATTATAATTATGAAATCATTACCGGCCATTAATGAAATTTTTGTCATTGTTGTTCAGTATGAACACCGTTGCATCTACTCTGGGTCATGATTCTAGCATTTTAATGGTTGATAGGAACTTTGGAATGGGATAGGCAGGATACTAAGGCCCTATCTAATAGTTAGAAATTTTTTAGTAATAATTCTAAGAAGCTTGTTTGTGTTCATTGTGGTTTGTTTGGCTATAATGTGGATAAGCGTTATAGAAAACATGGTTTTCTTCCTAGTTATAAGAATAAGAGTACTACTGGTCGAGCTAATCAAACTGGTTCTTTTACTTCTTTTGATTAAGATTCTGTTTCAAAGGATAGTGCTTCATCTCTTGTTTTTACTAAAGAGCAATATGATAGCATTGTGACTATGCTACGTGAGAGGGATTCTTTTGCTCAAACCTCTGCTCCATCATATAAAGTGAATATGCTTGTATCCCCTTGCAATTTTACACCTATAAAAAATGTATTGTTTTACCTTGTTTCTTTTCTCAAGACCAAGTTTTAGTTACTCCTTGAATCATTGATTCAGGAGCAGCATACTATATTGTCAATTCTTTATGTTATTTTAAAGAATTTCATCAAGTCAACAATAAGTTTGTAAAACTACCAAATGGTGAATTAATAAAAGTTTTTCATTTAGGAACTGTGCAAGAATAAGTCGGGTTCTATGGATTTATCCGATGAAGCTGAAATCAGAAATTTGGAGTTTAATAACTAGTTTTTGTCAAATGGTAGAAACTCATTTTGATAAAAAAAATTAAATATGTACGGACTGATAATGCAAAGAAATTTGACATGGATGTTTTTTAAGTCTAAAGGCATTTTACTTCATGTGTGTATACTCCACAACTAAATAGTGTTGTAGAACGTAAACATCAGCATTTACTCATTTTTGCTAGAGCTTTAAGGCTTCAAGCTAGTCTTCATTTACCTTTTTGGATAGATTGTATCTTACATACTGCTTCCTTAATCAATATTACACCTACTCTCATTTTGAACAATAAAACTCCTTTTGAGAATTAAAACAATAAACCTCTAAAGATCAGTCATTTAAAAGTTTTTAGCTGCCTTACTTATGCTTCTGTTTTACCCAAACCAAAAATTAAATTGCATGCTAAAGCCTCTAGATGTGTTTTTTACTGGTTATCCTAAAAATATGAAAGTTTATCGATTGTTTGATCTCAATACTCATGATATTTTTGTATCTGGAGATGTAGTTCTTTCTGAAAATATTTTTTTTTTCAAACATAATAATTGTTCTAATTCTAATAATGAAATTATTCTTCCTTCTTATGATAATAATTTTTTGTTGGATGAATTTATAAAAGGTAAACCCGTAAATTATATACAAATTTGGAAAACACTTCTTTCAATGGTAAGGAAGGTTCCTTCAATGGTAAGGAAGGTTCTTCTAGTCCAGTATCTTTCTCAAGTGTTCTAACTGACTCATGTTCAGCACCTATAGAGGAATTCACTTCTGCATAACCTATTGTTGATCTTCAACAATTTGAACAATAGATTCTTCCTCCAGCATCATCTTCTGATCAGCCACCAACTACTATACCTACTATCTCATCTAGACCTATTCGACAAAAGCAGCTTCCTCCTCATTTCAAGGATTACCACATCACATTTCCATGATCAAAAGCTTCTCCTCACACCATTAATCAGGTGCTTTCTTACAAAAACTTATCCTCTCAACATTTATCTTATATAGGGAATGTACAAATTTCATCTAAACCTAAGACTTATAATCATGCTATAAAATATGAATCCTGGAAAAATGCAATGCAAGAAGAGATTATGGCTTTAGAAAGAAACAATACTTGGACATCAGCCCCTCGCTCTCCTGGAAAACAAACTATAGGATGTAAGTGAGTCTATAAAATTAAGTTAAAATCTGATGGAACTTTAGAAAGATACAATGCTAGGTTAGTGGCAAAGGGGTATACACAAAAACCAGGAATTAATTATCTTCATATTTTTAGTCATGTTGCTAAAATTACTGCTATAAAAGCCTTATTAGTTGTTACTGCAGCAAAGAATTGGCATTTACAGCAACTTGATGTAAATAATACTTTTCTTCATGGTTATTTGCATGAAAAAGTATACATGGATTTACCTCTCGGTTTTCCTTCTCGTAGTCCTAGTTTGGTTTGTAAACTCAATAAAAGCCTATATGGATTAATGCAGGCCAGTAGACAGTGGAATGAAAGGCTGACTTCTACTTTAATACAACAAGGCTTTAAGCAAGCCACTTTTGATATTTCTTTATTTACTAAAGGAGAAGGGTCTGATTTTGTTGCTTTAAATTTTTATGTAGATGATGTGGTTCTTGCTAATCCTAGCCTACATGAGATATTTGTTTTAAAAGAATATTTGCATGATACTTTTAAAATCAAAGATCTAAGAAATTTAAATTATTTTAAGTTTTGAAGTTTCTTGTTCATCTAAAGGTATTAATCTTTTCCAAAGAAAACATATTTTAGAATTGCTTGAAGAAACTGGTTTCTTAGGATCCAAACCAGCCTCTACTCCTATTGTTCCTACTAAAAAGTTATCCAAACTAGAAGGAGAACCTCTTTTTAACATAACTTCTTATAGCAGACTAGTTGGAAAGTTGTTATATTTGACCAATACTAAGCATGACACATCATTTGTTGTTTAAAATTGTCTCAGTTTATTTCCGCCCCTACTGACATTCATATGGTAGCTGCCCATAAGGTTCTTAGATACTTAAAAGGCACCCATGGACAAGGTTTGTTTTTCCCTGCTAATAATGATCTTAAAAACAACACACTATTTCTCGTTCTTCAAGTGAGGCAGAATACAGGGCCTTAGCTTCAGCAACCTGTGAAATACAGTGGCTTAATTACTTTCTCTTTGATATTTATATTGAATTTTTTGTTCCCAATCTCTATTGTAATAATCTTTCTACTATTAAACTTGCAGAGAATCCAGTATATCATGAAAGGACAAAGCATATCGAAATTGATTGTCATCTAATATGAGAGAAGGTTCAAAACGGGCTTGTTACATTACTGCCTGTGTCCAGTCAAAATCAGATAGCAGATTGCTTCACCAAAGCTCTTTCAATATTTGTTTTCTTAAGATCAATTTTCAAGTTGGGCATCCAAAATGTATATGCTTCAACTTGAGGGGGCTAATAGAGTATAGTTGTAAGTTGGTTAGGTTAATTAGTTAGATATAGGTTGTTAAAATAGGATTAGTTGTAAATTTTAGGATTGGTTCTTTATTTAAATCTTGTTTCTCTCTTATGTATAAATAGCACTCTTATTATTTGGTTAATACAAGCTACTTTACCGTTTCATCTACTTCTATTTTCTCTCACATTTTCCCCAAATTCTCTATTCTCTATTGTGATTCCAAAACCCTAATAGATAGATCGAGCGTACAACCAAGAACAAGAGGCAAAACACCAAAAAAAAATAAGTCCACCACAAGCCAAAGGGAAATTCACATCCCATTACAAAGCCAATAACTTGCACAGAACTATAACACCGCCTGGAAACACGACGGTCGATCCACACCACTCTTCGCCAATGCATACGCCATAATATTCACCTCACGATAAATATTAGAGAAACAAATACAGGCTAACATCGCCATGCACGCATCAATCTCAATGAAACAACCCCACAAACGCTAAGGGCGACGATCAATACAATTTATCCAAGACACCGCAATTACCGAGTCTGATTCAATAACAACCGAAAATTCCTTGCCCCAATGCGACTTGGATAGCATGCCCAGAGAAAAACCAATAGCTCGCACGTTGGCCTCATTGGAATCTATGACTCCCAACGGACAAGAAAACAACGCCAATATTAGACCCTCGAGATTACACAAAATACCACCACATCCCACCTTTTTTGGCTTACCCCTCGGTGAGCCATCTACATTAAATTTAAGGGTCCCTACAATTGGAGGACACCACACTATCCCCACACGGCTCACCACCGCCTCCGTCATGGATAAACAACTCCACGGGCATTCCCACCACTGCGATTCAAGCACAATCGACGCATCACGGCCCGCTTTCACCAAATAAAGAGCACGAAGTTTAACGAAAAATAAAAGCCCACCCACCTCCAATCATTTTTTATTGAACAAAAGCTCATTTCGAGCCAACCAAGTCGTCCACAGTACCACCACACATCTTGCTAGCCACCACTGTCGCATTACGCCCAAGAAAAAGCTCAATGTACATTGTTCCCAAAATTCATACAAGAAACGAGGCAAAACAATGGACACCCCCACCATTATATAAAAAATAACCATAATTCACGCACATGGCAACAAGAATAGAGGATGTGATCAACTTTATCACAACCTTTCCCACACCACAAGCGATCCACATCAATTTCAACGTCAGCAATCTTCGCAACGCCACAAACCATAAAAAACAATGAATTTTAGGGGGCACCTCTAATTTCCATACATAAGCCCCGACCAACTCACCATCTTCAATCCCAAGTGAAGATATGAGATTCATCAAATCACGAACTTGAAACACCCATTGCGGATTAAGTTTCCATATCAGCCGGTCCTCACATACATCATTCAACCTTGCTGCAGGGATGATGGACACCAGCTCGTGCACTAGCTGCCACCACCACTATTTTGTCACAAGCCATCCTATATAGACGCGGAAACAACACACTCAAGGGCTCTTCAATACACCAATAATCAAGCCAGAAAAGAATAGTTCGACCATCCCCCAACAACCACGCAAATTGATGTATATCCATGAACCGCTTCACTTTCTCATAGTCATGCACCTCAATAATTTGTCGACATGCAACCGACATATTACGTCTACCGCTACAATTAAAACACCAATTCAAGGTCTGCTCACCATACTTCGCAACAATGATGGATCGCCATAAAGAAGTTTTTTCCAAACTATATCGCCATGCCTATTTTTCAAGAAGTTCCATATTACGTAACCTCAAATCAGCAATACCCAGTCCCCCACACTTCCTCGGTCGACACTAGAGACCAACAAGCGCGACTCATCTTTCGCTTCAACTCCACATCACCCCAAAGAAAGGCTCGTCGAATCCTATCAATTTTTGCAATAACACCTTTCGACACAACAAATAAACCCATATAAAAGACCAGAAGAGCAGATAAAATGGAAATAATTAAAGTTACCCGAGCCGCGAAAGATATAGATTTTTTCTTCCACTCTGCCAATTTCACCCAAACCTTCTGAATTAAAGGCTTCCACAATTTCAAACTCCTCGGATTCAACCCAATTTGCATGCCTATGCATGTGAACGGTAACTCTCCAAACTCACAACTCAAAATTGCTGCCATCTCCCCAACTATCACTCGATCAACATCCACAACATACAACGAGGAATTATAATAATTTATCTTTAGACCAGAGCACAATTCGAAGCATGTCAAAATTCTTTTAAGATTACATGTCAACACCACCTCACATTGCAAGAAAATGATCATGTTGTCTGCGAATTGGAGATGGGAAATGCACAAATTATTGCAAACTCAAACATCTCTGATCGCATCCCTCTCATCTGCCCGAACCAAAAAGCGATGCAAAACTTCCACCACCACAACAAAGAGCAACAGTGATAGTGGATCTCCGTCCCGCAGACCCCTTTGCATCGTAAATTCCTTAGTTAGACTGTCGTTAATCAAGATCGAAAGCGTAGATATCTGCACACATTCCCTCATCCAACGCAACCATTGATCCCCGCACCTCTTATCGCTCAACACTTGGTCTAAGAACGACCAATTGACACAGTTGTAGGCCTTTTCAAAATCGATCTTCAAGATCACTCCCCCATTTCTAAATTTTCTATGTCCCATCGAATACACAATTTCATTCACCAGCAATATGCCATCAATCATTTGTCTTTCCTTACAAAATGTAGTTTGTGAATCACTAATTAACGAATCTAGCACATCCTGAAATAATTTTGCCAAGACCTTCGCCAAAATTTTATAAATGGACTTCAGAAGGCAAATAGGGCGATAGTCGGCAAAAAGAATTGGCGTTTCTTTCTTTTTAACCAACACCACAAACATCGAATTAACTCTCTTCAGTAAACGGCCAGTAAAATAAAAATCATTCATAAAAGTCATGACATCCTCCCTCAAGAAACACCAACAACGTTTAAAGAATTCAAAATTAAACTCGTCAAATCCTGGGGCCTTTGAACCATCACACTTTAAACTTCATCCTCTGTGAACCCCATAGCCAACGACTCAGCTTGCTCCACCGATAGCTTGCGCAGAACCAAATCAGTCCTCAATGACCCTTTTAGAGGCTGTTGCGAAAATTGCTGTCTAAACTCCTTATATATCACATGCTTCAACACATTTCCATCCTCAATCCAACGTCCATTCACCTGTACTCCTGCCATAGCATTTCGACTCCCACGGATCTTAGCCATACGATGAAAGAAACGTGAATTGTGATCTCCCTCTCTCAATCATAGAGCACGTGACTTTTTACGCCAAAACGACTCACGATATCGCAAAAGCCTCCATATATTGGCAATCAACTTTCTCTTATCCACAATCGATTGCTCATTCCCTCCCCGCTTCCCACTCGATCATCTATATCCTCCAACAGAGCCGATATCGCTTCAATTTGGAGATCAATACTTCCAAATGATGTTTTATTCCATTCAGGCAAAAAACCACGAAACAACGCAACTTACCAAAAATTTTCAGATCACATTCTTCCTTATATAGTATTTTCCATTTCGATTGTATTGTAAATATGTGTTCTTTACGTTCCAACCAGCAGTTCAGAAATCTAAAAGGACGAGGACTCCAGTCAACCTCTTCATCCGTCAAACACAAAGCGCAATGGTTGGACAACCCCTTTGGCAAATTCTGCAGAATCAAACGACCAAACCGATCAATCCACGCACTCGACACCAGCAAACGATCAAGTCTACTACATTTTTTCATGGTCCGAAACATGTAAACCTATTTCCTGTCATCGGCAAGTCAACTAAATTCGTCAATTCAATGAATTCACCAAAAGCAGTCATGCCTCGACTATCTCTAACACACTTTATACACTCTCCAACTATCAATACCATGTTAAAATCCCCCCAAGCACCATGGGATATCGATTTGGGACATTACCATGCTCAAGGACTCCCAAACCTCCCCTTGCGCCTCCACAACACATGTCGCGTATATACTCACCATACCACAATGCCATTTCTTGACAATCCACGACCCCAAAACCATGACAAAATGATGCTGAACCATCACCCTTTATACATCAAATTTTGAACTCTCCCACACCACCAAAATTCCACCCCAATTGGCACAAAGATGGAGAGAAAGCAAAATCAAATGAATCAAAACCCCAAAGTTTACTCACAAATTGTGGCAGACACTGCTCCAATTTAGTTTCTTGAAGTAAAACCATATCACATTTGTAACGACTCAACAACTCCCGAACCACTTTCTTCTTACCCGACGCCCCTAATCCCCTAGCATTCCACATCAATACACGCATCCTTCCTTCCTATTGACCCTTATCGTGATTTTCAATAATCCAAGAAATATCACGAACCATTCATCTTTATTGCCAATCGTTGTTGCACCCAAAAACTTACCCAAATAGGGCATTTCATGAGCTTCCTGCAGAATAGCTTGCTGTCGAGCTAAGAAATTCGAGTATGGCAAGGCGTTAGCACCACCTTGTTGACCCAGCGGCTGATTCTTCTACGGTCGCCCCCTCTATCTACGCTATGATGATGAAACTATTGGCCGACTCTCCTCAAACGATACAACATCTTGGTTCACGGGTGTAGGTTTCTTACCTTTTTACCTTTCCTCTTAGGCTCCAAAGATGTCGTAACATGGGCCTCAAGCCTTGGCCCAAACACTTCGAACATCTCAATCGGCAACCTACTCGCACATGAATCAATTGGATTGATCGCTCTATCAACCAGACCAATATCCTTATCCAAAACATTATATTCTAATGTCGCACGCAACTACTCATCTGACCACCCGACATTCGCACAATCCTTCTCCCCATCCTTCTCCTCTATCCTCTGCAAACCATCAAATTGGTCGATCACATCTAGGCCAAAAGACTGAATCAAGTCATTGTATCCCTCATTAAACTCAGCCCCACACTTTGTTCCAGCCTCATCAAACTTTCTGCTCGCATTATTGTGCGTCCCTTCCTTCTTCGCTAATTATGTTTGGATCTAATCCACAGCACCCAGAACTTCCTCATCCTCCTTGCGGTCTGAATCCTCACTTGCAACTTCGCAACAAACCTCACAAGTATTTACCACAAATGAGTCAAATTCCTTTACATACAGAATGTAACATCTATCATGTACCCGTAAATTAACTCTGTCATCAATTCGATCCCAACTTTCCATCTCAATCAACAACCTACAACACTCAAATGCTGGTGGTGCCCTTGTTGTCTCCTCTACTCTAATCAATGTGCCCCATAAGGTTGTCAAGTTACTAAACGTCTCATCTGACCATGCATGAACTGGCAACCCCTTCATCGAGATCCAAACCCTACGATCGAATCCCTCCACTTCTGGAGACCAATTCTCCACCTTTGAAAACCATTCCTTCAATCTCCCGCTCGTAAGAGTTTCACGTTGAATTTCCTTATCGTCAAACATCAGCGGGACTCGTGATCCCGCAAGGCGCATGATCGATACACTTTTGATATAAGCCACTTGAAACTCATACGCTAGCTCCATTAATTTACGAGGGCTTTTGCTCCAACCAATCGCACATCGATTCAAAATGTCCAATTTCTCCTCATCTACAACTCCAAACACAGATTTTCTTTTCCCCTATAAATTTTGATCTTCATGTTTTACTCGATTGCTCAAATCCACCAATGGACTCTCCCTTTTTCATTTCCAATACGCTCAATTCACATCTCTTTGAGCCATCAACACTCTCAATTTCGCCGCGTAAATCCAGCGATCATGCAATCTTTCCATTGCTTTCCTCGCATCAGTCTCTGATCCTATACGCACAAAACCAAAACGCAACCCTTCTCGATTCCTTTTCCGCGGTATAAACACATCACAAACCACATCATGACTATCAAAAACCTGTCATATTCCCTTCCAATGCATGCCTTGTGTTAAGTTCGAAACAAACAAGGTCCATACTCTCGGCACTACCATCGGAATGATCGTCATCGCCACCCTCGCAAGTTCATTAGTAAAACCAAGGTAGCTAATCTAACTTGCTCAAGTTTTATTTTATAAAGAACTTTTGGATTAAAGGAAACTCTTCTCACCGTACTATACGTTGTGGACATTTTTGTTTGTCATTTACTTGCTTGAGTTTCACAACCAACTTTGATTTTTAATAATAATAAAAACTATTGATTTTTAAGATATAACACATAAGCTGCTGATGTAGAGAGAAAAATAGAAAAAAATTCACACCAACCTCTTCATTATTTTTTTAACAATAATGATTAAAATAAAAAGCGTAACCTTAATAATATTTTTGTCAAAACTAATTTGGTGAACAAAGTAAAAACAATAATATTTTGGTGAGTAAT
This sequence comes from Hibiscus trionum, assembly GCA_030270665.1. NCBI lineage: Eukaryota > Viridiplantae > Streptophyta > Magnoliopsida > Malvales > Malvaceae > Hibiscus > Hibiscus trionum. The sequence goes on from BSYR01000005.1 coordinate 30,666,113, forward strand.
GATATAAAGTATCCGTATATAAAAAATAAAAATCATTTAATGTTGTACTAAAATATTTGCACAATAATTTTTTTTTGATGAAAGCTAAAGTGATTAAAAGTAGTATCTGTTCTAAGAAATATCACGAACCATTCATCTTTATTGCCAATCGTTGTCGCAACCAAAAACTTACCCAAATCGGGCATTTCATGAGCTTCCTGCAGAATAGCTTGCTGTCGAGCTAAGAAATTCGAGTATGGCAAGGCATTTGCACCACCTTGTTGACCCAGCGGCTGATTCTTCTGCGGTCGCCCCCTCTATCTACGCTATGATGATGAAACTATTGGCCGACTCTCCTAAAACGATACAACATCTTGGTTCACGGGTGTAGGTTTCTTACCTTTTTACGTTTCCCCTTAGGCTCCAAAGATGTCGTAACATGGGCCTCAAGCCTTGGCCCAAACACTTCTAACATCTCAATCGGCAACCTACTCACACATAAATCAATTGGATTGATCGCTCTATCAACCAGACCAATATCCTTATCCAAAACATTATATTCTAAAGTCCCACGCAACTACTAATCTGACCACCTGACATTCGCACAATCCTTCTCCCCATCCTTCTCCTCTATCCCCTGCAAACCATCAAATTGGTCGATCACATCTAGGCCAAAAGACTGAATCAAGTCATTGTGTCCCTCATTAAACTCAGCCCCACACTTTGTTCCAGCCTCATCCAACTTTCTGCTCGCATTATTGTGCGTCCCTTCCTCCTTCGCTAATTATGTTTGGATCTCATCCCCAGCACCCATCACTTCCTCATCCTCCTTGCGGTCTGAATTCTCACTTGCAACTTCGCAACAAATCTCACAAGTATTTACCACAAATGAGTCAAATTCCTTTACATACAGAATGTAACATCTATCATGTACCCATAAATTAACCCTGTCATCAATTCGATCCCAACTTTTCATCTCAATCAACAACCTACAACACTCAAATGCTGGTGGTGCCCTTGTTGTCTCCTCTACTCTAATCAATGTGCCCCATAAGGTTGTCAAGTTACTAAACGTCTCATCTGACCATGCATGAACTGGCAACCCCTTCATCGAGATCCAAACCCTACGATCGAATCCCTCCACTTCTGGAGACCAATTCTCCACCTTTGAAAACCATTCCTTCAATCTCCCGCTCGCAAGAGTTTCACGCTGAATTTCTTTATCGTCAAACATCAGCGGGACTCGTGATCCTGCAAGGCGCATGATCGATACACTTTTGATATACGCCACTTGAAACTCATACGCTAGCTCCATTAATTTACGAGGGCTTTTGCTCCAACCAATCGCACATCGATTCAAAATGTCCAATTTCTCCTCATCTACAACTCCAAACACAGATTTTCTTTTCCCCTATAAATTTCGATCTTCACGTTTTACTCGATTGCTCAAATCCACCAATGGACTGTCCCTTTTTCATTTCCAGTACGCTCAATTCACATCTCTTTGAGCCATCGACACTCTCAATTTCGCCGCGTAAATCCAGCGATCATGCAATCTTTCCATTGCTTGCCTCGCATCAGTCTCCGATCCTATACGCACAAAACCAAAACGCAACCCTTCTCGATTCCTTTTCCGCGGTATAAACACATCACAAACCACATCATGACTATCAAAAACCTGCCATATTCCCTTCCAATGCATGCCTTGCGATAAGTTCGAAACAAACAAGGTCCATACTCTCGGCACTGCCATCGGAATGATCGTCATCGCCAGCCTCGCAAGTTCATTAGTAAAACCAAAGTAGCTAATCTAACTTGCTCAAGTTTTATTTTATAAAGAACTTTTGGATTAAAGGAAACTCTTCTCACCGTACTATACGTTGTGGACATTTTTGTTTGTCATTTACTTGCTTGAGTTTCACAACCAACTTTGATTTTTAATAATAAAAAAATTATTGATTTTTAAGATATAACACATAAGCTGCTGATATAGAGAGAAAAATAGAAAAAAATTCACACCAACCTCTTCATTATTTTTTAACAATAATGATTAAAATAAAAAGCGTAACCTTAATAATATTTTTGTCGAAAATAATTTGGTGAACAAAGTAAAAACAATAATATTTTGGTGAGTAATGATATAAAGTATCCGTATATAAAAAATAAAAATCATTTAATGTTGTACTAAAATATTTGCACAATAATTTTTTTTGATGAAAGCTAAAGTGATTAAAAATAGTATCTGTTCTAAATATATCTCAACCAGTTGACAATGAACGCTCAATCACCTTGCTGCAGCTGTTGGTGCTCGAACCCGTGACCTCTAGGAACAACAACCGTTCCTTTAACAACTGAGGCAAGTTGGTTCGTGCATATTTGCACAATAATTAACCATATATATATGATCAAATAAATCTATGTAATATTTGATTCAAATTAGTTAACAAATAAATTTACATTGATTATAAAAAATATACACAGTATTTTCACCTACAATGCCGTCTAAATAATTAAACCATTTACCTGTGATTCTAATATCCGTATAAATTACAACATATTGTCACATCTGTAAAGACGTAGGAACGTTAATTTCATATCGCAAAAGAAAATGGGATCTTAACATATAGAAGTGGTGGTGCAACATATCTTATTAGACATATTTTTTGAAAAGAGAATAATGACCCTATGATAAGTGGTATCGGAACGACCAAAGACAAATGTAAGTCGAGGGTGCGAGGAGCAATTGCTCCCCAACTTTGATGGTTTATCTACATTTTAGGCCATTGATAGTTTTGAAACCATTTCAATTAAGTCTTTATCCTTCCTAAAATTGTTTTGTATAATTTACTTTTTAGGACCTTATTAGTTTTAAAACAATTAAATTAAACATTGACTCCCCAAATTTCTTAGTTTAACTACTTTTTAATATTTTTTAATTTTAAAATTAGTGAAATTAAATCTCAACTCCTTTAATTTTTATGGTTTAATTACTTTTTAAGATTTTAATTGTTCTAAAGTTAAACAAATTGCCCCTCTCATGATTCAGTCTCGGCTCTGTCCCTAGGAGCGACCCTTTTGACTGTTTGATTGCACGTCGAGCGCTCGAGGGGTGGGCTAGGCACGGTGAACGACCTTGATAATGGTCCATTACAAGAACAAATGACTTTGACGAGGGCGTCACGAGATTAAATGAGAGAGAATGTCACGCCTAAAAAAGACAAAATCATTAATCTCACATCAAAAACAAAAAAAATAATAACCGATGACAATACAATTTTTTAAATAATAGTAACAAGAACAACAACATTAAATTACATCAACAGAACTTATTTTATTTCGAGATATAATCCAACGGTGAAAAGAACTAAGGTTAAAAAAGCATCGAAATCCCGAATGGAGAGAGAGTGAAGGGTAAAGTACACAAATAGTCATTAAACTATCCATAAAAGATAAAAAATGGACAACCAACTTTTAAAAGTTACATAATGGACATTAAACTTTAATTTTTATTATAAAATAATTATTGAGCCGTTAACTGCCGTTAATTGTGTTACATGACAATTACTAAAATTTGTATAATAACATATTTAATTATTAATATTTACACATTCAATTAATTTAGACATCAATAATGAGGGTTAGTTTAAAAATAAATTAATTAAATGTGTCAATGTGAAAAATTAAATGTTTAATTATTCAAATTTTTGTAACTGTCACAACACCCAATTAACAGAAATTAACAGCTTGATGACCATTTTATAATAAAAATTAAAATTTAATACTTTTATATAATTTAAAAATTTGATGATCATTTTATATTTTTAAAGATAATTTAGTTGCCATCTATGTATTTTACCTAAAAGTGAAAAACACGAGATCAGTGGGTGTGAGAAAACAAAGGCTGTCAGCCAGGTCACCCTATCTTTCTCATGGTGGGAGACATGATTCCCCATCGCCTTTAATTTAGTCTTGATACGAATATCTATGCAAATTTTTAAAAATAATATAAATTAGTATTTATATATCAAAATTTCCAAATTTTAAAAATAAATATATTAATGAAAAAAAAAACACAACGAATACAAACTGTTAGAAAAATTATTTTAATTTCTTACATATTCGATTAGAATTAAAAAAAAAGTCTATAAAATTAATAAAAAACCGAATCAAACCCTTCAGACATTCCCAATTGCTATTATTTGTTCAGATATAAATACCCGTCTTTCGCTCCATTCAGTCTCCATTTCCGTCTCCGCCAGAGAGAAGGAGAGAAAAGAAGCGACGTCGTTTTCTCCGTCTCTCTTTCCCCATCTAGTGCTTCTCCTTGCTTCCGCTCTCGTTCAGGTAAGTCTTTTAGTGTGCTTCTGTTTTAATTTAAAATAAACCGATCTTGTAGGTTTTGATGTTTTAGCGATGATGGAACCGAGATCTAAAGACTAAAGTGCTTTCAGTTTCCACAGAGTTTGATATTTCTCGATCTGCTTCCTTTTCTATCTCGATCTTTACTTAGCTTGCTTTGCTTCATTACAGCTGCGATTTCTTTGTAGATCTTTATGAGAAAATTCATTTTGGCTTCCAATTTGTTCTGGTTTTATTATTTTATGTCGTAATTTTAATTGATTTTCCGATATTTATTCTGAAATTATTTGGAGGCTCTAATTTTATTTCTTTGGATAAGTGATTCCGTTTCTTGTCCATAGCTTGCTTAACCGTTCATGAATGTTGTCTTCGTTTATAATTGTGAAATTGGTTGGCTAACAAAACTTTTAGTATCTTTTTAAAGGGGTGCAAATCGTTAAATTTGTATATATCAAAAGTTGAATCAATCGGTCAATACATCAAAATTGACCGACCCAACCGACCATATACCATAACCCTTCGTTCGGTTTGGTTAGATTTTTTCGTTTTTATCTAAAGCTAAATATTCCTCCCGAAGAGAAAAAATTATATTATGGGTCCGGCTAGCCACGTCATCCATTGTCCCAATCAATAAAAAGTATTTATTTTATTAATTTTTTTATGTTTTTATTTAATGAGCGGATCTTTATTCAGATTTATTATAAATTAAATTAAAAAAATATTTTTTATCAATTATAAATTTACTTGGTAAAAATATGATATAATTTTTTTTAATGAAATAGATACTTTTTATTCGTCGTAAATTCTCATCCCATCGGGAGCTTGGTCTTGGTTGCGGCTGATTTGGGAAGGGGAGGGGGCGAGGGCGAGGGTACTCAAACTGACATTGAAAGACACGTGTCACATCACGGTGGTTTAGTTTTTTGGTTGGGTTTATTTTTAATTAGATTAATTGTAAATTATAATTTTGGGTTGGGTTGGGTTTATAAATTTGTAGACTGTAAATGGATTTAAATTAAAATGAGTTTGGTTGTACATGGGGTATTATTATTGTTATTATTTCTGTTCGAAGTGTGTATGGGGTATTTAGTTTAATATTAGATATAAATAAGAATTAGTTTGGCTTGGTATGAGTATTGGGTTTAGGTATAGTTATATAAAGGGTAAGTCGTTTCATTCAATTTTAAACTAGAATCGACAACCTAGTGATTAAATCTATATAAAACAAACTTTCAAGCTAATTAAATCAAAAATCGACCAAACATAATTAATATGGTCAAATTGGTTTTGTTTAATTTAGTTTATTCGGTTAACTGACCATTTGCACTACTGCATTTTCTTTGGCTACCTAGGATAACTATATATTGTTTCATGTACTTCAAGAAAGGAATGATTACTCAAATTTTTCTTCCTTATTTTTTTTTGAAAAAAGAAAAACTAGAACTGGATCTGTCAATGAGATAGATTCCTGGTTGATAGTTATTTTCTTAAACTCACTAGTCACTATATCAATTCTTGTTTGTAGAATTTTAAAGGATGGCCGATTCCGAGGATATTCAACCCCTTGTCTGTGACAATGGAACTGGAATGGTGAAGGTTAGTTGACTAGTAGAGCCACGTTATTCTCTCTATTACTGTTTATTTCTTAATGAAGAGATTTACTTTGTATTGGTTGAGTTGATTTTGTTTATCATTCAGGCTGGTTTTGCTGGTGATGATGCTCCAAGGGCAGTTTTTCCCAGCATTGTTGGTCGACCACGACACACTGGTGTCATGGTTGGGATGGGTCAGAAGGATGCCTATGTAGGAGATGAGGCACAATCTAAAAGAGGTATCCTTACTTTGAAATATCCCATTGAGCATGGTATTGTCAGCAACTGGGATGATATGGAAAAGATCTGGCATCATACATTCTACAATGAGCTCCGTGTTGCTCCAGAGGAGCACCCTGTTCTTCTCACTGAGGCACCTCTGAACCCCAAGGCCAACAGAGAAAAGATGACCCAGATCATGTTTGAGACCTTCAATGTACCTGCCATGTACGTTGCAATTCAGGCCGTTCTCTCTTTGTATGCCAGTGGTCGTACAACAGGTTCGTTAAATCCCTGTAAATGTTTCATAGTTTTATAGATTGTTTCTAATCAACCCACCACTGAATTATCTACCTATTGGAACAGGTATTGTGCTGGATTCCGGTGATGGTGTCTCTCACACTGTGCCAATTTATGAAGGATATGCTCTTCCACATGCCATTCTCCGTCTAGACCTTGCTGGTCGGGATCTTACTGATTCTTTGATGAAGATTCTTACTGAGAGAGGTTACATGTTCACCACCACTGCTGAACGGGAAATTGTCCGTGACATGAAAGAGAAGCTTGCATATGTTGCTCTGGACTACGAGCAGGAACTGGAGACTGCCAAGAGCAGCTCATCTGTTGAGAAGAACTATGAGTTACCTGATGGACAAGTCATTACAATTGGGGCTGAGAGATTCCGTTGTCCTGAGGTCCTGTTCCAGCCATCTCTCATTGGAATGGAAGCAGCTGGAATCCATGAAACTACATACAACTCTATCATGAAGTGTGACGTGGATATCAGGAAGGATCTCTATGGCAACATTGTGCTCAGTGGTGGTTCAACTATGTTCCCTGGCATCGCAGACCGTATGAGCAAGGAAATCACCGCCCTTGCTCCAAGCAGCATGAAGATCAAGGTCGTTGCACCACCAGAGAGAAAGTACAGTGTCTGGATTGGAGGATCTATCTTGGCATCACTCAGCACCTTCCAGCAGGTGAAACGTATTTCTGCATATAAATGGCTTCTATTTTACTTTTCCGTTAGTTTGGTTACCTGAGACTAACATATCTTGCTTTACCTGTTGCATCAGATGTGGATTTCCAAGGGCGAGTACGACGAATCTGGTCCATCCATTGTCCACAGGAAGTGTTTCTAAAAAGCTCTGTAGGTGCTTTCATGGTCAGTTTCATTTTTGGTTTAGTTGGCTTTTTCGTGTCCTGTGTCAAATGAATTCAAGTCTGGTTCATGTGGTGGGGAAGTATTGAAGTCGAGGATAATTCGAGGTGTTCTCTGGTTTTAATGTATTATATTAGCCTTTCGTCTGTTGCTCACAGCAATAGAGATGGCAGCCCTTCCAGATATGTCGGAGGGCAGACAATTGGTTCTCGGGTCCTTCCTTTCCATGCATCTTTCAAACATGTTGCTTAATACTTAATGGGGTGGTTTGCAGCTGGAGAGTGATTGTGATGCTCCTTATATTTTCTTTATTTTCAACTTTAAAGCATATTTTTTACTTGAGAACATTAATGTTAATAGGTATTGTAGGGTTTAAATTAGTGTGGGATTGTGGTCATAAACATTTGATGGGAATTATAATTGATACCTGGTTTTGATGAAATCTTATGGTGAATGCATTTCATCTGAACTCATTTGTGTAACCCCTAACCCGCCCTAAGTTAGGAAGTCGCGTTTCCCTCAAATAACACATTTTAGGTTTACTTATTTATAAAATAAAATAATTATTAAGTAATAATAATTATTGTAAAATATCAAAACTATCTATAAAATTTAATTGTTAAAACACCTGATTATTTAACAAAATATTTAAATTAAAATTTAAAAATGCATGCAAAAATACAATCTCAAAATATTTTAATGTTCAAAAGTTTGATTACATAAATGTTCCAAATCATAAAATATTAATCTGAAAGCTTAAATATTATAGTTTATGTTGATATGATATTCGAGTAAAATGCGAGATGTTTCATGTACTGAGTCGCCTAAAAGTCTGAGTATTTGAAAGAGAAATTAAGAGGTGTAAGCTAAAGAGCTTAGTGTCTCTAATGTGCAAACAATCATAAAGCAAAATATTATTTTTGTTTTTGTGATAAAAATTTTAAAAACACATTAAATTTGAATCATAATGATATGATGTCTGATGCACTGCCCGAAGAGTAAAGTTTCTCTGAACCTACTTTCTCCATCGACACCACTAATCCAAAGTGAAATTCAGCCTGAAGGATGGAACCATTAATCCAAAGTGAAATTCAGCCCGGAAAATGGAACCACTAATCTTAAGTGGAATTCAGCCCAAAGGGTGAAACCATTGAACTTCCTGAACAAATCCCGATCCATGTGCACACAATGATATGATGTTTATTTTAAAATTCGAGAATTATTCGAAACTTGAATCGTTAAAAATTCAAGTTGCATAAATCTATAATTTCGATATTTCACAATTTGATAAATTCGAAGTTTTATAATTTTAAAAATATGATATCTCATAGTTCGGTAAATTTGATTTTTCGGTTAAACCATAGTATGACATGTTATGCACGATATTTGAAAACTTTCACCAATCACAACAAAATAATGCACACAATATGTATACAGACATTCATTTATGGCACCAAAGAAAACACAAATTTATAGCACAGGAAGAGACACACATTTAGCGGGCAGAAACTCTAATATCAAGAAGGATATGAATCACGCTAAGGTCCAGCACAAGGCCTAACTGAATCAAAACCTAAGAGGTAAGATCCCTATATTAGAACTAACATTATCACTAAGCCACCAAGTATAAACATAATACTAATCTGAAGGCATACTCACGCATAAATCTCGAAGAACGTGCACAGTCGATCTGAACAACTGAAGGTAACTCGTCAAGCTCAGATACATAAGCACCTGAATATGAGAATGACTCGGATCAAACTAATATTCCATTCTTTTGAAAAAAATACTAAGTACAAATTAATTATAAATAGCAAAAATGAGCTTTCGGATTCGAATTTGACAAAACAGGCAGCGAATTCAACCTCAGAAAATCGAAAAAGGTCAAGATAAATGTTGTCCGAAAAAGTCAACTCTTAATTAACGGTCAAAGTCAACTTTAGTCAAAATCATCTCTGATAGAAAGTCAAAGTAAACATTGACTTGACTGGTCAACTTGGTCAAAGAGGTCAACGATCAACTTGGTCAAAGGTCAAACTAGTCAAAGTTCAATCAATAGTCAAATCCAGTTCATTGGTCCACGGTTCGGTTCGGTTCACATTGCCAGTTCAGCTTAAGGTCCGATTTACAAACTGGTTTGGTTTATCAATCTGGTTCGACTTACTCAACCGATTATGGGTCTAGCTTACATGGGTTTGGGCTAAACTGACAAGCTCACTCTTTTGGTCTCATCGGATAGAATCAAGGTCATGGGTTCTCTTAACGGGCCAACAATACACACATAGCCCAACTCTTATTTACCCCATTTCACCAGATATGGAAACTAGGGTTTCCAGAACCCTCAATTGACGGCACAACACAACTCGACGAGGCAATGGCAGCGGCAGATCTAGACGAGCATGACGACGCGACTCAGCGGACTCAATAGCGAAGCAAAGCAATGTAAACAACGATGACAAGGTCAATACACAACCACACTTGCCCACAACCATTTTAGGGTTTCATCCCTTGTTGGCGGTGACACAACAATGCGATGGTGGCACGACAGAACGGCAAGGACGAGGCAACTTGCCAACGACTCCTACAGTGACCAAAACGATCATTATCAGCCATAAAACAAAGGGAAAACAGAATCAATCAACCACTCAATTACTAAACTAAAAGGAAGGCAATGATTCGCAGAGGTTTACCCAACTCGAAAGGATAGAGGATGGCGGAGCGAGTGGCGACGCAAGGAGGAGATGAAAACTGAAAGGTTTATGACGACCACTCTCACCAACGACGAGCAAAAATGTCATGGCCATGTGTGGGAAATCTGAGTTAGAAGCATCGAAAGTGGGGACCGATGGTGAGCTCTTTGGGAAAGAAGGCATGACTATACCAAACGACAGCGTTACGGTCAAAAGGGACGCGGGTCAAAGGATGGTATTGGACAAGGCAGAGCCCAGTGCTTAGAAATGAATTACAGGCCTAACGGCAGCCCAGTTATCTAGTATTAGTTATTAGAATATGCCAACCAAGAAATGAAGAATGAATAGTACAGTTGTATGTTTTGTTTTTATGTGTATGCACGTCTTATATGCTAGCAAGGAGAGATGTACAAGATTATTATGAATTATCAATGAAAACTCTGAATCCTATTCCTCTCATTTCTCTCTATTCTCATTAAACCCTTTCTTCAACCCTTCGGGTGTGACAATTGGTATCTCAGAGCCTTGTTTTTGATCCACTGCCAAACTGGGGAAATCTAAGAAAACAAAGAAAATGAGTGAAAACGAGAAAAACTCAGAAACACAAGCATCCACAGAAGAATCAAAAGGTGATAGTGAAGTTCCTACCTGGTGGGAAGAGCAAAGAACCAAACTGGAAGGAAGAATGACAGTCATTGAGCAAAGCAACGAGGAAAACAAAGGATACTTACAAAGAATCCTAGCCTTACTGTCCAAGGGAGCTGATGAACTCGGACAAGCCACTCCTGGGAGCAACAACCCTTCTCAGTCTGCAAAGAAACAACCGATTCAGGAAGGCAAGAAGCCTATTTAGGTAACGGTGATAAGTGAACATGAAAAATACTCATTTGATCCTAATGAGCCTGAAATCTTATCCTCTAAACCAACTCTCGAACACCAAGGGAACCTGGCTAGCCCCACTAAACAGAAGTTAAGGGGTAACACCAACAAAACGAGTGACTTCCTGTTATTCAAGGAAACAAAAACATGGGAGAGGGGTAACTCTAGTAACTCTAACTCCTTTGTGCCTAGGCCTAATATTGAACTGCAGATGTTTGAGGGAGATAACCCTAGAAGCTGGGTTAAAAAGTGTAGCAAGTTCTTCACAATCTTTGCTATCCCAGAAAACCAAAAACTAGAGGTAGCAACTATGTATCTCACAGGTAGAGCTGAGACCTGGTTTGATGGGTACATCATGCAAAATAATAAGTTAACTTGGCAGGAATTTGTTGCTGACCTTTGTCACAGGTTTTGTGATAAAATACATGAAGATGTTATAGAAGAATTTAACAAGCTAATGCAGAAGTCAACAGTTGAAGAATACCAAGAGAAATTCGAGGAGTTACAATCATACATGTTGTAGCACAATGCTCAACTAAGGGAAGAATACTTTGTGTCCAGCTTTATTAGTGGGCTGAAGGAGGACCTTAAGCATAAAGTTAAGGTTCATGAGCCTAAGACATTAGCTGAAGCCTGTCGAAAAGCCAAACTGTATGAGCTAGCAGCTGAAGTTGAGGGCAAAAGGTATAAGTTTGGGTACAGGGGTAACACCATGAGCAATACTCACATGAACTCCAAGACTACTACTGCAGCACCACAGGAAGCTCCTAAGGGAACAACAGCTCAAAATACTCAGAAGCAAGGATTAATAGAGTACATAAGAGCAAATAGTTTATGCTTCAAGTGTGGGGAAAGATTTGGGCTAGGGCACCATTGCAAACCAAAACAACTTAACATGATGGAAGAAGGAGAAGTTGAAGGGGAACTTGAGGATGATGAAAGCAAGGGCAAGAACATAGAAGAAGTGTAACACCCCAATTTTGGGCTTGGAAGTTTAGTGTCTGAACTGGACCGGTCTGATTTTTGGTTCGAATATAAAAGGTGATTTTAGGGAAAGCCTAGTTCGGGATGCATTAAAAATATGGAAAAATATCTAAAAATCCTCTTTTAATATATATAAGAGAGTGGTGGAATCAATTTTACAAATTAAGGCTTGGAAGTGTGACATTTCCAAATAGTGACTAAAATGTAATTTTTGAAAAGTTCAGTGGTGACTGTTTTGTAAGGATTGAAACTTTGAATCTTTAAGGAGCTAATTTACCCAAGGAAGGATTTCTCCAGATTTTTCTTAATTTTAATGATTTTGTTAATGTTTAATTAATTAAAAGAAGTGAGGGAAAACCATTTTTAGTTTTCATAACTAACTTTCTCTAAAAATTTCCCATTTCATTTTCTCTCAAAATTCCCTCAGCCAAACACTTTTCCACATCAGCTTTTCTTTTGATTTTCACACTAAATGATGAGTTTTCAATCATCAAAAGATTCCTAATCCTTTCTACATCAAATCCTCTTCATTTGCTCATTGGATTTTCAAGGATTTTTGCTCAAATCAAGGAGAAATCTACATTTAGAGGTAAGGATGTTCTTCTCCTCTAAATATTCAGTTCTTTATTGAAATTCCCAAGTTCTCAATCCTTCAGTTAAGTTTTATAAAAGGTTTTGATGATGTGATCTTGATTTTGGTTTAAAACTCAAGATTTGGATTAAATTTTGAAGAAATTCGTAATGAATGTTTGGGCTCTGTTTTGAGATGTCTTTTTAAATTATTTTGGATGTTTAATGATGTGTAATTGAGATCTAATCAATGCAATCCCGAATAGGTTGATTTTCCTAAGTTTTTACATGTGAAAATGGTGGTTTTTGGGGTGATCTTGGTGTTCTGTTGTTGCTGGAGGTATAAGGACGAGTTTAGATCCTTTTTGGATGTTAATTGATGTTTAAGAATGTTTAGAAGTGATGGATCTTGGCTGGGTAATGTTGTGGATGAGTTTGGTAGTGATTTCGGTTGTGTTTGGTAGCCGAAATGTTAGATTTGATATGAGTAGCGAGTTTAGGTGTGATGGCTGAAGGTTTTAATGCATGATGATGCATTGATCCTCTGCTTTGATGTGTTTAAAACAGGGGAGACATCTTTGGATCCTTGTGGTGTTGATCCGGAGGCTTGATCGGCGTTTCAGCAAGCTTGCGAAACGGAATCGGTGAGTGAAGTTTGGTTTCCAGCTTTGAAACCAATGTTTGAAGGTTTTGGGAGCTTAGTTTAAGTCTAAGCAACTTAACTAAGCTCAAGAGTAAGTTTTCGGAGAAACTCTCTCTTTGATGAACCATGAGATGGTTGGATGCAATGTGTATGTTTGCATGTTTTAAATTCTATTTTGAAAGCATGTTTTAGCATGATTAATGCTGGTTTTGAAAGCCATGTGTTGAAGGATGCTCAAGGTAAGGGATCCTTGGTTTGACATTGATAAATGTGGTTTTGATGCATAGTGATGCATGATGGTTTAATGGCTTTGATTAATGCTTTAAAACAGTGGATTGATGTTGATAATTGATGTATATTGGCAAGTGATGTGTTGGTTTTAAAGTACTTGAATCGGATATAGTTAGCCGGCTATAGGATTGGGTGCACCGTGAATAAAGTCGCCTTGGATGTTGAGGGGTTGTAATGGTACCGTAAACTCCATCCAAGTACACTAACGAGATGTCTAAGATCACAATGGTGGTTAAAAGTCCATGTGTGAATCTTGTGTTGTGTGTCCAGTGTTCTCGTTAGTGATGTTATACCACTACCAATGAGTGATGTGGAGGGGTTGTGATTGTACCGTTAAACTCCATCACGAGTGTTGAGGGGTTGAGATTGTACCGGTAAACTCCACCTTGTGTGTTTGATAGTGTGTATGAAGCGTATGGGACAACGCTTGTAATCCGCGTATCCGATTGTGTTTTATGTGGAAAATGGTTATGGTATCACTTGGAAGCCAATATGACATGTTAGTGTTTATGAAGCATGGGATGCTTGTTGTTTAAGACTTGTTGATGATTATAAAGCATGAGATGCTTGTTGTTAATGCAATGTTGCATGAAAATGATTTTTATGAATGAAAAGGCCTTATGAAAGGTGTTTTGTAAAAGTGCATTATTGTGTTGTTTCATTAGAGCATGCCTCACTAAGCATTTGTGCTTACGCTCTCTTTCTTAAACCAATAATGCAGAGAATTGAAGTGCTTTAAGGGCAGCAAGGCGGCTAAGAATCCAAGGGAAGGCAAAGCTCATGTATGGTGACTATTTTTGCAACATTATTAGCTTTTGATATTTGGCAATGGGAACCTAGGTTGTGTTTGTTGGGAGATGTTTTGGACTCCCTGAGTTTGGCATGATGCCTATGATGTTTTGGACTTGTAAATGGCCATTTTGGTGTTTGCTTTGATGGTTTGATGCTTGGATGGTTTACAATAGTAGGATGCATGCCTATAGTTTGTGGTTCTTCCTAATTGTTGCCATAAATGTGTTTTGATGATGCAAATATGTTCCTTGTATGCATGATGATTTGTTGGCATGATTAGGAGCTCATAGGGATGCATATGAGTTGTTAATTGTTTGTTAAACCAGAAAAATCTGCATTTTCTGGGCAGTCCGTATCGGAACGGGTACTACCGTTTCGAAACGGGGGCCTGTAATGGTCTTCGTGTATCGAAACGGGTGGAGGGCGTTTCGGAACGGATTTACCACTGTCAAGCCTTGTTTTGAAACAGGTCTCGAAACGAACCCGCGTTTCGGAACGGTCAACCCCTGTTCCGAAACACTTGACCGTTGGGCATTGATTTGAATGGTTTAAGGTTTGCGAGCTTTACGATTTAGTCCTGAATTTTGTTTATGCAATTACTTGAGTTTGAGATGTCCGTTTGAGGTGAAATTTGTCAGAGAAGCATGTGATATGACTAATTTCATAATGGTAACTTAATAATCAATTTAATCCTCTTAATTTACGGAATTTACATTTTGGTCCCTAAATGTTGTAAGTTGTGCAATTGAGTCCCTTATTGCTTTCCGATCGCCGTGCTTTTCATGTATGTTTTCCTCGAGGCTACGCTTAGGGTTAATATGCATCTAGACAAGTTTAAAAAGAAAAAAAGGGCCGTTAATCAAGGTTGACTTTCGGGTTGACTTTGGTTTTCCCCGTGTAATCTTCGTAGTTCGGGTCAACCGTCTAGGCCGGGCTAAGGGGGTTACATTTGGTGGTATCAGAGCTGAGTTCTCGAGTAATTGGGAATTGTTATGTGGGTGATGTATGCATAATTGCATGATGTGCCTTTTTGAATGAAAGTGTGATGTGTGAATTGTAAAGTATGTTGCAATTGTGATGCTATGCTATGTTGAAGCATGTTAGAGGGACCCATTGCCATATCAAAACTAATGAAATGGTTTGTTTTTGAAAACTGAGCTTGAGTACTTGGATTACTTACCTTGCTGGGCCTGATTATGTTGTTGCATTTGTGTTAGTGCATTGTTTAGTGAATGGGACCTCGTAGAAAGACTAGGATTAATACGCGAGCTATGGCTCAGAACGAGAATGATGATAATGCTGATAATATAGTGGATTTACCTCCTTCTCCTGGTGGTGGACCACCTGGTGGTGGTGGTGCTGGAGGTGATGGAGCTGGCGTTGATGCTGGTGCTGGGGTCGCTGGACCTGAAGCTGGACAGGGGCAAGCTGCTCCTGATATGACAGTTTTGATACAAGCTATTGCGGGAGCCTTTCATGCGGCAGTAGCTGGAGCTCATGGAGCTGGGCATCAGAGAGATGCTAATGTTAGACTACCTTTGGAACGTCTGCGCAGTCTGGGAGGGACTGAGTTTAGATGTTTGTCTGCTGAAGGTTCCGAGTCTTGGTTGGAAAGTACCAAGAGGATATTGGGACAAATGAACTGCAATGATGTGCAGAAGCTAGGATGCGTGGTATCGCTATTGTGTAAGTTGTGTAATTGAGTCCCTTATCGCTTTTCGATCGCCGTGCTTTTCATGTATGTTTTCCTCGAGGCTACGCTTAGGGTTAATATGCATCTAGACAAGTTTAAAAAGAAAAAAAGGGTCGTTAATCAAGGTTGACTTTTGGGTTGACTTTGGTTTTCCCCGTGTAATCTTTGTAGTTCGGGTCAACCGTCTAGGCCGGGCTAAGGGGGTTACAAGAAGGGGATCCAGAGGAAGTGACACTGGAAATTTCTATTAATGCCCTAATAGGGAATACAAGCCATAGCACAATTAGATTTCAAGGCTCAATCAAGGGAAGACCCTTGAACATCTTGGTAGACAGTGGTAGCACCCACAGCTTTGTGACTGATACATGGGCCAAGGAAGGGGTAGAGGTGGTGCAAACTCATCCCTTGAAAATCATAGTAGCCAATGGGGAACAACTCTTGAGCACAACAAAGAGCAATCAATTGGGATGGAGGATGCAAGGGCACCACTTTGAGCATGATTTTAGGGTCTTACAGATGTGAGGAAGTGATATGGTCCTTGGGGTTGACTGGATGAAAAAGTACAGTCCAATCACTATGGACTTCAATGAGATGACACTAAATTTCAGAAATGAAGGACAAGACATTGTGCTACATGGAGGAACAAGAGACTCAGTAGTAAAAATAATCTCAGCTGAGAAGATGCAAAAGTTGGATGCTAAAGATTCAGAACTAATGGGAGAATTATATTTCCTAAATATAGAAGCAACAGAAACAGAGATCCCTGAAGCCATTCAGACAGTCCTAGAAGAGTACAAGGAAATTTTTGAGGAACCTACAAAATTACCTCCTAAAAGGTCCCATGATCATGCCATTAATCTAATTCCTGGAGCTCAACCAGTAAACCTAAGGCCCTACAGATTCCCATACCACCAAAAGACTGAGGTAAAGAGGCAAATAAAGGAATTATTAGTAGCTTCAATTATCCAGAATAGCAAAAGTCCATTTGCAGCACCATGCTTGTTAGTCAAAAAGAAATATGGCACCTGAAGGCTATGTGTGGACTATAGAAAACTAAATAGTGCCACAGTGAAGGACAAATTCCCTATTCCAGTGGTTGAAGACCTCTTAGAGGAACTAGCTGGGGCTCAATTCTACTATAAAATTGACCTAAGGTCAAGGTACTGGCAAATTCGAATCAAGGCTGAAGATATCCCTAAAACTGCATTCAGAACCCATCATGGCCACTTTGAATTTAAGGTGATGCCATTTGGTCTAACAATGCTCCTGCAACCTTTCAAGCTCTCATGAATGAGATTTTTGGGCCATTTCTGAGAAAAGTTGTCCTAGTTTTTTTTGATGATATACTAGTCTATAGCAAGTGTATTAGGGATCATGTTTCCCACCTCAAGGAAGTCTTAGCCATACTTCAGAAACATCAACTTTTTGCTAGACTTAAGAAGTACTTCTTTGGCCAAACCAAGGTTGAGTACCTTGGTCATATCATCTCATCAGTTGGAATGGCCACTGATGCTACTAAAGTTGAGGCAATGAAGAACTGGCCTTTCCTTAAAACAATCAAATCCCTAAGAGGATTCTTGGGCTTAACTGGCTACTACAGAAAATTCACCAAGAACTATGGAGTGATCAGTAGACCCCTAACTTCTATGCTCAAGAAAGACAGTTTCCTATGGACTTCTACTGCTAAAGATGCCTTTGAGGCTTTAAAGCTTGCTATGTGTGAGGCCCCTGTTCTGGCTCTTCCCAACTTCTCCAAGGAATTTACATTGGAAACAGATGCAAGCTCCAGGGGAATTGGAGCCGTTTTATCTCAAGATGGAAGACCACTAGCCTATCTTAGCAAGGCTCTTGGCCCTAAACATACTGACCTTTCCATCTATGATAAAGAGTACTTGGCCATTTTAATGGCAGTCCCTAAATGGAGACATTACTTTGAAGGCAGGTCCATTGTCATTAAAACAGACCATGAGCCATTGGAGCATTTACTAGAACAGAAACTTACAACAACAGTTCAAAAGAAGGTCCTTACTAAGCTCTTAGGTCTAGATTTTGTCATCAAATACAGAAAAGGGAAGTCAAACCTTGTAGCTGATGCTCTTTCTCGTGCCTATGACCTTGAAGCTGCACTACTGCAGCTCACTGCCACTCTCATCACTCCTACTTGGGTATCAGATATTGAATCTAGCTACATTTCAGATACCTTGGCTCAGAAGCTAATCAGTGCAGTAGCCATTGCTAACAATTTTATATCTGAATGGACCTACACCAAGGGAATTCTGAGGTACAAGACCAGGGTTTATGTGGGTGATCATGGTCCTCTGAGGGCACACCTAGTTCAGACTCTACATGACTCCCCTGTTGGAGGCCATTCTGGCATTCAAGCCACTTACCAGAGGCTCAAGTCTTACTTCTATTGGCCAAGTTTGAAGTCTACAGTGACTACCTATGTCCAATCTTGTGACATCTGCCAGAAGGTCAAGGATGAGCATGTTGCATCCCCTGGGTTACTCCAACCACTGCCTATTCCTAACCAGGCTTGGGAAATGGTCACAATGGACTTTATAGAAGGCCTCCATACTTCTAATAAGTTCAACTGTATCCTTGTGGTGATAGACAAGTTTACTAAATATGCACACTTTATCTGCCTAGCTCACCCTTATACTGTCCTGCAGATTGCTAAAGCTTATTTGGATCAAGTTTACAAGCTTCATGGTCAACCTAAAGTGGTTATCTCAGATCGGGACAAGACATTCACTAGCCTATTTTGGAGGGAATTCATGAAACAATTAGGCACAACGAATCTTTTCAGCACTACCTACCATCCACAAACAGATGGCCAGACATAGCGTCTCAATCAATGCCTTGAGCAATACCTCAGAAGCTTCTGTTTCCTACAACCTAGAGATTAGGCTAAGTGGGTGCCTCATGCTGAATGGTGGTACAACACCACTTATCACTCAGCACTCAACACCACACCTTTCGAAGCTCTTTACGATTACAAACCACCTACAATGAATTGGGTCCCTGATTCACAAGTTGCTACTGTTCAGGATTTCATTCAGAGAAGAGCTACAGTCAATCGTATTCTACAGGAGCAATTACAAAAGGCACAACATCGAATGAAGTAATTTGCTGATAAAAAGAGATCTGAGAGGGAATTTCAAATCGGGGATTTTGTTTACCTGAAATTGCAGCCTTATCGCCAAAGCTCTGTCGCCCTCCGCAAGAACCTCAAGCTCTCTGCTCGTTTCTACGTCCACTACAAAGTCACTAGCAAAATAGGCTCAGTAGCTTATCGCCTCGAATTGCCCCCGACCGCTAAAATCCACCCCGTATTTCACGTGAGCCTCTTAAAAAAGAAAATTGGGGATCGCCTTACTTCTTCAACGGAATCGCCGGAGCTTGCTGATGATGGGTTCATCAAGGTGTTTCCAGAGAAAGTCCTCAATAAACGAATGGTCAAACGTAACAACCATGCTGTGACCCAACTCCTAATTCAATGGGCAAACCTCGGCAGTGAGCAAGCTACGTGGGAAGACTTCACCGTCCTGCAATCGCAGTTCCCAGATTTTGATCCTTGGGGTCAAGGATCGTCTGCAGCGACATGTAATGTCATGGCCATGTGTGGGAAATCTGAGTTAGAAGCATCGAAAGTGGGGACCGATGGTGAGCTCTCTGGGAAAGAAGGCATGACTATACTAAACGACAGTGTTACGGTCAAAAGGGACGCGGGTCAAAGGGCGGTATTGGACAAGGCAGAGCCCAGTGCTTAGAAATGAATTACAGGCCCAACGACAGCCCAATTATCTATTATTAGTTATTGGAATATGCCAACCAAGAAATGAAGAATGAATAGTACAGTTGTATGTTTTGTTTTTATGTGTATGCACGTCTTATATGCTAGCAAGGAAAGATGTACATGATTATTATGAATTATCAATGAAAACTCTGAACCCTATTCCTTTCATTTCTCTCTATTCTCCTTAAACCCTTTCTTCAACCCTTCAGGTGTGACAACGATGATACAAGGGGAGGATTCTGATCGGGATTTGATGGGGAACAGAACGATGGCCTCAGATCATCCAATGAACGGGGACAAGGGGCTTAATAGAGGCTCACCGGAAACTTGGGTGTGGTGGTGATATTTGAACGGGAGAGAAGGGAAAGGGGAAGGTGCGATTATATCCATTTGATATCAAAGCTGAAAAGGTGGATTAGGGCTGGAAAAAGAAGTCAAATACCCTACAAAATGGGTAAATCGCAAAAGAAGGGCACATATGTTAACCCACTTTTCAGAATAGCCTACTAATTTTTTATTTATAGCAAATAGGTCACTAAAATTCATATTAGGAACAAAAGTTCCCAAATTCTGAATTAGGTTTTCAAAATTTTAATTCCTAAAACTTAGGGTTTTCAATTAAGGTTTCAAAAACTAGGGATTTAAATTAGGGGAAATTTTTGGGTGTTACAATATTCTTTGAATGTGTGCACGCTACAAAATGGCAACACGTCCGCCTCAAAGTTATTATTATGGTACCAACAAGGATTAGGTATAAAGGCAAGAAACATAGCTCTCTCAAGGAGAGAACTTTAATTCGAACTTTGGAGATGATATTGTTGAGACTTGAGAGGGAGAGTTATGAATCCTGAACATTGAGCATAAAATGGACATGTATTGTTATTATGGTGAAAATCCCACATAATTTTTTAGCCCATCATCTACAAGCATGTCCTCATTCATTCACAATCATTTTTTTTATCAAAAGAGCTTCTTAACCATTCATAACGGTCTAATCGGGTGGACAAACAAGAGCGAGAGAGTTTTTAGCAACCCAATCCCAGGCTCTATTACAACCACGAGGAATGAAAGAAGAAACACAGGAAGAGAAAGACATAGCCTTAGTTAGGATGTCTTCTTCAATAGTCGTGGTTTCCCAAGCAGAGGAAGAAACGAAATTAACCCTGTCAATAACCCTTTTGCAGTAAGATTCCAAAATAACATGATCAAAGCCTAAATGACTAGCCAAAGACAATCCAAGCCTAATCGCGGATGCCTCCGATGATGAAGCTGAGGAGGCCAAGAGGGATACCGTCTCTCCATTGAGGAGGAAATCGAAAGAATCACGGGTAATAGCAACCACGACAGTATTTCCTGTTCTCTTTGTCAAAATCTGCATCACAATTAATTTTTATTGTTCTGTAGGGTGGGGGCTCCAAGTCGAGACCTTGATTGATGGCTCAGGTTTGAACGGGTGATTCCTCGTTTGGGCCTGTGAGAATTCCGTGAAAACACCTCCCGCATGACTGCAAACGTCCCACGGTGATTCAACCGGCCCTTCAAAAACAAAACCATTCCGAGATTTTCCACATTGCCCATAATAAGAAGGCAATAAGAGCACATCCATTGTAAAATTTATCGACCCTACATAGGCTAATGATTTTTTCCCACCATTAAGAAAAACCGGGAAAGCCGAGAGGGGTAGGATAGTAGCTGAATCCAGATGCTCTCCATACTACTTGAGCGAAAGGGCAGAAGAACAGAAGATGCTCGACGCTCTCAACAGTGTCCCCACAACGGGGACAACAACTAGAAGCCTGGAAAGAACCATGGAAATGAGCTGCTAAAATGCCCTTTGTAGGGACAATATTGTGGCATTGTTTCTAGATGAATGATTGAATCTTCGTGGGAACTTTTAACCCCCAAATGGATCTTCAAACGACTTGTTTTTCAAGGAGGGTGTCACTAGAGGAGGGTTGCAGCTTAGATCATTCTTTTATGCGAGGAAGCGATATCCCGAGCGGACAGAGTACATCCCATCTTTAGAAGCTGCCTAAACCAGATTGTTTTTTATCATAGGGCCCCCGATCGGAATGGTTAAAATGGCTCCTACCTTCTTATCGAAAAAAAATTCTGAAGTTTCCCTCGGTCCCAAGAAATTTGGCCCTCTCTCATAAGATTAGACACTGTAAGGATGTTGCACCCAGAATGGTAAGAAGAGGAAAACAGAAAAATTGAAAGTTTAGGGATCCACTTGTCATCCCAAAATAGAGATACTCCTGCCATTTCTAACCCTCTAGAGCGGTCCCCCTTGGATGGCTTTAATGTAAGTCGGAATGGCTTGAGCAACCGCTTTGATCAGAAGGAAACATTGCATAATGTAAGTCGGAATGGCTTGAGCAACCGCTTTGATCAGAACCTCTTTTCCAGCTTGGTTCAGAATGTAACCCCTTAGACCCTGCCTATGCGTTACAACAGATCCTAGGAAGTCACATTAGGGTCACAAGAGCGGCCCATAGTAAAAATACACATAAAAAAATTTTTCTTTCTCAAAACACTTATTAAACTGTAAGATCAACTTCTGTTTAAAATACATTTTCCGGAAAACATTTAAACACATAACAAAAATTTCAAAAAGTGTTTTACAGACACTATCACAAAACAACACATGACATACATGCCCACTAACTATACAACACCGTACTCCAAAAGCAGCGCTGAGAGAACTCTGAACACTGATGTCAACATTATACCATGATATATTCTTTTAACCTACAATGGTAAAAACAACGTGAGCTTGGAAAAGCTCAGTAATACAAAACTACCAAAAGATGCTATAAGCTCATGCAGATATATGGTAGGCATAACATTTTTATGATGTTTCAGGTAGTAACAGTCTTCATTTCCTTTCCGCTATTTCAGGATAACGTTACTTGAGAATAATAGTACTTGTTCTTTATTTGAACGTTGAGTAACAAACAAGAATTATACAAGCTGATATATTACGAAGATGGAACAAAGAGTTTAGTGTTTAGTGTGTTCCAATAAGTGCATATCAAACATGCATAAAAACATACCAATCATATCATAAGAACACATAACAGTTCAATAAAAATACTCGAATGCATGCAAGGGTTTACTAGTGTCTACCCTCCAACCTTACACCAAATGTAGTCCCCCAGAACTGCATCCATAAGGACTTACCCTAGGCCCGATGGGCATAGGTGCCACCTAAGGGGCTGCCTTAGGTCCATAAGGATTTACACGTGCTAAAGCATCGGTACCTACTCAAGGGGAGACCTTGAGTCCATAAGGATTTACCAGCTGGATCAGGGCTGTATCTGTAGAAACTTTATAACATAACCCAACAGTATACCCCAGACAGTAATCGGTGTTCAGATTCCAGACATGAATAACATAATACATGTGGCAAACATTCTATTCAGAGTATCAGAAATAGAAGATTCACGCTTTTGACAGATAAATAGACATACCATTGAGCAGACGATATCATCATTCATCATGCATACAGATTGTACCATCACAGGTCAAGCTAACAGATCATACTATCAAGTTCATCAGTCAGTCAGACAATTCCATCACGGATCAAGCAATCACATAACAAGTATACGGATTGAGCAGACATACATCAAGTAGGCAGAGAATGTCATCATATATCCAGTTCATCATTTCATCTCATTTTCTAACATAGTGATGCACTCTCAATAACAATTAAAATATTAATCAAACATAATATTGTTTATGATTAAATCATTATGCAATTCGTTCAACAGAATATAACACACATGGAACACACTAGATAGAAAAGTTTATATCTTAAAGATACTCGGTACTTACAGAAGGAGACACATTGAACTTTTGACAATTTGGACGAATTTCAAGAACGGGGTCCCTATTAGAAAGGTTTCGTAAAACGATTCATATCATGCATTCAAGAATTGGTACATCAAGATCTTAGAAAGTTCAGATATGTTATGAGTATTTTAGTCATTTAAGCATACAAGGGCATTATGGTCATTTTATCATACATGGGCGTGTTGGTAATTTATACTAACGGGGCATGAACAGTTGCTCAGGAAATTCTATTTGCTCATCAGGTTTTCAACCAGGCATTCAGAGATTTCTATGTCAAGATCTTTTATGATACCGGATACATTTAAGGCAATTTTAATTACTTTGGCCAACGAGGGCAGTTTGATCAATTAACTAACAGGGGTAATTTTGTAATTTAGCCCAAAAATGATAAAATGACGATTTACAATATTTAAGATTTCCAGACATTTTTCGAGGCTCCAAAACCATTCAAACTAACGTATCTCAACCTTGCAGTACTAACCAACCCTACTAATGTATCCAGTTGTATCGTATATCTGAACGATTGTTTTCATATTTTACCACATGACTCGTCACGGAGTAGCCGAACTTATATATTGTGCGGGAAAACTTCCAACCTTATATTAATATAAGGAGTTATTAACATACATGAGTGTGCTTCCTAACACTTAGGGGCACTTTATCCCTAAAAGCCTTATTAGAAAAATCCCAGAATTTCATCAAATGCATAACTGCCTATTTAACTCAAGATGGCATTTCAGTCATTTTGGAAGTTGGGATAAATCCACCTTTTTTTGTCAAATTTTACTATTTAGCACCTCTGTCGTTTACGCACTCGGTAGAGATTAAGTCGTTCTGATCCCTTCGGCCCTTACAGACGATTTACTCAATTTAGAATTTAAGGGTAAAATTGTCATTTTGATTAATTAAGAATTTCGGTGCTCGAAGGCACTACCGACTTTTTGGTCTTTACGATCATTCCAATTAATTCATCCATTACTGCCGTAAGGATCAGCTCAAGAATACAACGATATTTCCAGTAAATTCGCCTTCAGGTGTTATACAGAGCTCGGGGGAAAATCCAAGCTTCTTTTAGTATCACACGCATTTGAATAATGATGCCGAAGTCTTTTCCAATAGAACATACATCTTAGGTAGGGTAATTTTTCAATCATATCGAATGCAGATTTCGAGTCACTTCCTTTATTAGGGGCAATTTAGTCATTCTTATACCTCAAGGGCATTTTTGTAATCTCATATCCAATATCTTTTACTCCATATTATGAGCATTGAATCTTAGACACCGTTGATCGAGTTGCGGATTTAACTGTATTATTTATTACTATTAACTTTCGATACTTCTGGTCTATTAGTATTCTTATACGAATATTTTGGTTTTAATAATTTCCATACTTATTTCTCGTATCTGATTCGGCTTAAGCAGAGTTTACAAAACACTTTATCATAAGCATGCATGCGTTAACCGGATATCAAAATGTACTTAAAGCATACAAGGGGTAGTTTTGTATTACCTTAACTCCGAGCTATATATGTCGATTCATGAAACCCCATCCGATTGCACTCAAACTCGAATTCGACGTCCATCAACAATTCGTATTCAAGGAGCTAAGAGTACCTTCAATCACACAATATTCCATTTTAGTCCTTATTCATAGAGCTCTTGACTGAAAAATTAAATAC
Organism: Hibiscus trionum; assembly: GCA_030270665.1. Taxonomy (NCBI): domain Eukaryota; kingdom Viridiplantae; phylum Streptophyta; class Magnoliopsida; order Malvales; family Malvaceae; genus Hibiscus; species Hibiscus trionum. Next base: position 30,691,300 of record BSYR01000005.1, read on the forward strand.
ATAAACAAGTTCGGGTTCAAGGTCAAATTTGGAGGCTTTCGAGTCAGGATTTTGCGAAACGGGCTTCAAAAACGGACTCAGGATGTCGAAAAACATAAAATAGGAGTTTTCGGAAAATTTTGACTTTTGGTCAACGGTTAAAGTCAATGGGTCAAAGTCAACGCTGACGTTAGCAGTCAAAGTCAATGCTGATGTCATGCTGACGTCACTGATCAACTGGGTTGACTTGGCTGAGTCAACTCGGGCAAGTTGACTCACTGAGTTGACTCAGACAGGTTGACTCACTGAGTTGACTCGGACGGGTTGACTCGGTCAACGGGTTAACGGGTCGGACGTCGGGTTCGGGTTGGATACGGGTCGAGTACGGGTTGGGTCCGACTCGGGTTGGGTCGAATGGGCTGACTGGTTCAACCGGTCTAGCCGGTTCACTTACCAAGAACCCAAACTCACTAGAAACTTTGCCGGAATGCCGTCGGTGACCCCAAAACGTTCGATTCTATCGGAAAATTAAGAGAACACTGAACCTTCAATCGAGCTAACCCAAGAAACAATCCAACTAAAGAAATCTCGTCGGGAATTACCTAAAACGCGTGATAACCATCGAAAGGCAACGCCGCTCCGTCGAAGGCTCAAACGGCGACCAAATGAAGAACAACGGCTATGGTTTTGCTTGCCGTGAAGTGGGGGATCTGGATTCGGTGTCCGTCACACGAACAAACGGCGAACGAGGCTGGAGGACGAGGAGCAGTGACGACGGGTACAAGGGTTTCTGTCGAACCTTCAGCCGGGTTCACACGGCAAACGGCAGCGCTATGCTGCGAGTGGTGGTCAGGGCTGGAACCGCGACGTGCCGTCGGTCACTACTACGTTGGCGGTGAGAACCACGACAATGCGGTGACCGAGATCGAGCGATGAACGGTGCGAGTTCGGTGAGGGACGGTCGAACGAGAATGGGAAATGTCTCCAAATTAGATCCAAAACGTGTAGAAATTCTTACATGTGGGAATTTGCTCAAACATAATAATTAGTTTCTTTTTTTTTCCAGAACCGAGATACATGAATCTCATATAAAATTGATGGGAGGTTAAAATAAAGATTAGCTTAGCTCAGATGGTTAAAGCTTAAGTTCACTAAGCATAGGGTCAAGGGTTCAAATCCTTTGGCTGTCACTTTCTCTTCTTCTTTTTTCCTACTTTTCTGTTCCTTATTATTATTTTTTGAACATATTTTATGCTAATAAAAAATCAGGGTGTTACAACTCTCTCCCCCTTAAAGAAATTTCGTCCTCGAAGTTTACTAGAGTTGGATCAAAGCAAAAACTGTAATTCTGTTTATTCACCTACTGAAACTTGTCCATCAGTTTATGCTTATTCCTCGTGTCTCACAGACGGTTATAGATCAATCTGGGAATATCCTCAATCACGCGGAGTAACTTTATATCCAAATTCATCCCATCATGCATCCCAGACTTGTTTATCAGAATACGGTAATTGCACCCATACGGAACCTTGTACGGTGCCAAACAAACACTTGTCTCATAACTTTTATTTTAAACTGACTCGGCCGAGGATAGAAAACCTTCCCTACTATTACAAAAGTCACTTATACAACCCAGAAGTATATGCATAACTCTTCTAGGTTGACCATCAATTTACAGATGAAAAACTGTCCCTAAAATCCAGATAAGTACTCATGGCATGCAGTCGAGCCTTCCGAAATCGAATATATACTATCGAATTTTCAATTAGGGATGATACATAAGGATACATCATGCCATATTTTTAGAGATGTCTTTCCTTAAGCCGATCGAACATAACCAAGGTTTTAAAAAACTATCACTTACGTTCAGTATAATATTTAGACAACTTTTTCCTTCGTATTTAACAGGGTCAGCACAAAATTTACTCTTTCGCCACATTCACACACACTTTTCTTTTAAATTCATAACCCTCATCTTCTTCTTTTTTTTTCATTAAAATTTTCTCAAGCATAACAATTATCACCGGATAACCTTACATAGTCAAACATTTGTTCTCAATCTGAATGAGATCTTTAATTTCACGTTCATTAACCACCTCAAGTTCTCTTTTTCCAAATCCAAATCCACCAAGAGAATCTGAATTACAGACGAATGTTACAAGCATTCATTGCCAGTACAGATCGAGCCATTAAGAGCAAAATGGTTGAATACACTTAATACAAGAAAGGATTCGACATTGGAGTCTCAGCACTGAGAAGTACGGTTATGATCTAGGGGCATGCACAAACCAGATGTTGAGTGTGTAAAAGTTCTATATTTTACCCCCTATTTAACCCATATTTCTGCTGCATTCAAGCATAATTCATTGCATTTAGGATAAATTTCATTCATACATCACAATTATATTAAATGGCACAGTTTCTACTGAAATTGGTTGCTTTTGCAGGTAGCTGCTATAGCAGATGAAGGGCAGTGGAGAAGCAGAGCTGGAACACTGGACTGCAGCTGAGAAGGAGGCAGCCATGGCCGCTGCCGTGGCAGCTAAGGACGACAACAATGGTGAAGGGAAGAAGTGAAGTGGAGCTCGACATAAAGAGGAAATTAAGCCGGTATGTCGTGAAGCACTCTCATATTTTTCTGAGCCGTAGATCAGAATGAAAGCCAAGCCCAAAGTTCAAGGAAGAAACTCCAAGCAAGAAGGAAGGACGAATTAAAGACATATACTCTGAAGATTTAGTCTTTAATAGAGTTGCACTTTAATTTAAACTTGTAGTCTTGCCATATTAGAAAGCTTGAACCCAAAGCCTATATAAAGGCATGTAATTCGACCTAGGGAGGATCATCTTATTCTCTAGCCATCTTCCCCTAAACCCTAGTCATTTTCCCCCTTCTCATCATGTTCTAAACTTCCCCTAGGGCTAAGGGTTGATTCTGTAAAGTAGTTGCAAGGATTGCATTGTTTTAGGATTTTTTTTCTGTTCAATAAAATAGACTTCAAGCTTGCTTATTCTGGTTTTCAACATCTTACAAGAGTATCGGGAGAGCATTGTGAGATTACACATTTACTTAATATCGGGAGAGTTAAGTATACGAAAGGAATAAGTACAAGTTCTCCAGTTTATGGTTGAACTATCTCTGACCTAGGGATAGGACGAGGTTAAGTGGCTAAGGAAGAATTCAACAACATCGGTGTTCATCGACAGACTTGGACCTAGGGATAGACTTGGATTCACGCCTGGAGGTATCATCAAAGACGTGTTCATCGACAGACTTGGACCTAGGGATAGGCAAAGGCACAACAGGGATTCTTGCCAAGCTTGAAGTACTGAGTTGTGTGTTCGCTGCAGCGACAACAACAGACCGCTGCCGCAGCAGGTGCTGCCGCGACAGACGCTACAACAGAACAGAGAAGTCCTAGACAGTGCAAACACCTGCACTACAGAGCAAATCAATACCGGCCTACTCTTTACTCTGAATATTTTCATCTTTTATTTTCAGTATTCTTTATTACTTCGTGACAAACAATTAAACTCTTTCTTTTTCCCTCTCGTGCAACAATCCAAGGTTAAAGCTATTAGCCCAGTCCCTGTGGAGAAGATATCCGATACTTACATATTACTTTACCACTTGCGTCGTGTACACTTGCACTACATTGCGATAGACTCTTTTACACGCAACAAATTTTTGGCGCCGTTGCTGGGGCTGGCAACATATCTTTACCCTATTTTTACTGCACCTTCTTTTATTTTTCTATTTTTACTTGAATTGTTCACCCTGTGCTTTTCACAAGGTCTTTTGTTTGCTTATGCACAGATCTCAACGAGGGAAAGAACCCGAGCACCAGTTAGATCCTGAAATTGAACGAACGTGCAACCTTAGGAAACGAGTCTGCCTCCTAGTAGAAAGAAAAGAATACCTAGAGGAACAGTTAGAAGCAATGGTGAACGGAAGATGCGAAGACAGGAGGAACAACCAAGAGAATCCCCAAGGTCCTGAAGATCATATCGGAGATGGAGGAAACGGACAGCCTGCCGATCCTCCTGCCGCTGCCGCACGACGGACCTGCCGTGATTTCATAATCAATGATCATGTGGAATTGGAGACCACCCTGCCAGACGTGGAAGCTGGAAATTTCGAACTAAAACCTGTGATGTTCAGCATGATTAATTCCGCTGGCCAATTTAGTGGTGCTGCTACAGAGGATGCTAGGGAACATCTGAAAATGTTCCAGGAAATCTGTGGTTCGTTTAGACTACCAGGAGTAAATCCGGAGATACCGAGGCTTCAGTTATTTCCTCATTCATTGAGGGACAGAGCTAAAACTTGGTGGAACAAACTAACGCCGGGTTCAATACGAACTTGGGCAGATTTAACTCGTGAATTTTTGTCTCGTTTTAATCCTTCCCATTTATCTGAGCGATTACGTAACGAAATTGCTACTTTTCAACAGGAAGACGACGAGCCAATGCACGAGGCATGGGACATGTTTACTACTCTTCTAAGGAATTGCTCGATGCATGGATTCCCTGTTTGGAATCAGGTAATCAAATTCTATAATGCTGCCAACCTATAGACCCGAATGAGAATCGATTCAGCAGCCAATGGGTTGTTGTTAGATAAAGATCCAGAGGACGCCATGGTAGTGTTAAAGAATTTGGCTAAGAATGAAGAACAATTCCCCACATCGAGGAGAGGTAGACGAGTACTAGCTGTGAAGGATTATGAAGCTGATAATTCCTTGAAAACACAAGTTGCATATCTCACAAAGGCAGTAGAGAACTTGCTGAAGAAGGACTCTCAACCTGTCTACGCCGCAGAAGAGGTATGTGGAACTTGCAGTGGGAATCATAGTTCTGATGACTACCCGATACATCTAGAGGAAGGGATGTATGTTGGAAATTATAACAAGCAGAAATATAATTCCAACAATTACAATCCCAACTGGAGAAAGGATCCCAAATTCTCTTGGAGAAACCCTAACAATGCCCTGAACCCTCAAGCACAGAACACTCAAAATCAGGGGGCACCTAGAATTCTAACACGGCAGCAAGTGCAACAGCAGCCGCAACAACCACAGGCAGCCACACCTAGCATACTGAAACAAACCTTGGCCACATTTATGTCACAGACATGAACTTACATGGCAAACATGGATCACTTCGTCAAGAAGACTGAGTCGTTTATGGATAAAACAGAGATGCGAATGGCCAATCATGAAGCTACTCTAAAGTCATTGGAGACACAGATGGGTCAGGTTTCCCAACATATTATGCCAAGGCAGAACGGAGGATTCCCCAGCGATACTGAAATCGCTAGAAAACCCACACATGAGCAGTGTAAAGCGATCACAAATAGAAGTGGGAAGAAGTTACCAGGGCTAGAGAAGGAAGCTGAAACAGTTAAGCAATCAGCCCTAGAATCGACTGCCGAGAACGCTGCCCCGATAGACGACAAACAACCTGCTGCTGATTCACCTGTCACGACAGCAGAAGAGACAAAGGAGAAGGATGAAGAACCTAAGCCTCCTCAGATCTGAATGCAGTGGGAAGGACACATTGCAGACTACCGTCCTCCACCTCCTTTTCCTTAGCGGTTACAGAAGTTGAAACATGAATCCCAGCTTAAGAAGATCTATGATATTTTTAAGTAGGTCCACATTAATATTCCGCTGTTAGATGCCATCAAGGAGATGCCTGGTTATGCCAAATTTCTCAAGGATGCTATGTCAAAGAAATCCAGACTTGTGGAATTTGAGACGGTTAAAATGACAGAAGGATGCATGACTATTCTGCACAAGCATCCACCCCAGAAAAAGAAGGATCTTGGGAGTTTCATAATACCGTGCATAATCGGAGATAAATTTGTGGGTAAGGCACTTTGTGATCTAGGTGCTAGTATTAATTTAATGCCAAAATTTGTATTCCAAAAATTAGGTATTGGACGAGCACGACCCACAACAGTTATGCTGCAGCTAGCAGACCGCTCTTACGTGCAACCGGAAGGAAAAATTGAAGATATACTTGTAAGAGTGGATAAATTTATTTTTCCTGCTGACTTTCTTGTTTTAGATTGTGAAGCAGATGAGAATGCACCAATCATCCTGGGGCGACCCTTCTTAGCCACATGAAGATCACTGATTGGTGTAGAGAAGGGAGAACTCACTATGAGAGTGAATGATCAAGAGATCAAGCTGAATGTTCTCCAAGCAATAAAGCAAGCTGATGCAGAAGAAGAATGCAAGGCTATCACTGAAGTTATCCTTGACCAACCCTGCATCAGGTCGGACTGCCATGACATCAAATTTGGCCACAGCCACAACAGCCATTTAGAAGACTGTCACGGCAGCAACGACGACAGCAGCTCCTCAGACTTTGACATATCTGATACTGAAGATCATGAGGAGGTAAACTGGATAGGCAATCATCCAGGTAAGTTATTCGAGCCCTTAAATTATACCTCGAATGAACATATCATCCAAAAGCCATCAATTGTAGAGCCACCTGTTCTAGATCTTAAGCCTCTGTCAGGGCAGCTCAAATATGTTTTTCTTGGATTAAATGATACATTTCCCGTAATCATCTCTTCCAAGTTGATGCAGGAACATGAACAACAACTGATAAGGATGCTGCAGCAGCACAAAAGAGCTATTGGGTGGACGATAGCTAATATCCAAGGCATCGGTCCGACACTATGCATGCATAAAATCCTCTTAGAGGATGATCACAAGCCGACCATTGATGCCCAGAGACGTTTGAATGATGCTATGCGAGAAGTGGTACGAAAAGAAATTATCAAATGGCTAGATGCTTGGATAATTTATACCATCTCGGATAGTAAGTGGGTGAGCCCGGTGCAGTGTGTTCCTAAGAAAGGAGGAATAACCGTGGTAACCAACAAAGAAAACGAGCTAATCCCAACCAGGACTGTGACCGGTTGGAGGGTTTGTATGGACTACCAGAAGCTTAACAAAGCTACCCGGAAGGACCACTTTCCCCTACCTTTTATTGATCAAATGCTTGATAGATTAGCGGGAAAACCTTATTACTGTTTTCTTGATGGTTACTCAGGTTACAACCAAATAGCCATCGCACTGGAGGATCAAGAGAAAACGACCTTCACTTGCCCGTACGGTACTTACGCTTTTCGGAGGATGCCATTTGGACTTTGCAACGCACCAGCAACTTTTCAGAGGTGTATGATGGCTATATTCTCTGACATGGTGGAGGATTTCCTGAAGATATTCATGGACGATTTCTCAGTCTTTGGAGACAATTTTGAAAGCTGCTTAGACAACCTACAGAAAGTGCTCGAGAGATGCGAGAAAGCGAACATGGTATTGAACTGAGAGAAATGTCACTTCATGGAGGATGAAGGGATAGTCCTAGGCCATAAAGTAAGCTGCCGCGGCATAGAAGTCGACAGAGCTAAAATTGAGGTAATTGAAAAGCTGCCACCACCACCACAGTCAAGGGAATTCGAAGTTTTTTAGGGCATACTGGTTTCTATCGAAGGTTTATAGCCAATTTTTCGAAGATCACCAAGCCGTTATGCCACCTATTAGAGCAGAATCGTCCCTTCGACTTCAACACTGAATGTACTGAGGCATTCAAAGTTCTGAAAGAAAATCTGGTAACAGCCCCGATAGTACAGCCACCAGATTGGAAACTACCATTTGAGATCATGTGTGATGCTAGTGACTATGCTGTTGGGGCAGCACTTGGTCAGAGGAAGGACAAGCTCTTTCATGTTATATACTATGCCAGCAAAACACTGAACGACGCCCAAGTAAACTACACCACAACGAAGAAGGAATTGTTAGCTGTGGTGTTCTCGATTGACAAGTTTCGTTCATACATACTTGGAACGAAGGTCATAGTTCACACATACCACTCTACGCTAAAGTATCTATTCGCCAAAAAGAATGTGAAGCCTAGACTGATACGTTGGATTCTGCTACTGCAAGAGTTCGACCTTGAGATCAAGGATAAAAAGGGGACAAAGAACCAAGTTGCAGATCACTTGTCAAGATTAGAAAAGGGAAAGAGTCTCCCACTAGACGAGACACACATACTGGAGACCTTCCCTAACGAGCAGCTGTTCGCTGCCATAAGCACTGCCGCGAGAGCCACGACGGTAGGTAAGTTTTCTGAATTCCCCTGGCATGCTGATTTCGTTAATTATTTAGTTAGCGGAATATTTCCTCCTGACCTTAACTATCAAGCTAGGAAGAGGTTCCAAAATGATGTTAAGCATTATTTTTAGGATGAACCTCTTCTTTTCAAAATGTGTACAGATCATATCATTAGGAGGTGTGTACCACAGGATGAGCAGGAAGCTGTGCTTCATCACTGCCATGCTTCACAATATGGAGGACACTTAGGTGGTAACAAAACTGCTGCCAAAGTTTTGCAGTCTGGTTTTTATTGGCCTTCACTGTTTAAGGATGCTCAGGCGTTCTACAAAAGCTGTGACAAATGTCAACGGACTGGAAATATCTCAAGGAGACATGAGATGCCGATGCAGAACATTCTCGAAGTCGAAATCTTCAACGTTTGGGGGATTGATTTCATGGGACCCTTCCCAGCATCATGTGGGAACCTTTATATCCTCCTGACAGTGGACTACGTGTCCAAATGGGTTGAAGCAATCGCTACACAAAAAAACGATGCCAAGACTATTCAGAGGTTTTTGCACAAGAACATATTTTCCAGATTTGGCATTCCCAAGGCGATCATCAGTGATGAAGGGAGGCATTTTGATAATAGGGTTATAGCTGCTGCCTTAAAGAAATATGGTGTCAAGCATCGAATCGCAACAACTTACCACCCTCAGACCAATGTACATGCTGAAATATCCAACAGAGAGGTAAAGAACATTCTTGAAAAGATGGTTAAGCCAACTCGAAATGACTGGTCTCTACACCTCAATGATGCACTCTGGGCCTACAAAACAACATTCAAAACTCCATTGGGAATGTCACCCTACTGGCTGATTTATGGAAAAACATGCCATCTACCTGTTGAGATTGAGCACAGAGCGTACTAGGCAATCAAGCCAGTGAATATGGACTTGGAAAAGACATGACAGAAAAGGCTACTTGACTTGAATGAGATTGAAGAAATTCGAGCAATGGCCTATGACAATGCAAGGATTTACAAGGACAAGACGAAGAAGTGGCATGACAAGAAGCTGCTGCCACGACAGTTCTGCCCAGGGCAGTTTGTGTTGTTGTTTAACTCTAGGTTGAAACTCTTCCCAGGAAAGCTGAAATCTAGGTGGTCCGGCCCATTCCAAGTGGTGCAAGTTTTTCCTCATGGTGCCATCACGATCAAATCTTTATAAGACAGACACCAATTTAAAGTCAACGGACAGAGACTAAAGCACTATCAGGGGACTGAAGCCCCAAGAATACAGGAAGTGGTTAATTTAAGAGATGCCCCTCCTGGCATCCCTAATTTAACCTAATTTTATTTTATTATTTATTTATTTATATATATTTATTAGGTAATTAAAATTATTTTATTTTAGGAACTAAGTATTTATTTTATTTTTAGGAAATAAAGGAGACAAGGAGAAGAGGAGAAGTGAATTCAGCCCACCATCTTTCCATCAGCCCAAAGAGCCCAATATAGGAGCCTGTCGTTACAGCTGCCGCAACAGACGTGGAAAATCTAGCCTGTCAACATGTTGTCGCGACAGACACGCTAACGCGTAACAGACGCGCAACAGACACGGAAACGCGTGACAGACGCGTCAGAAACTGCGTAACAGCTGGCCCCGTTATTCGCGCCTGCCGTTACAGCTCCAACGGGCAGCAAACTCCTCATCTATATAAACCCCGTTTTACTATTCATTTTTCACTCACTTTTACTCTATCTACTTGTTTCCTCTCTAGAATTTCATTTGCTTTCATTTTCTTTCTACAGTCCCTTGCAACCATGAGTACCAAAAACACCCGACGCAGTGTTGCCTTAGGATCTGCCCCAGCAGCAGCCACTCCTAGCTCCTTCCAGGTCAGAGATATGTGGGAGGAGAAATGTTTCATTTACAGCCAACGAACGAAGAATCTCGGGCTCAAACCATTCATAGCCCGTAAGATCAGAGCTCTACAGTGGCAGATGTTTGTCGAGCAGCCGGAAGAGATGAACGTCACCTTAGTCCGAGAATTTTATGCTGCCATCGACAGCAGGGAGGCGACAACAGTGACGGTTCGTGGGAAGGAGGTGCCCTTTGAGCTAGAATACATCAACCCCCTTTATGGATTCTATGTCGGCAGAAGGGAAGACGACCACCAAAGATTTGTGGAGAGCTTGGAGGCAGCAGATTTTGATGCTGTCATGGAAGAACTCACCGAGGAAGGCACCGAATGGAATACCGATCCCAAACATCCAAGAACGGCAAAACGAATGCAACTCACCCCCGAAGCCAACCTGTGGAACGCATTTGTCAAAAGAGGATTATGCCCTCCTCACACAACAGCACAATAGATCAACCAAGGTTAGCTCTCATCCATTCAATTTTAAACGAGAGGCCTATTAATGTTGGTAGATATGCTCGGGAGGGAATTTTGGATTGTGCATATCGGCCATCGGGACCACTCGTCTTCCCCTACCTCATAAAAGCCCTCTGCCGTGGCCACAACGTCCCTGAAGCTGCTGAGGATTTAAGAATCCGAGGAAAAGGATGGACGGAGAGGAACATCCTTAGTTTGATGGAGCTTAAGGCTGCAACGCCAATATCCAGCTTCAACCCTTCTGCCGCGGCAGGTGAGCCGACAGAGCCCACCCAGACAGAACCTGCCGCCACAAAACAAAGGCAGCCCGCTGCAGCAGCTCCCCCAGCCGATTCCTCTGCCCAGATCCTTGCCACCCTGCAGAAAATGGAAGAACGACAGCTGGGCCTGATGAGCTTCATTCGGGACTTCACCACAGCAACGGTACATTTCATTAAAACCAATTTAAATTTTCCAGATGTACTGTTTCCTGCTTTCCCTGACCATTATTTTGCTGCCCCCACCCCTGCCCATACCCCTACCCCTGCTGCCACACCGAGAACACCGTCTTCCGCGTCCACCCCGACCCCGGCCACGACAGCTGCAGACGACAGCCACACTGCCACAACATCTGCCAGGGGAACCAAGAGAAAGGAGCCTTTGTCCGACCTTGACGCGTACATAGCTGGTTTCTCCTCTTCCTCAATTTGGGAGGAATCCGACGGTGAGCCCTCTGTTAAAAGGAATCTGTCCAAGGAATTCACTTAGATGAAACGGTAGAAACCAAACACCGGAGTCGGACCATCCAACCAAAGGAAATCCGACAGCAGCAGTGGCAGCAGTAGCAGCAGCTCTTCCGAGGAAGTTTAAGTGCTGGAAAAACCACCCCAGATCTCACCAACCCGCATCCAGCCTCCGAGGGAAGCCAAGAAAAAGACCACCTCTGCCTCACCCAGCCATCTGCAGGCACCGACGAGGAAAGTCACTACCCGCCGGCAGATTCCGATCAGCAGCAGCAGCAACGACGACAACACCTAAAATTTAAGTTTCTTTTCTTATAATTGTTGTATGCTCTTTTGTTATAATTGTAATGTTTTTATTTTCTTTTTTCATTTCTGTCATCTTGCATTGAGGGCAATGCAACCCTTGAGTCTGGGGGTGGCATCCCTCCATTAATGAAGTGTCTATTTTGTGTCTATTATGTCTAAGTGTTAGTTTATTTTTTCTTAAAAAAAATTGAAAATTTGGCTTAAGTCTTTGAACTGAACTTACCTGCCGTGACAGCCTCTGTCGTGGCAGTGCCTTTAGGATAGTTTTAGGAGCAGTTTAGAGCCTTACTATAGTTCTGATTCTTAAACACCCTTTGTGACTTTTATACTGTCTAGAACTCTACTGGTAAACTAGAATAGGGAAAAGCTTAACACTTGAGCAGCCCCTAGAGGTGCCTAACACTGGCTCTAGGAAAAGAAATTAAGAAATAGTAGACTCAATACACCTAGAGGTGCCCGAAACCGACTCTAGGAAGTTAGCTAGAAGTGCCCGAAACCGGCTCTAGTCAAACTTAAATTAAGAAAAGAGAATCGAGCCTAAGAAAAAACTAAATGAGCCTAAGAATTCCCTCCAAAAAGATGAAAGTTGGCATAAAAATTCAAGTTAGAAGCTTAGCTATTCTAGTAAACTAAGGGAGTCTAGGCATATAATTGTTCACAAAACATGCACACACTACACAAGAATTATAGCGAGGTTCCGAACGAATCCTGAATTAATTGACAAGGTGTTGCTTACAATAGAGAATGCATGGTAGGTAATGAAAAGTTCATTGTTTTAAGCCAAACAAAAAAATTATTTCTTTTTTAGGTTTTAATTGCTTGAGGGCAAGCAAAAACTTGAGTTTGGGGGTGTGTTGAGTGTGTAAAAGTTCTATATTTTACCCCCTATTTAACCTATATTTCTCCTGCATTCAAGCATAATTCATTGCATTTAGGATAGATTTCATTCATACATCACAATTATATTAAATGGCACAGTTTCTACTCAAATTGGTTGCTTTTGCAGGTAGCTGCTGTAGCAGATGAAGGGCAGTAGAGAAGCAGAGCTCGAACACTGGACTGCAGCTGAGAAGAAGGAGGCTGCCATGGCCGCTACCGTGGCAGCTAAGGACGACAGCAATGGTGAAGGGAAGAAGTGAAGTGGAGCTCGACAGAAAGAGGAAATTAAGCCGGTCTATCGTGAATCACTCTCATATTTTTCTGAGCCCTAGATCAGAATGAAGGCCAAGCCCAAAGTTCAAGGAAGAAACTCCAAGCAAGAAGGAATGACGAATTAAAGACATATAGTCTAAATATTTAGTCTTTAATAGAGTTGCACTTTAATTTAAACTTGTATTCTTGCCATATTAGAAAGCTTGAACCCAAGGCCTATATAAAGGCATGTAATTCGACCTAGGGAGGATCATCTTATTCTCTAGCCGTCTTCCCCTAAACCCTAGTCGTTTTCCCCCTTCTCATCATGTTCTAAACTTCCCCTAGGGCTAAGGGTTGATTCTGTAAAGTAGTTGCAAGGATTGCATTGTTTTAGGATTTTTTTCTGTTCAATAAAATAGACTTCAAGTTTTCTTATTCTGGTTTTCAACATCTTACAAGAGTATCGGGAGAGCATTGTGAGATTACACATTTACTTAATATCGGGAGAGTTAAGTATACGAAAGGAATAAGTACAGGTTCTCCATTTTATGGTTGAACTATCTCGGACCTAGGGATAGGACGAGGTTAAGTGGCTAAGGAAGAATTCAACAACATCGGTGTTCATTATTCGATTCACGCCGGGAGGTATCATCAAAGACGTGTTCATCGATAGACTTGGACCTAGGGATAGGCCAAGGCACAACAGAGATTCTTGCCAAGCTTGAAGCACTGAGTTGTGTGTTCACTGCCGCGACAACAACAGACCGCTACCCTAGCAGGTGCTGCCGCGACAGGCGCTACAACAGAACAGAGAAGTCCTAGACAGTGCAAACACCTGCACTACGGAGCAAATCAATACTGGCCTACTCTTTACTCTGAATATTTTCATCTCTTATTTTCAGTATTCTTTATTACTTTGTGACAAACAATTAAACTCTTTCTTTTCCCCTCTCGTGCAGCAATCCAAGTTTAAAGCTATTAGCCCAGTTCCTGTGGAGACGATATCCGATACTTACGCATCACTTTACTACTTGCGTCGTGTACACTTGCACTACATTGCGATAGACTCTTTTACACGCAACACCAGACACCCTATGACAGACGATCAACCGATCTACCTAGAAAGATGCAACTCTAAGCTCTGATACCACTAAATGTAACCCCCTAGATCCCGCCTATGCGTTACAACGGATCCTAGGAAGTCATATTAGGGTCACAAGAGCGACCCACAGTAAAAATACACATAAAAAACATTTTCTTTCTCAAAACACTTATTAAACTGTACGATCAACTTCTGTTTAAAATTCAATTTCTGGAAAACATTTAAACACATAACAAAAATTTCAGAAAGTGTTTTACAGACACTATCACAAAACAACACATGACATACATGCCCACTAACTATACAACACCGTACTCCAAAAGCAGCGCCGAGAGAACTCCGAACACTGATGTCAACATTATACCATGATATATTCTTTTAACCTGCGATGGTAAAAACAACGTGAGCTTGGAAAAGCTCAGTAATAAAAAACTACCAAAATATGCTATAAGCTCATACAAATATATGGTAGGCATAACATTTTTATGATGTTTCAGGTAGTAACAGTCTTCATTTCCTTTCCGCTATTTCAGGATAACGTTACTTGAGAATAACAGTACTTGTTCTTTATTCGAACGTTGAGTAACAAACAAGAATTATACAAGCTGATATATTACGAAGATGGAACAAAGAGTTTAGTGTTTAGGGTGTTCCAATAAGTGCAGATCAAACAGGCATAAAAACATACCAAACATATCATAAGAACACATAACAATTCAATACAAATACTCGAATGCATACAAGGGTTTACTAGTGTCTACCCTCCAACCTTACACCAAATGCAGTCCCCCATAACTGCATCCATAAGGACTTACCCTAGGCCCGATGGGCATAGGTTCCACCTAAAGGCCTGCCTTAGGTCCATAAGGATTTACCCGTGCTAAAGCATCGATACCTACTCAAGGGGAGACCTTGAGTCCATAAGGATTTACCAGCTGGATCAGGGCTGTACCAGCAGAAACTTCATAACATAACCTAACAGTATACCGAGACAGTAATCGGTGTTCAGATTCCAGACATGAATAACAGAATACAAGTGGCAGACATTATATTCAGAGTATCAGAAACAGAAGATTCACGCTTTTGATAGATAAATGGGCATACCATTGAGCAGACGATATCATCATTCATCATGCATACAGATTGTACCATCATAGGTCAAGCTAACAGATCATACTATCAAGTTCATCAGTCAGTCAGACAATTCCATCACAGATCAAGCAATCACATAACAAGTATACAGATTGAGCAGACATACATCAAGTAGGCAGAGAATATCATCATATATCCAGTTCATCATTTCATCTCATTTTCTAACACAGTGATGCACTCTCAATAATAATTAAATTATTAATCAAACATAATATTGTTTATGATTAAATCATTATGCAATTCGTTCAACAGAATATAGCACACATGGAACACACTAGATAAAAAAAGTTTATATCTTAAAGATACACGGTACTTACAGAAGGAGACACATTGAACTTTTGACAATTTGGACGAATTTCAAGAACGAGGTCCCTATTAGAAAGGGTTCGTAAAACGATTCATATCATGCATTCAATAATTGGTACATCAAGATCTTAGAAAGTTCAGATATGTTATGAGTATTTTAGTCATTTAAGCATACAAGGGCATTATGGTCATTTTATCATACATGGGCGCGTTGGTAATTTATACTAACGGGGAATGAACAATTGCTCAGAAAATTCTATTTGCTCATCAGGTTTTCAATCAGGCATTCAGAGATTTCTATGTCAAGATCTTTTACGATACTGGATACATTCAAGGCTATTTTAATTACTTTGGCCAACGAGGGCATTTTGATCAATTAACTAACAAGGGTAATTTTGTAATTTAGCCCAAAAATGATAAAATGACGATTTACAATATTTAAGATTTCCAGACATTTTTCGAGGCTCCAAAACCATTCAAACTAACGTATCTCAACCTTGCAGTACTAACCAACCCTACTAATGTATCTGGTTGTATCGTATATCTGAACGGTTGTTTTCATATTTTACCACATGACTCGTCACGGAGTAGCTGGACTTATATTTTGTGCGGGAAAACTTCCAACCTTATATTAATATAAGGAGTGATTAACATACATGAGTGTGCTTCCTAACACTTAGGGGCACTTTAGCCCTTAAAGCCTTATTAGAAAAATCCCAGAATTTCATCAAATGCATAACTGCCTATTTAACTCAAGATGGCATTTCAGTCATTTTGGAAGTTGGGATAAATCCACCATTTTTGTCAAATTTTACTATTTAGCAACTCCGTCGTTTACGCACTCGGTAGAGATTAAGTCGTTCTGATCCCTTCGGCCCTTACAAACGGTTTACTCAATTTAGAACTTAAGGGTAAAATTGTCATTATGATTAATTAAGAATTTCGGTGCTCGAAGGCACTACAAACTTTTTGGTCATTACGATCATTCCAATTAATTCATCCATTACTGCTGTAAGGATCAGCTCAAGAATACAACGATATTTCCAGTAAATTCGCCTTCAGGTGTTATACAGAGCTCGGGGGAAAATCCAAGTTTCTTTTAGTATCACACGCATTTGAATAATGATGCCGAAGTCTTTTCCAATAGAACATACATCTTAGGTAGGGTAATTTTTCAATCAGATCAAATGCAGATTTCGGGTCACTTCCTTTATTATGGGCAATTTAGTCATTCTTATACCTCAAGGGCATTTCTGTAATCTCATATCCAATATCTTTTACTCCATATTATGAGCATTGAATCTTAGACACCGTTGATCGAGTTGCGGATTTAACTGTATTATTTATTACTTTTAACTTTCGATACTTCTGGTCTATTAGTATTCTTATACGAATATTTTGGTTTTAATAATTTCCATACTTATTTCTCGTATCTGATTCGGCTTAAGCAGAGTTTACAAAACACTTTATCATAAGCATGCATGCGTTAACCAGATATCAACATGTACTTATAGCATACAAGGGGTAGTATTGTATTACCTTAACTCCGAGCTATATCTGTCGATTCATGAAACCCCATTCGATTGCACTCGAACTCGAATTCGACGTCCATCAACAATTCGTATTCAAGGAGCTAAGAGTACCTTTAATCACACAATATTCCATTTTAGTCCTTATTCATAGAGCTCTTAACTGAAAAATTAACTACATAAACAAGTTTGGGTTCAAGGTCAAATTTGGAGGCTTTTGGGTCAGGATTTTGCGAAACGGGCTTCAAAAACGGACTCAGGACGTCAAAAAACATAAAATAGGAGTTTTCGGAAAATTTTGACTTTTGGTCAACGATCAAAGTCAACGCTGACGTCAGCAGTCAAAGTCAACAATGACGTCATGCTGACGTCACTGTCAACTGGGTTGACTTGGCTGAGTCAACTCGGGCGAGTTGACTCACTAAGTTGACTCGGTCGGGTTGACTCGATCAACGGGTTAACGGATCGGACGTCGAGTTCAGGTTGGACACGGGTCAGGTACGTGTTGGGTCCGACTCAGGTTGGGTCGACTGGGCTGACTGATTCAACCGGTCTAGCCGGTTCACTTACCAAGAACCCAAACTCACCAGAAACTTTGCCGGAATGTCGTCGGTGTCCCTAAAACGTTCGATTCTGCCGGAAAAATTAAGAGAACACTGAACTTTCAATCGAGCTAACCCAAGAAACAATCCAACTAAAGAAATCTCGTCGGGAATTACCTGAAACGCGTGATAACCATCGAAAGGCAACGCCGCTCCGTCGAAGGCTCAAACGGCGACCAAATGAAGAACAACGGCTATGGTTTTTCTTGCCGTGAAGTGGGGGATCTGGATTCGGTGGCCGTCACACGAACAAACAGCGAACGAGGCTAGAGGACGAGGAGCAGTGACGACGTGCACAAGGGTTTCTGTCGGACCTTCAGCCGGGTTCACACGGTAAACGGCAGCGCTATGCTGCGAGTGGTGGTCAGGGCTGGAACCATGACGTGCTGTCGGTCACTACTACGCTGGCGGTGAGAACCACGGCAATGTGGTGACCGAGATCGAGCGATGAACGGTGCGGGTTCGGTGAGGGACGGTCGAACGAGAATGGGAAAGGTCTCCAAATTAGATCCAAAACGTGTAGAAATTCTTACATGTGGGAATTTTCTCAAACATAATAATTAGTTTCTTTTTTTTCAGGACCGAGATACATGAATCTCATATAAAATTGATGGGGGTTAAAATGAAGATTAGCTTAGCTTAGATGGTTAAAGCTTAGGTTCACTAAACATAGGCTTAGGTTCACTAAACATAGGGTTAAGTGTTCAAATCCCTTGGTTGTCATTTTCTCTTTTTTTTTCCTACTTTTCTCTTCCTTATTATTATTTTTTTGAACATATTTTATGCTAATAAAAAATCAGGGTGTTACACAGAAAGTGAGCTTTCCACCCTTTAAGTTTATTCCGAACACGTTCCCTAATAAAATGGAGAGCCTCACTTTTTCTTCTCCCCCAAATGAAAGGAAGGCTAAGATATTTTTTATCCTCTTCTATAGGACTAAATCCAAGGATAGATGAGAGATGGGATTTGAGATTCCTGCTTGTGTTAGGAGAAAAAAAATACCGAAGAGTTGGAGAAGTTCACAGTCTTCTCGGTCATAAGTTGGAAATTGTTTAAGAGTCTCAATACTGATTCACGATTTCCTTCGTTTTTCGGGGAGAACAGAAGGCAATCTTCAATGAACATTAGATGGGTCAAAGCCTGGCATCTTCTCTTTATTTGAATCCATCAAAACAAGATGATTCAACTTCCTTTGAAATAAGCCAAGACAGAATATTGGACACAAACATAAACATGAAAGGTGAGAGAGGATCCCATTGTCGCAGCCCCCTACGCGGAATGAATTCCTCATACCTTTCCCCATTTAGGACAAGTGAAAAGGTCACTGATGTAACATATTTCATCACTCGCTGAACCCACCACTCACAAAACCCATTCGAATCATAACAAAGTGGAGGAGATCCTAGTCCACCTTGTTATACGCTTTTTCTAAATCAATCTTAAGGGCCATGATACTTTTGGAGCCTTTTTTTGCTCTTTTGAATGCATGGAAAGCTTCATGAGCAAGAATAATATTATCTTGGATGAGTCTTCCCTGAACAAAGGCCGATTGTGAGGGCAAGATGATTTCTTGAAGAAAACCTTTAAGTCTCGAAGCAAGGATTTTCGTGATGACTTTGAGGGAGAAGTTGCAAAGACTTATTGGTCGAAAGTGACTCACTTCGCAATGATTCGTTTTCTTGGGGATGAGAACGATATTGGTTTTATTAATACCAAAATCAAGAAAACTATTTTTGAAAAATTGAGATACCATAGCAATGAGATCCTCTTTGATAATCTCCCAGAAGGAATGGTAGAAACACCCAGGAAAGCCATCAGGTCCAGGAGCCTTTAAAGACCCCATGCTAAAAGAGGCTTTTTTTTTATCTCCTCTTCAGAAATCTCTTTATAGAGGCCTTTGTTCATTTCCTCAGTGACCACAATAGGAATGATCTCCTCCAGTCTCTAGAAATTAACATTTCTATCTTTTGAGCAGATTTTCTGAAAGTGCTGATGCAGAAAGCAAGCTATAGTGTCTGGGTCCTCCAACTAATCCCCATTATCCTTATTGATCCTACATATAGAATTTTTTTCTTATATTCTGTAGTGTGGTAGCATAGAAGAATTTGGTATTTTTATCATCAAAGTTAAGCCAGTTTATCCAGGCCCTTTGATGCCAATGGCTCTCTTCACTTTCCCACATTTTGTCGAGCTCCTTTTTTAATTGCTTTGCCTCAACCAGCTCGGATTGGCTTAAGTGTTTCCCTTGAAGGGAATAAACCTTACTCGGGAGCTCTCACTTCTTTTAATTACTAGCTCGGAACTTATCCTTGCTCCATATTGTCAACGAGAACTTTGTCCTCTTGAGCTCGCACCCAAACCTATGAGATAGTCTCGCTGAAGAAATAGGTTCCCATCCTTTCTTAAATGTTGAGGAGCATTCCTCCTTCAAAAACCATTTGGATTCAAATTTGAACTCCTTGTTGTACCTCCTCTGCATTCCCAGGGGCAAAAGTACGAAAGGGGCATGATCATATTCAATTGCAACATCCAGTATGCCTATAGCTTTAGGGAAAAGACTACTACATTCGAAATAGCATAGTACTCGATCTAATTTCTCAAGAATGGCATCATCCTCACTTATATTATTAGACCAGGTAATGTAACACCCCAAAATTTTTGCCCAAATTGTAAACCCTAGATTCAAAAAAATCCTTAATTTAGAAACTTAATTTTGAAATCCCTAATTGAAAACCCTAACAATTGAGAATTTTTAATACAGAACCCTAACTTTTTTATGAGGGACTAAATAAGAATTATTTATCAAACTTAAAAGTTAATATGAAATTTCATGAAAGTTTAAGGGTTGACTCCATAAATAACCCTTTTATCAAATTGAATTTCAATTCTCTCAAGTTTCAACTTCACCGTTTTTTTAATTTGTTTAATTAATTTTTTTCAACCTTTTTGAATTCTAATTCCCTTTTTTCTCACGGTTGAATTGACTCTTCTTTTTCAACTTAAATTCTTCTTATTCTTCTTCTTCTTCTTCTTCTTCTTCTTCTTTTTCTTCTTCTTCTTCTTCTTCTTCTTCTTCTTCTTCTTCTTCTTCTTCTTCTTCTTCTTCTTATTATTATTATTATTATTATTATTATTATTATTATTATTATTATTATTATTATTATTATTATTATTATTATTATTATATTCTAAACCTAATTTGTTTAGATTACCACCCATCAACTATATATATATAGTCAGAGTTACTACGTACAGAAATAAACCTAAGCCTTAAGTTTTAAAGTGATGTCACTCTTAGTTGTTCCCATGCTTTATGAATTCCTCCCGAATTGACGTTGCCATCACCTTACATCGAAGCCGCAACCGCCCTTTGTTCGTCGTTAGAGCTTTATTGTTGCGAGGTGTGTTTTCTTCCGGTGCTATAATTAAACTATATGTTATTTTTCTATGTGTTGGTGTTTTACCCTTTATGTGATTATTTATATGCATTATGATTTTTATGGTTGACATCACATGCATACATTTTCAGAATATGTTTTTACTGCAATTTACGAACCGTGATTTATGGACTACGATTTATGAACTATGATTTATGGAATTATGGACTATGATTTATGAAGTATGTTTACGGAATGTCGGATTTTTGGAACTTTGTTTATGAAATTTGAGTTTTTAAACATCATTTATGTATGAGCATGTGTTGGGATTTGTATGGAGGAAGTTCAGTGGTTTTACCCTTCGAGCTGAATTCCACTTCGGGTTGGTGAACGTAGGGAAGAGGTTATGGGAACCTTCCTCATTTTTGGCGGACGTAGTTGGGTGCGTTGTGTTACGCTTGTGATATTGTATCATGCTTTTAAATGATTTTAAGAAAATAATATTATATTTTATGATTATGTTTTTTCTTGCACTTTAGAGACACACTAAGCTCTTTAACTTACTCCCCTATGGTTTCCTCTTACAAATATCTTTGGACTTTAGGCGACGTGGTACTTGAAGGATCTCATGTTTTATCCGATTATTTTATTATTCAGTATGTAACTATTTTAGTTATTCAAATTATTATTTATTATTTTGATATAATTTCATATTTGGGGGCTATTTATGTTTTTCAGATAATTTCAACATTCTTTTATGTAACACCCGTGTTTTGGGCCTAGGAGTTAGCCGGGTATTAGTTCGAGTCAAATAAAACTTAATTAAAACATTTCAACTTCAAATAATGACCTAATTGAACTTTAGTAGAAAGGGGAGGGCTTATGAGGTAATTTGACCCTAAAGTCTTTAAAAAGCTAGACAACTTTAAACCAAAAGTTGTCATCTTCTCTTTTCATCTTCTTCCAACGTTAAAAGAGGGAAAACACCATTTCTAAAACCTCTCAAGCTTGGTCACTATTCCATTGATCCTACCACTTGATTTCAACCCCGTTTTAAGAGGTAATTACATTTTCTTAACCTCCTTTTCAATCTCTATCTATCCCTTGCCTTAGATTTCAAAAATATGGTGTTTTGGAAATTAGGGTTTATGTTAAAGTTTGAGTTTTTAAGGGGTTTTCTATTTGGTTTTGATAAATTGGGTTGGGGTTTTTGTTAACTATGTTGTAATGAGTAACATATATCAAATTTGTTGATTTTGGGTGAAAATTCGTAGCTTGTCCTTGAGGTGGATTTTAAGGGGGTAAAACTTGAGTTTTTGGTGGGTTTAATGTTGTAAATGAAGGGCTGATGGTCTACCTATGTAAAGAGGGTGTTTTGGGATGCTTTGGAAGTCATTTGGATGTTTGGAAATTGGTTTTTCAGCAAGGGTTTTGGGAAGCACGAAAATTGAGTTTTGGGAGATTATGAGATTTGAGAATTTGTGAAATTTGGTTTATGTTTGTGAAGTAGATTGATGGTTGAGTTTAGCTTTGAATTGGGAAGTAATGTGTATGTTTTGTTTGGCTAGAAGCAAGAGGAAACGTGGAAGAGGCTTTGGGACCGAATCCGGGTGCGTAGGAGGATTGGTTCGAATTGCTAAGGAAGGGCGGTGAGTGGTCTTAACTTGTTTTAAAGTTTGGTTCGAGCAATGTGTAGTGGGAGTGTGTGTGAAGTGTGCTTGGTAGGCCACTCATAGTTAATTCAAGTTGTTGATTTAACCATTGATATCCATGAATGCATGTATGCTTGTTTGACTATGCTATTATGATTGTGGTTGATGGATCTGAGTTTATCTTGATATGCATCTATGAGATTGAGCATGAATATGGTTGATGATATATATATGATGTGGTTATGATAATTGGCACTAAAATAATTACCGGTTGTAAATGATCGATCATTAGGATAGTGTGCACACAAATTGAGTCAAAACGTACGTGGCCTTGATGGCGTTAAGTCATCAAGGAGGAGTACGGTGATGTAACATTCCACCGGAAGCTATTCATATACTTCTACGGGATGATGAGTGGAATCCCATCCGTAGGGCATGTGGCGATGAGTGGAATCCCGCACATGCAAGGTCCGGTGATGAGTGGAATCCCACCGAGGTAAAGTGTTGTCAAGGTTTATATCCGCACAATCGGGGTAATTAAAGTGGCCAATTAAACTTAAATCATGTATTGTGATATATGATGGTGATATGTGGGTGTGATATATGGCATTGTTGTATGTTGATGATATTGATGTTTAAGCTTGTTAGGAATGAGAGACCATATATGCCACTTGAAAGACTAGCTAAGTCTACTTGATATTATGCCTATGTTTGATGTATGTAGACTAGGATTAACATGCTTGGACCCTGCATTGTTGTTGTTTTTCATCTTAGAGCACCCTCACTAAGCTTATAGCTTACGCTCTCAATGTTCAACAATGCAGATCATTAGCATGGTGTTAGCTCGGAGCAAGGCAAGAAGGGTTTTCCAAGTGTGAGGCTCAAGTACGGTTATAAATTTTGTAATGGTTAAGCAATGTGGCAAGAGGGTATTTGTATGAGCTAGTATGACTCATTTGTGATTTTGGATGTTATGCTTGACTTGGTTTGTGAGCATGTCAATCTTGCCTAACGCTTTTAATGTATGCCTTTGAATGTTAACCTTGCTATGGTATGTAAACCCTTATGGGATGGATGATGCTTTTGCTTGTCAATGTTTCAAGCATGTTTTGTTGAAAGGCTGCTATATGTGATTTGCCATGTATGTATGAATGTTTATAATTATGCCTTGAGTGTGTTTGAGTATGCTTGACATAAGTTGTATGCCTCTAGACTTTGTTTGTTTGTGTTGTGTGGCTTTAGGAGTCCTATGGGACCTTTAGACTTGTTAAAATCCACCCAAGTCTGATTCTCAAAGGTTGCAGGCAGCCCGCGTTTCGAAACGGGCTGGGTCGTTTCGGAACGGGTAGGCTTCAGGGACCCCGTATCGGAACGAGTTTCGATACGGTTTGGCCTCTGGAACCCCTGTTTCGATACGCGTTTCGGAACGTTTTGGCTACTGGAATTTTGAGAAATTCACGAGATAAAGGTGTTTCGAAACGGGCCTGAAGGTTTCGAAACGGTCAAAATCTCGTTGACCACGAGATATTGACCGTCGTGGGCGTTTCGGAACGGTTGACCCCCGTTTCGATACGGCCCCTTGTAAAGGCTCCGGGTCAGTTGACCTGGTCAAGGCGTTTCGATACGCCTCAAGGGCGTTTCGAAACGGCCTGTTAAAAGATTAAAAGTGGGCTGTTTAATTGCTGTTTTGGGTTCGAATGTTTGTCTCTTGTATTCTTGTTCCGCTGTTTGACCATATAGGGTTTAATATCCATTTAGACAAGATTTTAAAATATAAAAAAAAATAGGGTTGCTAACCGAGGGGAAATTCCCTTGGGAGTTTTCACTCGGTTTTCCCCGTGTGGCCCACTCGGACCGGTCAACCGGCCAGACCGGGACGAGGGGGTTACATTTTATTTCATATATTTTATTTAAACATTCGAATATTTATTATGATATTTATGTTTTATTTATTATAAGTTATTTATCAAATACTGTTATTTTTATTTTAAATTAAAGTATAACTTTTAAAATTAGTTTTCTTGAGGGTTAAGTTTTCAAATGTGACTTTCTAGATTTGGTCTTTTTTTCTAGGTCGGGTTTAGGGGGTTACATTTAGTGGTATAAGAACTAAGTTCAACCCTCAGACTGTGATGCTCACATAAAATTTTAAGCCGAAAATGATTTTTGCATGCATATTAAATGTTTTGGTGCAAAATGAGATTTTCTGATAAATTTATTATTTTAAAAGAATTAAATATATGTTTTGAATAGAAACTCTAAGTACCAACTCTAATTCTAGGATTGTCCATTTTGTAGATAATTTACTATGCCACCTCGTAGGAGCTCTAAATTAGAGACCGGTCGTGATCATACTCGTTCCTATAAATTTGAGATTAAAACCTATTTGAAAACTCTGTGTTGTCATTCATAACCTGATCTAAAATGCCTTTTTTAAAGTTGTTATCAAAACCTCTATTTTTTAAAGTATGTCGTTCGTTTAAAAATTTTGAGGAAATTTTTTTAAGGGTGGGAGAGTTGTAACACCCCAAAAATTACGCCCAAATTGTAAACCCTAGACTCAAAAAATCCCTAATTTAGAAACCTAATTTTGAAATCCCAAATTGAAAACCCTAACGATTGAGAATTTTTAATTCAGAACCCTAACTTTCTTATAAGGGACTAAATAAGATTTTTTATCAAACTTAAATGATAATATGAAATTTCTTGAAAGTTTAAGGGTTGACTCCCTAAATAACCCAATTATCAAATTGAATTTCAATTCTCTTAAGTTTCAACTCCACCGTTTTTTAATTTGTTTAATTTAAAATTTTCAACCTTTTAAATTCAAATTGAATTATAATTCCCCTTTTTCTCACGGCTGAATTGACTCTCATTTTCAAATTAAATTCTTATTTTTACTATATTATCATTATTATTATTATTATTATTATTATTATTATTATTATTATTATTATTATTATTATTATTATTATTATATTCTAAACCTAATTTGTTTAGATTACCACCGCTCAACTATATATATATAGTCATAGTTACTACGTACAGAAATAAACCTAAGCCTTAAGTTTTAAAGTGATGTCGCTCTTAATTGTTCCCATGTTTTATGAATTCCTCCAGGATAGACGCTGCCATCACCTTACATCGAAGCCGCAACCGCCCTTTGTTCGTCGTTAAAGCTTTATTGTTGCGATGTGTGTTTTCTTCCGGTGCTATAATTAAACTATATGTTATTTTTCTATGTGTTGATGTTTTACCTTTTATGTGATTATTTATATGTATTATGATTTTTATAGTTGACATCACATGCATACGTTTTCAGAATATGTTTTTACTGCGATTTACGAACCGTGATTTATGGAATACGATTTATGAACTATGATTTATGGACTTATGGACTATGATTTATGAAGTATGTTTGCGGAATGTCAGATTTATAGAACTTTGTTTATGAAATTTGAGTTTTTAAACATCATATATGTATGAGAATGAGTTGGGATTTGTACGTAGGAAGTTCAGTGGTTTCACCCTTCGGGCTGAATTCCACTTCGGATTGGCGGACGTAGGGTGGAGGTTATGGGAACCTTCCTCATTTTTTGCGGATGTAGTTGGGTGCATTGCATTGCGCTTGTGATATTGTATCATGTTTTTAAAGGATTTTAAGAAATTAATACTATGTTTTATGATTATGGTTTTTCTTGCACTTTAAAGACACACTAAGCTCTTTAGTTTACTCCCTCATAGTTTCCTCTTACAGATATCTTTGGAATTTAGGCGACGTGATACTTGGAGGATCTCACATTTTATCTGATTATTTTATTATTCAGTATGGAACTATTTTAGTTATTCAAATTATTATTTATTATGGGGGCTATTTACGTTTTTTGGATAATTTAAACATTCTTTTATTATGGTTTTATTTCATAGATTTTATTTAAAAATTTGAATATTTATTATGATATTTATGTTTTATTTATTATAAGTTATTTATCAAATACTGTTATTTTTATTTTAAATTAAAGTATAACTTTTAAAATTAGTTTTCTTGAGGGTTAAGTTTTCAAACGTGACTTCCTAGTTTTGGTCTTTTCTTCTAAACCGGGTTTAGGGGGTTACAGGTAAAGTTTTCCCCTTTGATCGGCAGTTCTAATAGCCCCGATGAGTCCATGAAATCGTAGAAGCATTTTGCGTCCATTGGATTAAATGGGATACCTCCAGATTTTTCTTCTTGGCTAGTCACCACATTAGAGTCCCCTATCACGAGCCACTTAGTGTGAAGGTTGTGCTTAAGCTTTGACAGCTCCTCCCAAAAAGCTTGCTTTTTTTCTCGATATGGTGGGCCATAGATGAAGGTTCTATGCCAATATACTTCCCTGCGAAGAGATACCTTAGCATCAATGAAGTATTTCTCATAGCTAATATTTGACACTTTTACCTCGTTTATCCACCAAAGGGCAAGCCCCCTACTATGCCATCGTGGTTAACATAGAAAGCAATGTCCATTTTCATTCTAATCATCTCTAAATATTGATTCTTCTGTTCAGTTTCACTCAAGACAACAATCCCTGGCTTAAGTTTGAAGATTGCATTCTTTAGGGCTCTCACCGTTTCCTTGTTTCCGAGTCCTCTCGCATTCCATGCAAGGATCGACATCATTTCAAAACCACCAACAAGGAGATATAACAAACTAAGAGAAGCTGAACACAACCAGGCCACTCGAAAGACAACGAAACAAAAACAAAAAGATAGATAACCAAAGAAAACAACAACCAAGACTTCAAAGAAATTAAATCAAAAATCGATCAAAAAACCAATGGAACCGGAGAAGAAAATGGAAGAAATAACCAGATGTGGGGTTAGAGCAGAGCATCACCGAGGAAGAAGGGATAGGTAACCAGAGGTGGGGTCAAAAGTGAAAGGGACAAAACGTGTATTCTAACAGACCTGGGTACCACTTTCGGCGTAAAGAGTAAAAGGGAGAGCCACTTACAACCACCAGAAGAGCGCAGAAGAAGAACCTAGAGCAGAATTAAAAACAGAACGTAAAAATCAACCCGAAGATTGAAATTAAAAAACCAAGCTTTCCGACCCCTCACCGCCGCAGCAAAACCCGCCAACACCACAAACTGAAGACATCTTTCTTACACTCTAAAACGAAACAACCAAGACTCGGGAACCGACATCGCTACTTTAAGGGGAGAGGCCAAAACTCAAACCAGATCAATGAGAAACAACGCGAGCAGAATGGACGAACAAGAAGGAGGGTGAAAAGCTAGGGTTCGTGAGAAATTACAGGGTTTTTGTTTTTCTTTGTGGCTGAGTGTTGATGCACTTTTTCCATTCACAATCATCCTTGTTGAGCCCATCTTTGTTAGTGTTAATGCCTTGATCTTTTTGTTAAGTTTAGATGTGTTCAATTCATTAATTCGGCCGATGACCTAATCAATCGAAATTTTGTTTTCTTTAATCGTTCATCGAATCAAAATTTATTTGGAAATTATTAATCAAATAAAGTTTGTGTAACACCCGTGTTTTGGGGCTAGGAGTTAGGCGTGTGTGTTGGTTCGAGTCATTAAAATCGATTTTAATTAAATTGACCTTAGTTTTGATTTAATTGAGATTTAAAATAAAAGGGGTGGCAATTTTGTAAATAAAGTGAAAAGTGGAAGACCACCTTTTTGAATCAAAAAGAACAAAAAAAATGTTGTCTTCCTCCCCTTTTTCCCATTCTAACGTTGAAAACCCCAAAACCCTCCCTAAACCTCTAAAACATTATTTCATTCAATCTCTCCACCAAATCAAGGGCTTTTTCAAAGGTAATCCTATTTCTCAACTCTCCTCATCATCCTCTTCATTTTCATGGTCTTAGATTTGAAAACTATCATCTTTTTAGAATTTCAAGTTTAAGGAAAGTTTGGATTTTTAGTGGGTTTTTCATTTTTTTGAATTGTTGAGTTGAGTTTTGGATTAATCTCACCTAAATACACTTGATATCTTAAAATGGATGGATTTGGGGAAAATCCCGAAGTGGGACTTTGGGGCAATTTTTAAAGTGTCAAAAATTGAGTTTTTGGGGTGTTTTAGTGTTGGGTTGAAGGGCTGATGGTATAGGGTTATTAGGGTAATGTTTTGGAAGCTTTTAGATGTCATTTGGGTGTTAGAAATCATAGTTTTCAGCTGGGTTTGTGAGGAGCACGAAAATGGAAGTTTTATGGTTAGTTGGGTTTGAATTTGTGAAGCTTTGACATGTGTTTGTGAATTGGGTTCGTGACTGAGTATAGCATTGAATTGGTGAGTAATATTTGTGTTTTGATTTGGTTTAAAGCTAGAGGGAACATCGGAGAAGCATCGGGATCGAAATCCTGGAATTAAGGAGGCTTAACTTGCTTGCTTGGTTTGCTAAGGAAGGGTGGTGAGTAAAACTTTAAATTGCTTTAAAGTTAAATTGGTAGTTTAACTTCTTGGTTGTTAATGTTGCTTTAGATGTTATTGCCTAAATTGATCTTGTGAAGCATGAGTTGACTTTGTATGTGTATACATTGTTGTGTGTGATGATGGTTGTATGATATAAATGATGGTTGTTGTGATGTGGTTTAAAGTAATTGGCACTAGTTAACTTACCGGGTGTAAATGATCGATCATTAGGATTAGTGTGCACACGTTTGAGTCAAATTCGCGCGTGGCCTTGACGGCATTGAGTCATCAAGGAGGAGTACAGTGATGTAATATTCCACCGAAAATTTATTTATATTATACGTGATGATGAGTGGAATCCCATCCGTAGGGCATGTGGTGATGAGTGGAATCCCACCCATGTAAGGTCCGGTGATGAGTGTAATCCCACCGAGGTAATGTTGTTGTTGAGAGTAAATCCGCACATCCGAGTAAACTAATAGTGGCCAATGTACTTACTCTTATGATTATGATGTTGTGATATTTGGTTTATATCGTTGAGCTTAATATGATGTAAGATGCCATATTTATGACTCTTGAAACACTAGCTAGGTTGCTATGATGGTGCCTATGTATGTTGTGTGTGATGTTAAGGATTGCATGTTTGAACCCTGCATTGTTGTTGTTTTTGATTTTAGAGCATCCTCACTAAGCTTCTAGCTTACGCTCTCATTTTCAACAATACAGATCATTAGCGCGGTGTTAGCAAGGAGCAAGGCGAAGGGGCTTTCCAAGTTGTAGTTGCTCAAGTATGACTTAGTAATTAAAGTAGTAGTTTAGCAATGGGGCTATTATGTGTTTTGTATGAGCGTTGTATGACTCATAGATGTTGACGTGTTCATGTTTCGTTTGGATTTGTAAACCATGCTATGCCTTTTGAATGCTTGTGATGGTTGGATATGCCTTTGGATGTTTTAAGTTGCTTTTGGTTGGCATGTAAACCTCATATGTGATGACTTGTGCCATTGGCCTTTTTGAACTCTTAAGTATGCCCATTTATGCAATATTTACCCTTTGTGTGAATGCCATGTATGGATGTCTTGTTAATCATCTAAATCGCTCTATATGCTAAATCTTGGTTGTAGTATGTTGTATGGATGCTTGTATGTTGATAGGGGAGTCCTAAAATGCATTTAGAGTTGAGTCTTGTATGGTTTTTGCTGAATTTGGAGACTTGCAGTGCAGGGCGTATCGATACGCCTAAGGGCCGTATCGATACGGTCTTGCCTGCAAGACTCAGTTTTGGCTTGGCATATCGATACACGGGGGTGTATCGATACGGTCTTTGCTCACTGGAATTCTGAGAATTTGGTGAGTTTTTGGCGTATCAGTACGATGTTGAGGCGTATCGGTACGGGTTTATCTCGTTGACCATGAGATGTTGACCGAGAGGGGCGTATCGATATGCTCAAGGGCTGTATCGATACGGTCTTCCCTGAGTTGACTGTGAGGGTTGACCTAGTCAAGGCGTATTGATACCCTTGATTGGCGTATCGATACGGCCTGCCCTGTATGTGTAAAATGAACAGTTTAATGTATGGATTGAGGTTCGAATGTGTTTCTTTCTTGATGTTTTCCGCTGACGTGATCACGTAGGAATTAACATGACTTTAGACAAGATTAAAATAAAAGAAATTTTCTAGGGTTGCTAACCGAGGGGGAAACTTAACGGGTTTCGCTTCGGTTTTCCCCGTGTAGCCTACTCGGACCGGTCATTCGGCCAGACCGGGACGAGGGGGTTACAATTTGGTTAATCAATTTAATTTTATAATTAATCAAAATTTATTACTATTAGTTTTTTAATTTGGGTATTATATTTTAATAGGTTAATCAATTTGGTTAACCATTTTATAATTAATCAAAATTTATTACTATTACAAGTATAGTCTTGAGTTTTTTTTTTTTGACAAATCTTAATTCTAATCCTACCTAGAGGAGAGGGGAAGGATGAGACTCTAGGGAAAGGGAGAAGAGTGCACCTAGTGGGTCTAAAACCCATAACCTAAGTGAATATGAGATAACAAAAATGAGTAGCTTGGCCAACCGACCAAATGTGCTTGCTCGGTTTAGTCTTAAGTTAAAAATTAGTTGAATTGGTTCTTGATATTTTAACGGTTTGAACTTAAGCCTTAAAATATGTATTTAATATATATATATATATAATATTTTTTGATTAATTCGGTTAATTAATTATTTTGAACCAATTTATTGATAATCAAAGTTTGAAAAAATTTTAATTTTTGATCGACTGAATACTAAATTAACCGACTGGTAGGGCCGGCCCTAGGCAGGGGCAGCATGGGCGCCTGCCCAGGGCCCATTGTTCAGGAAAATTAAATATTGTATATTTTTGAATTATATTTAAAGATTTAGTTTGTTTTAATATTTGTTATCATGACCTATTTTTTTAATATTTGTTAATAGGGGTTAAGATTTTTCCAACATTTATTATTAAAGATCTACTCTTAATATTTATTTTTTTCTAATACTTGTTATTAGGGGCCTATTTGTTTATATTTGTTATTAGAGGCTGAATATTTTTCAATATTTATTAGTAGGGGTCTACTCTTAATATTCAATTTTTTTCTAACACTTGTTATTAAGGGCCCTTTTTTTAATATTTGTTATTAGGGGTTGAGTTTTTTCCGATATTTATTATTAGGGATTTACTCTTAATATTCAATTTTTTTATAGTACTTGTTATTAGGGCTCCAGTTTTTTTTCCAATATTTGTTATTATAGACATAGTTTTAAGGTAAAATTTTGATATACATGCTGGTAAAATTAATTTTACACAAGCCTGCATATTTACATTATAAAACTCAAATCCTAAATTCTAACCCTAACCCTAAAAAACTAAACCATAAACCTTACACCATATACCCTAAATTCTCAACACTAATCTTAAATTCTAAACCCTACACTTTAAAACCTAAACTAAAACCCTAACCCCTAAAACTAAAAGGCACATGTAAACTAAAGTTTACACATCATGTGTATCAAAGTTTTAATAATAGTTTTAAAATTTAATTTTTTCAATACTTGTTATTAGGGGACCATTTTTTTCAATACTTGTTACGATGGACCAACTCTTAAAATTTAATTTCTTTCATTACTTGCTATTAGGGACAAAGATTTAAATAGCGGCATGCAACCACAACAACGATCGT
Source organism: Hibiscus trionum (assembly GCA_030270665.1). Taxonomy (NCBI): domain Eukaryota; kingdom Viridiplantae; phylum Streptophyta; class Magnoliopsida; order Malvales; family Malvaceae; genus Hibiscus; species Hibiscus trionum. The sequence continues at coordinate 30,723,298 of BSYR01000005.1, forward strand.
TATATGACGGTAGTGGCATCATCTAAAACCACGATATATGTAACCATTATGTCCACAATAGCATATGTTACTAAAAAAATTTCATAACCGTGATACTCGCAATAAACAAAATAACATCTATTATATCCACAATCATGATAAACACAACACAACCGAAAATATGACCGTAACTATAACTACAATTTAAATCCTCAATTTAAGGCTCATTTTTTAAGTTTGCCCCGGGCCTCCAAAAACTCAGGACCGGCCCTGCCGACTGGTTAATAATTTTGTTGAGTTATAGACAAAAAAAATAGTTAAGAATTTTAACAATCCGATTAAAAATTATCTCCTTTTATTTTTTTTATTAAAAATTAATTATATGGAATATTAAACAAAGTTTATTTTGACTATATCGTGATGAATGACTGTGCGTGAAAATTTTATTTTATATATTTTTTCCAATATTGAATATAAGTGAAGTGATAAAGAATTTATCTATTAAATTTATTTTGTTGGGTAAATTACCCCGTTGGTACATGAATTATATCGGATTCTTAGCTTCATACAAAATGTTTTAAAATTCTCAATTTCATATATGGAGTATTTCGCCGTTAACGTGGTTACCCACTTCCGTTAGGGAAGCTGATGTGGCATGTACTGACGAATAAAAATTTGACACGTGGCATATATATATATATATATATTAAAAAATATCCATTAGATTAAGGCCTAATTACAAGATTAGTCCTCGACGATCCACTATTTTTAAATTTCATCCTTAAAGTTTGAAAACTCAAATATATATTCTTAAATTATAACGAATATATTTGGACCTACCAATTATTGGCACGTGGCATAATAAATTCTTTATTTACAGGAACCTAATATGTTTACAAAATTAATTCCCTTGAATTGTTTACAAGAAACAAATGGAAACTTTCAACTTGCTTAACTATTGGAGAAGGGAAGAGGTGGTTGCTGCATGTTTTTGATGAGGGTGAAAACCCCCTCAATTTTCAGTCACGCTGTTGAAAGCCCTAGTTGCACAGAATTGCTCATCACCTCAAGCTTTGTTTTTTTTTAAAAAAAATTAGGCTTATGCATTCGAACAAGGTTACTAGCTGCACAGACTTTCTCCCTTTTGCCAAATCATCTCACGTTCCAAGTTAAGAAGCAGATTCTTATTAAAAATCAACAAAAAAACCCAAACTTAAGCAACCCATATAAAAATACCCAAAGAAATTAATAACCTTGTCGAAGTTCCTCCTCCAAATCACAATTTTTTTCTCAGAATTGCTTCTTTACCTCCTTTGAATGAAATTTCTAAGGACTTACTAATTACCCTGAATGCTTCGGCTTCCACGGCAGATGAAGGCTTAATATTCTCCGAAGCAAGAAAAACCCAAACCCCGACACAGGCGTGAACTTTCTCCATCCAAAAACTCTCTAATATACCATTGGAATACGAAAGAGGGATTTGTGTGCTAACCCACCATCATTCGATTGAGGGGAAGAAGACACCCCCAAGAACCAGCCAGAGAAATATTCAAACTATAGAAAAAGAACGAGAAGAAGGCACCGCCGAGAACATGGTAACAGGCGGTGGTTGCTAGGGTTGTATGGGAGAAGAAGACATGGAGGTGAAGGGGAAAATGTTAAAAGAAAAGAATGCATGAAATTGTGAAAAAAGGAAAAAATTATATAAAATATATATTTTAATTTTTTTTATAATTTAAAAATAAATATTTTTTAATTTAAAAATTTTTGTTAGTGAAATTAAAAAATTGATAAATAGAAGGACTATTCTTGTTATTAACCCATGAGTAAATATAGATTTTAAAAAAAATTGAATGCCACATGTCAATTTCTGACTAGATCAAGGGGTCCACGCCAGAATCCATCACAGAAGTGGGCAAACCCGTTAACGGCGAAATACTTCATGTATGAATCTGAGAATTTTAAAACATTTTGTATGAAATTGAGAATCCGGTATAGTTCATGTACCAACGGGGTAATTAACCCTATTTTGTTTGAATAGTCTTAAGGTGGTTATAGTATATGTTCATACATATTTTTAATTTTTTGCGAACAAAGCGATTTGAACCCGGGTCTCCTAGGATGAACATCATCCTCTTTTTTACTGAACCATTTGTTAGGTTCATATATTAATTTTATTAAATATAATATAAATTAGAATTGATTTTACGTAAAATTGATTTTAAAGTAACGTGATTTATGTTTGAGAGTTTTTTTCTTAAAAATCACAATTGTAGAAAAATATAGTGTAAAAATCACGACGAAACGCAAAAGCTACTTCTGCCTTGCTTCTCCCAGAACCACGTTTGGGGTCCATAATTGATTTTGGATTTTTGGATCCAAACATGTGGTTCAATTAAAATTTTTAAAGTTATTTAAAATAATAAATAGTTTATGAAATTACATAATTATTTAAAATAAAGAACTAGCTTATAATATATATATATATATATATGATTTTAAAAAATCATTAAAAATATATAAAAATTAGAGTACTTAATGACCATTTTCATTTATGTATCTAAATATGCCTTTATCTTTTAAAATTTTACTATGGAACAATCTTATAATTTTTTTTGAATTGGAAAGAGGTGACAAAAACTAATTGTGTCCTCACAAAGATGAAAACATGATATCTCTATCTAAAAATCTTATGCTGAGTGGATAAAATGAATGTGATTTGGCCAAGAGGGGGTGAATTGGCTTTTTAAATTTTGAGGGAGCAAATTGGAATTTGAAAAATGAAGAACAAAGCAGATTATAGTGGTTCAAGCTTCTAACAAGCTCTACATCCACTACCTTAGCTCCCACTAAGGATTTTCAACAATCTTCATTAGATGTTCTTCCCCTTTTCTAGGCTAAAGAGGTAACCTTTACAATCGCTCAATCTTACTACCCAAAAATTGACCCAAAAGAATCTCTTTACAAAGATGAAATTTTGCAAATGGAAATATCTCTCATAAGAATGAAAATTTTGCCCAATTACAATCAAACACTCTCCCAAACTTGAACTAATGATTTACAATAAGGATTACAACAAGTTGGGTACAAGATATGACTTTTATGAAGCACAAAGGTTTGGATTATAGCTTGGATGTTGCAAGTAGGTTCAATAGTTATTGTTGAGATTTTGGAGGCTTGCTTTTACACCCTTGCATTGATTTCTAGCCGTTTGGGTGGTTAAGGTCATCAATAGAGACGTTGGAGTCTTTATTTCCCACCATAAATGCACTTCTACACATGTCCGTATCGAAACACAAATACCCGTATCGATCCCTGTCTCAAAATAGAAAGAGCCGTTGCAGGTAATACAAATAAGCGTATCGAAACATGGGAAGGCGTATCGAAACACTGTAAGGGGTCGTATCAAAACGGCTTTGAATGTACCGATATAATTTTTCTCAATTGAGTTACTGCCAATTTCCGTATCGAAACGACCTTAAGGCGTACCGATACGGGTCAAGTGCTTTTTAAAAACTGCTCATTCCCAATAACTGACAAGTAACAGTCAAAAATAATAAATGCCAAAATTTTACAAATCTTTCAGATCGTATCAAAACAGCTGAGACTGTATCGATACGAAATGCCTAAAATTCTTAAACCCACAAGAAGGCCATATCGAAACAGTATAAGTCGTATTGAAACACCTTGTCAAAATTTTATCTTTTAAAGAAGCATGTATCGAAACTGTATAAATCGTATCGAAACAGTTTCTTCCAGTAGCTAAATAAAGTTTTGGCCGTACTGAAACACCATTGGGTGTATCGAAACGCTTGTACATTTTTGGCTTAAAAACACTTAGAAAATTTTATAGGGTTTAAGTTTTGACTTTGGAAAACAATTTTGGGCTTAAAATTACTTGTCAATTGTGAGACTTTAAAGTACTTAAAAAATTTATTTACTTTGCAAATAAGTCCTTAAAACAATTTGTTATATCAAAATCAAACATAGGTTTTACAATCTCCTCATTTTTGATATAACAAAACCAAAGTAAATTTTTAAGTACTCCCCCTTACTTTAAGCTATGTTTTTGAAAAACTATGTAAAATTTTAGCTTAAGTCATTCTCCCCTTTTTGTTAGATCAAAATCGATGATAAGCAAGAGATAGCAAGATAAAGCAAACAACATAAATTTCATTAAAGCATAAAACAACATCTTAAAGCAAAACATGGAATCCAAACTTAAGTCCTAAAAAAACATAATTCAAAACACAAAGGACAAATCATAGGTTCAAAGGAAATAACATAGGTGCAATAAAGAAATCCTAAATGTTATGCCATGATATGAGACGCAAGACTCAAGTTTCGTTTTCATCGTCATCTTCATCTTTACCATCATTATCGTTCTTCCTAAATTGCCTCCACTCATGATGAAAAGTCGCAAGAGACTTTCCAAAGAAGTTTGTTTAGCAGAAATCGAACTAGCACGATCATCAATAGACTTGTTGCGATTCTCAAGGACGGTGACCTGCTCTTCCAAAGATGTGAAGCGAGTATCAATGGCGGCAAATCCGGCATTCATGGTGGTGTCCATCGAGCCAAGAGATGTGTGCAAGCTTGTGAATTGCTCGGTGAGAAAGGCCATGAGTGCCGCATTTTTTGGTTGAGCGCCTTGAGGTTGTGCCACTTGACTAAGTTCGTCGGGAATAGCATCAGGTGAAAGCTCGGTGAGACAAACCCACTCATTGTTGAGGTAATGAAACATAGCACGAACGAGGGAGGTCTCATTGATTAGATCCTTGAGACGCAAGGGTTCATCATGAGAGCAATCTATCTCTAATTGAGTAAGCAAGTAACTCAAGGCGGTGCCATAGGTGAAAGAAGTAACATGATCGGTGTGACGATATTGAACGAGGTAAACCATCTCGGCAAACATGATTTGAGCAAGATTTGTGCGTTTCTCTTCACGAAAGCATTGAAGCCAAAATTCATCAACTTGGCGGATGGTTGAGAATTTTCCACCCGAAGGGCGAAACCACCAAGTGATCATTAAGTGAAGAATGTGATCATGAGCATCGAGAACGGTAAAGGAGCCATTCAAAGTATGTCCTAATGAGTCCTTATCGGTTATACCCTCATCCTAAAAAAACAAAAACATTAGTTAAAGTTTTAACATTAACCCAAAATTTCTTCCCTATCAAATAGGATTCAATAGCAACCACAATCTTTTTGTCGGGACCAACAATGCACTTGGCATTGACATAAAAAATCAAAACAAGATTTTTGTAAAAATAAGGCGGTAAGGCCAAAATTTTCATGAATTTCCAATGCCTCAAAAGATGAAGATATCAAAATTTAAAATGCTCAGAATCTAAAAAGGGAAGAGAAACAACCTGATCGTGGCGAATATCATGAGTTTGAAATTGGCAAAAATAATCCATCTCGTCAGTGGTGCGAAAACACCTTGGGTAAATAATTGCAAGATTAGGGCGAGTAATCACATCATTCTCAACATTGGAGGATTCTCCAACTTCATTAGTTCTTGCTCTCTTTTTAGGACCCATAGTAAAATCTAAAAATAAATCAAGGCACAAGAAAAACAATGTATGCATAAATAATCATATTCGATCCAAAAATAATCCAATTGATCAAGGTTGTAAAATAAAAATCTATACAATATAGTTTAAAAGCATATACAAATGTAAAAAGAATTCTTGGTAAAATGATTTTGAAAAAAAAGTAAGATTAAATATACGGTATAATTTTATATTCAAAACGAAAATTTTAGATTTTGAAAGAAAATTTGAAAAATCTTGAAAACCTATATTATATATGAATTTTATGTACAAAAATTAACCTAAAACAGTATAGTAAAATAAACGAAATTGAAAAGAAAAGTTTTTTTCCTTGATAAGGGATTAAGGATGAATGCTTGAAGATGATGCACAAACTTGATGATATAGCCTTGAATTTTGAGTTGCGGAGTAAAACCCTCAATGATTTGTGTGAAAAACAAAGGGTTTTGATGGGTATTTATAGATTGAAAAACTAGGGTTTGGGGGAGAAAAGAGGTTGAGTCTTAATTAAAGTAGTTTTGAAGATAGAAACCAATTAATGACTCAAAATATAATCTGTGGCAGCGCGTACTGATACGTTAGAAGGCGTATCGAAACAGGTGTATCGAAACGTGTTTACGCGTACCAAAACACCCTACCGTACCGATACATGTTTAACTGTACTGAAACACGATTAAGCTCCCGTATCGAAACATGTTTAACTGTTTTGATACCACTAACCCATGATTTAAGCTCTAAGATTTGCTCAAGCATGCCATACCGAAACAACCTTGTTTGTTTTGATACACCTTGCCTAGAAGGTACATTTTGGGCACAAGAGAGTAAAAAAAATCGATTTTAATTGAACCTAAATGCACGCTTATGATGAATGAGTAACAAGTATAGGAAAAAACATATACATACTCCCCCTAGCAACAAGCATGGATGAATTAAGAGGCAAAAACACATAAGCACAAACATCAATAATTTCAAGCTAGTTTTTGACTTAAAAAAACTCTAAAGGGTCAAGAAAGGCTGGTTAAACCTAACTCTCTCCTAAGAGTCCAAAAATGCTCTTTGTCAAGTGGTTTGGTAAAAATGTCCGCTAGTTGGTTCAAGGTGTCAACATACTCTATAACAACATCGTTTTTCAAGACATGATCTCTAATGAAATGATGTCTAATTTCTATGTGCTTGGTTCTAGAATGTTTGATGGGATTCTTAGTGAGACATATGGCACTAGTGTTGTCACACGTAAGGGGTATGGTACCTACATCAACTTCATAGTCTAGAAGTTGTTGCTTCATCCAAAGGACTTGAGCACAACAACTTCCGACCGACATGTATTACGCTTTGGTGGTAGATAAGGCTACACTATTTTGTTTCTTAGAGAACCAAGATATGAGCATACTACCTAGGAATTGACATGTTCCGGAGGTACTCTTTCTATCTATCTTACATCCCCTATATTCCGCATCAAAAAAGGCACGAAGATCAAATGATGTGTCTTTAGAATACCAAAGACCTAAACAAGGTGTGTCTCTAAGGTATCTAAAGATTCTCTTAACGGCTATAAGGTGTGATTCTCTAGGAATAGCTTGAAACCTAGCACACAAGAAAACACTAAACCTGATATCGGGTCTACTTGCAGTAAGGTAAAGCAAAGATCCAATCATAGAAAGATAAAGCTTAGAATCAACACACTTACCTCCTTGATCTTTGTGAAGCTTAATTGAAGAGCTAATTGGAGTGGCTTGAGGCTTCACATTCTCCAAGCCAAACTTCTTGAGCATATCTTTGATGTACTTTTCTTGATTAATGAATGTGTCATCGTTCCTTTGTTTGATTTGGAGCCTCAAGAAGAATGAGAGTTCCCCCATCATGCTCATCTCAAATTCACCTTGCATTAGCTTAGAAAGTTCTTGGCAATAACACTCATTAGTAGAACCAAAGATTATATCATCAACATAAATTTGTACTACTAAGATGTCATTGTCATTTCTTTTAGTGTCCACCTTACCTTTTTTAAAAACCTTTTTGAATCAAAAAGTTTGAAAGCCTTTCATACCAAGCTCCAGGAGCTTGTTTCAAACCATATAAAGCTTTTGTTAGTTTGAAAACATGGTTCGAAAAACTTGGATCTTCAAAACCCAGTGGTTGTTCTACATACACTACCTCGTTAATAAAGCCATTTAAAAATGCACTTTTAACATCCATTTGAAAAAACTTGAAATCATGATAACATGCAAATGCAAGAAGCATCCTAATTGCTTCCATTATAGCTATGTGTGCATATGTTTCATCAAAATCTATTTCATCTTCTTGAGTGTAACCTTGAGCAACAAGTCTAGCCTTGTTTCTCACTATGTTACCACTCTCATCTAGTTTGTTTTTAAAAACCCATTTAGTTCCTATAGTAGATTTATTACTAGGCCTATAAACTAATGTCCATACTTTACTTCTCTCAAATTGATTAAGCTCTTCTTGCAAGGCCAATATCCAAAAATCATCTTTTAATGCTTCTTTGATATTTTTAGACTCAATGCATGAAATAAATGCAACATGGTTTATTAATTTAAGAGAAGATAGAGTAGTTACCCCCTTAGATGCATCACCAAGATCTCACCACCCTTAACATAGTTGAGTTCCCTTGGGTAGCTCACTTCCTTTTTCCTCAATTGTCATGTCCTTTTGTTAAAAACTCGATAGGCTTTAGAAATTAAAGTGTAACCAAGAAAAGTTGTTTCATCACTTTTTGCATCAAATTTACCTAAATGATCTTTTCCATTATTTAAAAAAAAACATTTGCATCCAAAAGGATGAAAATAGCTAATGTTAGGCTTCTTTGACTTTAAAATCGCATACAGAGTTTTCTTTGAAATTGGCCTAATCATTAAACGATTTATGATATAACAAGCGGTGTTTGTGGCCTCCACCCAAAAATACTTAGGTAAATTGTTTTCACAAAGCATGGTTCTAGCCATTTCTTCTAAACTACGATTTTTCCTCTCAACTACCCCATTTTGTTGAGGAGTGCGCGGTGCGAAAAAATTGTGGCTAATCTCATTTGAGCTACAAAAATCATCAAAACCTAGATTTTGAAATTCGGTTCCATGGTCACTTCTAATATGACAAATGTTTTGACCAAGATCATTTTGAGTGATTTTTGAAAATATGATGAACTTTCTAAAGCCTCATCTATAGTGCTTAAAAAGAGAACCCAAGTGTATCTAGAGAAATCATCAACTAAAACATAGGCATATGATTTTCCACCCAAGCTAATTGTCCTAATAGACCCAAAGAGATCCATATGGATCAATTGTAAACCCATACTAGTAAAAATATCATTAACGGATTTAAATGAGACACATTTTTGTTTACCCTTAGCACAAGCATCACAAATTTTGTCTAATGAAAATTTTATCTTAGGTAAACCTCTAACTAGATTTTGGGAAACTAATTTATCTAAAACACTTATGCTAGCATGCCCTAGTTTTCTATGCCACAACCATGCATCATTTTCATCACTAGCAACCAAACACGCATAGGATGTATGTATGTCATCTAGATGCATCATGTAAATATTACCTATGCGATGACCAATTAGCATTATTTCATTTGTTTTAATGTTCACAATTTTACACCCATTAACATCAAAATGAACATTAAACCCTTTATCGCACAATTGACTAATGCTCAACAAGTTATGCTTTAGACCATTGACAAACAAGAAATCTTCAATGAGAATATATGAGAGATTACCAATAGAGTCAATACCTTCAATGTAGCCTTTGGAGTTGTCACCAAATGTTACTACTCCACCACTCTTTGGCTTGAGCTCTATGATTTTACTCTTGTCCCGGTCATATGTCTTGAGCATCAACTATTAAGGTACCGAGTGTTTTGAATTGAAGCTTTGGCCTTGTAGCAATGCTCCCCCAACAAACAAATATTAGTTCTTGATTTTTGGTACTCAAACCATCAAGGGTCCATGTGAGTTAGCTCTCAAATACTTGGTTCCCTTAGGAATCCAAGAAGAAATAGCATGTATATCATTAGATACTACAAGTTCCTTAGGAACCCATACACTTCTAATCCTTTTACCATTAAGATGCTTTTAAGAGCCTCTTTGTTTGTAGCCATTAAAGTTTCTCTTCACATAGTTGGGTTTTGAAGAACTTTCTTTTTCGAAACTTGATTTCGCAACTATATTTGGAGAAGCTTTAAGCTCATTCACCACCTTGTGGTAATCATCATGAACTTTGGAAAGAAGATTGTTTAAATCAACATTTTCATCTTGAAAATATTTTAAATCATCTTTTAAAGCCAAAACCTTCTCTTCAAGTTCTGAATTGGTTTTGGATAGAGAATCATTTTGGGCTTTTAAATCGGAAATCAACTTTTTTGTTTTTCAAAACCGATTCTTTATATTTTTCAACCAATTCACCCTAAAACTCTTATAGCTCATCACAAGCTTCTTGAAGCTCATCAAATGTAAAATCAAAGCTAGACAAGTTGAGGTTTACCTTAGGATCGTTATCAATGGCCATGAGGCAAAGATTTGCTACTTCGTGCTCCTCTCTGTCGGATGATGATTCATCATCGCTCGAAGTAGCAACATGGGCCTTTTGCTTCTTCTTCTTATCAAACCACTTCATCTTAAGTTGAGGGCAATCCGATCGAATATGGCTTGGTTTCTTGCACTCATAACAAATGAGTTGATCATTTTCTTCTTTTTTGCTCTTGAAGTCTCTTCTTCTTTGGAACTTCTTTCCCCGGTTAGACTTCATGAATCGAGAGAATCTTTTGGCTATCATAGCCAACTCTTCAAATTCATCTTTTTCACTTGAATTGCTCTCCTCTTGTAGAAGTGAGGCTTTGAGAGCAATCCCTTGTTTCTTCTTTTCCACCTATAGCTTCTCTACTCTTCTTTCTTCTCTTTTTTTTTCTTCTTCCCTTCCTTGCTTCATGATCTCATGAGTAAGGAGAGATCCTAACAACTCATCGAGCTTTAAAGTCTTCAAGTTTTTTGCCTCGATGATTGCGGTTCTCTTCCCATCCCATGATTCGGGAAGAGAGTAGAGTAGCTTCCGGACAAGTTTATCTTCGAGAATAATTTCACCGATGCCCTTGAGACCATTTACTATAACCGAGAACCGGTCGAACATCTTGGAGACACTCTCATCCGGTTCCATCTTGAAGTTCTCATAACTTAAGTTGACGATCCCAATCTTGGTATCCTTCACGTCGTTGGTGCCTTCGTATGTGGTCTCTAACTGGTCACATTTTTTTATTTTTAAATTAAAAAGTTTTTTTTAAAAAAATCACATAGTCAACACATAAAATTTAAAAGTTCATAATGCATGATCCAAACACAAAAATCAGTGATTTGAAGTTAGTTTTAAGATAGAAATATTTGAATATATATATATATATATATATATATTAAACTTTATCACCAAAAAGATATTAAAATAGGAAAAAAACTACATATTTAGTACCCTAACTATGCATGTATTATTGTTTTGGTATCCCAACTATTACTTTTGGCAAAATGGTACCCAATGTTACGTTTTTGTTATGTTTTGGTACCCGACTGTTAAAAATAGTTTTAGTCCAAAAACTCATACAATCTATCAATTTAGTCAAAGATTCTATCAATTTAAACATTATTTTAATTTTGGATTAAAATTATAAATTCCCCAAAATTAAGATGGTATTTTAAATTGATGGATTTTGGACTAAATTGATCATATATATATATATAAGTAGTTTGAACTAAAACTATAATTATACAAAGTCACATCATCATTTTCGTTAGTTTTTAACGGTCAGGGTAGCATGAGTAGAGAGGGAAGCGTCCGGAAAGATGGAAGCATCTTGGGCAACGTTCGATGTTCTAGGGTTAAGGAAAATGCTAACACCGGGAACATCGTGGTCAACGATCCTCACTTCAAGGTTAGGGACAATAGATCGTTCAAGGAGGTTCTATTACAAAATCTTTAGAAGCCGACAACAATTAACACGAACCCAACGGAGGTTGGTGGTGGTGTTAGTTCTACCCTTTTAGAAGTTTTTGTAGGCGATACAATGTCGGAGGCCATAAGAATTCCCCCCCCCCCTTCCACTTCAGTTGATATCCCAAAAGAGGAGATGGCTTGGGTTCGTAAGTTCCTTGCAGGGAAAATAAAAGATATGTATAATAGGGAGTTAGTCCAACAGGCCCTGAGTGTGGATGGGTTTGGATGTAAGGTCAGCGTATGGCATGGCTCTCTTTCTATAGTGTGCTTTGATTCTGATAGTATAGACAATGAAGCGTGGAAAAACAAAGTTCAGGTTCTAGATGAGTTGTTTGATTTTATTGAGCCGGTGAAGCTCTCAGAATCAAATAGAAGAATCAAACTATGGCTGGCGCTTGGAGGAGTGCCCCTGAACATTTGGCATAATGAATTTTGTTACAAAGTAATCAATCCAAGACGATAATAAAAATAAAAGAAAAGAAATAACTTTAATCAAATAAATAAGAAGAGAAGAATTATAAAACCAGATTAAAGTTGAGGCCTGCGAAGAGCAGTTTCTTAAGACAAATTTTGACCACTTCGCAGTGCTTGAGTTTGGTTGGTCGTTCGTCTCCCAGGATACAACAACAGGAAGATCTTCGACAGAAGCACGAACTGAAGAGATCTCGAACTAGAGCCTTGTCTTAGCCTATCACCGGGTAAAAGAAAACAAGAGAGAAAATGATTTTTGGAGTGCTTTGAAACTGAGGAGAAGCACGGTTTATATACGGGAGTGGAGAAGGAAAATATGGAAGGTAAATATTCCGAATTAAGGCCATTGACTTTGTATCCGAGCAAAATCAAAAATAATCAATTAATGCCTTATTTAAACGGATATATTTCTTATGAATTGATTTTAATATCTTTTAATATTCGATTTAATGAAAGTCACAAATTTTTCTATTGAATTCGGAATATTCAAAAAGATATGTTGTATATAAGGAAAAAATTTAATTCAAAGTGGGTAAAATATCTGAATGTCCTAAGTAGAACCCGACCGGTCCAGACATTCGCGTCGCCCACAACGTGCGAGCGTGCCCCAACCCGAATGGGTTCGACAAGCTTCGATTTACACCCCCATGCGCCTGCGCGCGAGGCATAGTGTTCATTCAAGTCATTCAATGACTTCCAAGTGAGTTGGTGTATTTAAACCATTCCCAAGCTTGTTATCCCACCCATGTGGGATAAGGGATTCATATTTTCCTTAACACAATTCATAACAACCTCACTTTGAGCATCAATTTCTCATTCATTTCTCAACCGTTTTGAGCATATGAGATACCATTGTAAAGGTCTCATGGAGTAGAATATAAATTAATAAATTTATCATTCGAACATCCACCTTTACCACTAGAAAATATGGCTCAAAGTTTCCAATTTCTCACATTTTCCAACAAATTTTTCTCATGTATTGGTAAAATAGATGGGGTTCTTTGATCAGAATAGATGGCCAAACCATTGATAAAACTAGACTGGATAGAACCATGATTCTTGTCCAGGTGAATTACAAGGGGACGTCACCAATTTTGTCACTCTGAACTCTTGCGGTAGAGAATGCACAATCAGGATCCACACCGTTGAACCTGAAGATGAAGTGGTCTGGATCGATGGCGAGAAGGTGATCAATCATGGGTTGTTTGACTCGGGTGAAAATGAAGGAAGTTGGAGCGACATTTGGGCATCTGAGTTAGAACGGGACTTTGAAACGTCATCAGATCATGTTAGGGAATTTAATGACGACACAGCTCAAGGAAATCTTTCTGGAAACCAGGAGAATGTAATTATGGAGGAGAATATTCCACAGGATGTCGTGGCAAGCAGGGTCTGTTCGGTGGCCACAAGCACCGCTGAGCAAAGTGAATCTCTTTCTTTAATGGGTGGGTTGGCCCACTCGTCAGCTGGCCTAAAGAATGTGGTTGGTAACAATATTATTTCAAAGCCTTCTCTGAATTCGATCCATGTTGATGAGCGATCAGGAGGGACAAAGAATAGACAAATCGAAGCATTAGCGACTTTGGAGGTTGGGAAAAGGGTCGGATTCCGGTTCGTGGATGACTAGAGCTGTTGAGTGTGTAAAAGTTCTATTATTTACACCCTTTTTAACCCATATTTCTGCTGCATTCAAGCATTATTCATTACATTTAGGTCAGTTTACAGCAAAACATCACAAATATATTAAAGGCACAGATTCTACTAAAAATGGCTGTTTTTGCAGGTATCCGCCATAGCTGACGGAGAAGGCAGGCGCTGGGCAGAGAAGCAGAAGAGCTGAACTGGACAAGCAGACAAAGAGGACGATGCTGCCATGGTGCCGCCGTGACAGCAAGGTGACAGCAGTTTTGTGGAGAGAAAAAGCAAAGTGGACCTCGATAGATAGAGAAAATTCTGCTCGTCTGTCGTGTGAAAACCATATATTTTTCCAAGCCCCGGATCAAAAGATATGTCAAGCCCAAAGTTCAAGGAGAGAAAATCCCAAGAAACAAGGAGGACGGCTGGAAAGTAGATTCCTTGAAGATTAAGTCTTTATTAGAATCATACTTTTAATTAAAGTTGTAATCCTTGTAAACTTAGAATACTTGAGCCCAAAGCTTATATAAGGGCATGTATTTTAACCGAGAGATCTGATATCCCATAGCCGATTACCCAATAACCGACAACCAAAAACCCCTTCGCCGTTTACCCGCCGTCGATATGTTCTAAAACCCCCCTAGGGCCACGGGTTGATTTGTAAAGTAGTTGCAAGGGTTGCTTTTGTTTTAGGAATTTTCAGTTCAATAAAATAAACTTCAAAGTTCTCTTATTTTGGTTATTAATATCTTGCAAGAGCATCGGGAGAGCATTGTGAGGTTATCTATTTACTTAGCATCGGGAGAGTTAAGTATACGAAAGAAATAAGAGCAAGTTCTCTAGTTTATAGTTGAACTATCTCGTGCCTAGGGATAGGGCGAGGTTAAGTGGCTAAAGAAGAATTCATACACATCGGTGTTCATCCTTCGATTCACGCCGGGAGGTATCATCAAGACGTGATCATCGACAGACTTGGACCTAGGGATAGGCCAAGGCAGATCTGGGATTCTTGCCAAACTTGAAGTACTGAGTTGGTTTGTTTGCTGCCGCGACGATCAACGGACTGCTGCCGCGACAGGTGCTGCCCGCGACAGGTGCGACGACAGAACTGGATTTCCTAGGCATTGCAATACCTGCACTACTGAGCAATTCAATACCAGCCCATTCTCTCTATGTTGATATCTCAGTTCTTTTATTTACGTTTACTTTATTACTCTCGTGACAACTTTCTTAAAATATTTCCTTTGCTTTCGTGCAGTAAACTAAGGTGAAGCTATTAGCCCAATCCCTGTGGAGACGATATCCGATACTTCGTATCACTTTACTACTTGCGTCGTGTACACTTGCACTACCATTGCGATAGACTATTTTACACGCAACAAGTTTTTGGCGCCGTTGCCGGGGATTGGCAACATAACTCTACCTTTTCTTTTATTACACTTTTCGTTTTTATTTTTATTTTATTTTTATTCTTCTGTTTTTCTTTGGTGCATTCGACTCTTGCTTTTCACAAGGTTCCTTGTTTATGCGCAGATCGAAACGAGGTGAAGATCCTGAGTATCCATTAGACCCAGAAATCGAACGCTCATTCAATCTTAGGAACCGACTTCGTTACGTGCTAGCCAGGAACGAGTACCTTGAGGAACAGCTAGAGAAGATGGCCTACAATGGGAACGACCCGCCTGTCGGCGACCCGCCCGCTGCTACCGGCCGACGGTCCTGTCATGACTACATGTTGGACGATCATGTAGAGCTGGAAACCACGCTGCCGGACATAAATGTTGATAACTTCGAGCTGAAACATGTCATGTTTAGTATGATCAACAATGCCGGGCAGTTTAGTGGTGCTGTTACAGATGATGCTAGGGAGCATCTAAAAACGTTCCAGGAGATCTGTGGTTCGTTTAGACTGCCAGGAGTTAATCCGGAGATACTGAGGCTTCGGTTATTCCCCCATTCATTGAGGGACAGAGCAAAAACTTGGTGGAATAAACTTACGCCGGGTTCAATTAGAACTTAGGCAGATTTATCTCGTGAATTTTTATCTCGTTTTAATCCTTCGCATTTATCTGAGCGATTACGTAATGAAATTGCTACTTTTCAACAGGAAGACGACGAGCCAATGCACGAGGCCTGGGACAGATTTACTACTCTTCTACGGAACTGCCCTATGCATGGATTCCCCGTCTGGAATCAGGTAACAAAGTTTTATAATGCTGCCAACTTACAAACTCGTATTCGAATTGATTCAGCAGCAAATGGACTATTATTGGATAAAGATCCAGACGAGGCAATGCAAGTTTTGAAAAATCTGGCTAAGAATGAGGAGCAGTTTCCGACAACAAGAAGATGGGGTAAACGGGTACTAGCTGTCAAGGACTATGAGGCCGACAGCACGATGAAATCACAGGTAGCATTCCTTACTAAAGCAGTGAAAAGGTTATTGAATGATGATACACAACATGGATTTGCTGTCGAGGAGGTATGTGACATCTGTGAGGGAAATCATAGTTCGGAGGAATGTCCAATACAGTTAGAAGAGGGAAAGTATGTTGGAAATTACAACAAGCCGAATTACAACTCCAACAACTATAATCCCAACTAGAGGAAGGATCCTAAGTTTTCTTGGAGTAATCCTAACAATGCCCCGAATCCCCAAGCACACAATCAGAATCAGGGAGGACCTAGATTGCTGACGCGACAGCAACTGCCGCCGCAACTGCCGCCGCCGCAGCAGCAACAACAGCCACCAGCTGCCACGAGCAGTATACTGGAACAGACTCTGGCCACTTTTATGTCTCAGACAGGTACTTATATTGAGAATATGAATCAGTTTGTCAAGAAAACAGAGACATTCATGGACAAAACAGAGATGCGGATGACAAATCATGAAGCTACTCTAAAAATCTTTGGAGACACAAATGGGTCAGGTTTCCCAGCATATTAAGCCGAGGCAGACTGGAGGATTCCCTAGTAATACTGAAAATGCTAGGCAGCCCACACATGAGCAATGTAAGGCCATAACTACTAGGAGTGGGAAGAAACTACCAGGGCCTGAAAAGGAAGCTGAAACAGTAAAGGAACCAGCCTTGGATGGACCTGTCGAGGGAGCTGCCACAACAGGTAACAAACAGATTGCTGCCGATGAGCCTGTCACGACAGCAGAAGCGACAGAGGAGAAAAATGATGAACCCAAACCTCCTCAGATTCGTATGCAGTGGGAAGGACGTATTGCTGATTATCGTCCCCCACCTCCTTTTCCTCAACGGATACAGCAAGCTAAGCAAGAATCTCAACTTAAAAAGATTTATGATATTTTTAAGCAGGTTCATATTAATATTCCGCTGTTAGATGCCGTTAGGGAAATGCCCGGTTACGCCAAATTTCTCAAGGATGTCATGTCAAAGAAATATAAACTGGGGGAATTTGAAACGGTAAGGATGGCATATGGTTGCATGAGTATTCTTCATCGGCAGCCACCCCAGAAAAAGAAGGATCCGGGGAGCTTCATCATACCTTGTGTAATCGGAGATAAATACATGGGTAAGGCACTTTGTGATCTTGGTGCTAGTATTAATTTAATGCCAAAATCTATTTTTCAGAAATTAGGTATTGGAAAGGCACGGCCTACGACAGTAATCCTGCAGCTTGCAGACCGCTCTTACGTTCATCCAGAAGGAAAAATCGAAGATATTCTGGTAAGAGTGGATAAATTTATTTTTCCTGCTGACTTTCTTGTTTTAGATTGTGAAGCAGACGAAAACGCACCAATCATCCTTGGGCGACCCTTCTTAGCCACGGGAAGATCACTGATTGATGTGGAAAAAGGAGAACTCACCATGAGAGTGAATGACCAAGAGATTAAGTTGAATGTTCTCCAAGCAATGAAGCATGCTGATGCAGACGAGGAATGCAAGGCTATCACTGAAGTTATCCTTGATCAACCCTGCATCTGGTCGGGCTGTCACGACATAAAAATCGGGCACTGCCGCGGCAGCCACCTACATGGCTGTCACGACAGCACTGACGACAGCAACTCCTCTGACTCCGATACATCTGATACTGAAGATCAGGAGGAGGTAAACTGGTTAGGCAACCGTCCAGGTAAGTTATTCGAACCTCTGAATTATACTTCGGATAACCATTTAATCCAAAAGCCATCTACTGTTGAACCACCTGCCTTAGAACTGAAGCCCCTGCCAGGGCAGCTAAAATATGTTTTTCTTGGTTCAAATGATACGTTGCCCGTAATCATCTCTTCTAAGCTGCCACAGGAACAGGAACGACAGCTAGTAGGCATGCTGCGGCAGCACAAGAAGGCAATTGGATGGATGATTGCTGACATTCAAGGCATTAGTCCGGCGTTATGCATGCACAAAATCCTTCTAGAGGAAGATCATAAGCCGACTATTGATGCCCAAAGGCGGCTAAACCATGCGATGAAAGAGGTGGTCCGTAAAGAGATAATCAAATGGTTAGATGCTGGGATTATTTACGCCATCTCTGATAGCAAATGGGTGAGCCCGGTGCAATGCGTTCCCAAGAAAGGAGGAATGACCGTGGTGACCAATGAAAACAACGAGTTAATCCCAACCAGGACTGTGACCGGTTGGAGGGTTTGTATGGACTATCGGAAGCTTAACAAAGCTACCCGAAAGGACCACTTTCCTTTACCCTTTATTGATCAAATGCTTGATAGATTAGTGGGTAAACCTTACTATTGTTTTCTTGATGGTTATTCAGGTTATAATCAAATTGCTATCGCACCGGAGGATCAAGAAAAAACGACCTTCACATGCCCCTATGGAACGTATGCTTTTAGGAGAATGCCGTTTGGATTATGCAATGCACCCGCCACCTTCCAAAGGTGCATGATGGCTATATTCTCCGATATGGTGGAGGACTTCCTTGAGATATTTATGGATGATTTTTCAGTCTTTGGAGACGATTTTGAGAGCTGCCTCGGCAATCTACAAAAGGTACTTGAAAGATGTGAAAAAGCAAACCTCGTATTGAATTGGGAAAAATGCCACTTTATGGTGGATGAAGGGATAGTCCTTGGCCATAAGATTAGCTGCCGTGGCATAGAAGTCGACAGGGCCAAAATAGAAGTGATTGAAAAACTGCCGCCGCCGACCACAGTCAAGGGTATTAGAAGTTTCTTAAGGCATGCTGGTTTTTACAGAAGATTCATTGCAAATTTCTCAAAAATCACCAAGCCCTTATGTCATATTTTGGAACAGAACCGACCCTTTGACTTTAATGATGAATGTACTGAAGCATTCAAGGTTCTGAAGGAAAAGCTGGTAACAGCCCCAATAGTACAGCCACCAGACTGGACACAGCCATTTGAGATTATGTGTGATGCTAGTGACTATGCTGTCGGGGCAGCACTCGGGCAGCGCAGAGATAAGCTATTTCATGTCATATACTATGCCAGCAGGACACTGAATGACGCCCAAGTGAACTACACCACCACAGAAAAGGAGTTATTAGCTGTGGTGTTCTCCATCGACAAGTTTCGTTCTTACATCCTTGGGACGAAAGTAATAGTGCACACAGACCATTCTGCCCTGAAATATTTGTTCGCAAAGAAGGATGCATAGCCTAGATTGATACGGTGGATCCTGCTATTGCAAGAGTTCGACCTTGAAATCAAAGACAAAAAAGGGACAGAAAATCAGGTGGCAGATCACTTGTCAAGATTGGAGAAGGGACAGAGTCTGCCAATAGATGAGACAAACATATTGGAGACCTTCCCAGATTAGCAGCTCTTTGCTGCCGCAGTCGCTGCCGCAACAGCCATGGCGGCAGGTAAGTCTTCTGAACTTCCCTGGTATGCTGATTTCGTTAATTTTATAGTTAGCGGAATACTTCCTTCTGATCTTAATTATCAAGCCAGGAAGAGGTTCCAAAATGATGTTAGGCATTATTATTGGGACGAACCTCTTCTTTTCAAACTATGTGCAGATCAAGTTATAAGGAGGTGTGTACCACAAGAAGAGCAAGAAGACATTCTCCATCACTGCCATGCTTCACAATATGGAGGTCACTTAGGAGGCAACAAAACTGCTGCCAAGGTGCTGCAGTCAGGGTTCTACTGGCCGACACTGTATAAAGATGCACAAGACTTCTACAAGAACTGTGACAGGTGCCAGCGGACAGGTAACATCTCGAGGAGAAACGAGATGCCACTGCAGAACATTCTAGAAGTCGAGATCTTCGACGTTTGGGGGATTGATTTTATGGGACCTTTTCCATCTTCATGTGGAAATCTATACATCCTCATAGCAGTGGATTATGTCTCTAAGTGGGTTGAAGCTATCGCTACACAAAGGAATGATGCCAAGACAGTCCAAAAATTTCTACACAAAAACATCTTTTCTAGGTTCGGCATCCCTAAGGCGATAATCAGTGATGAAGTGAGACATTTTGACAATAGGGTTATTGCTGCCGCCCTGAAGAAATATGGTGTCAAGCATCGAATCGCGACAGCATACCACCCACAGACCAATGGACAAGCTGAGATATCCAATAGGGAAGTTAAGAACATTCTTGAGAAGATGGTTAAGCCAACTAGGAAAGACTGGTCTTTACTCCTCAATGATGCATTATGGGCATATAGGACAGCTTTTAAGACTCCATTGGGCATGTCTCCATACCGATTGATTTATGGGAAAACCTGTCATCTTCCTGTCGAGATAGAGCACTGGGCATACTGGGCAATCAAGGCAGTGAATATGGACTTGGACAAGGCAGGCCAGAAAAGGCTGTTAGATCTGAACGAGATTGACGAAATAAGAACAATGGCCTACGACAATGCAAGAATTTACAAGGAGAAAACTAAGAAGTGGCATGATAGGAAGTTGCTGCCACGACAGTTCTGCCCAGGGCAGCTTGTATTGTTGTTCAATTCTAGACTGAAACTCTTCCCAGGGAAGCTAAAATCTAGATGGTCTGGCCCATTCCAAGTCGTACAAGTTTTTCCCCATGGTGCCATCACAATCCGATCATTAAAAGACGGGCACCAATTCAAAGTCAACGGACAGCACCTCAAGCATTATCAGGGTACTGAGGCCCCAAGAATACAGGAAGTGGTTACCTTAGGAGATGCCCCACAAGGCATCCCTAATTTAACCTAAATTTTAATTTTATTTATTTCTATTATTTATTATTTATTAGGAAATTAGGTTTATTTTATAATGTTTTTATGTTTTCTGTTTTTAGGAAATAAAGGAGTCAAGAAGAATAGGAGAAGTGACCCAAGCCCACCATCCATCCATCAGCCCAACAAAGCCCTATATTGAAGCTTGTCATTCCAGCTGCCGCCGCAGACACGGATAAGACAGGCTATCATCAGACTGTCACGGCAGACGCAGAAACGTGTGACAGACGCGTAACAGACGCATAAATGCGTGTCAGACGCGTCAGACACGCTAAAGCTCAACAGTCGCTCCGTTATTCACGCCTGCCGTTACAGCATTAAACGGGCAGCAACTCTTCTTCTATAAAACCCCGTTTCATTTTCATTTTCATCCACTTCTGCTTTTCCTACTTGCTCTCCCCCTTTAGTTTTCATTTTCTTTCTTTTACTTTCAAAACCCTTGCAACTAACATGTCTTCTAGAAGAACCCGCCGCAGTGCTGTTTCAAATTCTCCACCGACAGAAACTCCTCCACCGTCCTTTGCAACAAGAGATATATGGGAAGAACAGGGCTTCATCTACGCTCCAAAAGCAGTCAATATGGGCCTCAAGCCTTTCATCGCAAGGACGATTAGAGCCCTCTTGTGGGAAACATTCGCAGAGCAACCAGCAGAGATGAATGAGACACTGGTAAGGGAATTCTATGCTGCCATCGGCAGCAGGACGACAACAGCAGTGACTGTCCGAGGGACAAAAGTGAAGTTCACAGCCGAGCGCATCAACTCTTTCTATGGCCTTCACTTCGGCCCCAACGATGATGCTCACCAGCAGTTCCTGGACACCCTCGACACCGCGGCCTTCGATGCTGTCATGGTAGAAGTGACAGAAGAAGGAACTGAATGGAACACGAGCAAGAAAAATCCAAACACCGTAAGAAGGGGGCAGCTGCTTCCAGAAGCCAAATTATGGAACGCTTTCATCAAGAAGCGGATTCTGCCGTCCTCCCATCATACCATAGTGGACCAGCAGAGGTTAGCCCTAATCCACTCAATCATGAACAACTGGCCCATAAATGTGGGACGCTACATGAAGGAGAGTATCTTGGACTGCACGCACAGATCAACAGCCCTCCTCTGCCTGCCCTTCCTGATTACATCCCTCTGTCGCCGC
Organism: Hibiscus trionum; assembly: GCA_030270665.1. NCBI lineage: Eukaryota > Viridiplantae > Streptophyta > Magnoliopsida > Malvales > Malvaceae > Hibiscus > Hibiscus trionum. The sequence continues at coordinate 30,745,251 of BSYR01000005.1, forward strand.
TCTGCCGTACCAGAAGCCACCACCGATCGACTAGTGAAGGGACGGGGCTGGACAGACAAGAATATTATCAGCCTCATGGAGCTGACAGTAGCAACCCCCATCTCTTCCGTCAACCCTAATGCCGCCCCAGCAGAATCATCTGAGGAGCCCAACACTGAACCTGCCACAACAGCTGCTCCGACAGACACATACACTCAAATCCTTGCTGCCATTCAGAGGGTGGAAGACAGACAGCTGGGTCTGATGACATTCATCAGGGATTTTGCCAACTCAACGGTACATTTCATTAACCATACTTTAAATTATCCCGATGTTGTCTTTCCCACCTTCCCTGCCCACTATTTCACTGTCCCCACCCCTTCCCACACACCTACACCTGCTGCCACACCTCATACACAATCTGCTGCCAACACCCCATCACCTACCCCGACGGCAGCCGGCAGCCCTCAGGCCGACACATCCGCCCGAAGGACGAAGCGACCACCCTCAGATGACATTGCTGCCTTCGTCGCTGGTTTTTCTTCTTCCTCTGCCTGGGCAGAAAGCGAGGCAGAACCCTCTATTCGGAGGAATTTGGAAAAAGAATTCACGCCTGTCAAGAGGCAGAAAAGAATGGCCGACAGAAAGCTTATGCCAAAGGCCAGCATCACCACCAGCAGTAGCAGCACTTGGGACAGCAGCAGCAGCTCTGACATCCAGGTCGTAGAGCAACCATTCCAGCTTGCCCCACACCCCAGAATCCGCCGCCAAATCCGCCTCAGCAGCAGCAGTGAAGACAGCGCTTAAAAATTTAAGTTTCTTATTTTCTTATTGCTGCTTGCTATTTATATATATTTTGTGATGTACTGCCTTCATTTATTTTGCTTTTTATTTTGTCATTTGCATTGAGGGCAATGCAACCCTTGAGTTTGGGGGTGGCAACCCTCCATATTAATGGAGTTCAAGTACATCTTAGTTAAATTGTTGTGTCTTTTACTTAGTTTATCTTTAAAAAAATGAAAATTTTGGAAATTTTGGCTGAAAACTGTGAACTGAACTTACCTGTCGCGACAGCTCTGTCGTGGCAGCATCTTTAGGACAGTTTAAGGAGAAGTTTAGAGCCTTTCTATAGTTCTGAAAATCTTAAACACCATTGTGACTGTTATACTGCTTAGATTTCTTTTAGCCAAACTAGAATAGGAAGCTTAGCACTTGAATAGCCCCTAGAGGTGCCTAACACTGGCTCTAGGAAAGAAGTTTAGCAAAATAAACTCAATAGCCCTAAAGGTGCCCGAAATCGGCTCTAGGAAGTTAGCTAGAGGTGCCCGAAACCGGCTCTAGTGAAACTTTAGCTTGAAAAATAGAGAATCAAGTCAAAAAAAAAAATCAAGGAAGCATGAAAATGTGCCTTCAAGAAGATAAACTTTGGCATAAAAATTCAAGTTAAGAGTTGAATATTCTAGTGAAACTAAGAGAGTCTTGGCATATAACTGTTCACAAGCCTGCACACACTGCACGAGAACTATAGTGAGATTCCGGACAGATCCTAAATTATCCGACAGGTTGCTGCCGCCATATGGAAAGAACGACGGGTAAGGGAAAATCCACTGTTTGAAAGCCAAAACAAAAATATTTTATTTTTTCTTTTAGGTCTTAGTTTCTTGAGGGCAAGCAAAAACTTGAGTTTGGGGGTGTGTTGAGTGTGTAAAAGTTCTATTATTTACACCCTTTTTAACCCATATTTCTGCTGCATTCAAGCATTATTCATTACATTTAGGTCAGTTTACAGCAAAACATCACAAATATATTAAAGGCACAGATTCTACTAAAAATGGCTGTTTTTGCAGGTATCCGACATAGCTGACGGAGAAGGCAGGCGCTGGGCAGAGAAGCAGAAGAGCTGAACTGGACAAGCAGACAAAGAGGACGATGCTGCCATGGTGCCGCCGTGACAGCAAGGTGACAACAGTTTTGTGGAGAGAAAAAAGCAAAGTGGACCTCGATAGATAGAGAAAATTATGCTCGTCTGTCGTGTGAAAACCATATATTTTTCCAAGCCCCGGATCAAAAGATATGTCAAGCCCAAAGTTCAAGGAGAGAAAATCCCAAGAAACAAGGAGGACGGCTGGAAAGTAGATTCCTTGAAGATTAAGTCTTTATTAGAATCATACTTTTAATTAAAGTTGTAATCCTTGTAAACTTAGAATACTTGAGCCCAAAGCTTATATAGGGGCATGTATTTTAACCGAGAGATCTGATATCCCATAGCCGATTACCCCATAACCGACAACCAAAAACCCCTCCGCCATTTACCCGCCGTCGATATGTTCTAAAACCCCCTAGGGCCACGGGTTGATTTGTAAAGTAGTTGCAAGGCTTGCTTTTGTTTTAGGAATTTTCAGTTCAATAAAATAAACTTCAAAGTTCTCTTATTTTGGTTATTAATATCTTGCAAGAGCATCGGGAGAGCATTGTGAGGTTATCTATATACTTAGCATCGGGAGAGTTAAGTATACGAAAGAAATAAGAGCAAGTTCTCTAGTTTATAGTTGAACTATCTCGTGCCTAGGGATAGGGCGAGGTTAAGTGGCTAAAGAAGAATTCATACACATCGGTGTTCATCCTTCGATTCACGCCGGGAGGTATCATCAAGACGTGATCATCGACAGACTTGGACCTAGGGATAGGCCAAGGCAGATCTGGGATTCTTGCCAAACTTGAAGTACTGAGTTGGTGTGTTTGCTGCCGCGACGATCAACGGACTGCTGCCGCGACAGGTGCTGCCCGCGACAGGCGCGACGACAGAACTGGATTTCCTAGGCATTGCAATACCTGCACTACTGAGCAATTCAATATTAGCCCATTCTCTCTATCTTGATATCTCAATTCTTTTATTTACGTTTACTTTATTACTCTCGTGACAACTTCCTTAAAATATTTCCTTTGCTTTCGTGCAGTAAACTAAGGTGAAGCTATTAGCCCAATCCCTGTGGAGACGATATCCGATACTTCGTATCACTTTACTACTTGCGTCGTGTACACTTGCACTACCATTGCGATAGACTATTTTACACGCAACAAGAGCCTTATGGTGTAGCGTTTAGCGTGCCTCGACGAGGATGCAGGGGATCAGATCTTGGTGAGTCGTTTTCTGCTTGAATAGGTGCTTTTTGTAACTGCTGCTATGAGCCATTTCAATTTAGATACATGGAATGTGTTATGTGTATGGGTTAGGGAGACCGAAAAAGCGAAGAGTTGTGAGGGAATTGCTCAAAAAACGCAATGTGGAGATTATGTTTATCCAAGAAACAAAATGGAAAATTTTGATGTTAGATTGGAAAAGTTTATTTGGGGTTTGGGCGAGATTAATTTTGTAGCCGCGCCTACAAGGGTATCAACGGGAGGAATAGTAATTATGTAAAGACCGAAAGGAGCAGTGTTCAGTCAATTTTTATTGCTCCTGTGGGTTCAGTGACGAGTTGGAATTTGGAGTGTGGATTCATTAATCTCTATGCACCAAACAATGCTTCTGATTGACTGGCAGTGTTTATGGAGATGGACAATTTATGTCTTCGGAAAGTGTTCCCTAGATTATAGGTGGAGACTTCAATGTATTGAAAAATCGAGATGAAAAATTGGGCTTCACTTTCAACGGGGCTACAATGGAGGTTCTGTGTGATTTCATTGACAACAATGGTCTGGTAGATTTACCCTTGATAGGGGGAAGGTTCACTTGGAGCAATTTTTGAGACCAGGCCACTATGTGTCGCCTTGATAGAGTGTTGATTTTACCAGGGATAATTCAATTGGTGCCGGATTTGTGCCTTCATGCACTGCCCAAATCAGTCTCAGACCATAATCCACTTCTGTTGTGTGTAGACAAGTTTAACTTTGAACCCAGGCCGTTCATGTTTTTTAATCACTGGATGGAGGATCCTAAGTTTAATGACCTGGTCACATCGATTCGTAAAAATCTTAGAGGCTCCGGAATTGGGAATGTGCTTAAGGGAGTGAAAGAGGCAATTAAAGGATGGGTGAAGGAAAATAGGAAACATAGCATCAAAAGTCAGATTGAAGAAGCCGAGAAAAGGATCAACGCATTATAATCAAAACAAAATGTTGAAAAAACAACAATCCTTGAGGTAAACGAGCCCCGTGCTAAAATATGGGACTTATTGAGGAAAGAGGAGAGGGAATGGCGGAAAAAATATTGAGTCAAATGGATTAGAGAAGGGGATAGAAACACCAGGTTTTTCCAAGCAATGGCGTCGAAAAGAAGGCGCTCAAATTGGATACACAAACTTCGGATAAATGGAGAAATTTTTGAAGATGTTGTTTGTATCCGAGACAAAATTGAAGCTCATTTCTCCAACGTCTACAATGAGTCTCCTACCCTTAAACTGAAGGACCTTGAGTGCTCCTTTTGGCCACTTGAAAGTGAAGACTATTACTGGTTGGAAAGGGAGTTTGAAGAGGGAGAGGTTTAGGGGATTCTGTATTCTGCGAATGATAATAAAGCACCGAGATCAGATGGATTTAACCTTGGTTTTTTTAAGGTATTGGCAGAGTCTAAAAACTAATATTATGAGCTTCTTGCATGATTTTTGGGAAGGTAAACAGTGGGATCTTAACCTTAATCATTCGTTCATTTCTTTAATTTCGAAAGTGGAATCATCTGACTCGATCGAGGAATTTTGGACTATAAGCTTGCTTGAAGGAGTTTATAAAATATTATCGAAGCTGTTGGCGAATCGTTTGTCTCACCTCATGGGTAAGATCATTAGTGATCACCAGTTTTCCTTTACCAAAGGTAGACAAATTCTGGATTGTGTGCTTGTTGCTAATGAAGTTGTAGACATCGCTAAAAGGTCAGGCGAGGCTGGGATTGTTTTTAACTCTGATTTTAGCAAGGCGTATGATACCATTGATTGAGATTTTCTGGACCTTATGCTAAGGAAATTAGGTTTTAGCGATAAGTGGCGAGGGTGGATTCATTCATGCATCTCTTCAGCCTCCATTCCATCCTTGTTAATGGGTCCCCAATGAGAAGATTTTCAATCAAAAAGGGCTTGAGGCAGGGGTGCCCGCTTTCACCTCTCCTATTTAATATTGTGGCGGAAGGGTTGAGTGCGATACTGGACAAGGCATCAAATCTGTGATTATTTGAAGACATTAGGATTGGATCGGGGAACTTTAGGATTTCACACCTCTAATTTGTGGATGATCTAATAGTATTTTGTAGTAATGACGGGTCTCAAGTGTGTAATGTGAAGAGAATTCTCAGGTGCTTCGAACTAGCTTCTGGGTTGAAACTGAACATGAAAAAAATCTATTGTTTTTGGAATTAATATTGAAGAACCCTCGGTGGCCTCTTGGGCGAACAATCTTCAGTGCGCATCGGGGAAGCTACCCTGAGTTTACTTAAATTTACCTCTTGGTTGCCCAAGGAATTCCACTGCAGTTTGGAAGCATATGGTGGATAAAATTTGATCTAAGTTGGTCCATGGAAAGCTAAAATGTTGTCCTTTGAGGGAGAATTACAATGGTGAAATCTGTTTTGGTGAATTTACCAATTTTCTTTTTGTCCTTGTTCAAAATGTCAGCATCTATATCTTTGTTCCTCAATAGAATTATTTCCAGATTTATATGGGGTGCTTTGGATAAGAGAAAAATTTACTGGGTCTCTTGCGAAGTCTTATGCTTGCCGAGGCAATACGGGAGATTAGGATTGGTTGACTTCAAGGTGAAAAATAGATCTTTATTATACAAGTGGCTATGGCGATGTGGTTCAGAACGTGATAGCATGTGGCGAGGAGTTATGAACGAAAAGTATGAACGTTGGGCCAACAACATACTGCCGGAGAATTTTACTAGTCGAAGCTTATCTTGGATTTGGCGTGACATAGTCAGGCCTTTGGTGCTTACAAATGCATGTAATGATCCTTTCATTTCTAACATTCTTTTGCAGGTTGGAGATGGCAAATCTTTGGATTTTTGGACAGCAAAGTGGGTACATAATTCATGTCTTAGAGATCGTTTTCCGAGAATATTCGCCCTGGCTGTTAAGGATGGGAAAATTGATGATTTTGGTTGTTGGGTAGGCTCCGAGTGGCGATGGGTGGTACCCTTATGCAGACCTCTCTTCGATTGGGAGCTAGAGGTGTGGGAGGCTTTTATGGGAACTCTTAACGAATTTAAATTAGGGGCTCTTCCATCGGATATCATTAGATGAGCGAAAGCATCATCCATGTGCTACTCCTCAAAGGATTTGTGTTCGATGATAGCATCCGATAACCGTACAAAAGATGGCGGGTGGGATCATGTGTGGACAGGAATAACACCTAGTAATGTGAAATTTTTTATTTGGTGTAACACCTAAAAATTACGCCCAAATTATAAACCCTAGATTCGAAATATCCCTAATTTAGAAACCTCATTTTGAAATCCCTAAATCTTTAAACTCTAATGATTTGATTTAGAGGTCAATTTGTAAATTATGAAAAGCTTAGGTGCTATTTTGCAAAATCTCATAAAGTTCAATGGCTTCCCTATGAATTACCCAATAGTTTGGGTATATAAACCTTTTTACGGCAAAGTTAAGCCATTTTTCAAGCAGCCGCACCTCCATCATCTCTCTCGACATCTTTTCTTTGTTTATTATGATTCTTATTTCGATCGAACTTTGGTGAGTCTCTAGCATCGCATAACCTTAATTTTTTTTGAAGAATTTGGATATGAGATGTGATGTAGTTTAAAAATGTGTTTTAGACGACATCAACTTTGAAGAAGACAAACTACCACCCCTTCGTCTGTTCAATCTAATCGTGCACGTACCACAAGGACTTCACGTGAGTATTCCTTTAGATTAGTATTATTGTTTTAGTCTTAGTTTGGTGGCATAGTGATAATAGTGCTAATATAGAAATTATTCTTATAGGTTCCGATACAGCTAAACTCAGTGCTTATGATCGTGGGAAACATATTATTCAGTAGGTTGAGTTGCTTTGGCTAAGGCGTGTTCTCTTCAGGTACTATAAATAAATTATTTTTGTGTGTTCTCTTTCCGTGCTACATACTTTGTTTTTGTGGCTGTGATTTTACGCTTGAGTGATTTTCAACTGTGTTGTGATTTTACATTATGTTTTATGTGCATACTATTTTCAGACTGTGAATAAAATTGTGGTTTAAAATAAATGAGTTGTGAATCTCAGATTTATTATCGGATTTTGTTGAGACTGTGAAAATTGTGATATCTTTTTACTGTGTTATCATGGGTTGGGATTGTACGGAGGAAGTTCAGCGATTTATACCACTTGCGTTGGTGACTATGTAGTGAGAGGTTCTGGGGAACCTACTCTTTTTGGTGACTAAGCAATATGGGTGCATGGCATTGTGATTTCATAAAACCGTATTTAAAATTACTTTGTGTCTTTTAAATATTTTTGTGAAAATTTATTGTTGTGAAACTGAGTTTGTGATTGCCTGCACTTTAGAGACACACTGGGCTCAATAGCTTACTCCCTCATAGTTTCTTTTACAGATAGCTTGGACTTTAGGCGACATAGTACTTGGAAGATCTCATATTTTATTCGGCTATTTTATTATTCAGTATGGAACTATTTTTATTTATTTAAATTATTATTTATTATTTTGGTGTATTGATGTATATTCATACTTTGAGATTATTTATGTTTTGGGATTATTTTTAGCATTCATTTAATATGCTTTTCATTTCGGAGATTTTATTTAAACATTCAAATAATAATTATGACATTTATATTTTATTTATTCCAATTGATTTAATAAATTATTGTTATATATTATTTTAAACTGGATTAAACACAATTTCTAAAATTAGTTTTCTTAAGGGAAAAGTTTTCAATTGTAACTTCCTAAATTCGGTCTTTTCTTCTAGGCCGGGTTTAAGAGGGTTACATTTAGTGGTATCAGAGCTAAGTTCAACCCTCAGACTGTGAGGCTCACTTAAAATTTAATTTGAAAATGATTTTTGCATGCATATTAAATGTTTTGGGGCAAATGGGAATTTCTGTTAAATTTATTATTTTAAAAGATTAAAAATATGCTTTGAATAGAGACTCCAAGTACCAACTCTAATATTAGAATTAAAAGATTTTCATGATCGTTATGTTGGGGCAGAGTACTTAGCAAAGTGCCGAGATGATTTCATGAATCTGAAGCAGAACGACATATATGTGAATGATTATGAGATAAACTTCATGAGGCTGATACAATATGTTCCGGGATTAGTGACCACAGAAAAGGAGAAATGTGACTGGTTTCTGAAGGGGTTACGTCCATCGATTAAGACGGATGTCGCTTTGCATATGGACAAAGAGTATAAGGAGATCACTCAACTAGCTAGGACTGTTGAGCGGAATGAGGCATAGATGAAGCAACTTGAATCTCAAGGTACTAATCAAGATAAGAAGCAATCGACTGTATATGTTCAGCACAATCTGGGAAATCAGTCTAGGAAGAGGGCTATAGAGGAGTTCGACCATCAGGATTATTCTAGAGCTAGGCCGATGACTTATTCTATTCGAACCACTAGTGTATGTGGATCGACATGCTCTTATTTTGTGCCTAAGTGTTCTTATTGTAAGAAGTGGCATAGTGGGGAGTGTAGGAAAAAGATCAAAGCTTGCTTCAGATATGGTTCTTTAGATCACTTCTTTAATGATTGTCCACGTCCACCTACCATATCATTCGTACAGAATCAATCACATGTATCAGTTCAGACACCTTCTAAAGGTAGAGGACAGAGTAGGTTATCTTCTCCTGGTACTGCTAGTAGAGGTAGACCTACTCAGAGTGATAGATCAGCTACATCCGATACTAGACGATCATGGTTGGTTTATGCAACTGGAGCTCATGAGAGTTATGATGGTGAATCAAAAGACATAGCATGTACATTATGATGTTTTCATGTTTTTACTTTCATGTTGAAGGATGAGGAATTCATAATGAAGAATTTTAAGTTATGTCAGTTAATTTTTGGGATATGTCGCTAAGTCTAAAAATTTCGAGGACGAAATTTCTTTTAAGGGTGGGAGAGTTGTAACACCCCAAAAATTACACCCAAATTATAAACCCTAGATTCGAAATATCCCTAATTTAGAAACCTAATTTTGAAATTCCTAAATCTTGAAACCCTAATGATTTGGGAATTTAATTCAAAAACCCTAATTGAGTTTGAGGATTAAATTGAGAAAATTTAAATTTATGAGGCTTAATATAGAAATTTAGAGGTCAATTTGTAAATTATGAAAAGATTAGGTGCTATTTTGCAAACTCTCATAAAGTTCAATGGCTTCCCTATGAATTACCCAATAATTTGGGTATATAAACCTTTTAATGACAAAGTTATGCCATTATTCAGGCAGCCACACGTCCCTCCTCTCTCGACATCTTTTCTTTTCTTTTTTATGCTTCTTATTTCGATCGAACTTTGGTGAGTCTCTAGCATCGCACAACCTTAATTTTTTGAAGGATTTGGATATGAGATCTGATGCAGTTTAAAAATGTGTTTTAGACAACATCGACTTTGAAGAAGATGAACTACCACCCCTTCACATGTTCGATCTAACCGAGCACGTACCACAATGACTTCACGTGAGTATTCCTTTAGATTAGTATTAGTGTTTTTAGTCTTAGTTTGGTGGCATAGTGATAATAGTGCTAATATAGAAATTGTTCTTATAGGTTCGGATACAGCAAAACCTAGTGCTTCTGATCGTGGGAAATATATTATTCAGTAGGTTGAGTTGCTTTGGCTAAGGTGTGTTCTCTTCCGGTACTATAAATAAATTATTTTTGTGTGTTCTCTTTCCGTGCTACATACTTTGTTTTTGTGACTGTGATTTTACATTTGAGTGATTTTCACTTGTGTTGTAATTTTACATTATATTTTCTGTGCATACTATTTCCAGACTGTGAATGAAATTGTGATTTAAAATAAATGAGTTGTGAATCTCGGATTTATTATCGGACTGTGTTGAGACTGTGAAAACTGTGATATCTTTTTTACTGTGTTATCATGGGTTGGGATTGTACGGAGGAAGTTCAGTGGTTTATATCACTTACGTTGGTGACTATGTAGTGAGAGGTTCTGGGGAACCTAATCTTTTTTGTGACTATGCAGTATGAGTGCATTTCGTTGTGATTTCATAAAATCGTTTTTAAAATTACTTTGTGTCTTTTAAATATTTTTGTGAAAATTTATTGTTGTGAAGCTGAGTTTGTGATTGCCTGCACTTTAGAGACACACTGGCTCAATAGCTTACCCCCCGTAATTTCTTTTACAGATATCTTGGACTTTAGGCGACGTGGTATTTAGAGGATCTCATATTTTATTCGGTTATTGTATTATTCAGTATGGAACTATTTTATTTATTCAAATTATTATTTATTATTTTGGACTATTGATGTATATTCATACTTTTAGACTATTTATGTTTTGGGATTATTTTTAGCATTCATTTAATGTGCTTTTCAATTCGGAGATTTTATTTAAACATTCGAATAATAATTATGACATTTATATTTTATTTATTCTAAGTGATTTAATAAATTATTGTTATATATTATTTTAAACTGGATTAAAACATAATTTCCAAAATTGGTTTTCTTGAGGGAAAAATTTTCAATCGTAACTTCCTAAATTCGGCCTTTTTTGTTGAGTGGATCAAAGGATTGATCAAAGCCAAAAGGGGGTGAATTGGGTTTTTTAAAGTTGTTGGAGTAAATGGAATGGCTAAAAATGAAGAACAAGGAATTTTAGAGTGGTTCAAGTTCCAAATGAACTCTACATCCACTACCTTAGCTATCACTAAGGATTTCTAACAATTCACTAATTTGTTCTTCCCCTTTTCAAGACTTAGGAGGTAATCTTTACACAACCGGTCGAATTTTCTACCCAAAATTCGACCAAACCCTCACAAGAGTTAAAGAAAAATTAAAGGCAAGAAGGATATCTCGCAATACAATATTACCCCTTTAAGTACAAACACTCAACCCAAATTTGACAATAAGATCAGAATTGAACACAACTCAATTTGTGGTTTACAAGAGATTGGAAAATAAGCACTTTGAGCTTGGATTTTTGTTTGGATGTTTATCCTTGATGCAATAGTTGTTGCTGGTCTTCAATTAGCTTCAATTTATACCTTCTCTATCAATTCTAGCCGTTTGGGTGGTTAGGGTATTGATTATAGCCGTTGAGACCCTCTCTTTCTACCATAAATGCACTTCTGAGGTTACCGTATCGGTACGCGTGGACCTGTATCGATACTTGTCTCAAAACAGAAAGAGTTGTTGCACAATAACAAGAAGACGTATCGATACGCTTGTAAGCGTATCGGTACAGGACAGGGACCGTTTCGATACGGGGAACAACCGTATCGATGCAATCTTTTCAACTGAGCTCACTGGAAGTTTCTATATCAATACGGCTAGGAGCGTATCGGTACGGGTCAACCACCACTTTAAATTTTAGTTACCTAACAACTGACACCAACGGTCGAAAACATTAAAAGCTTTTCGAATTAAAAATTTCATTAAATTCATATCGATACGGGTGGGACCGTATCGGTACGTGATTCAAACTCCTTCAGTTTTTACAGAGGGGTGTATCGATACAGATTCATTCTCTTTCGATACGGTTTGAGGCGTATCGAAACGCGTCTTTCCAGTAGCCAACTTTGTAAAAAATGTATCGATACGGCTGGAAGCATATCGATACGCTTGGACGTTTTCCAATACTTTGGCCAGGAACACTTAGAAAATATTTGGAGTTTGAGTTTCTTCAAATCAGATTAAAGCCTTGGTGTTTTATAAATCATTTGAGGGACTTAAAAGTTTATTTCAAGTTTTCAATTTAATCCTTAACAAACATTTTTATATCAAAATCAAACATAGGCTTTACAATCTCCCCCTTTTGATATAACAAAACCAAAACTTGAAATTTTTTACACTTTGAAAAACTTTGCAAAATAACTCCCCCTTAATATTAGCTAGGTAAACTTTAAGTTGAAAATCAAAATATTTTAAGTGTGAGCTTGTTCCCTCTCCCCCTTTTTGTTAGATCAAAAAAATAGAGACATTGATAAACATAGGCAAAAAGGCATAAATAATACCAAGCAACATAAATAGATAATCATTAAGTTCAAAATAAAGATAACATCAATCATAAAATCCAAATAACAGAAAATCAAAGCATAGGTTTTAGAATAATGCAAACTTAATCCTAAAAACATAAACAAAAGTGCATAAATATCCTAAATGACATAAATGATATGCAAAGATGAACTATTATGCATCTCCATCGCCATCTTCATCATCCTCCTCATTTGCATCATTATTCCTCCTAGTTTGACGCCACTCGTCATGAAAAGCGGTAAGAGAGATGTTTTTCGAGTTATGACCTTCTTCAAGAGAAGTGAGGCGCGTCTCAACATTCTTCACACGATCTTCAAGACTTGTAAAACGTGTGTCTATAGCAGCAAATCCTGAACTCATCGCTTGATCCATGGAAGAAATTCCCGTGCGCAAGCCCGTGAATTGCTCGTTTAGAAAAGTCATGAGGGAATCAATGGAAGGTGGAGGAGGAGCTTGAGGAGCTTAAGCGGCTTGAGGATTGACAATTTCTTTCGGAACGGCATCGCTAGGAAGCTCAGATAGACGAAGCCAACTACCATTAAAGTAATGAAACTTTCCCCTTGCAAGAGATATTTCATCGATAGGATCGGTGAGGGGAGTTGGGTAGTCATGTGAACAATCTATCTCCTTTTGTGTGAAGAAATAACTCAAAGCCGTACCATAAGTAAAGGAAGTGACGAGAGTAGTGTGGCGATGTTGCACGAGATAGACAATCTCCGCAAACATAATTCGAGCAAGATTTGGTCGTTGTCTTTGATGGAAGCATCGAATTAAAAACCATCAACTTGGCGGATAGTGGAGTACTTTCCTCCCAAGGGCCTAATCCACCAAGAAACCATCAAATGTAGGATCCGATCTTGAGCATTAAGAGCGGTGACGGAACCTCCCAAAACATGGCCAAGAGCATTCTCATCATCAAGACCTTCAACCTCTAACTTGAACACATCACAAATGGATTGAACATCGATGGTAACCTTTTTACCCATTAGATAGGAATTAACGGCCGTAACAACACCCTCTCTATTGGTGACACACTTGGCATTAGCATAGAAATTCAACACTAAAGTGCGATAGAAGAAACTGGGAATTTGGAGAAAATCCATAAATTTCCATTCTATGAGCAAATGTAAGTAATCAAACTTGAAACGCTCCGAGTTAAACTAACTGAATAGAAATTACCCTCTCCAGACGGATTTTGTAGTTTTGAAATTGTCGGAAATAGGTGAGATCTCTGGTGGTCTTAAAAGATTGTTGATAGATAAGAGTGAGGTTCAGGCGAGTACCATCTCCAGCATTAGAACTTTCACCGGCTTTACTAGTACGTGCTCTCTTTTTAGGTGCCATTGACTAGAGAAAAGATCAAAAAACAGTGTATGCATTAACTTTCTCATTCAACCCATTGAGAAATCAATAATCAAGGTTTTTGTTAAACAACTTTTAGAAACAAAACAAAAAACAAAAGGTTTGAAAAGAAGTTTGTTTTTGAAAAGATAAGACAAAACAAAACAAAATTTAAAACGAAATTCAAAATAAAATAAAAAGAAAAGATAAATTTTTACCTTGATATTGATAGAGAGGAATGGGAGAAGAACTTTGCACCAAATTGATAAAAAGCTTGAAGAGCTTTGCTTGATTTTGAAAACCCTCAAGAGATTTTGAGTTGTGGTGTGAAAATATGAGGGATTGAGAGGCTATTTATAGAGTGAAAAACGGCTAGGGTTTTGAAAATTAAATTTTGGTAAAAGTAGAACTCTTTAAATGCCATTAAGAAGCTGTCTGTGCAATCGCGTATCGATACGCCTGAGGGTGTATCGATACGGGGGTAAAATCGTAATTCCCTTTGAAATGCCCGTTGAAGGTCGTATCGAAACGGATGTAATCCGTATCGAAACACTTTTAGCTCGTATCGATACGGGTTTAACCGTATCGATACCCGTTTTAGGCAAAATGTAGTCTGGAAAGCTAATACAGTACTCGTATCGATACGCAGAAGGCCGTATCGATACCCTATGCCTAGAAATACATTTTAGGCTTTAAGAACAACCAAATGCTCGATTTTAGCACCTCCTAAATGAATGAAATTGATGAATGAGCAGTTCTAAGCATATTTTAACAGAAGCATACTCCTCCTAGCTATAAGCATGGATATTTTCAAGATCAACAACACATAAACATGCAATTTCACAAATTTAAGCAATTTTAACATCAAAAAGAGTCCTAAAGGGTCAAGGAAGGCTAGTTAGACCTAACTCTCTCCTAAGGGACCAAAAACGCTCTTTATCCAAAGGCTTTGTAAATATGTCTGCTAGTTGGTTTAAGGTGTCAACATACTCTATAACAACATCTTCCTTAAGGACATGATCTCTAATGAAATGATGTCTTATCTCTATATGTTTGGTTCTAGAGTGTTGGATAGGATTTTTAGTTAAACATATGGCACTAGTGTTGTCACACTTAAGAGGTATGGTTCTAAACTTTAATACCATAATCTAAGAGTTGTTGCTTCATCCAAAGGACTTGAGCACAACAACTCCCTAAGGATATGTACTCAACTTCGATGGTAGATAGAGTTACACTATTTTGTTTCTTAGAGAACCAAGATATTAGCATACTACCTAAGAATTGACATGTTCCCGAAGTACTCTTCCTATCGATTTTACACCCCCTATAATCCGCATCCGAAAAAGCATGAAGGTTGAAGGTTGAGTCTCTAGGGTACCAAAGACCTAGACAAATAGTATCTCTAAGGTACCTAAAGATTCTCTTAACGGATGTAAAGTGAGACTCTCTAGGACTAGCTTGAAACCTAGCACACAAGCAAACACTAAACAAAATATCCGGTCTACTTGCGGTAAGGTAAAGCAAAGATACAATCATAGAGCAATAAAGCTTAGAGTCAACACACTTACCTCCTTCATCTTTGTCAAGCTTTGTAGATGAGCTCATAGGTGTGGCTTGAGGCTTTGAATTCTCCAAGCCAAACTTCTTGAGCATATCCTTGATGTACTTTGCTTGATTGATGAAGGTGCCATCCTTCCTTTGCTTGATTTAGAGTCCCAAAAAGAATGAGATCTACCTCATCATGCTCATCTCGAATTCACCTTGCATTAACTTAGCAAACTCTTTGCAATGACACTCGTTAGTAGATCCAAAAATAATATCATCAACATATATTTGTACTACTAAGATGTCATTTTTATACCTTTTTATGAAAAGTATAGTGTCCACCTTACCTTTTTCAAAACCTTTTAAATTCAAAAAGTTTGAAAGTCTTTCATACCAAGCTCTAGGAGCTTGTTTTAAACCATAAAGTGCTTTAGTTAGTTTGAAAACATGATTTGGAAATTTTGAATCTTCAAAACCCGGTGGTTGTTCCACACACACTTCCTCATTTATAAAACTGTCAAACATATGTTTTAATTTTGATATAACTAAAAACCTAAGGACTAAAATGGAAATATTAAAATAAATTTTAAAGTCCTTAAAAATCCTTATATTTTGTTAAAGACCACTTCATAGCTAAAACCAAAGACTTACAAAATAATTTTTTAAGTATTTCAAAGTCAAAACAGGGAATTTTCAAGCCCCGTTTCGAAACGGCCCAAGGCGTTTCGAAACACTTTCAGTTCGATGTGCACCTGTTCCGAAACGAGTATCGGAACGGGTCAAGGCGTTTCGAAACGGTATGACTCGTTTCGAAACTGGTCTTCATTTAAACGAACAAGGGCAACGGCTATAAACTGAAATTTGAAAATAAACAGGGCGTTCCGAAACGGGCTTAGGCCGTTTCGAAACACCCCTTTGACAGTGGCATATCTGTTCCGAAACGGGCAAGGACGTTTCGAAACACCCCTTTGGCAGTGGCATAACCGTTCCGAAACGGCCCCTAGGCGTTTCGAAACGGGCTCTCGTAGACGCTCCAACGGCTATATTATTTGAAATCCGTTCCGAAACAGGTGACCCCGTTCCGAAACGGTAGGCGTCTGGAAGCTGAAAAGTTGTGAGAAAAACACCCCAACGGCTCTATTTTTCAGCCCATCACCCACAACGGTTAGAAATCAACAAGAGGCTATAAATAGACCCCAAGAAGCTCCAGCAATGATCAATTAAGCTACAAGTATACATCCTTTCATCAAATACAAGCATTTGTGTTAAAATCCCATTTTTATCTAGAAACCCCAATTGTATCCTTCATTTATATTTTGTTCAATTGGGTTGAGTGCTTGATATCGGGCTATCATTTGTATTGAGAGATACCTTATTAGCCACCAAATTTCTTTGTTCTTTTGTGTGAGGATTGGGTTAATTTTTGGGTAGAAAAATTAACCGAAATTGTAAAGGTTGCCTCCTTGTCCTGGAAAAAGGGGACGAACAATTTAGTGGAAATTGTTGGAAATCCTTGGTGAGACTAAGGTAGTGGATGTAGAGTTCGGTTGGTGAACTTGAACCACTCTAAATTCCCGTGTCAATATTTTTAAGTTGCAATTTCCGTTACAACAACGATAAAATTCCAATTCACCCCCCCTCTTGGTTATTTTCATTCGTGTGATCCACTCAACAATTGGTATCAGAGCTTAACTCTTTGAGGATTAACAACCACAAGAGGAGATCCTTGGAAGAAGTGTGATCATCATCAAAATATCAAGAGATGGCATCAACCTCCGCTCCCGGCATGTACGACTCACAATCCACCACAAAGCCTCCTTTCTTCAATGGTGAGAACTACTCATTTTGGAAAAATAAAATGCGTCTATTTATTAAATCAAGTGACTACCTTGTGTGGGATGTCATTGAGGATGGACCATATATTCCATTGAAGCAAGATGTTGATGGCAAGATGGTGCTTAAAAGAAGAACGGAAATGAGTGAAGAGGAAAGAAAAAAGATCCAAGTAAATGATAAAGCTCTTCACATGCTATTTTGTGCTTTCGGTCCGGATATCTACTCAAAGGTCTCATCAATTGAAAGTGCCAAAGAAGTGTGGGACACTCTTGAAACCACCTATGAAGGCACCAACGATGTCAAAGAAACTAAGATTGGAATTCTCAATCTTAGTTATGAAAATTTCAAAATGGAATTTGATGAGACGGTGTCAAAGATGTTTGATCGATTCTCCACAATTGTAAATGGTCTAAAGGGCTATGGAGAAGTTATACCGGAAGACAAGCTTGTCCGAAAGCTACTCTATTCACTTCCCGAATCTTGGAATGGGAAGAGAACCGCAATCATCGAAGCAAAGAATTTAAAAACTCTAAAGCTTGATGAACTTGTAGGCTCTCTCCTTACTCACGAGATCATGAAGCAAGGAAGAGAAGATGAAAGAAAGAAAGAAGAAAAAAGAATGGAGAAGCTTGAAGGGGAGAAAAAGAAAAAAATGGGAATAGCTCTCAAGGCTAAAACATCCCAACTTGATGAAAGTTCATCTAGTGATGAGGATGAGCTTGAAGAATTGGCTATGATAGCCAGACGATTCTCACGCCTTATGAGGTCCAACCGAGGAAGAAAAATCCAAAGGAAAATGGACTTTAAAAACAAGAACAAAGAAGAAGGAAGGGATCCAATCACTTGCTTCGAGTGCGGACAACCCGGCCACATACGTTCGGAGTGCCCTCAACTCAAGAAGAAGGGCTTTGAGAAGAAGAAAAAGCTCAAAGCCAAGCTTGCTACTTGGAGTGATGAGGAGTCATCGGAGGATGACGAACAAGAAGTGGCGAACCTCTGCCTCATGGCACTTGAGGAAGATTCCTCCTTGGTAACCTCTAACTCATCTACTTTAGATTTTTCATATGAAGAATTAAATGATGCTTATGATGAGTTACAAGAGGTATATGATGAATTAGTTGAGAAGTATAGGGAGTCGGTTATTAGGAATAGAAAAATTATTATAGAATTAAAAGAGAAAAATGACTCACTTACTCAAACTAATTCTAAAATTGAGAAAAAGATATTAGGATTAGAAGATGAACTTAAATTCTTTCAAAAAGAAAATATTGATCTTAATAATCTTTTATCTCAAAATAATTGTGAACACCAAAAGGTGTTAAGTGAGCTAAATGAGCTCAAAAAGTCTTTAAAAATTAATGGTAGTGTTAAACATGACATAGGAGAATCCTCTAGAACACACCAATATAAGAAAAAGACTAACTACTACAAACAAAATAACTATCCTAGACATAGTAAAGTTAAAAGAATTAGAAATGTATGGGTTCCTAAGGAACTTGTTAAATCTAATGATATTATTGCTATGTCACCTTGGATTCCTAAGGGAACCAAAGTTTTAGGAACTAACACACATGGACCCAAAATGATTTGGGTACCAAAAACAAAAGTTTAAATATCTTTGTTTGTAGGGGGAGCATTGCTACAAGGCCAAAGCACAAAGTCAAAACTCATGGTACCTTGATAGTGGATGCTCGAGACACATGACCGGAGACAAGAGTCGACTCATGGATTTAAAGCCAAAAAGTGGAGGAGTAGTAACATTTGGTGACAACTCCAAAGGCCACATTGAAGGTATTGGCTCCATTGGTAATCACTCTACTACTCTCATTGAAAATGTTTTATATGTCAATGGTCTTAGACATAATTTATTGAGCATAAGTCAACTATGTGATAAAAGTTTTAATGTTTTATTTGATAAAACCGGTTGTAAAATTATAGACATTAAAACTAATAATATTATGCTCATAGGTCATCGCATAGGGAATATATACATGGTGCATCTAGATGACATTCATACATCTCATGCATGCTTAGTTGCTCAAAACGAAAATGATGCATGGTTGTGGCATAGGAAGCTAGGACATGCTAGCACAAGTGTTTTAGAAAAACTAGTCTCTCTAAACCTAGTTAAAGGTTTACCTAAGATAAAATTTTCAAACGATAAAATTTGTGATGCATGCTCAAAGGGTAAACAACATAGATCTTCCTTTAAATCCATTAATGACATTTCTACTAGTAGATGTTTACAACTAATCCATATGGATTTATTTGGGCCAATTAGGACTATGAGCTTGGGTGGCAAATCATATGCTTTTGTGTTAGTTGATGATTTTTCTAGATTCACTTGGGTTTTCTTTTTAAGTACTAAGGATGAGGCTTTGGAAAAATTCATCACATTTTCAAAATTAATTCAAAATGATCTTGAACTTAAAATTTCACATATTAGAAGTGATCATGGAACCGAATTTCAAAATTTAGGATTTGAAGATTTTTCAAATGAAAATGGTATTAGCCATAATTTTTCAGCTCCTCGAACTCCTCAACAAAATGGGGTAGTTGAAAGGAAAAATAGAACTTTACAAGAAATGGCTAGAACTATGCTTTGCGAAAATAATTTACCAAAATATTTTTGGGCGGAAGCAACAAACACGGCTTGTTATATTATAAATCGTGTAACCATTAGGCCGATTTTAAAGAAAACACCTTATGAGATTTTAAAATCTAAAAAGCCTAATATTAGCTACTTCCACCCTTTTGGATGTAAATGCTTTGTTTTAAATAATGGAAAAGATAATTTAGGTAAATTTGATGCAAAAAGTGATGAAGCTATTTTTATAGGTTACTCTTTAACCTCTAAAGCCTATCGAGTATTTAACAAAAGAACTTTAGTTGTAGAAGAATCTATTCATGTTGTATTCGATGATAATCCCCTTCCTAGGAAGGATTCTTGTGATGATGATAATGTAGGAATCACAAATACCTTTGATGGAGGTCAAACTTCAAAGAAGGATGAGATTCAACCAAAAGAAGAAGATACACAAGATCCACCTCTTGAAGCCTTGAGGGACTTGGCTATTGAGGAAAAGGAAGTTAGCTATCCAAGGGAGTTGAACTATGTCAAAGATGGTGAAATCTTGGGTGATCCATCCAAGGGGGTAACCACTCGTTCTTCTCTTAGATTAATGAATCATATTGCATTTATCTCATGCATAGAGCCTAAAAATATCAAAGAAGCATTGAAAGATGATTTTTGGATTATGGCTATGCAAGAAGAGTTAAATCAATTTGAGAGAAGTAATGTTTGGACATTAGTTGATAGGCCTAGTAATCAATCTACAATAGGAACTAAATGGGTCTTTAGGAACAAACTAGATGAGAGTGGTAACATTGTGAGAAATAAAGCTAGACTTGTAGCACAAGGTTACACTCAAGAGGAGGGAATAGATTTTGATGAAACCTATGCACCCGTAGCTAGAATGGAAGCCATTAGGATGTTGCTTGCATATGCATGTTATCATAATTTCAAGCTTTTTCAAATGGACGTTAAAAGCGCATTTTTAAATGGTTTTATAAATGAAGAAGTGTATGTAGAACAACCACCGGGTTTTGAAGACTCAAAATTTCCAAATCATGTTTTCAAACTTACAAAAGCCCTTTATGGTTTAAAACAAGCTCCTAGAGCTTGGTATGAAAGGCTTTCAAATTTTTTGATAGAAAAAGGATTTGAAAAAGGTAAGGTGGACACTACACTCTTTATAAAAATGTATAAAAATGACATTTTAGTAGTTCAAATCTATGTTGATGATATTATTTTTGGTTCTACTAATGAATGTTATTGTCAAGAGTTTGCTAAGTTAATGCAAGGTGAATTTGAGATGAGCATGATGGGGGAGCTCTCATTCTTTTTGGGACTCCAAATAAAACAAATGAAGGATGGCACCTTCATAAATCAAGCAAAATACATAAAGGATATGCTCAACAAGTTTGGCTTGGAGAACACAAAGCCTCAAGCCACTCCTATGAGCTCATCTACAAAGCTTGACAAAGATGAAGAAGGTAAGTGTGTTGACTCTAAACTTTATCGTTCTATGATTGGATCTTTGCTTTACCTTACCGCAAGTAGACCAGATATACTGTTTAGTGTTTGCTTGTGTGCTAGGTTTCAAGCTAGTCCTAGAGAATCTCACCTTATAGCCGTTAAGAGAATCTTTAGATACCTTAGAGACACTCCTTGTTTAGGCCTTTGGTATCCTAGAGTCTCTACCTTCAACCTACATGCTTACTCGGATGCGGATTATGGGGGTTGCAAAATCGATAGAAAAAGTACTTCGGGAACTTGTCAATTCCTAGGTAGTATGCTCATATCTTGGTTCTCTAAGAAACAAAATAGTGTAGCCTTATCTACCACCGAAGCCGAGTATATATCCTTAGGGAGTTGTTGTGCTCAAGTCCTTTGGATGAAGCAACAACTCTTAGATTATGGTGTAAAAATAGAAACCATACCCCTTAAATGTGATAATACAAGTGCAATATGTTTAACAAAAAATCCCATCCAACACTCTAGAACCAAACATATAGAAATAAGGCATCATTTCATTAGAGATCATGTCCTTAAGAAAGATGTGGCCATAGAGTATGTAGACACCTTAAATCAATTAGCGGACATTTTCACAAAACCATTAGATAAAGAGCGTTTTTGGTCCCTTAGGAGAGATTTGGGCCTAACTAGCCTATCTTGACCTTTAGGACCTCTTTTCAAACTTAAATATGCTTGATATCATGTTTATATGTTTAGACTCCCAATTTCTTCCATGCATATAGTTAGGGGGAGTATGTTTATGCCTAAATATGTTTTGCCTGCTCATTCATATCATATATGCATTTTTGGCCTCTTAGAAAATCATTTTTTCTGCTTTTTAGAGCCTCATCTGCACTTCCAGGCCCAGGTGTATCGAAACGGGTTAACCCGTTCCGATACGGGTGCCTTAAATTTTGTCCTGAGAGAAGGGCGTTTCGAAACGGCACCAGGCGTTTCGAAACGTTTTCGGTTCGATGTAAGGGTGTATCGGAACGCGTTCCGATACGGGTCAAACGTGTTTCGAAACGGTCATCCCCGTTTCGAAACGATCTGTCAAAGGTTTTAAGAAGGGTCAAACCCTAGCCGCCCCGTTCCGAAACGGTCATGACCGTTCCGAAACGGACTTGCGGACAGCCCTATTTAGGGCTTCTAAAAGTTCAAAAACCAAATTTTTATCAAACTCTTAAAACCCTAAAAACCCTAACCGACCCCCTTCTATAAATACCCTCTCAAACCCTTTGTTTTTCACAAAATTGTGAGGGGTTTTGCTCTAAAACTTATATCTAAGCAAGCTTCATCAATCTTGTGCAAAGATTTCACTCAAATCATCCAAAATCCCAAACTAAGGTAATTTTTCTTATTTTTCTTCTTTTTCAAATTATGTTCGAATCATAGGATAGAAAAATTTATTTTTGTATACATTATATGTTTTTAGTTGTGGGTTATTCGAATCTTGTAAAAAATTTTCAAAATCTCAAAATTTTTGTTTCGAATATAAAATTTTTTAACCGTATTTTTTTTTAATTTTGTTTTTCAAAAACCTAAGTGGGATTTCCTATTGGATTGATTTTAATTATCAATGCATACACTCAATTTTAAAACTCTTGCTTAATATTCTTAGATGGCGGATCAATCGAACAAAAAGCGCAAAGCCGTTCAATCCGGTGAATCGAGCATTTGTCCAAATATCACTCAGCTCTTTCAAAAATCTCTTAGAACTCCAGACCAGCGTGCTCATTTTGCTTATGTCAAGGACTTTGCAGTTCGTAAGGAAAGAGTTATTGATGTCGAATTCCTTAATTCCGAGCGATTCCTCTTTCGGTATCTTGGTCGTTTGGATGAGTGGGATCTTCTTTTCTTCTTGAGCATCGAAGATATTTGCTACAAAAACATGGTACTCCTTTTCTACTCTAATGCTCGTTTTCTTTACGATGAAACCAAAACCGAGATAGTAGGAATTGAGTCATCTTTATTGGGAAAGAAGTTTGTTATCAATATTGCTCTTTTGGAGTCTGCCCTTAAACTCAAAAATGAGGGTCTTGAAGATGAACGCCATTTTGGCACTTTTACCGGGAAAGCTCTAAATTTAGATGTGCATGATCGACTGCTTCATCTCATTGTTTCTTGGTTTATTCGACCATCCGGGGGTAAATACTCCCACATCCGAGAAAAAGATCACTTTTGGCTAGAGTGTTTCCGTAGGGGTGAGCGCCCAAATGTCCCTAAAATTATTTTTGCCGAGATTGTCAATAACATTAAGCTTATTGACACGAATGAGTTAATTTCGTTCACCTATGGGATTGTTTTGAGTTTCCTCTTCCATCATCTCAATATTGACTGTACCTATGACTTCCCGGAACCTCGCAAGACCAAGATTGGAGAGTCCTCTCTTCGCAAGTCAGGATTCACTTATGTGAATGGTATTTGGGAAAGAGTTGATAGGGAAGCGGTTCCTCCTCCTGTTGCTCCTCCACCTCAAGATCAAGTGGGAAACACTGATGCTCTCACTACTCTCCTTACCCAGCGATTCAATGCCTTAGATTCTAGACTTGATACTATGGACACTCGCATTGCTTCGAGTTTTGAATCTATGGGAAATCGGTTGAAGAACGTTGAAGATGGTCTTCATACTCTTTCGACTTCGCATGCCAACCTTGATCTTTCCTTTTCTACACTTTATGGGCAATGGACGAAGTTTCATCGTTCGCAAGCCAAGGACGATGATGATGATTCAGATGACGAGGCTTAGGATGTTTATCATATTAGTTATGCATTTAGGATTAAGTTTGCATCTTTATATTTTAGAACCTATGCTTATGATCTTTTATTTTGGGATTTGATTATGAACTTATTGTTTATGCTTTAGATATTTTGATGATATTAATTATGATTGCTTATTATTGCTTATTGGTACTAATCTTCTTTATGAGCTTGTTTCTTTTTGATCTAACAAAAAGGGGGAGAAGATATTTAAGAGAATTGCCATGCCATGCCACCAAAAATTTGTAAAATCAAGAATTTTCAAATTTTTAAATTTGTCTTAAGGTTTTGATCCTTGATTTCAAAAGTCACAAGTTTTAAATTTCAAAACCTATCTTAAATTAAGGGGGAGTTAGAATTAAAAATTTTAACTTTGGTTTTGTTATATCAAAAAGGGGGAGATTGTCAAACATATGTTTTAATTTTGATATAACTAAAAACCTAAGGACTAAAATGGAAATATTAAAATAAATTTTAAAGTCCTTAAAAATCCTTATATTTTGTTAAAGACCACTTCATAGCTAAAACCAAAGACTTACAAAATAATTTTTTAAGTATTTCAAAGTCAAAACAGGGAATTTTCAAGCCCCGTTTCGAAACGGCCCAAGGCGTTTCGAAACACTTTCAGTTCGATGTGCACCTGTTCCGAAACGAGTATCGGAACGGGTCAAGGCGTTTCGAAACGGTATGACTCGTTTCGAAACTGGTCTTCATTTAAACGAACAAGGGCAACGGCTATAAACTGAAATTTGAAAATAAACAGGGCGTTCCGAAACGGGCTTAGGCCGTTTCGAAACACCCCTTTGACAGTGGCATATCTGTTCCGAAACGGGCAAGGACGTTTCGAAACACCCCTTTGGCAGTGGCATAACCGTTCCGAAACGGCCCCTAGGCGTTTCGAAACGGGCTCTCGTAGACGCTCCAACGGCTATATTATTTGAAATCCGTTCCGAAACAGGTGACCCCGTTCCGAAACGGTAGGCGTCTGGAAGCTGAAAAGTTGTGAGAAAAACACCCCAACGGCTCTATTTTTCAGCCCATCACCCACAACGGTTAGAAATCAACAAGAGGCTATAAATAGACCCCAAGAAGCTCCAGCAATGATCAATTAAGCTACAAGTATACATCCTTTCATCAAATACAAGCATTTGTGTTAAAATCCCATTTTTATCTAGAAACCCCAATTGTATCCTTCATTTATATTTTGTTCAATTGGGTTGAGTGCTTGATATCGGGCTATCATTTGTATTGAGAGATACCTTATTAGCCACCAAATTTCTTTGTTCTTTTGTGTGAGGATTGGGTTAATTTTTGGGTAGAAAAATTAACCGAAATTGTAAAGGTTGCCTCCTTGTCCTGGAAAAAGGGGACGAACAATTTAGTGGAAATTGTTGGAAATCCTTGGTGAGACTAAGGTAGTGGATGTAGAGTTCGGTTGGTGAACTTGAACCACTCTAAATTCCCGTGTCAATATTTTTAAGTTGCAATTTCCGTTACAACAACGATAAAATTCCAATTCACCCCCCCTCTTGGTTATTTTCATTCGTGTGATCCACTCAACAAAAACCATTTAAAAATGCGCTTTTAACATCCATTTGAAAAAGCTTGAAATCATGATAACATGCATATGCAAGCAACATCCTAATAGCCTCCATTCTAGCTACGGGTGCATAGGTTTCATCAAAATCTATTCCCTCTTCTTGAGTGTAACCTTGAGCAACTAATCTATCTTTATTTCTCACAATGTTACTACTCTCATCTAGTTTGTTCCTAAATACCCATTTAGTTCCTATAGTAGATTGATTACTAGGCCTTTCAACTAATTTCCAAACATTACTTCTCTCAAATTGATTTAACTCTTCTTGCATAGCCATAATCCAAAAATCATCTTTTAATGCTTCTTTAATGTTCTTAGGCTCTATGCATGAGATAAAAGCAACATGATTCATGAGTTTAAGAGAAGATCTAGTAGTTACCCCCTTGGATGGATCACCCAAGATTTCACCACCTTTGACATAGTTGTACTCCCTTGGGTAGCTCACTTCCTTTTCCTCAAGAGACAAGTCCTTCAAGGCTTCAAGAGGTGGATCTTGTGTATCCTCTTCTTTCGTTGGAATCTCATCATCCTTTGAAGTTTGTCCAGCATCAAAGGCATCAAGGATTCCTATATCATCATCATCACAAGAATCCTTCCTCGGAAGGAGGTTACAATCGAATACAACATGAATAGACTCTTCTACTACTAAAGTTCTCTTATTAAACACACGATAGGCTTTAAAGTTTAAGGAATAACCTAAGAAAATAGCTTCATCACTTTTAGCATCAAATTTACCTAATTTATCTTTTCCATTGTTTAAAACAAAACACTTGCAACCAAATGGATGAAAATAGCTAATGTTAGGCTTTTTAGATTTCAAAATATCATATGGTGTTTTCTTTAAAAGTGGTCTAATCATTACTCGGTTTACAATGTAGCAAGCGGTGTTTGTGGCTTCCGCCCAAAAATATTTAGGTAAATTGTTTTCACAAAGCATGGTTCTAGCCATTTCTTGTAAAGTCCTATTTTTCCTCTAAAATACCCCATTTTGTTGAGGTGTTCGAGGAGCCGAAAAATTGTGGCTAATACCATTTTCATTTAAAAACTCTTCAAAACCTAGATTTTGAAATTCGGTTCCATGATCACTTCTAATATGAGAAATATTAAGTTCAAGATCATTTTGAGTTAATTTTGAAAATGTGATGAATTTTTCTAAAGCCCCATCTTTAGTACTTAAAAATAGAACCCAAGTAAATCTAGAGAAGTCATCAACAAGTACAAATGCATACGATTTACCACCCAAGCTCATAGTTCTAATAGGCCCAAATAAATCCATGTGAATTAGTTGTAAACACCTACTTGTAGAAACATCATTAATGGATTTGAAGGATGATCTATGTTGTTTACCCTTAGAGCATGCATCACAAATTTTGTCATTTGAGAACTTAATTTTGGGCAAACCTCTAACTAGATCTAGGGAAACTAATTTTTCTAAAACACTAATGCTAGCATGTCCTAGTTTCATATGCCATAGCCATGCATCATTTTCATTTTGTGCAACAGAGCATGCATGTGATGTATGAATGTCATCTAAATGCACCATGTATATATTACCTATGCGATGACCAATGAGCATTATATTATTTGATTTAATGTCAACAATTTTGCACCCATTTTTATCAAATAAGACATTAAACCCTTTGTCACATAATTGACTAATGCTCAATAAGTTATGTTTTAGACCATAGACATATAAAACATTTTCAATAAGAATGGTAGAGTGATTACCTATGGATCCAATACCTTTAATGTTGCCTTTGAAGTTGTCACCAAATGTCACTACTCCTCCATTTTTTGGCTTTAAGTCAATGAATCGACTCTTGTCTCCGGTCATGTGCCTCGAGCATCCACTATCAAGGTACCATGAATTTTGACTTTGTGCTTTGGCCTTGTAGCAATGCTCCCCCTAGAAACAAAATATTAAGCTTTGGTTTTTGGTACCCAAATCATTTTGGGTCCACGAGTGTTAGCTTCCAAAAGCTCGGTTCCCTTAGGAATCCAAGGTGACATAGTAATGACATTATTAGACTTGACGAGTTTCTTATGAACCCATACACTCCTAATCTTCTTAGTTCTATTATGTCTATGGAAACCACTTTGTTTGTAGTTATATGTCTTTCTCCTAGGCTGGTTTGTTTTAGATGATTCACCTTTTTCATGTTTCACATTACCAACATTTTTGAAAGACTCCTTGAGCTTGTTAAGCTCATCTAACACCTTTTGGTGTTCACTATTGTATTGAGAAATAAGATTATTTAGGTCTATGTTTTCATCTTGAAAGAATTTAAGCTCATCTTGTAAACCTAAGATCTTTTTTCTCAAATTTTAAGTTAGCTTGAGAAAGTGAGTCATTTTTAGCATTTAATTCGGAAATAATCTTTTTGTTTCTAATGATCGACTCTTTGTACTTCTCAACTAACTCATCATATACCTCTTGTAATTCATCATAAGCATCATGTAATTCATCAAATGTAAAATCAAAAGATGATGAGTTAGAGGTTACCATGGAAGAATCCTTCTCAAGTGCCATGAGGCAAAGGTTGGCCACTTCGTGTTCGTCATCCTCGGATGACTGCTCGTCACTCCAAGTAGTAAGCTTGGCTTTGAGCTTCATCTTCTTCTCAAAGCCCTTCTTCTTGAGTTAACGGCACTCCGAACGAATGTGACCCGTTTTTTTGCACTCAAAGCAAATGATTTGATCCCTCTCTTCTTCTTTGTTTTTGGTTTTGAAGTCCATTTTTCATTGAATCTTCATTCCTCGGTTGGACCTCATAAACCGTGAGAACCTTTTGGCTATCATAGCCAATTCTTCTAGGTCATCCTCCTCACTAGAAGTGCTCTCCTCATGTAGTGAAGCTTTGAGAGCCACTCCTATCTTCTTCTTCTTTTCTACCTCTAGCTTCTCCACTCTTCTATCTTCATTTTTCTTTTCATCTTCCCTTCCTTGCTTCATTATCTCATGAGTTAGGAGAGAACCCACTAGCTCATCAAGCTTGAGTGTCTTCAAGTTTTTAGACTCAATGATGGCAGTTCTCTTCCCATCCCAAGATTCGGGAAGTGAGTAGAGTAGCTTCCGGACTAGTTTGTCTTTCGGAATTATCTCTCCAAAACCCTTGAGCCCATTGACGATTGTTGAGAAACGGTCAAACATTTTTGACACGGTTTCGTCGGGCTCCATTTTGAAATTCTCATAGCTAAGATTGAGAATTTCAATCTTTGTCTCCTTCACATCACTTGTTCCTTCATATGTGGTCTCTAGTGTATCCCACACTTCCTTGGCACTTTCAATAGAGGAAACTTTGGAGTAGATGTCGGGACCGAAAGAGCAAAACATGTGAAGAGCTTTATCATTGATTTGGATCTTCTTTCTCTCTTCTTCACTCATCTCAATTTTCTTCTTTAGCACCGATCTTCCTTCTTCGTCTCTCTTCATTAGAACATATGGACCATCTTCAATGGCATCCCAAACTAGATAATCGTTGGATTTGATGAAGAGGCGCATCCTGTTCTTCCAAAATGGATAGTTATCACCGTTGAAGAAAGGCGGTTTGGTGGTCGATTGAGACTCGTACATGCTTGACCCGGAGGTAGATGCCATGGCTTGATTTTTGGATGATCACACTCTTCCTAGGAACTCCTCTTGTGGTTGTTAACCATTCAAAGAGGTAGGCTCTGATACCAATTGTTGAGTGGATCAAAGGATTGATCAAAGCCAAGAGGGTGGTGAATTGGGTTTTTTTAAAGTTGTTGGAGTAAATGGAATGGCTAAAAATGAAGAACAAGGAATTTTAGAATGGTTCCAGTTCCAAATGAACTCTACATCCACTACCTTAGCTACCACTAAGGATTTCCAACAATTCACTAATTTGTTCTTCCCCTTTTCAAAGCTTAGGAGGTAACCTTTACACAACCGGTCAAATTTTCAACCCAAAATTTGACCAAACCTTCACAAGAGTACAAAGAAGAATTAAAGGCAAGAAAGATATCTCTCAATACAATATTACCCCTTTAAGTACAAACACTCAACCCAAATTTGACAATAAGATCAGAATTGAACACAACTCAATTTGGGGTTTACAAGAGATTGGAAAATAAGCACTTTGAGCTTGAATTTTTGCTTGGATGTTTATCTTTGATGCAATAGTTGTTGCTGGTCTTCAATTAGCTTCAATTTATACCTTCTTTATCAATTCTAGCCATTTGGGTGGTTAGGGTATTGATTATAACTGTTGGGACCCTCTCTTTCCACTATAAATGCACTTCTGCAGCTTACCGTATCGGTACGCGTGGACCTGTATTGATACATGTCTCAAAACAGAAAGAGCTGTTACACAATAACAAGAGGGCATATCGATACACGTGTAATTGTATCGGGACGGGAGAGGGACCGTTTTGATACGGGGAACAACTGTATCGATGCAATTTTTTCAACTAAGCTCACTAGAAGTTTCTGTATCGATACGCCTAGGAGTGTATCGGTACGGGTCAACCACCACTTTAAATTTTAGTTACCTAACAACTGACACCAACGGTCGAAAACATTAAAAGCTTTTCGAATTAAAAATTCCATTAAATCTATATCGATACGGGTGGGACCGTATCGGTACGCGATTCAAACTCCTTCAGTTTTTACAGAGGGGCGTATCGATACAGATTCATTCTGTTTCGATACGTTGTTTCGATACGGTTTGGGGCGCATCGAAACACGTCTTTCCAATAGCCAACTTTGTTAAAAAGGTATCGATACGGCTGGAAGCG
Source organism: Hibiscus trionum (assembly GCA_030270665.1). NCBI lineage: Eukaryota > Viridiplantae > Streptophyta > Magnoliopsida > Malvales > Malvaceae > Hibiscus > Hibiscus trionum. Next base: position 30,775,322 of record BSYR01000005.1, read on the forward strand.
TATCGATACGCCTGGACGTTTTTCAATACTTTGGCCAGGAACACTTAGAAAATATTTGGAGTTTGAGTTTCTTCAAATCAGATTAAAGCCTTTGTGTTTTATAAATCATTTGAGGGACTTAAAAGTTTATTTCAAGTTTTCAATTTAATCCTTAACAAACATTGTTATATCAAAATCAAACATAGGTTTTACATTCTTCTAGGTCGGGTTTAAGGGGGGTTACATTTGGTGTTTGTTACTTGGCGGAGTCTCATCGAAGTGTGAATTGGCTAGGAGAGGTGTTCATGCCGAGGGGAATCAGCTCTGCTACTTCTGCCAAAAGGAATAGGAGTCCACGTTGCACTTGTTCATCTCATGCAATTTTGATTGGGCAATCTGGTGTCGTTGGTGCAGGCTGTGGGAAGTTCATTTAGGCTTAGTTTGTGGTTGCTTTTAAAAAGTGTGGTGAAAAAAGTGATTTTCAAACTAGCTGTTGAAAAGTAGTTTTGAAAACTGGTTAGTGTTTGTCATTGAAGTCAAAAAGTGATTTTCATGAGATAAAAAATCGATTTTAGACATGATATTAAAAAGTAAAAGTAAATTTGGGTGATTGTTCAATTTAATTAATGTTATGATTTATGAAATAAATCAATATCAATTATAATAAAAAAATATTTTTTATAAAATTTAATTTCAAAATATAAATTACATTCTAGATTATATACGGACATACCACTTACACATTAATAATAAATATAAAATAAAGTACAAATAAAACAATTTTATTCTCAATATAAATATTATAAAATATATATTATTTTACAATTATGTATGCATAAACATTATTTTAACAATAAATTATAATTAAATAATAAGGGTAAAAAAGTAATTTTATTTTCAAACTAGCTTTTCCACCCAAGAAGCTATAAAATCCAGCTTCTTGGTTTGGGTGGAAAAGCTAGTTTTAAAAGCAACCAAAAACAGCATGTTTTAACTAAAAGCACTTAAAAAGGTGATTTTTGGTTGCGAAACGCAACCAAAAACAGACCCTTAGTAGCTCCAGGAGATTGCAAGTCCTTCCTCATATATTGGCTAAGTTGTTGTCCCTCCCCGAGAATTTTCCCTCTATGGAAAATGGCTTTTTTTGCGATAACTTGGTCCATTTGGCTTTACAGGAATGAGGCAACTTTTAGACGTAAAGGTATCGTGCTAAATGGCCTGAACCGCTTTTGTCAATTAGTAAATTTATGGCTAATCCCACTTTATGGTGCATGCCAAACGAGGTGAAGAATTAATTTGTAGTTGATGCTTGGTCAGCACCCTTACGTGGCGTATTAAAATTTAACACCAATGGTGCGGTTTCGGGTAGTTTCGGCCATGCCGGAATATGAGGCGCACTAAAAAATTTCAGGCATGAAACTCTCATCGAATTCTCGAAATCTATTGGGGTTGCAGACTCTGCCTCAGCTGAGTTGCTTGCTATCAAGGAGGCCTTGACACTATTCGTTGGATCAAAATGGGTCACTGAAGCGTCCCTAATGGTTGAATCGGATTACAGCAATTTTGTTTCATGGCTGAACAAACCTGGTGATTCGCCATATGTCTTCAGAGAACTGGTGAATTGTTGCCTAAATTTAGGAAAGTCCTACAGTTGGAAAGTTTTCTTGGTTGGTCGAGAGTGCAATACAATGGCGGATAGACTCACTAAAGCGGGGAGTAATCGAATTATTTTTACTAAGGGTGTATGATACTTGCATCGTATAATTGCAGCATTGGCTTGATCCAAGTTATTTCGAGTGAGTATTTATAGATGTTGTTATTTTGCATACCTCTACGATTTACTTGCATATATTGGGGAGTTATTGTTTGCTGCTCATAGTGTTGCTTTGGGGTTTCTATAAGGTTGTAGAATAATGTATAACCTTGTGGCTGATCGACTAGCTAAGAAGGGATTGGGCACTTAGAGGATTTTGTTTCCTAGACTTAATGACAATGTGTGAAACCTAAATTGATTTTGTTATAACAAATTGCATAAGGAATTATTTGCAAATACAATAAATTTTTAAGTATTTCAAAGACTCACTGAATTGGCAAGCTTTTTGAAATCAAATGATCTTTCAAGACAAAATATTGTAAATGTTAACATTTTTCTTAGTGTTTTTCAAGCAAAATTTCAAGCCTACACCCAGGCGTATCGATATGCTTAGCCCGTATCGATACAATTTTCCTTCACTGGAAAACCAATTAACCAAGGCGTACCGATACGGTTAAACCCCGTATCGATAAGATATTCATCTGGGTAAATTTTCAAGCCATAGCGTACCAGTACGGTTACACCCCGTATCAATACGATTTCGATGATGATAGAAAATCTTTGTATATAATGATTCGAACGTTGCTTGTCAGTTATGGGAATTCCAAATTTTAAATGACCGTTAATCGTATCGGTACGCCTAGATAGCGTACCGATACGCTTTTTGTCAAAACACAATTTAGGATTTCAGTGAGCAAAAACTGTATCGATACGGCATTTCCGTATCGATATGCTCCTTATAACCGTACTAATACGCCCTTCCTGCGTATCGATATGCCCCTGTTTTTCAGTCACAACGGCTCTTTCTTCTTTGAGACAGGTACAAATATGATCATGACGGTACCGATACGGTGTGCAGTTGAGGAGCATTTATTGCGAGAAAAATGTAGCCCAACGGCTAGATTAATGACCTCAACCACCCAAACGGCTAGAATTCAATGCAAAGGTATAAAAGCAAATCTCCAAAGCTCAAGCAACAACTATTGAACCTTCAAGCAACATCCAAGCAATTATTCCAAATCCTTGAGCTTATAGAGTCAAATTTATGTACCGAACTTGTAAAATTCTTCATTGTTTATCTTTCTCTCAAGTTTGGGGAGTGTTTGTTTGTAATTGGGCAATTCATTGTCTTGTGAGAGATAAATTTATGATTGCCTATCCTTCTTTAATTGTAATTGTGAGTGAATTTGGTAAAGCTTTGAGTAGAAAGTTTAATTGGTTTGTAAGGTTGCCTCCTAATCTAAGAAAATGGGAAGAATCAATAGTGGATTGGTTGAAAATTCTTGTCTCAATTTTTCATTTATTCCTTTACTCCCTCCAAAGTTTTAATTGCCAATTCACCCCCTCTTGGCCATTTGCAAGTGTGTGATCAACTCAACACAATGCCCTTTCATAGTTGTTGTTGCTGCCCAGTACAGATGCTTTTGGTGAGTTTTTCTATTTAACATCTTTGAGGAATGGTTACTTTTCAAAGTGGAAGCCGAGTTCTGTAGGTTCAATCTTGGCAAGGTTGTTTTGGAATTGAGTTTATGCTTGTTATTTGTCTGTGTATGGTCTCTATGGAAGGTGTGTGAATCCTCATATTTGTATTATTGTATACATAGTTAGGGACACTTTTTTCCTCCAATTAGGATTAGGGAGGTTTTTAACGAGGTCCCTATCTATGTCACTCATATTCGGATATCTAATGTATTTTCTTTCAAAAAAACGTAACATTAGGTACCATTTTGCCAAAAATAATAGTTGGGGGTACCAAAATAGTAATATGAGTATAGTTAGGGTACTAAATATGTAGTTTTCGCTTAAAATATTAATCTAATATTTCTTTTCAATCTTTTATTGACAAATTAATACAAATATTTTTGAAAATTTTAAAACTTGAAAGTAGAGGTGGCAAATGGGTCAATCGGTTCGGGTTCGGTTCTGGTCATTTCGGTTTCGGTTATTTTGGGTCTGATATTTTCGGTTCGGTTTCGGTTCGGTTTTAGTTCGGGTCTATTGTGTTTCGGGTCATTTCGGGTCGGTTGATTTCGGTTCGGTTATTTTCGGTTCGGTTAATTTCGGTTCGGTTGATTTCGGATCGGTTATTTTCGGTTCAATGAGAGATCAGTCGTTTTTAATCAAATTTTTAGGTTGGTCAGATTTTTACACCCTATATATGACTTTATAAAGTCAATATATTTGACATTTTAGTGATTTGTGCGGCTGTTCATATTTTATCTTTCTTTATTTCTATTAATTGGGTCCATTCGGTTCGGGTCTATTCGGTTCGAGTCCATTCGGTTCGGGTCTATTCGGTTCGAGTCCATTCGGTTCGGGTCCATTCGGTTCAACTAAATTCGGTTCAGTTTCGGTTCGGTTTATTTCGGGTTTCGGATCAAATTTCGGATCAGATTTCGGGTCAATTTCGGGTTGATTTTCGGTTTCGGTTCGGGTCTGGGTTCGGGTAATTCGGTTCGGGTTTCGGTTCTCAGGTCAAGTTTGCCAGGTCTACTTGAAAGTACATAATACAAACATAGAAAAAATTTAGAGATTTAAATTTAATTTTAATTTTAGGTAAAAATATTAAGGAACCTAAAATAAAAATATAATTTAAAACTAAAAAATAAATATATTAAAAGTATCAGGTCGGGTACCCAATTACAAAAAAAATTCGGCACAGACCCGACCCAATTACCTGGAAAAATCTAGGGTTGGGTAATTCTTTTTTAAGAATTACTCGGATTTTTAAGGTTCGGGTTCGCGGGTCAACCGGGTCGGGTGTTTTTGAATACCTCTACCGAGCATGGACCCTAAGACGGACATGTATATTATTCAAAAAAAAATTATTATTAGATAAATTATTTTTAAAGTATTAAATAAAGGAAAATTCTACAACGCTCGACGAGCACCGTTGAGCACCACTAACGATGAGCACCGCTGAGCAGGGGTGTTCAAAAATACCCGGCCTGAACTACCCGACCCGTCGAGCCGCCTACCATATTGAAAATTACCGGGTATTTATTTGAAAATACCTGATTTTTCGGGCCGAGTACTCGGACCAAGTCATGTCAAAAAAATTTATAACCGGGTACCCGACCCGATAATTTTAATACTTATATATTTTAAATTTTAAATTCTATTTTTATTTTATGTTTCTTATTATTTTCCCCTAAAATTAATTTTAAATCTCTAACTTCTTTTTATACTTGTATTATATATTTGGGTAAACTAACCCAATGACCACCATACTATGGTAAATGTATTAAAATGACCACATTAAAAAAATCGACTCAATTGACCACCCAAACTATTGAAATTGGATCAATTAAAGCACCGGCCGTTAATGGGCTAACGGAAGGTGACGTGGCAGTTAAAAATTTAAGGATATAATTACACATTTGGTCCTTACTATTTACACATTCTTTCAATTTAGTCCTAATTTTAAACTAAATAAATTATTTTCCTGTCACCACCTATTTTTAGAGGAGAAAAATAAAATCCCCAAACCTACTCCGGATGGGAATTGAGCCTGGGTTTAGCTGGTTTATAGGCAACGCTTTAACCACTACACCAAGCACATGTTTGTGCTAAAAATCACCAATTGTATTATATGTCTTATTGCTTGTTACCATTCAAACTCATCTTCTTCCTCATCACTTTTGTTCTGCTTCAGTCTTTCGATGCCTCTAGAGTTGTCGAATGTTCGAATGGCACAGAAGACGACACAAAAATTCTTTAATTTGCCGTGTTCTGCCACTCGTAAATTTTCCATATTGCAGAAAACCTCAGCAATTGATAGTTCTTTCTTCCAGAGATTTCATTTAGCTAGTTATATATCAATGAGATGCTTTAGGTGGTATTTGAGAGAAGAACTATGTTGTTTGCTTGAATCTTCTTCAGAAGCTAATGAGCTATGGTAAACCCTGGCAGTATCAAGGAGTCTAAGCGCTTGCTTGTACGAAAAGATGGAAAATTAGATAATCAAATGATTAAAACTTATAATTATTTTCTTGTTTCAAATCTTTACTACTTGATTAATTTATTTTTCATGTTTCCTCTTTTCCATTGTTAGTACCAAACAAAGCCTAAGTGAAAATTTAATCCCTCTTTTGTGCCCATTACCATTGTGAATCATTGGATCAGACTTGTTGTTCCTCTCATCAAGATGTTGTTCATCGTTCGGATATTTTGAATGGTAACAAACAATAAGATATATAATACAATTGGTGATTTTTAGCACAAATATGTGCTTGGTGTAGTGGTTAAGGTGTTGCCTTTACAATAGCTAAACCTAGGTTCAATTCCAACCTAAAGCAAGTTTGGGGATTTTATTTTTCTCCTCTAAATAGGTGGTGACACGTGTCACCACTTGATTGGAGGATGAAAATAATTTATTAATCAAATATAAATAATTAAATTCCTCCAATAAGGTGTTGACACGTGTCACTACCTAATTAATTTATTTTATTAGTATAAAATTAGGATTAAATTGAAAGAATGTGTAAATAGTAAGGACCAAATGTGTAATTATACCCTTAATTTTTTAACTGCCACGTCACCTTCTGTTAGCCCATTAACGGCCGGTGCTTTAATTGATCCAATTTCAATAGTTTGGGTGGTCAATTGAGTCGATTTTTTTTAATGTGGTCATTTTAATACATTTACCATAGTATGGTGGTCATTGGGTTAGTTTACCCTATATATTTTTAAGTTTTAAAATTTTCAAAAATATTTATATTAATTTGTGAATATGAGATTAAAAAAATAATGTTTTGAGATAAATATTTTTAATACCTTCTTTTGTCGATAAACTTTAATATATATATCCAAATATTTCTCTCTTAAAACTAACCTTAAATCAATAATTTTTGTGTTTCCTATGTATTTTTTAAAAAATAAATAGATTTAAAAAATATATAAAAAAGTGAACCGGGATCCCGGTACCCGAATTTTGCGAGTACCCAGTTCTTATGGGCCGGGTCACGGGCCTACTTTTTGGTACCCGAAAATTGGGTACCCGAATATGAACACCCTTATCGTTGAGCACCACTAAATTAATTTATAAAGATTAAAAATTTAGAGGACTCAACGTATAATTATAAATTATTTAAACATATAATTATAAATTATTTAAAATAAAATATTAATTAAATTGTTTTCTATATATATTATTTTTATTTTTTAAAAATAATTGGATAAAATACCAACCTTAGTCAATTTAAAAAATAAAAATTCCTAAGCCCTAAATCATAAACCCTAAACTATAAACCCTAAATTATAAAAAACCATAAATCATAAACCCTAAATTGTAAACACAAAACCATAAATTATAAACACAAAATCATAAACCGTAACACTAGCACACCGTCCATCTCACTAGAACCCAATATCGAAAAATCTCATCTTCAACAAAACGAAGCAAAACTGGGTAAAAAAACCCAAAATTAAAAACTCGTCTTCACCAAATCGAAGCAAAATTGGGTAAAAAAAACCAAAAAATTGAAAATCATCCCATCTTCATCAAACCAAAGCAAAATCGAAAACCATTTCAATATTTCATCTTCACCCAACAAAAAAAATACACAAGTAAAAATAAAGAATTTAGGGTTTAGAGTTTAGATTTTTATGGTTTAGTGTTTATGGCTTAGAGTTATAGTTTAGTATTTCATGTTTAGGTTTATGGTTTAAGGTTTTTTAATTTTTAAATTGACTAAGGTTGGTATTTGATCCAATTATTTATTTTAAAAAAATAAAAATATTATATATATGAAAAATAATATAATTAATGTTTTATTTTAAATAATTTATAATTATATGTTTAAATAATTTATAATTATAAGTTAAGTCCTTTAGATTTTTAATCTTTATTAATTAATTTAATTGTACTCAGCGATGCTCATCATTAATGGTGCTCAGCGATACTCGTCGAACGTGATAGACTCATCCTAAAATAAATCATATTTTAAGCCTTCAAATTGGTGTCTCGTTGTAATTGCAATTACTATTAAGATATCTTGAGCGAGATTAGTTGTAAATAATTATATTTAGAGAGCTGAGATCTAAGGTAAGGTTTATTTGTCCTTCCAGGCTGTAAACTAACAGTACAAGTTTTGTTTAATTACTAATTAAAACAGATGAGCTGCCTTAATTAAAACAAACATATCGGCAAAATTTAAGCGTGAACGAATTAATCTTTCTGGTGAAAATAGGTGTTATTCTTTGTAGGAGATCTAGATTCGATCCGTTTTATATGTATGATGTGTGTGAATATATGACTTAAAAATATAACAAAAAATATTACAGGACTAAATGATAAAAAAAAAACTATGAACAAAGTTTTATACTATAATAAAAAATATTTTACTCTCTTTTACCAGGAAATATTTTGATACACGAACTTTGTAAATTTTACTTTATACAAATATATTAATTTTGAGATCCACAAATTAATTTAGTGGCTAAAAATACTCATATTATCGCATTTTGTATGAGTCTGAATCTTGACATGAGAATGTAATATCTCTCTATTCAATAAAAAATGTGTTTCTAATTTAAATAAAAGGAGTTAATTAATTTTTTATACAACTTATATACTAATATAACTCTTTTTACTAACAACCAGTTGGTCTAGTGGGATGAGTCACTAGTTCCTTCAAGTAAGGTCAAAAGTTTGAAACATGACGTTGTGAACGGAATAAATTAATTTAGAAGGGTTATTCTTGTAATGAACATTTGCAGTACTCAATTTAAATTAATTAGTCAATGAATTAGATATCAGTGGTTAAAAAAATATAATTGTTTACATATCCTGGCTGTTAACCTAACCTAATAGGAAACGAAATGATTAGAAATTAGTTGCAAGTCTTAATAGATAAAAATCCATGGATGGCATTGGTCGCAATCACATTGGTCCCATGCAAACGCGTTGGTTAGTTTAAGATCACACATGGTTGAAAACATGTACTTTGGCATTAAAAATTAATGCTAGGTAATGTGAAAACATCTCCATAATCAAACGATTAGCTTGTTCATAATATCATCTTTATTTTTTAAAAAGATTTTTCTTGTAAGCAAGTCTTAAATTTATTGTTTTTCCCTCAATTTTGTTTTTTTTATAATTATAGGAGAGATAAGGATTATTTATAGTTTGAACTCCATATTAAATATCAATGGATAATTAAATATTTGACAGGAATGTTGTATTTGTGACAGGGGCATATGCATATGGCTCCCATAAGGAGCATATGCATCCCCATTTTTGAGGAAAAATTTAAAAATATAGTATAATTCTTAAAGAAAATTTTATTTGCATACTCATTTATATATAAAAAATTGTATTAAAATTTTGGACCTCATTTTTAAGATTATGGATCTGCTTGTGACTCTACCAACTTTAATAAAAATATAAGATTATTATCAATTTAAACCATAAAACGGATAGATATAGTACATCACGATTCATACCAAAAATAATAATTATCGCATATGGAAAGTCTAGATGTGAAAACTAATTATCATCCACATATATATTAAATTATTGATTTTAATGCATTATCAACAAGATTAGGTCAATGAGCGCTCCGAAATTTTCGTGCGTTAACCTTGTTGGAAAAGATGCGGCGGTGGTTGTTGAAAACCCCATTGATGACTCGGTGGTTGTGGATGACGGCACCAAGGCCCCTTTTGATTTCCCACCTGCTATGGAACGACCAGGATCCCCTGTCCCTCCCGATGATCAGAGAGCAACCAAAAAAGTGAAAAACAAAGATGATCTCTCATGCATGACTGTGGGAGCAGGATGTGCAACGCATAGCCCTACTGAATTGATGGAGATAGATGACCGCAGCCCGGATGCTGAAACCCTGCGAGAAAACGAACCTAGGAATCCACCTTCACTCAAACCGACTTATGCTGGTGCAGTAACTGGATCATTAAAACTGATAACTTGCAATCCAATTATCCCTTCGATGGACGAGATTGTGGTTACGTCAGAGGATGTTAAAGTTGATAATTCAAATATGGTTCCCTCCATTAAGTTTTCTGAGCGTGTTCATGCTTTAATCAATGCTAGGATGAACAGGTCGGTTATAGTTCGGCTTCTTGGAAGGAATATTGGGTTTAGAGCTCTTCAGAATCGACTACCCGCATTATGGTCATTGACTGGTAACTTCCAACTGATTGACTTAGACAATGAATATTTCCTTGTCAACCTAGAGCAAGAGGAGGATTACTCGAAGATTCTAACTGGTAGACCATGGACCATCTTTGGAAGTTACCTCACGGTCCAACCATGGAGTCGGCCTTTTTCGACCTCTGAAAAACATCCAATACAAGTTGTTTCTTGGGTTAGACTGCCAGGACTACCGTTTAGATGCTATACTAAGGCATTATTTCGATGGATAGGAAATCTTATTGGCACAGTTGTCAAGGTGGACTATGATACGAATGTAGGGGAGAGGGGGCGCTTTGCTCAGCTAGCAGTTATTGTAAACCTTAATAAACCTCTAGTACCCAGCTTGAATATTGATGGATTCAATCAGAAATTGGAATATGAAGGCTTGAACTTAATTTGCTATAAGTGTGGAATTTACGGTCATACAAAGAAATGGTGTGGGAAGCAGGACATTTTGGAGGTGAAAAAGCAACTTGAAGTTAGTGAGACGAATGCAAACGATCGGGAAGTTTATAGGCCATGGATGCTTGCTTCATACAGGACTCGCCGGCCAAGGAAAAATAGTTCCAAGAAACTGGATAGTGGGGTGGTACAACCCCGGGAGACTTCACGGTTTCATGCGTTACATGATTTGAATGATGAGCCTGCGGTGGAGCCGTCTACTGTATCGAAGGGGAAAACGCCAATTATAGCGTATAAGGAAGCCACGTTTGTAAAACGGTCCGATATAAGCAAGATGGGTAAACGTAACGTTGGTGTCCCAAGTCAACCACTTAATTTAATGAGACCGCTGTCGACTCCTACACAAGGAGTGGGATCAAGAAAAGACATTGAATCAGGGTCGCAATGTTTGAATTCAACACCTTCGGTTGATACGGCAGCATTGATTGTTGAGGAAGGACGAGATCTTCATATGCAAGTTGGGGGTGATATTACAGATAACATGGGTGGTAAGCAACGTCGAAAGAAGGATCCGGTAAGCAAGGGCCTCCGAATCTGGAAAAATTCAGACTTCAAATTATCGTCTAAGCCTATACTGTCTGAATGGCTCAGTAAAGCTCCTGGGAAAGGAAGGAGTAGCAAGGCTATTGGTGATGCCCTTCCAACGAAGCTAACTTCTAATGGTGTTGAAAAGGAACATAGAGCTTCTGATACTAGTGACACGCGTCGTTTTCGCGTCAAAATAATTCTTTATTCTCAATTAATAAATAAAAGAAGTTAAATGTAGTAAAAGAGAAGTAAGGGTCGATCCCACAAGGACTAAGAAAACTTCCTGATTTATGTTCGCTTGATCGGTGAGCCAGGAAGAGAGTTGAATGATGTTTAAATAGAAAAGGGGGTGATTTGTAGAATTTAAGTAAAAATAAATATTGTAGAGAATATTAAAAAGAAGTGAATTCAAATAAAGATTAGTTTCGGGCTTTTGCTATGACTCAATTTCCTCAAATCATCGGAAAATGTTTTTACTTCAGGATTCACGTCGGTTACTTGCCTACAAGGATCAATCCTTGAGACTTGTTTTTTTTCTCTCCGGTAAACCGATAATCTAAAATCAATTTTTAGATTCCAGTTTTCTGGTTAGATTAACCGCGGCTATCGCTGTTAAAAATAAACAGTTTTAAAGTTCTTGGAAAAACCCGACTCGGATGTTGTTTTAATAACAACGGTTCCGATCTCAATTTTCTCTTAGTAATCAATTTACTAAGTGTGTTCCCAGAAAGTCGAATGTGCTTCAATAGCCAATCCTTCCTCCCACATATTTAACCAAAAACAACATCCTAACCAAAGTCAATCTTTAGTTTTGAAATCGTTTTGATTTTGAAATTAAGCTTAGAAAACCGAGAGAAAAAACCTGAAGTTACTTAAGTATTTTTCATCCCTCACGTTGAAATCGAGTCATCGCTTTAGCCTTTGGCTATGAAAAAAAAACTTTATTAAAATAAAATTTCCTAAGAACAAATAAAAACTAAGAACAAGAGATGAAAGATGTTTTTTTAAGCTTACCCCAAGGGGTATTTATAGCTTCCTAAAACCCTAAAAATACTCTTAAAATGATAAGAGATAATCCTAAAATATTTAAAATACAAGAGATAATTCCTAAGTGATAATAAATAAATCCTAAAATGCTTAAATTTAAAAATAAAAGATAATCTCCAAGCTTTAATCCAAATCTCGGCTGATAAGTGATCCGGAACGTGGCTGATAAGCTATCACGCGCTGCTGACATCACATCATCTTCTAGAAACCTGCTGACGTGTCGTCGAGTCAGCGCATTCATGCCCCAATTCATGCCCACTAATCCAACCATGAATCCAGAAAACTTGCAAAATCCAGCATTTTTAGCACATTTTCCAGAATCTGCTGCCCTGCACAGAAAAGAACAAAAAATCACCAGCTAAGCATCTTAAAACAACTAATCAAGGAGTAATTATTAATACAATAATGTATAATTTAAGCACTAGTCAAATTCCCCCTCACTTATTCGATGCTTGTCCTCAAGCATTTCTCAATTAGCATGCTAAAAACCTTAAGTTGCCAACTCCAATTTCATAGAATTCCCAAGATCTCTTAAATAAACTAAATCAAGTAAATGTTGAAATTTAAGACCAATCAATCATGACATAATCAATTAAGTGTAAATTTCCAAGTCATTTCAATCATCTACCAATTTCAATGAATACAAGACTTAGCTCCTCACATAGTTCACTATTTTCGCTCAAGTGTTTCGGGTGAAAGACTCGCTCAAGCCTAAACTAATCGACTCATTACCATAGGCTTGTAATTAGATCTAATCTCCACTACTTAATATGAAAATGATGCAAAAATCAAGAGGACTTTAAAATGGGTTGTAACGGGGTTAAGGTTCGGGTAGTATAAGGGTCGAAAATGAGGTTTAAAATTCAAGGCAAAGAAAAAAATTATCTCAAAGAATTATTCGAAGGGAAAAAGGAAAAAAATCAAATGACATCATTTTTTCATTCGAACTGTTTTTCTTTTTTTTTTCTTTTTTTTCGAAGCAAACTTTTTCTGTTTTTTTCTTTTTTCATTTTTTTTCATTCTCACTGTCCGAACAGTATATTCGAATCGAATAGCATATTCGAACTGCACTGCACAGTTCTGTAATTTTTATGCGCTGTATTTTTCTGCATTGTTCGAACAAAACTGCACTGATTTATTTTTCTGCACTGTGTTTTTTTTGCACTGTTCGAACCAAACTGCACTGATTTATTTTTCTGCAAAGTGTTTTTTTACGCACTGCACTGTTTTGTTCGATTCGAATCTGATTTTTTTCTTCTTTTCTCGCTTCAAAATAACCTTAACTTTGTCTGAAAAGTGTGACAAAAAGAGTGAAAAACAGAAAATTGGTTTGGATTAAATGATGTGGTAAACAAAGAAAATGACAAGGCTCAAAAATTAGTTCACTAAGGGAAAAATAAATAAAGGGTAGGCCATTTTTGGGAGAGAAAAAGGTTTAATCCTAATGCCTCTATCATATTAAAGCGTCATAATCAAAATGTGTAGTCTCAACAAGTATCGAGTTGCAAGTTCTAGAATGCAATCGATTAATTCGGCACACTCAATTGAAACAAAGAGCAAGAATAAAATATATGCTCATTAAGCTCAAAACTCACATGAAAGGTTTATTGAACTAAGTCATGCATCCAATTTAATCAACAAATTCATGAAATTACCGAGAAAAATTTATATCAATTAGTTATGTCATGCTATCTTACATCCTAAATTCAACAAGAACGAGATTCAATTCACAAAGAAACACAAAGAAATTAAATCAAACAAGAGATTGAGAACCAAGATTATCAACAATTCTAACCAAGAAATAGCTCAATTTCAATCGCAAATCATAAGTAAGAAAAATAATTTAACACAAATTCTACCCCCCTCACTTAGTCATTTCCTCACTTAGTCATTCTGTCCCAAAATGCATATCAAAATTAAAAGAGAAGGAAAGTAAGAGCTCCCTGAAATAGTTGCGGTGGCGCTATCCTTTGACGATCTCTAAGGATGATGGGTGTCGGGCGGTTGTGGCAGGCTTGCTCTCGAGTGTAGACCATGGCGGCGGTTGAACGGGTTGGTCGAAGGTTGAGGTTGTAAAAGAAGAATTGTGACTGGTTAGCTAAGTTGGAGGAGATGAAAATGATAGTTTGGTGGGAGGAATATTTTAACGAAAATAAAGAGAGAAAAGAGGCGATGAGTTATCACGTTTGATAAGGGGATAAAATTCAAATATAGGTTTTAAAAAAATTTCAAAAAAAGAAGATTTTAAAAAGGTTTTCAAATTTAAAAATGTGATAAAATTTTTCCATATTTTTCAAATTTTCCTTTATCAAGTGTGATAAAAAAATTATTTTAAAATAAGGATAAGAGATGTGTTTTAAAAATTAAGAGAAAATGGATTTTGGATTGGGATAAGATGATAAGCCATGGTCCAAGGGATTTGTCACCGTGTTTTAAATTCCTACACATATTCAACCAAAATTTTATTAACAAGGGATTATCAGAAAAATAAAATAAGATTAATATTAGATATAAATTTAAATAAATTAAAGTAAAAATTGGAAAGAAGCAAAATAAAATAAAGAAACAAATATATTTGATTAAAATAAAATAAATAAATTATAACGAAAGGAAATAAATGGGTTGCCTCCCATTAAGCACTTTATTTAACGTCGTTAACTCGACAATCTGGTCATAGATCAAAACAAACTTTAATCAGTAACTTTGCCGAAGTCCCCGGCAACGGCGCCAATTTGTGTAACCCCCTCGTCCCGGTCTGGCCGGTTGACCGGTCCGAGTGGGCCACACGGGGAAAACCGAGTGAAAACTCCCAAGGGAATTTCCCCTCGGTTAGCAACCCTATTTTTTTCATTTTAAAATCTTGTCTAAATGGATATTAAACCCTATGTGGTCAAACAGCGGAACAAGAATACAAGAGACAAACATTCGAACCCAAAACAGCAATTTAACAGCCCACTTTTAATCTTTTAAACAGGCCGTTTCGAAACGCCCTTGAGGCGTATCGAAACGCCTTGACCAGGTCAACTGTCCCAGAGCCTTTACAAGGGGCCGTATCGAAACGGTGGTCAACCGTTCCGAAACGCCCACGACGGTCAATATCTCGTGGTCAACGAGATTTTGACCGTTTCGAAACCTTCAGGCCCGTTTTGGAACACCTTTATCTCGTGAATTTCTCAAAATTCCAGTAGCCAAAACGTTCCGAAACGCGTATCGAAACAGGGGTTCCAGAGGCCAAACCGTATCGAAACTCGTTCCGATACGGGGTCCCTGAAGCCTACCCGTTCCGAAACGACCCAGCCCGTTTCGAAACGCGGGCTGCCTGCAACCTTTGAGAATCAGACTTGGGTGGATTTTAACAAGTCTAAAGGTCCCATAGGACTCCTAAAGCCACACAACACGAACAAACAAAGTCTAGAGGCGTACAACTTATGTCAAGCATACTCAAACACACTCAAGGCATAATTATAAACATTCATACATACATGGCAAATCACACAAAGCAGCCTTTCAACAAAACATGCTTGAAACATTGACAAGCAAAAGCATCATCCATCCCATAAGGGTTTACATACCATAGCAAGGTTAACATTCAAAGGCATACATTAAAAGCGTTAGGCAAGATTGACATGCTCACAAACCAAGTCAAGCATAACATCCAAAATCACAAATGAGTCATACTAGCTCATACAAATACCCTCTTGCCACATTGCTTAACCATTACAAAATTTATAACCGTACTTGAGCCTCACACTTGGAAAACCCTTCTTGCCTTGTTCCGAGCTAACACCACGCTAATGATCTGCATTGTTGAACATTGAGAGCGTAAGCTATAAGCTTAGTGAGGGTGCTCTAAAATGAAAAACAACAACAATGCAGGGTCCAAGCATGTTAATCCTAGTCTACATACATCAAACATAGGCATAATATCAAGTAGACTTAGCTAGTCTTTCAAGTGGCATATATGGTCTCTCATTCCTAACAAGCTTAAACATCAATATCATCAATATACAACAATACCATATATCACACTCACATATCACCATCATATATCACAATACATGATTTAAGTTTAATTGGCCACTTTAATTACCCCGATTGTGCGGATATAAACCTTGACAACACTTTACCTCGGTGGGATTCCACTCATCACCGGACCTTGCATGTGCGGGATTCCACTCATCGCCACATGCCCTACGGATGGGATTCCACTCATCATCCCGTAGAAATATATGAATAGCTTCCGGTGGAATGTTACATCACCGTACTCCTCCTTGATGACTTAACGCCATCAAGGCCACGTACGTTTTGACTCAATTTGTGTGCACACTATCCTAATGATCGATCATTTACAACCGGTAATTATTTTAGTGCCAATTATCATAACCACATCATATATATATCATCAACCACATTCATGCTCAATCTCATAGATGCATATCAAGATAAACTCACATCCATCAACCACAATCATAATAGCATAGTCAAACAAGCATACATGCATTCATGGATATCAATGGTTAAATCAACAACTTGAATTAACTATGAGTGGCCTACCAAGCACACTTCACACACACTCCCACTACACATTGCTCGAACCAAACTTTAAAACAAGTTAAGACCACTCACCGCCCTTCCTTAGCAATTCGAACCAATCCTCCTACGCACCCGGATTCGGTCCCAAAGCCTCTTCCACGTTTCTTCTTGCTTCTAGCCAAACAAAACATACACATTACTTCCCAATTCAAAGCTAAACTCAACCATCAATCTACTTCACAAACATAAACCAAATTTCACAAATTCTCAAATCTCATAATCTCCCAAAACTCAATTTTCGTGCTTCCCAAAACCCTTGCTGAAAAACCAATTTCCAAACATCCAAATGACTTCCAAAGCATCCCAAAACACCCTCATATCATAGGTATACCAACAGCCCTTCAATTCCAACCCTAAACCTCTCAAAAACCCAATTTTTCATACTTTAGAATTTGCCCTAAAGACCCACTACGAAAATTTACCCAAAATCAACCAAATTAAGATATGTTGTCTCTTTTATTATGATTAAACATAATCCCAAAACAATTCCTCAAAACAAATTGAAAACCCCCATCAAAAACCCAAATTTCTATATGAACCCTAATTTCCAAAACTCACTATTTTTGAAATCTAAAACAATAGATAAGTAGAGAATAGAGAGGAGGTTAAGAAAATGCATTTACCTTTTAATTTGGTGTTGAAATCGATTTGCAAGGCCAATGGAATAGTAACTAGGGTTTAGGAGTGTTTGAAAATGGGGGAGGGTTTTGAAATTGGGAAAGGAGAGAATGAAGAGGAAGATGACAACTTTTCCATAAAAGTTGTCTTCCTTTATTTAAAATTGGGTAAATCACAACTTTGGTCCCTCCCTCTTTATTAAGATTCAAATAGGCCATTTTTTCAAAGTTGGTTTATTTTAATTAGATTTTAATTGACCCGAACAACAACCCGGCTAACTCCTAGGCCCAAGACACGGGTGTTACAATTTGACACGCGTCGTTTTCGCGTCAAAATAATTCCTTATTCTCAATTAATAAATAAAAGAAGTTAAATGTAGTAAAAGAGAAGTAAGGGTCGATCCCACAAGGACTAAGAAAACTTCCTGATTTATGTTCGCTTGATCGGTGAGCCAGGAAGATAGTTGAATGATGTTTAAATAGAAAATGGGGTGATTTGTAGAATTTAAGTAAAAATAAATATTGTAGAGAATATTAAAAAGAAGTGAATTCAAATAAAGATTAGCTTCGGGCTTTTGCTATGACTCAATTTCCTCAAATCATCGGAAAATGTTTTTACTTCAGGATTCACGTCGGTTACTTGCCTACAAGGATCAATCCTTGAGACTTGTTTTTTTTTCTCTCCGGTAAACCGATAATCTAAAATCAATTTTTAGATTTCAGTTTTCTGGTTAGATTAACCGCGGCTATCGCTGTTAAAAATAAATAGTTTTAAAGTTCTTGGAAAAACCCGACTCGGATGTTGTTTTAATAACAACGGTTCCGATCTCAATTTTCTCTTAGTAATCAATTTACTAAGTGTGTTCCCAGGAAGTCGAATGTGCTTCAATAGCCAATCCTTCCTCCCACATATTTAACCAAAAACAACATCCTAACCAAAGTCAATCTTTAGTTTTGAAATCGTTTTGATTTTGAAATTAAGCTTAGAAAACCGAGAGAAAAAACCTGAAGTTACTTAAGTATTTTTCATCCCTCACTTTGAAATTGAGTCATCGCTTTAGCCTTTGGCTATGAAAAAAAAACTTTATTAAAATAAAATTTCCTAAGAACAAATAAAAACTAAGAACAAGAGATGAAAGATGTTTTTTTAAGCTTACCCCAAGGGGTATTTATAGCTTCCTAAAACCCTAAAAATACTCTTAAAATGATAAGAGATAATCATAAAATATTTAAAATACAAGAGATAATTCCTAAGTGATAATAAATAAATCCTAAAATGCTTAAATTTAAAAATAAAAGATAATCTCCAAGCTTTAATCCAAATCTCGGTTGATAAGTGATCTGGAACGTGGCTGATAAGCTATCACGCGCTGCTGACATCACATCATCTTCTAGAAACCTGCTGACGTGTCGTCGAGTCAGCGCATTCATGCCCCAATTCATGCCCACTAATCCAGCCATGAATCCAGAAAACTTGCAAAATCCAGCATTTTTATCACATTTTCCAGAATCTGCTGCCCTGCACAGAAAAGAACAGAAAATCACCAGCTAAGCATCTTAAAACAACTAATCAAGGAGTAATTATTAATACAATAATGTATAATTTAAGCACTAGTCAACTAGTCAGGAAGTGCAATCTCAGGTGGAACAAGGCTCAGAAAAATCACAGCCCCAAGTTGAGGATGTACATGATGGTTTGGGAGCGATGCCCTTGGATTCAGTTTTTGATATGTCACTGCAGTAAGCGGTACCTTTTCTTGTTTAATTTAATAATTATTAATATAATTTGTTGGAATGTGTAGGGTGTTGCAAGCCCACCTTTTCCCCGCCACTTTAGGAACTTTGTGAGAATCCATGATCCGCAGTTGGTTGCTCTTTTTGAACCCCGAATCAATGGCACTCGGGCAGATAAAGTTTTGGGCAAATTAGGCTTCCCGAATTTCTTTCGTGTGGAAGCCCATGGTTTTAGCGGGGGCATCTGGCTTCTTTGGAAAGATTCTTTATCGGTTAAGGTTGAGCGAATATCGAATCAATTCATTCATTGTCAGGTTCTGGTGAATGGGTCATCTAATTGGTTTTGGTTCACGGCTGTGTATGCTAGCCCAAAATTATCGATCCGAAAAGTACTATAGAGTCAACTCCGAGATCTTAATTCTGGAAGTGATGTTCCTTGGGCCTTAGGGGGAGACTTCAACTCTTCTTTGTGTAGTAATGAGAGAAGTGGTGATGCATGCATTGGCTCAGGAGTGAACACTTTTTTTTTTCTGATTTTGTGTTTAGCGAAGGACTTATGGATGCGGGATTTATAGGCCTTCGTTTCACTTGGAGACGTGGTGAAATCTATAAACGGCTAGATCGCTATTGGTGAATGAAGCTTGGATATCGAGGTTGCATGGTTTTACAGTGACTTACCTCGATCAATTAGGTTCAGACCATCAGCCGATTTTGTTGAAGCCCCATCCACGTCCAAGTTTAACAAAGAATCGTCCTTTCCGCTTCTTGGCTTGTTGGCAGGATCACCCTGAGTTCCACGATTTCCTTTCTTCTTGTTGGAATTCATCCTGATCATTGGAAAAAAATATTGAAGCATTTCGGTCTGAAGTTGGAGTTTGGATCCGTAATTTTTTTGGCAGTATTGAAGGAAAGAAAAGACGTTTAATGACCCGTATTCAGGGCATTGATCGTAGACTTGAGAAAGGCATCTTGCCGTCCCTTTCCCAACTGTGTTCTAAACTCGTCGCACAATTAGACCAAGTCTTGGAACAACAGGAATTGTTGTGGTTCCAATGTGCCCGCACGAGCTGGATTTCTTTTGGTGATAGGAATACTCGTTATTTCCATGCATGCACCATGATTAGGCGCAAAAGGAATCAAATCACTACCCTAAGAATACAAGATGGAACATGGAGTTCCAATCAGAAGCAACTCCAACGTTAGGCAGTTTCGTTCTTTAGTGAGTTTTTTACGACTCAGTCAATGATGCTATGGGTTTTTCCTATTGTCGGTTGCTTCCAGCGTCTGACCTTAAAGGAACAACAGCAGCTTAACTTACCGGTTGTGGATGAGGAGATAACTCACATTGTTTTCTCAATGAGTCCTTTGGAGGCCCCGGGCATAGATGGTCTTCATGCGGCCTTTTATCAGAGGATCTGGGCACTAGTTAAGGATGGAGTGTGTGCTTTTATAAAGGGGATATTTTTATCGGGATCTTTTGACGCCACCCTAAATCGCACCTTACTTGTTCTTATACCAAAGGTTGAAAGCCCGAAATTTATCTCCCAATTTCGTCTTATTAGCCTTTGCAATGTGTTGTACAAAATGGTAACGAAGATTATTGTAGCTCGCCTAAAGTCGTTCTTACCATGCTGGATTGCCGAAAATCAAACTAGTTTCGTGCCAGGTAGAGCTATCACGGATAACATTATTATCGCCCAAGAGGTTATACACTCAATGCGTAAAAAGAAGGGGAAAATATGTTGGATGACCTTAAAAATTGACCTCTAAAAGGCATATGATAGGCCCCCATGGAAGTTTATTCATGAGACACGTGTGAAGTTAAATATTCCTATTGCTCTAATTAATTTAATAATACATTGTGTTACATCAGTATCTACGCAAGTCCTTTGGAATTGATGTGTTTCTGAAACCTTCAATCCTTCCCGAGGCATTCACCAAGGTGATCCGCTTTCTCTATATCTTTTCATTCTTTGTATGGAATGTTTAGTGCACGCAACCCAGGTTGGAATTGTGTTGGGTGCTTGGAAACCGATTAAATTGTCGCGTAAGTGACCCCAACTCTCAAATCTTTTCTTTGCAGACGACCTCGTTATATTTGCAGAAACATCACTGGAGCAAGTTGATATGGTTAAGCAAATTTTTGTTAACTTTTGTGCTAGTTCCAGGCACAAGGTGAGCGCAGCTAAATCTCGAATTTTCTTTTCGGCCAATGTGCCAAATGGAGATAGGGATATGATTTGTCGTAGATTGGTTTATGAAGAGGTTGACGATTTGGGGATGTATCTTGGAGTGCCTCTTATACATAAGAGAGTTATGAAGGCAACTCATGGTTATTTAATCCAAAAAGTTTGGTCCAAATTATCCGGGTGGAAGGCGAAAAATTGTTCTCTGGCAGGGCGAATTATTTTGCCCAAATCTGTCCTTTCATCTATTCACAAGTACACAATGCAATCTGTTCTCCTTCTGATTAATGTGTGCAACGAAATTGAAGGGCTCATTCGTAGGTTCCTTTAGGGTGGATCTGATGAGAGGAAGGGCGTTTCACTTGTTAATTGGGAGGAGGTGTGTAAACCAACTACTGAAGGTGGTTTAGGTATTCGTCAGATTTTCGCTCAGAATAAAGCATTTCTTATGAAGGTGGTTTTCAACTTAGTTACCCAGCTAGATTATCTCTGGTAAAAGTCTTACGATCCAAGTACAAGTGGCCACAAGATCTTCCGGATTCGATTCATCAGCAAGGCGGATCTCGTTTATGGCAAGGACTCAGCAAAATTTGGGAGGAGGTTAAACAGGGACTCATCTGGAATATCGGTAATGGATGGAACGTTAAATTTTGGCTCGACTCTTGGATCATGGATGTTGGTCCTTTAATTAACCATGTGTCGAATGTTGCAAGTATTCAAAACTTAGACTGTGCAGTATCAGATATGGTGACTCCTCAAGGGGAATGGGACTGGGAGGCTTTCTCCCACGTTATCCCCACTAGCATTTCTCTGAAATCGCAGCATTGAAGCCCCCACTGGCTACAACGTTAGATAGTTTGCATGTTTAAAAGTGGGATCCTTTGCATTCCTTTTCAGTACGCTCTGCGTATTTGTCTGTCACGGCTTGTGGCTCGCCTAATGCTAATAGCAACTGGTCCCTCATCTCGAAATTCAAAGGATCGCCTAGGGTAAGGATCTTTATATGGCTGGCTTTGCACGATAGAATAATGACTAAACATGAATGAACCATGAGGCATATACCGGATGACGAAAGCTGTGATTATTGTGGTGCAGTAGTGGAGGATACGCTACATGTTTTGAGAGATTGCCAACTGCTTTAGCTACCTGGTCCACGATAATCAAGCCCAGAGAAATTGGAAGCTTTTGTTCCTTACATCTCTCCAAGTGGTTAATTGTGAATCTTCAAAAGGGTTGTCGTTTTCCTTCATGCACGCAGAATTGGGATCTCTTGTTTGGCTATATTTTATGGCACCTGTAGAATTTACGGAATTGCAGGTTATTTGATCCAGGGAATGATTGGCTACATAAGCCTTTGGTGACGCGCTTCCGCAGAATGGTTGAGGAAGTGACGACAGCGAGGACTCAGAGCGGTGCTGCTGGTTTAGCGAACGGTTCAGGTGTTTGTCGTAGAATTGAGCGATCTTTTTCCTCCACCTAGGATTAGGGATGTTTTTTTAACAAGGCTCGGGCTTTACTTCCCCTTATTAATCAAAAAAAATTATTGATTTTAATATATCAAAATATAAAGAAGAACATAATATTTTACATTATATTTGGAGGAGGAATTTCGAGGTGGAGATTCAGTTTTATCAAAGTTTTTAAAATTATAAAAATGAAATTCTTTTGATAAAAATAATAGGTGATTTTAAAATTTATAGCAAATTATTTTAAAAATTCTCACAATTTTATTTTATTTAATTCACCTAATTACGAGAAATTATATCATGTTAGAAAAATGGTGTAGTAATAATCCAAGAATAATATAATACCGTGATGAAAATAAATAATAATAAATTAAAAACAAAACCTGAAATCAAACAGAGTTAAAAATCGGAAGAATTTTTGTTGAGGCATGTATAAATAGTTTCCTTAAGATAGATTCATCCTCTCTTTGGTGCTTGAGTAATGTTGGACGTCTATCTCCCAGGATACAACAACAAACGTTCACAACAGTAACATAATTGCAGTAAACAAGCGAACTCAATCTTGCCTTCCTCTATCACCGGAAACCAAAAACGTTTTTCAAAGTTGTTGAATTTCAAAGATGTTGTGATTGTAAGTTGATGTGAAAAATGAGGGTTTTCCTTTGAACCTAGTTCTTGGGATCTCCAATCAACTAGGTAGGGTTTTCCTTCACGTAGCGCCTTAAATTTTTATGGGCTTTAGTCATATCCCTTTCGATGTTTTATCAACTTGATATCGATTTAATCATTTGGTTAGCAGATCTGCAATGTTATCTTTTGATCTTAAAAAATCAATAGAGATAACTCCAGTTGAGATCAGTTGTCTAATGATATTATGTCGACGAAGCTTGTGTCTCGACTTACCATTATGTTTTATGCTCTACCAAATGTTGCTTGGTTATCACAATATATATTGTAGGCACATGCTTTAACTATTTTAAAATATCCTCCGAAATATTTTTTTGATATTCAGCCTCTAGCATATAGGTTAGAAAATCTGATTCAAAGGATTTTCCACTATTGCCATTTTACTTGTTGTTTTTTGTTATGCATCGACATCAATCTCATGTTGAAAGTCTTAACAATTTGTATTAATAGTCTATATAGTTCGTTTCATTGAACTTGACCAACTTCCTTGGTCTTACAAAAGAATAAGACATTTTTAGATTCCATATCGTATTCTTGTGAATTTCAAGATTCTTTGATTCATGCAAAAGAAATTATATGCATTATTATGTCAAACACAACCAATTATCATAAAAACAAGCACTTGAGAAGGATAATCCATGGTAAAGAAATTCTTTCATTTTCATCACCAACATCATTACCATTATTGTTATGGAAAACATAGTCAATGAAAATACAATCCACCATTTTAGACTCTATTTTCATTTGCTTCGGTAAATGAGCCATTACTTTGGTAAGACACCCCTACACTTTCAAGTAGTTGTAGGAAGGTTTTCTACCTTTTCATAATTCATATGATGTTTTTTTCTTTTTTTTGTGACACCTTATTTAAAAGGTAATATATTGATAACACTGCTTCCTCCACATGTTCTGTGATAACCTAGAACTTCTCCTCATTCTCATAATATTGTGCACTTCATAACGTGCATTAGATAAGCCTTTGAGAATGCAATTACGATATAGGAAATCAGAGTGCTTCCATGACTTGGCAACGATGAAGACGGTAATAACATGAGTACTTCCGTGTCTTGGCAATGTTGAAGGCGGCATCAACATCTACATCATCCTCTATAATAATAGGAGGAAAAACATAGTCAAATAACACTTTCTCATTACCATGTTTTGAAAATTTCTCCACAAGCTTTTCACTGTGGCTCATAGTCATTGGCAAGGTTTAAATTTTCGTTCAAAATCGGAGTCAGAGTAGAGACTATAACATCATACTGAGAACTGAACGAGTTCTTGGCTTATGCCACGACAAAATCACAAACTAAATGTCATGTCATAATTATGAATCTAAAATAGAAGTACAAAGAAAACACAATTCTGTTCAACTCTAAACACAAACAAATGTTAGTCTCAGAAATAATTTACTAACAATAATAAAATTTCTCTTATATTTAATTTTCAACAGATCTTGAAACTCAAACCAAAATTTGAGAGCTATTTGATTTGGAAATTTCTCATCCACCATCATCAATTTTTTACTTCTCAAAATTGCAACCTTCATGTTGTCTTTACATATTTCTTAAGAAAATTATTAGTACTGTAATTTTTATAATGGTTAAAACCATTTGATACATACCATAGAAAAATAAACCATAAAAATTCAGTATTTTAAGAACACAAAACCAATAACGATATATAATCCGCTTTTTCACTGGGACACTTGATGGGTTCATATATATATACTTGCATTGTGGTCTATAAAATAGTCGGCATATTTAACCAAGTGCATAACTTCAATATTTTGAATAGTCTAAAGGTGATTACAAGGTAGTATATGTTCATAGATATTCTTAACCCTTTGATAATGCCCATGTACCTTGTAGACAGAGCAAGCATAACTTTAAAATTAAAGGCAACGTTAATGACACTTTTTTTTTTTTGAATATGCTGGTGCGATGCAAGGGTAGCATCTGTTCAACTTTCTTAGTCTTTTCAACGTTAATGACACTTTTAATTTCAGATTCATGCATTACCGATTAATGCTTCAAAATAATGTATCATACAACTTTCATTTTTTTTCTTCCTGTATGAACTTCGAATCACCATAGTTACGGTAATATGACCGCCTTGGATTAAAACTTAGAACCTGTCATCAGATTGTTAGAAAAATGGTATAGTAATAATCCAATAAATAATAGGATATCGTAATAAAAATAAATAAAAATAAATTAAAAACAGAACTTGAAATCGGACAGAGTTAAAAATCAGAAGAATTTTTGTTGGGGCCTATATAAACTATTTGCTTAAGATAGATTCGTCCTCTCCTCGGTGCTTGAGTAACGTTTGAAGTCTATCTCCTAGGATACAACACCAAACGTTCACAGCAGTAGCACAATTTCAGTGAACAATCGAACTCAATCTTGCCTTCCTCTATCACTGGAAACCAAAAACGTTTTTCAAATTTGTTGAATTTCAAAGATGTTGTGATTGTAAGTTGATGTGAAAAATGAGTCACAACAATGTTTTATATTGTGGATGAAAAATAAAACCATTTGATTAAAGGATTAAACCTTTTGATGAAAAGATTTGTTGAAAAGTTAATAGATATGATTGAACGGATGCAACTTTAAGCCAATAACTAATGAGTCTATTCACCAAGTGACACAACTTATTATTATCATGTCTATTCACCAAGTAGCATGACTTAGCATCAATATTATTCAACCAATATATATAATTTTTCCAACATATCATAGTCCTGTCCCGCCACGTCATCTATGGTCCCAACCAATAAAAATCATCCATTTCATTAACTTTTTCCATGTCATCTTTTTACCAAGTGAATATTCGCATGGTACAACTGTTTTTTAAATTTGATTTAAAGTAAATATGAGTGAAGATTCACTTGGTAAAAAGATGACATGAAAAAAATTAATGAAATGGGTGATTATTATTAGCTGGGACCATGGATGACGTGACGCGACGGGCCTATGATGTATTTTCTCGTAATTCGGCTTAATCTGTTAACCAAACCGACCGATTGAACACCCCTAATAATAAATGTATCGCTTATTTTTTTAAAATATATGAGTTTTATAAAAACAAATATAACATGAGTATTTATCATGAGTCTACCTTTGTAATTTTTTTGTATGAACCACGAGTGTCCCCTACCAATATGTTTAGCAGTTTAAGTAGAAATTATTTCGCCGAGTAGCGTAGGATCACAAAGTAGATAAAACTTTCTCGTCAAACATTTAATGTTGTTGTATTCTTCTACTTGAATTTTTTTTTACTAATAATATGCCAAATAATTATCGTTATTTAAATATAATATAATATAAAAACACAAATTATCGCCATTTCTAGGTTTATTACTTTTCTACTTAGACAAGTAACTTTGCACTAAACATTTAGTGCAAATAGAAACCTAATTGTCACGGACCGCAGTTTGAGTTCGAGTCACATGCTCATTTAGCTGCTCAAGAGGTTCTGAGGTAAATTTTGGGCTTGAAGAGATCATCGGACTTAGCCCGATCCGTGGAGGATTCTAGAAGACACAACCACTTTAACCTATGTAAACTTTCCTTGCAAACATAAGATTCTCTTTCCCTGGATAGAAGATTTATTCTAAGAAATATTTTTATTTTGTACCATTGTGGTTGGTGTCTTCGATCATATCTGTCGATGTAAATTATTAGGGACTGTCAGATGTAGGAGGACTCAACTATAAATACAGGCCTTCCCCACCTCATTTTGTATCAGCTATCTTCTGAATAATCAAGGCATTTACTCTAAATCCTTTGTGTTCTTGAGTTTTCTTCAATTTTATTTCTTTGGTTTACGAGGCCATTCTTTCTAGTTTGCTTCTGCATAGAACGATTCAGGGTTTGAGTGCCTTGGAAGAGTTTGATCTTTCAGAGTGAGAATTCAGGCTTACTTAGGCGTTTGTCTAGAGAACATCGCCTAAGGCTACATGGTTTGCTAGATCGAAATTCTAGCCATGTGACAAGTGGTATCAGAGACAAGGTTCGAGTGAAGGCACTGATCGAGATGACACTACCATAAGAAGATGTTGCAACGAAGGAGGGCGTGGAGACCCAGGCTGACAAGACCAAGAGGGCGTGTTCGAAAGATATCCTCACGTCATTAGAAGGAAAGATAACCCGACTTGAGAAATCCGTGAAGAACTCAGGTGAATGACTCGACATGGTTGATACATGCTTCGAGGAGCAAGACAATAAGAGGGACCATCTAAAGGGAGAGATGGATGAACTTCTGAACGATTTGTTTGAGAAGGTTGGTAATAGAGAAGATGCGCTTGAGGCCGAGTTACAGGTTGTGGAGATGGAGATGGAGATGGAAGAGATGAAGGCAAATCTATTTATGTTCAAGGTTTGCATGAATAATGGAGCAGCCCCCCACTATATCCAAGCCAATAAAGGACATCCCAAAGCCAAAAGAGTTCAAGGGGAACATTGGCTGAAGATGTTGAGAACTTCGTGTGGCGCATAGAGTAGTACTTTAGGGCTATGGGTATCAAAGATGATGTGGAAAAGGTACACATTACTTCTATGTATTTTTTACTGGCGTCGCTCTTTTGTGGTGGGGATGCAAATGCTCTAAAAAAAAAGCAAGGACATTCCTATTGAGACATGGAAAGAGTTTCAAGTTGAGTTTAAGAAACAGTTCTATCCGAAGAACGCTCAACGTGGGGCTCGAAGGAAGTTTTGGTAACTAAAACGTGATGGTTCCATCACAGACTATGTTAATCAATTCACCGAGCTCAAGCTCTAGATTCCAAGCTTGAGTGAAGCGGGTCTTCTTTTACTTCACGGATGGACTTCAAAGATGGGCCCAAATGGAGTTAGAGCGGAGGGGAGTTGAAGAACTTCCCAAAGCATTGACCGCAGCAGAGTCCATAGCTCAGTTTGAAGTTAGGAAGTCCAAGTCTTCCAAGCCTCGTGGACATGGAAATGGTGGGGGGGGTAAGGACGAGCATCAATCCAACGATGGTGACCAAAAGCTTGTGTCTCGAATAACCATGAGAGAAGAATAATCAAGGACCCGTAAAGTGATACCATTGTGATGGTCCACACTTGGGGAAAGACTGACCCAAGAAAAGCCGCCTTGATGCCATCGTTGATAGGGACAACGAACAAGAAGAAGGAGAATGTGGACTTGGTACGATTACGAGCTTCAAAGCAACCAAGTTGAGGGTAGAAGTGAAGCAATTGAAGTGTTACCGATACAAGGGGTCTCATTTATTGAAAGAGTTCCCGGATCGAGGCAAGCCATCCAAAGAGGATGACAAGCCCGAGAGCAGTGAGGCTTTGAAGCTTGGTTCGATGTTGTTGAGTTTTGCCAAGGCAAAGATGTGTCGAAAGCATAGAGGGCTGATGTACTTAGACATCAACGTTGTGGCTCAAAGAAGAAGTGCTCTTCTGGATATAGGAGCACCTCACTTGTTCGTGTCGAAGAAAGTTGTAGACAAGCTTGCTCTAAAGGTTGAAGATTCAACCAGAGTGATCAAGAGCGTGAATTTCAGAGGTGTTCAAACCGTGTGAGTGGCACGAGGCATGGAGTTGCAAGTTGGAGAATGGAAAGCAAGGAAACATTCGACGTAATTCACTTGGATGACTATGACTTTGTCTTCGGTTTAGATTTCCTTGGCCGGATTAATGCACTAATTGTTGCTAAGATATTTATTTTGATATAACTCAATGAAAAATATTTTTGGACTTGAACAAATATTGCAAAATTAATTCAAGGTCCATAAAACTTAAAAAATATGTTTAAAAATGTTTTCTAAGTATTTTGACTCATTCCCCAACTTAAAATGTTTTCATAAAGTCAAAACAATTTAATTCTTGAAAATGCTAGACCAAAGTTTCTAAACTTTACCAGAAGTTTCGAAACTCCCTTTTACAAGAGTTTCCATACTTCTGCAGAAGTTTCTAAACTTAGATTCTAGACATTTTTCAAGTTTCGACACTATAGAGTAAGTTTCAAAACTTTGTGCTCCAACGGTCAAATTTTCAAATCTAACTCGAAGAGTTTCGAAACTCTTTGAGTAGTTTCAAAACTTATATGCATGTGAGCATTGAATGCTCTGTTTTAAAGTTCTCCATCGACTCCAAATCATCCCCAACGTCCACACTTTAAAAGAAGACTTGGGACACTTGAAGATGGTTAGAGAGCACATCCAAGCATAACGATCAAGAGAAATTAGCCTTAGAGTATTATTTCCTTATTTCTCTTGTATATAATTTATAGAGTGTTTAATTTTTTTATCCTTTGTACTCTTGTGAGCTTAAACATTTGTGTAAACACCCACCTTGTGAGGTATTTAGTTTACCAAACAAACCTTGTAAAAGGGAGAGATTATAGTTTAGCCTAAGTAAAAACTAAAGTGGTTCTTAATCCCTAAGGTGGATGGTGTTTTGACTTTCGGCGAGCCCAAGGTATCTTCTAACTCAAGTGAATTAAATTCATATACATTTGATGAGTTACAAGATGCTTTCGATGAAATATTTTTGAATTTGAGACCATGAATTCCAAATTTAAGAAAATAATTTCTAAACTTGAATTTGAAAATGATTTTCTTTTGAAAACCAAATTGGATTTTGAAAACCAAAATGAGATTTTGAAAAATGATTTAGTGGTTTAAAAAATGAGCAATGGAGTTTTAGAAAAAAAATCTTGATTTAAAGGTTAAGCTTGAAGCTTAGCAAAAGAAAAAGAAATTATTTTTAATAATTCATCTTGTCACATAATGGCAAAATGCTCACATTGCCATTATCATGGTCATTCCTTGCATACTTTTCCTATAGAGAATAGAAAATCTTATAGGATTAGACAAGTATGAGTTCCTAAGGGAACTAGAGACGTTGAGATTAATGTTAATGGACCCAAAGCAATTTGGATACCAAAACCCAAGTAATTGTCTCTTGTAGGTGTGTTGGAGCAAATTAAAATAAATGCAAAGACATGGAAATGCTCTAGTCACACAAGTGAAGAAAATGGGTAACCCTTAAGCTTAATGCCTTTAATCCTATATTTTTGGTTATCTATTTTTGATTGTTTATTGTTCATGCATATATGTGTTTTTATCTCAATATCTAAACAAGCATGACATTATTTAAGAGCTTTATGCATATAAGTCTAATGGGGGAGCTTTTAAATTGATTTTATCTTGAAATTTAATATCTTTTAACTCTCAAGAATGTGAGTTAAAATTTTTAAATGGAATGATTTGATTAAGGGGGAGCTTTTGTTTTAAAATGATTTATCTTACTCTCCATTGTTGTTTTTGAACTTAAATGATTTGAATTATTTTTTATATAAAAAAAATGGGAGAGATAAGTTTGAAAATTTTAATTTCAAAAAGAAAAAAGGAGCTTCAAATATTTTTCTAAAAATAATTCTCTTTTTCTAAAATTATTTTAAGGGGGCTTTTCAAAAACAATTTTCAAGTAGTTTCGTTATATCAAAAAGGGGTGATTGTTGAGATATTTATTTTGATATAACTCAATGAAAAATGTTTACAGACCTGAACAAATATTGAAAAATTAATTCAATGTCCATAAAACTTGAAAATATGTTTAAAAATGTTTTCTAAGTGTTTTGACTCATTCTTCAACTTAAAATGTTTTCATAAAGTCAAAACAACTTAATTCTTGAAAATGCTGGACCAAAGTTTCTAAACTTTACGAGAAGTTTTGAAACTCCATTTTACAAGAGTTTCCATACTTCTACAGAAGTTTCTAAACTTTTGATTCCAGAAAATTTTCAAGTTTCGAAACTTTGGGCTCCAACGGTCAAATTATCAAATCCAAACTCGAAGAGTTTCGAAATTGTTTGAGTAGTTTCAAAACTTATACGCAGGTAAGCATTGAATGTTCTGTTTTAAAGTTCTCCAACGGCTCCAAATCATCCCCAACGGCCATAAACAGCTAGTAGCTCATTCCACACTTTAAAAGAAGACTTGGGGACACTTGAAGATGGTTAGAGAACACATCCAAGCATAATGATCAAGAGAAATTAGCCTTCAAGTCTTATTTCTTTATTTCTCTTGTATATAGTGTATAGAGAGTGCTTAATTGTTTTTATCCTTTGTACTCTTGTGAGCTTAAACATTTGTGTAAACACCCACATTGTGAGGTATTTAGTTTACCAAACAAACATTGTCAAAGGGAGAGGTTCAAGTTTAGCCTAATTAAAAACTAGAGTTGTTCTATCTTAGCCATTGAATAGATATGGTTGTAAAGGTTTCCTCTTTAGCCTATAAAAAGAGAAGAATTCATAGTGAATTGAGAAATCATTAGTGGTGTGCTAAGGTAGTGGATGTAGACTCGATTGGGTAGTCGAACCACTATAAAATCATCGTACAAATATTGTGCACATTTTTCGGTTTTAGCCAATTCTGTAACCCCCTAAATCCGGGCAAGAAGAAATGGGTCGAATCTAGGAAGTCGCGATTGAAAACTTGTCCCTCAAGTTATAAATATTAGGTTTAAATATTTTAAAGTACAAAATTATTCTTAAAGGTAAATATACTCATTAACACTGCCATTGTTATAAAATGTAATCGTATAAATATAATTCTGATAGTTTGATTAAATATCTGAAAATAGCTTTATAAATGCATGCATTTAATGAGACCCAAATTATAAACAGCCCCAAAGTCCGATTACATAAATATTCCAAAATAATATTAAAATAATAGTCTGAGATACTCAAAAGAGAAAATACTAAATGATAAAATATCTGAATAAAAACGAGAAGCTCTAAGTACCAAGTCGCCTAAAAGAGTCTGAATATCAGAAAGAGAAGAACTATAGGTGTGTAAGCTAAAGAGCTTAGTGTGTCTCTAATGTGCAAGCAATTACAAAGCAAAATATTATTTTTATTTTTCGATAAAGTCTTTTCTGAGAACACAACAAAACCGAATCATGATGATATGATGTCTGATGCTCACGAAGACTCGATACCTAAACTCCGATACACTGCCTAAAGAGTAAGGTTCCCTAGAACCTACTCTCTCCATCTTCACCATCCGAAGTGGAACTCCAGCCCGAAGGCTGGAACCACTGATCCGAAGCGGAATTCAGCCCGAAGGATAAAACCACTGAACTTCCTCGAACAAATCCCGATCCATGTACACACACTAATATGATGCTGATTTTAAAATCCGAGTCTCATTTGAAACTTGAATTGTTAAAATTCAAGTTGCATAAATCTATAAATACAATGTTTCACAATTTGATAAATCTGAAGTTTCATAATTTTGAAAATCTGATATCTCATAGTCCAGTAAATCTGATTTTTTAGTTAAATCATAGTATGACATGTTATGTGTGATGTCTGAAAGCATTCACCCAATCACAATAGAGTATGCACAAAAAATGTATAAAAACATTTACTTATAATAATACCATAAGTAGCACATAAATTTATAGCACAAAAAGAGAGACACCTTTAATCAACAAAAGCTCTAATGTCGAGAAGCGCGAACATCATGCTCAGATCTAAGCCAATTCAGAACCTACGATGATAACTCTACATTAATAAATATTTCTATCACTAAGCCACCACTAAAACATAAGAACTAAACTAAAGGTATACTCACGTAAAAGCCTCGAAGAACGTACATAACTTGTCTGAACAAGATGAGGTAATTCGTCGACCTCAGAGTCGATACCTAAACACGAGGATAACTCGGTCAATCCAATATTCAATTCAATTGAAAAATACTAAATACAAATTAATTGTAAATATCAAAATAGAGCTTTTCGGTTCAAATTTGACAAAACGAGCAACGGATTCGGACTCGAAACATTGAAAAAGGTTAAAATAATGATTGTCTAAAATAAATCAACTTTAGTCAAAGGTTAAAGTCAACTCTGACATAAAGTCAAAGTCTACGCCGACTTGGCTGGCCAACAATCAACTAGTCAAAGGGGTCAATAGTCAAACGTTCAACTAGTCAACTACCAGTCAAAGGTTCACTCGGTCAGAGGTCAGATTGGTCAAAGTCAACACAGTCAAACGTTCAACTAGTCAACTACCAGTCAAAGGTTCACTCGGTCAGAGGTCAGATTGGTCAAAGTCAACGGGTCAAGTTCTAGTTAAGGTCAACTCGAATTGGTCCGATTCACTGATTTAGTTCTGGTCACGGTTTAGAACCGGTTCGGTTCTCGACTCAGATTTGAATCCAGTTCGGTTCACTAATGCAGATTGGGTCAAATGTTCACATGAATTGGCTCATTCAAAAAGGGTCTCACACCAGCTCACTATTAGTTGCTCTCATCCAACTTTGGGCTTTAAGGAAACAGGCCACTCGGTTGTGGGCTTACCATATCAGATACACACCCAACACCATTTTTGTAACCAAAAACTAGGGTTTGTTAAGCCCTTGGCGTCGCAGCTGCGATGAGATAACGGCAGAGACGAAGGTGGCGACGGCGGATCGTCACGGTGCACAACAGAAGTCCCAAAAGGTTGATTCCGACAAACACAAACAGAAAATAAGTTTAGAAGACAATAAGTCTAAAGGAAAACGAACAAATCAAAAGCCAAAAGGATTACCCAACGGTGGTTTCGATAGATGGGGGCAGAGAGCACAACAACGAATGGTGGCGCAAGGAGAGATTCAAATGGTTCTCTTCGTTCTTTCACCAACGGTTGCCGACACAGATAATCTAGAGGTTGGGCTTTGCTCGCGACATCATAAGAAAGATAAATATGTGGTCGGTGTTGCAGATGGACAATGCTAGGCCAGTGGTCTGAGCACAATTAAAAATGGAAAGGGTGAGAGTGAAATGAAAAACGAGAGAGTGATGGTGACTGAGATAGAGAGAGCGACTACAAATAATATGGAGAAAACCCTACGTTTTGTATTGTGATAAAAGGGTTTAAATGCTCAAAGCATATGGATAAATTCCAAAAGAAGAGTCCCAACTATTCTCGCATTACAAAAAGGTCATTAAAGTTCTGATTTTACTCAATTTGGTCACTAAAACGGATTAAAGCTCAATCTAATCCTTGATTCAATTAGGGTTTTAAGATTTAAAATTCCCAAATTATTAGGGTTTTGAATTAGGGATTTTCACATTAGGAATTTTCTGAATTAGGGAAATTTTGGGGTGTTACAAATTCATTCGGGAAGAAATTTCAACCCTCTTGGCGAATTTGTTTGATCTATTTCGAGCCTTACAATTGTCCCTGTAACCCCCTCGCCCCGGTCTGGTCGGCTGACCGGTTCGAGTAGGCTACACGGGGAAAACCGATGTGAAACCCGTTAAGGTCCCACCTCGGTTAGCAACCCTATAATTTTTTTTAATTAAATCTTGTCTACATGCGTATTATTTCCTAAGTGATCACGACAGAGGAAAACATCAAAAAGAAAACACAACCGAACCCAAAACAACATGTTAAACAGTCCATTTTACACTTACAGAGCAGGCCGTATCGATACACCTGTCAAGGGTATCGATACGCCTTGACCAAGTCAACACATCCAGTCAACTCAGGGGAGATCGTATCGATACAGCCCTTGGGCATATCGATACACCCTCCTCGGTCAACATCTCGTGGTCAACGAGACAAAACCGTATCGATACGCCCTAACACCGTACCGATACGCCAAAATCTCACCAAAATCTCAAAATTCCAGTGAGTTCTGGGCGTATCGATACACCCCCGCGTATCGATACACCAAGCCAAAACTGAGTCCTGAAGGCAAGACCGTATCGATACTGCCCTTAGGCGTATCGATACGCCCTGCACTGCAAGTCTCCAAATTTCAGCAAAACAACACAAGACTCAACTCTAAATGCATTTTAGGACTTCTCTAACCACATAAAAACATTCATGCAACATTCCACATCCAAGAACTAGCATGGTGATCAATTTAGATGAATAACAAGACATCTATACACGACATTCACACGAAGGATAGATATTACATAAATAGGCATGCTTAAAAGCTCAAAAGCCAAATGGCACATCTCTTCACATATAAGGTTTACATGCCAACCAAAAGCAACTTAAAACATCCAAAGGCATAACCTTTCATCAAAAGCATTCAACAAGACATAACATGGTTTACAAATCCAAAGCATGACATAAACATCATCAACTTCTGTCCCACGAAGTCGGCTACATCTCTCTTCAAACCAACCCAAAAGTACTCATTCTTCAAATCTCGGTACATCTTCGTACTTCCAGGATGCATAGCAAACGGACTACTGTGCGCTTCAGTCAAGATCGTACGTCTCAAGTCACTGTCTTCCGGCACAACTATCCTATTTTGGAAGCACAAGACCTCATCGGTACTAAAACTATAATCTGAAGATCTACCCTCGGCTATGTCTTGCACGTGAAGTGCCAAAGATCTATCTAGGAGCTACTTCTCCCTAATCAACTGACCTAGAGTAGGTCTAACCTGAAGCTCGGCCACCAAGCCACCATCTCCAGACAAGCTCAATCTAGCAAACATGGCCCTCAAATCTACAACCATCTTTCTACTCAAAGCATCGGCCACTACATTGGCCTTACCCGGATGGTACTCAATCGTAAGGTCATAGTCCTTTAGCAACTCTAATCACTTACGCTATCTGAGATTCAAATCTCGCTGAGTCATGATATACTTCAAACTCTTGTGATCTGTGTACACTGTGCATTTCTCACCGTACAAGTAATGTCTCCAAATCTTCAGAGCAAACACAACTGCAGCTAACTCTATATCATGGGTCGGATAGTTACGCTCGTGAGTCTTCAACTATCTTGAGGCATAAGCCACTACTCTCTTGTCTTGCATGAGAACACAACCTCGGCCTACATAGGAAGCATCACTGTAAACTACATAGTCTTTCCCAAACTCAGGCTAGATCAAGATTGGTGCTTGGGTCAAAGCTTCTTTCAACTTCTCAAAGGCTCTATGCCTTGCATCTGACCACTCAAACTGAACACTCTTCTGAAGTAACTGTGTCAAGGGAGCGGCTAACTTCGAGAAACCTTCTACGAATCTTCTATAGTATCCAGCTAGGCCTAGAAAGCTACGAATCTATGTTACTGACTTCGGTTGCTTCCACTCAACAATGGCTTCTATTTTCTTCGGATCAACTCTAATCCCATCGGTTGACACTATGTGCCCTAGGAAGACTACCTCTCGAATCCAGAACTCACACTTGCTCAACTTCGCATACAACTGATTGTCTAACAAGGTCTGCAAGACTAACCTCAAGTGTCGGTCGTTGTCTTCCTCGGTACGCGAATACACCCAAATGTCATATATAAAGACAACTACAAACTGATCTAGGTACTGATGGAAGATCCTATTCATCATATCCATGAAATCAGTCGATGCGTTGGTCAACCCAAAAGGCATGACTAAAAACTCATAGTGACCATATCTAGTCCTAAAGGCCGTCTTCGGTGCATCAACCTCTCTTACCTTTAGCTGATAGTAACCGGATCTCAAGTCAATCTTCGAAAAGACTGATGCCCCTCCCAACTAATCAAACAAATCATCAATTCTCGGCAACGGATACTTGTTCTTCATTGTTAATTGATTCAATTGTCGGTAATCTATACAACATTCTCATGCTTCCATCTTTCTTCTTTACAAACAAAACTGGAACGCCCCAAGGCGAAGAACTAGGTCGGATGAAACCTCTATCTATCAACTCTTGCAACTGATTCTTCAACTCTTTCAGTTCTTTCGGTGCCATACGATACGGAGCAATCCAAACGGGAGCTGAATTTGAATATGTCTCCATCGCAAACTCTACCTCTCTATCAGGTGGTAAACCCGGCAATTCTTCCGAAAACACACTAGGAAAGTCACACAATGTCCGGATGTCTTGAGGTCTAACCTCACTCATGTTCGGATTCATCACATAGGCCAAATATGCCTCGCAACCCATCTCAACTAACCTTTTAGCCTCTAGAACTGAAACTACATTCGATAAGAACTTCACGTTCTCACCTACCACCACTATCTCATAATCATCCGCGAGTCTCAAAGAAATCCTCTTAGTCTCAAAATCTATCCTAGCTCTATGCTCCGTGAGCCAGTCCATACCCAGAATCACATCAAAGCCATAAAATGGTAGCTCCATCATATCTACTGGAAACACATGTCCCTGAACCATAAGCTGACATCTTTTGTACATCTTTCTAACTATTACTGTATCCCCGAAGGAACTAGTGACACTAACTCCTACTTCTAATATTTCACAAGGCAATTTCAACAACTGTGCATGCGGACTCAGTATATAAGAATATGTAGACCCGGAGTAAATCAAAGAAAGCAAACCCAAAGACTGTATCGAGAAGTTACCTGCAATCACATTTGTGTCATGCTGATCCCCACGCTGAGCGTAAACTCTGGCCTGGCCTCTGCCCTCTGGCTGGACTACAACTACATGTGCTATGTTCCTCAGGCCATCATTTCTCGGCTGGAAGTTACCTCTACCGCGCCCGCGGCCTCTCTGAAAGTCATTGGCTCTAGCAGGAGCCTGAACTGGTGCCTGCCCCACCTGATATGGACAGCCACGCCTAATATAGTCCCTAGCTCCACAGCCCCAACACGAGTGGAAATTTCCCCAACACTCACCGGTGTGGTTCCTCCTGCAACTAGCACACGTGGGCAACCTCCCACCAGCCCTCTAGCCCTGATGGCCCCTACCGTGGTTACCTCCACCACGTCTATGGTCATAATGATGTCTGTTGTTCCGATGCCTCTTGGCATCACCTCTATCAAAGTCACTAGATCTCTTACCAGAACTAGAACCATCAGATCGTTTGGTCGAGCCCAAACTGTGCTCCAAGTCCTTGGCCCTAGCGACCAAGAAATCAAAATCTGTGTAGTCCGAAGCTAGAGTGTACCTCTTGATCTCTTCATTCAACCCATAGCGGAAACGGTTACATCATTCCACTTCAGTAGGAACAAGCTCAAACGCATACTAACTCAGCCTGACAAATCTGATCTCATAGTCTGTCACAGTCATACTCCCCTGAAGCAAAGCCATAAATTCCCTCTTCTTCTCATCGAGATATCGAGGACCCAGATATTTCTTACGGAAAGCTGACTCGAAAAACTTCTAAGTGATCTCAGCCTCTTCCATACCCGTAGTGATGGTAACCCACCAAGTGTAGGCATCACCCTGAAGCAAAGATATAACACACCCTAGCTTGTGTTCCCCAGTACATCCCATCTGTGCCAAAATGCGAACGGTCTTCTCAAACCACATCTCAGATCTCTTGGGTGTCGACCCCCTGAACTCTCCACCTCCCAAACTGCGGAGTCTCTCTAATGGCAAGCCAGTACCCTCTCCCTGGGGTTGTGCCACTACC
The DNA here is from genome assembly GCA_030270665.1 of Hibiscus trionum. NCBI lineage: Eukaryota > Viridiplantae > Streptophyta > Magnoliopsida > Malvales > Malvaceae > Hibiscus > Hibiscus trionum. The sequence continues at coordinate 30,813,940 of BSYR01000005.1, forward strand.
TGACCCCCACCCACTGCAGCTTGAAAAGCCCCGGCTATCGCCTGAACTAAGGGTGCTAAATCTATTCCGGTCAGTCCTTGGCCAACTTGAGGTCCCGCGCCCTCGGCTCCCGCCTCACCTCCCTCTTGGTGAGGAGGAGAAGGAGGAGGTTGAGGAGCCTGCGCCCCACCAATTTGCTCAACTCCCGGAGCTTGTGCCCGTGGTTCCGGTTGAACCATCCTAGGCCTCCCTCGTGGTCTCATGTTACAGCTAGCAAGATAACAACTACAACAAACAAAACATGGAAGGATTAAGTTAGCAAAGGCAAGGTCCAACTGTGCTCAAGTATTTTCCTTTACAAAACTTTTTCAAATTAAGTAATAGTAGCAATGGGAACTCGACACTATACCAAACGCAACAATCATGCTTCCAAACATCATATGAACGATCAAACAACAAGAATGCATGGGATAGCATACACCGAGACATAACAATTGCTTAACACATCAAACTTACCTCACTTACATGCCCGAGGTCTCGGTAACCTCAGGCTCTGATACCAACAAATGTAACCCCCTCGCCCCGGTCTGGTCGGCTGACCGATTCGAGTAGGCTACACGGGGAAAACCGATGTGAAACCCGTTAAGGTCCCACCTCGGTTAGCAACCCTAGAAAATTTCTTTTAATTAAATCTTGTCTATATGCGTATTATTTCCTAAGTGATCACGACAGCAGAAAACATCAAAAAGGAAACACAACCGAACCCAAAACAACATGTTAAACAGTCCATTTTACACTTACAGAGCAGGCCATATCGATACACCTGTCAAGGGTATCGATACGCCTTGACCAAGTCAACACATCCAGTCAACTCAGGGGAGATCGTATCGATACAGCCCTTGGGCGTATCAATACACCCTCCTCGGTCAACATCCTGTGGTCAACGAGACAAAACCATATCGATACGCCCTAACACCGTACCGATACGCCAAAATCTCAAAATTCTAGTGAGTTTTGGGCGTATCGATACACCCCCGCGTATCGATACACCAAGCCAAAACTGAGTCCTGAAGGCAAGACCGTATTGATACTGCCCTTAGGCGTATCGATACGCCCTGCACTGCAAGTCTCCAAATTTCAGCAAAACAACACAAGACTCAACTCTAAATGCATTTTAGGACTTCCCTAACCATATACAAACAATCATGCAACATTCCACATCCAAGAACTAGCATGGTGATCAATTTAGATGAATAACAAGGCATCTATACACGGCATTCACACGAAGGATAGATATTGCATAAATAGGCATGCTTAAAAGCTCAAAAGCCAAATGGCACATGTCTTCAAATATAATGTTTACATGCCAACCAAAAGCAACTTAAAACATCCAAAGACATAACCTTTCATCACAAGCATTCAACAAGACATAACATGGTTTACAAATCCAAAGCATGACATAAGCATCATCAACATATATGAGTCATACAACGCTCATACAAGCACATAGCAGCCCCATTGCTAAACTACTACTTTATTTACTGAACCATACTTGAGCAACTACAAAGCTTGGAATGTCCCTTCGCCTTGCTCCTTGCTAACACCACGCTACTGATCTGCATTGTCGAAAATGAGAGCGTAAGCAAGAAGCTTAGTGAGGATGCTCTAAAACCAAAACAACGACAATGCAGGGTTCAAGCATATAATCCTTAACATCATACACATCATACATAAGCATCAACATAGCAAACTAGCTAACACCACAAGAGTCAATAATATGGCATCTAACATCATATTAAGCTCAACAATATAAAGCATTTATCTCAACAACATAACCACAAGTGCAAGTACATTGGCCACTATTAGTTTACTCAGATATGCGGATTTACTCTCAACAACAACATTACCTCGGTGGGATTACACTCATCACCGGACCTTGCATGGATGAGATTCCACTCATCATCACATGCCCTACGGATGGGATTCCACTCATCATCACGTATAATATAAATAATTTCTGGTGGAATATTACATCATCGTACTCCTCCTTGATGACTTAACGCCACCAAGGCCACGTGCGAATTTGACTCGACCGTGTGCACACTAATCCTAATGATCGATCATTTATACCCGGTAAGTTAACTAGTGCCAATTACTTTTAGACCACATCATATCAACCATCATTTATAGCACACATTCATCATCACACACATCAATGTATATTCATACATAGCCATAACATGCTTCACAAGAATAGGATAGGCATAAACATTTGAAGCTATAAACACACAAGAAGTTAAACTACCAATTTAACTTCTACCTTGGAATGGCCTACCAAGCTCATTCCAAAACCACCACTACACACACTTGAACCAATTTAAAACAATTGAGAGTTTCACTCACCACCCTTCCTTAGCAAACCAAGCAAAAGCCTCTCAAGCCTCTGAAATTCTCGGATTCGATCCTGAACCTTCTCCGATGTTTCCCCTTGCTTCTAACCAATCAAAAACAAGATTTTACTCAGCCAAAACGTCACCAAACACAGCCACAATCACGAGCCTAAACCTTGTAAATTCAAACTCAAACCAACCACAAAAATCACATTTTCGTACATCAATAATACCCAGCTGAAATCTACCATTTCCAACACCCAAATGATCAACGAACATACCCAAAACAACCCTCACATACTATACCATCATAACCAAACATTTTCTCACATAAATTAGCCCTTAAACCAACTCTAAAACCCCAACAAAACTCATTTCCAAAAATTTCTGTAAAATCCTTTAAAATTTACATATATTGGACCTCATGGATAGCAAACAACCCACACATCAATAGCAAATCAAAATCTTTAGGTTAAGACCATAAAGGTAGCACTTTTAACCAAAATCCTCAAAACTTCAAATTTCAAAAACAATGAAGAAAATGAAATCTAATGGTACTTTTGAAGAGAGGAAGATGAGAGCAAGATGGGGATATCATTACCTTTCAAAACCGACCAAAAATGAAGATGCTAGGTGATGGAATAGTAAACATGGTGAAGGAGCTCTCTTTGTCGTTGAAAACCAAAGTGAGGGAGTGGGGAAGATGATGACAAAAATTTTGTTTTTAATAGAAGGGGATTTAAAATTGAAAGTCTCTTTTATTACCAAATTGCCATTAACGAGGATGATCATCTTTTATTTTCCAATTCAATGGAATTGGGCTTTGAAACCCAAAACATGCCCAACATGATTTTATTCATTTGAAAACTCGAGGCCCAATTAATATTTTATTATTTAAATTATAAAACCAAGACTCATATATTACTTTAATATTATTTTCACCCAACCCCTAAACACGGGTGTTACAGTCCCTTTTTTCGATTGTGTTTGCATTTTGGATCCTCGCAAATAATGCATTGTTTCGGTTCATTGAGACACGAGGGTTGAGAGTAAGGTGCTAAATGATGTTGAGTTAACCAAGAATGTTGACTTGGTGGCTACCATTGAGGGGACGTCCAATGAGAAAGGTGAATGGGAAATTGAACTTCGTGAAAAATGAAGTGTCAGTGCGAGATGAGGCGTCAGACTTCGAGATTGAAGAAGTACCAATGTGAGACGAGTTGCCAGTGGGCGATGGTGCATCAAGAGTAAAGAAAGGTTGATGCGAGTTTGAGGGAATACCAACCGGAGTAGTCCAAAGGATGTATATCTCAAGAACAATCATGGTGTTTTACAGTTTGTTTTGCCTAGCTTGTTGGGTGTAGGAAGCAAAAAATCTAACCTAGCAGATGGTGAAGTTGCTAAGACTTGGGGAGGACACAAGCAACCTTTTAAAGTTCTGAGAGTTCTCTTATTGTTCAATGTTGTGGCGTCTAAGTCTTTGCCTCAGGATCGATGCAAGTTACAACTGGTAGGAAAGAGTTCCTACGGTCGAGATATACGTGGTGGGGCGACTAATGATGTTGCATAACAGATGGTGCTGAAGCGAGCAGTCCTTATGGGGGGACAACCAAGCCAGAATCGAGTGCTCTTTAAGGGAAAGAAGTTGTTATGGTGGGACAACAAAGCTCAATTTTGAGTTGGGAGCAAGCCAAGGTACGAAAGCGAATTCATGATCACCCAATTTGGCTTAATTCCGAAGGCGCGATGAGGGCTTCGCTAAGTTTGATGGGGGAGAATGTCACGGACTGCCAATTCGAGTCCGATTCATATGCACAATTAGTTTCCCATGAGGTTCTGAGGGAAATTTTAGGCTTGAAGAGACCACCTGACTTAGCTCGATCCGTGGAGGATTCTAGAAGACACAACCACTTTGACCTATATAAACTTTCTTTGTAAACATATGATCCTCTTTCCTTAGATAGAAGATTTATTCTAAGAAACATTCTGATTTTATACTATTGTGTTTGGTGGGCTTTGATCGTAGTTGTCGATGTAAATCATTAGGGACCATCGGATGTAGGGGACTCAACTATAAATAGAGGCCTTCTCCGCCTCATTTTGTATCATTTATCTTCTAAATAATCAAGACATTTACACTAAATCCTCTGTGTTCTTCTTGAGTTTTCTTTCTTTGGTTTGCAAGGCCATTCTTTCTAGTTTGCTTCCGCTTAGAATTCAGGCTTACTTAGGCATTTGTGTAGAGAAAATTGCCTAAGATCGCACGATTCACTAGGTCGAAACTATAGCCATATGACATAATGCATCTCTGGAAATTGTTCATCGTGAATAAATTTAATGTTTACGTTGACCAAGTTATGGACATTATTCATCGTGATTAATTTTAATTTTGAGCTTTGCGTTGATTCATAATTACAATGAATAAAGTAAGTATTCGATTGAGTCAAGTTAAGTTAGTAAAATTTTGAGCAAATCGAGTTAACGGGTTTTATTTCATCATTCAAGTTTTATTTGAATTTTTAATGTTTACGTTGTGATGCTTGTTGAATAGTGATGCACATTAGAGCAAGTATACTCGTCATATCAAGTAATAAAGTGAGAGTAGAGTATCGAACCCACGAGGATTGGATTAATAAATATGAGGTTATCGTACTTAGGAATGTGCTTGCAAGTATTGGCGTATGTTGGTTTAAGTAAACTAAAATTAACTAATCTATAGATAACAATGATAAAGACAAACAGTTGCAACAACTTAACAATTAATTATGGAGGTTGGGATTATTGCTAAGGATGTATGTTTGATTACCTATCTCAATGCTATAGCAACGAGCGATACATGTATGCGTAAACCCTAAGGTACTTCATCTACTCAAAAGGATTTTCTAATGAACTTTTGACTCTCTATCGATGCCTAAAAGTCAATAACCTTGTAATTAAGGTGATACATGTATGTGTTAACCCTAACTACTCTATTATTTGTTAAGAACTCTCTTTTAGTCATTAAAACCCTAAACTTATGTTTAAGCCAGATTAAGACTAAGTTGATAGCTTAGCCTCACTACTCATGTTTTTATAACTTAACTCTCTCAAATATTAAGCCATAGATCAATAGTTAACATGTCTATCTCGAATAGATCTTACGATTAACTACGCATTAAGCACATGAACAGAATAGATGAAGATGAAAACAACTAAAGCATTGAAATAGAAATAATCAGAACATAAAATCCTAGGACGCAATAATGCCAACTAAAAAGTTTAGCTCATGTCTGAGCGTAAAACAACCATAATTAAAAGTATATAGTACGACAGTTTATCAAGCAAGAAAAGAAATAAGCCAAGCATCCTCAACAAAACTCCCTAATTGCCCTCCAACTGTACTGTAGGCCTCATCTCCGCCAACCTCTCTCGATGGCTTCGTTCGATGAGAAGAATCGTCTAGCTTCACCCCGATGGTTCTCCGTAAGCTCGAACTAGGATTTTCGTCTGAATCGTACTCTCTATCGACCCATCTCTCATTTGAGTAACGTCCAAGTCTTCTATATATATATGTGTGTGTGTGTGGTGAAACTAGGGCTTCACTACCCTAAAGTTGTGTGGCTTTATTAAAGAAATCCAATTGTTTCCTGCTTCATTAAATGTTGTGTAACTGGGAGAAAGTCCATGTGGGTAAATGTAGATTTATCACCAACTCTTTATGCCTCGACAGCTCCAGTCATGCGATATGCTCCTCTCCTGCTCCAACAATCCTCCAACAGCCACCAACATCTTGCACAACCACCACAAAACACCATCTTTCCCTTGAAAAGCACCAATATATACGACAATTTAAGCACAAGCGATGTAACTCATTATCTACACGCAAATATGTACATTCTAACCTATATGCAACCTAAATGAGCTTGAAAACATGAAAAATACAAGGATTACGGGCATATAAAATAGAACATTTATGCACTCGTCAAATACCCTCAAACTTGAAATGTTGCTTGTCCTCAAGCAAAGCAAAATAGAAACAAGAAAAATAAAACAGAAAATAAGAATAGTAAATAGCCCATAAGTCCTAAGGTTCCACTAAGCTATGATTACAGTGATTCCATGTTATGATGCAACAGTAATTCATTCCTCAGCTATGTTGATGATAAGCAAGTATGTTAAAGCTTACAGTTTCATTCAAAAGATTAAATCTATTGTATGTGCAGTGTGTGCTTGGTTACATGTATTCATCACTTAATAGTCTTAGAGAAGCTTGAGGGTTGCTTTCTTTTCTGCCTTTGCATATTGATTTTTTTTTCTTTTTAAGCACATATTTACTATATGTTCCTTTAAGCTTTTAAAAAACTGTATCCTTGGGGCTTCAACTTATCACACCTACTCTTCATGCCTAAAGATGGAGTGGAGAAAACAGCCCATCCCCGAGCCCTACGAGCAGAGTCATCTCGTGAATACTTTCATTCACTCTTTGCCAGTACTATCATTCTTACCGAGGAGTTAAATAGAGCAACCACATCTCACCTATTGTACTAAGATAGCAAGATGCATAGAAGAGTGTCCCTCAACTGTTTGTTTTGTGTATTTGTTTATTTACCAGGGAGCTCTTAGCCTTTATTATGCTTCATTGATCATTTAAGTTCTTTTTCTTTGATTCATGCTTAAGCATCAGGAAGTCGACCTAAAGCATCCCTAAGATTTCTTAAGTGTTTGATTGCATGCAACTTGTGGTTTTATGGGCTACAACAGATTTATCATTAAGTTCAAAAACTAGAAAGCTCTTAACACCTTGCAAAGCATCAACATAGTCATCATAGAAAGTCATAATTAATGTGTTAGCGGTTTCAAAATCAAGGGAATCATAGCAAAGGGAACATATTGGGCAGATTAGGCTAATTACAATTCTAAATTAAAAAAAATTAAATTTCACCTAAATTTAACATAATCTATATGGGTATGTACTCCCCCAAACTTGAGAAGAGCATTGTCCCCAATGCAAAAGAAAAGAAAAACAAAAAACAAAACAAATCAAGGAAAAACAAATTAAAAATAAATATGCAAATGAAAATCGATATGAAACTAAGCTAAAAATAATTAAAGAAAGCTAACCTATTGAGTTACTGGAGTGGTGGTTCTTGAATGATGATGCCCTTGCCTTTGTCCCGGGCGGACATTTGTTTCTTGGAAGGGTGAGAATATGCGCCAGTGTCAATATCTGGATGCGTCCTTTTCCTTGTGGTGATGGGGTCTTCTCGTTCCGCTGGGAGGAGCTTGTTCGGATCATTGGGAAGACGTTTTTGAGGAAATAATGGGAACACTATTGGCTCTTCCGACAAGAGCCTCTAGAACAGCAATCGCAACCTCGTTTCCTTTTGTTCAGCACCAGAGAAGAGTGGCTGGAGAGAAGTACGAATGGTATCCGACACAATGTCAGTGATGGGCAAATAGGAGGAAGATTGAATAGCTAACGGTGCAACATGGGCGTATCCTTTCAATTCCTCCATTTAGAAAGGAAGTAGCCCTGGTCTGGCTGCCACAATTGTGTCCTCTTCCTAGGCCACTACTCCTGCTTGAGTGCAAAGAGTTGTGATTAAGTTGGGAAAGTGTCACATCCCAAAAAACCGGTCTAGTAGAAATTAGGTTCAAAATTTTTTTTATTCGGTTTATTATTATTTTATGGAGTAAGTAAAAATTTATTATTTTTTATGTAGTAAGTAAAAATTATTATTATTTTATGTAGTAGTTAAAATTATTATTATTTTAAGGAGTAGGTATGGAGTAGTTAAAATTATTATTATTTTATTATAAAAAAAAAAGAAAAAGAAAAGGAGTAGTTGAAGCCAAAGTATTATAAATAGGGGGAGGGAATTGTTTGAATTCACGGCAAAATTGAAGAAAGTTTAGTAGGATACAATCCAACGTTTGATTGGTAGTTCGATATTTTCGATATAGTAATATCGAATTTCTGCCGACGACGGGGTAAGCTTAAATCCCTAGTTAGTTTAAGTTTCAGTATCAAGTATGATTAATATTTTTATATATATTCGATACTGTCTTATTATTTTAATTAATTTTTATCGTAGTACACGAGGTCGATTCAGATCAACTTTCAAGCCCAATAAATAAAAATAAAGCACCGGTCTGTCAAGGTGAGTGTAGATGCATTTGTCTCGGGTGACACGGTGTCATTCCGATAATTTTTTTTATGTTCTGATATGTGGGTATAGTCGTGTCAGGGGTAGGCTCGGTGCCTTCCTATTGCATTAATTATGAATTTATTTGCATCTGGTAAGTACCCTGCATTATTTGGATATGCTCAAAAAATGATTATGATATGCTATATGTACGTGAAAATAATATGAAATGCTATCTGATATGGAGCTACGGCTCATCTTGCTATTTGATTCGATATGATCTGAAAATCATGGATTATGTGAATTTGTGTGTATTTATGGACGTTGGATACAATTGGCATGCCATAGGAATATTCGAGCTCACCATGTAAGGGAGGACTACGGTCCAGGGCTACGGCCTATATGTGGGAGATAAAAGGATGGAAGTGTAAGGGATACATGGAGCTACGGCTCAGGGCTACGGCTCATTTATGATTTATGATATGGTGTACAGGGAATCCGCGTATCCAATGGTACCAATATAATATGTGTTCGATATGTTATACCATGACATGTTTATGATAAGATATATGATTATAATATGTTATGTTAGTGATATGTATATCTGATCATGTTATGCTTATACTGATATAGAAGCATGCAAATAAGTTAGATTAAATTTATATTTAATCATGACATTCATATTATTTGTCAATTTACTATCATGACTACCTCACTAGGCTATGTAAGCCTAACATACGTGTCTCATGCATTTTCAGGACCCTGATAGATTTCCAACCTTTGATCGTGTGGTGCAGTTGCAAGTCACATCTCTACCTTATATGTATGATATCTTTCATGAACTCCTAGTAAAGTGGCATATGATCCAACTTTTGTATAAATTGTGTTTTGTAATTTAATAATGTGGTTTTATTTTAGTAATCTAGAAAAGTCCTATTAAATAAATGTTAGAACAATAATAATGATAGATACGAATAATTTTCTAATAAAAATGATTAGAAAGGACTCTAAGATTTTTGTAAGTTGTTAGGCTCATTTAAATATGTAAAGAATTTTAGTAAGATAATAAAAAGAAATAGATTTGAATATTTTACAAAATAGTCACTAAATATTGCATCGTCTAATCAGGTAGATAAATAACCTCCGATAGTAATGAGGTTTTACAGGCTAATAACTAGTTAGTTTAATTTCAGTATATTTTCACGAATTTTAGATAAAGACCTTTAATTTGTGAAAATTATAATTTAGTTTCCCTAAGTTTGAAAAAGTTTAAAATTGACCCCAATTTGAATAAGTGGTTAATAAGTTAAGTGTTAAGTCTTAAAAGAGATTAGTAAAATAATCCGAAATAATTTTTAAACTTTGGATTTATATCTCCGATCTCCGCATCGTTTTCCGGTAGCGCTCTCCGACCCGGTTCTCTACCAGGCCGGGTAGGGGGTGTTACATTTGTGGTATCAGAGCTAGAGTTTAGTCGATTCTAGGACTAACCATGCATTCGTTAAGGAGTCTATGTCTCATATGCCACTTAGGAGTTGATTAAATATGTATTTTGTGACTTGCAACTTACACGATTTAATTCTTATGTGTGTCTAGACCCAAAATGACTGCTCCTACTATTAGGAAAGAAACAAATGAGCCCGATCATGATTCCTCTTCCACTCAAGGGGAAAATGTGAGGCCAGAACCAAGTACCGAACAAGTGGCTCAGAATGATCCACCCCATCTTCCACCTATGTTATCGGCTCAACAAGACTATTTGATGTCTATGGCCGACATGATAAAACAAGTAGTGGTGTCTCTTCGACAAGAAGCACCTTCCTCATCTGCTGAAGCTGCTCAGCAGATCTCTCGAGCTCCAATAGATAAGCTAAAACGTTATCAAGTTTATACATTTACTGGCCAAGATCTGGATAATCCTGAAATCGCGGAATATTGGCTAGAAAATACTTTGAAAGTAATCAACAAGCAACTAAAGTGCCCCGATGAGCATAAGTTGGAGTGTGCCTTAGCCCTGATTGCAGATGAAGCACAAAGCTGGTGGCACACTGTAACTCTCACTGTACCCGAACATAAAGTAACCTGGGAATTTTTCCTCCAGGAATTTCGTAAAAAGTATATTAGTGAGCATTACCTCGCTGAAAGACGTAAAAAGTTCCTCCATTTGAAGCAAGGAGGAAGGCCAGTGGAGCAGTACATTCATGATTTCTGCAAGTACGCTAGATATGGTACTGATATCATCCACACTGAAAAAGAAAAATGTAGAATGTTCATAGATGGCCTCTGCGATGAATTACGTCCTCTTTTTGTTGCTCTGGAAATCGAGGATTTTCAAATACTGGTGAATCGAGCCATTGCAACTGAAGCTTCTCAAAGAGCCTCGGAAAGAAGGAAGGGAAACCAAGCTCGACCTGATAAAAGATTCCGAGAAGATTCCAAACCTCCTCTATCTCAAAAAAGAGGAAGACAGTGGGACCAAAGGTCATCTGCCAATCAACAGCTACCTAACTCTAATTATGTCTCTCAATTTCCATCTGGTGGGACCACTGTTACGCGTACGACCTCAATAAACAGTACAGGAGGCTCTGCCAAAAGTTCTCAGATCCCTCTGTGTAATTTTTGTCAAAAGAGACATTTGGGACAGTGTCGTAAACAGTCAGGTTCTTGTTACCTGTGCGGAGAATCTGGTCATTTCATCCGACAATGCCCCCAAAATCCACAAGCCCCTACCTCTATAGCCTCCCAGAACGTTCCAGTAAAAGGGAGGGGAATAAATCAAGCACCATCTGGTTCTTCCGGAAGGCCCCACAACAATAATGCTCCTTCAGGAAGCCGAAATCCAAAGACCTCAGCCCAGATGTACCACGTTCGAGGCCGCGAACAAGAAGACGACCCTGATGTTGTTGCAGGTATGGTGGAGTTAGGTTCTGAATTTGTTTATGCTTTGATAGATCCAGGCTCCACGCATTCCTTTATTAGTGAACCTTTGATTGAAAAATATGCCTTAAAATGTGATCATGTTGCTTCCGAAATACTTGTGTCAAACCCATTAGGAGATAGTGTAACAATCCAAAAGATCTGTAGATCTTGTCCCCTAAAAATCCAAGGAATTCCTTTTCCGGCCAATTTGATGATCTTACCCTTTAATGAGTTCGACCTTATCCTTGGTCTAGATTGGTTAGCTGAACATCAAGCATGGGTAGATTGTTCTAAAAAGAAATTATATCTCCGTGGACTAGGTAGAGAAAGCATCACCTTAATGAAATCTAAATGTCAGAGTAGTCTTATGTGTGCCTTAGAATCTAAGAAGGAATTAAAGCCTGAAGATATACCCATAATAAGAGATTTTCCTGACGTATTCCCTGAAGAACTTCCGGGACTCCCTCCTATACGTGAAGTTGAGTTTGGGATAGAAGTTCAACCTGGAACTACTCCAATTTCTATCGCTCCATACAGAATGGCTCCAATGGAGTTAAAGGAGTTGAAGGCCCAAATCCAAGACCTTGAAAGTAAGGGGTTTATTCGACCGAGTTCCTCACCCTGGGGAGCACCGGTTTTATTTGTGAAAAAGAAAGATGGATCGATGCGCTTATGCATCGACTATCGACAACTGAATAAAGTAACAATAAAAAATAAGTACTCGCTTCCTAGAATAGACGACCTATTTGATCAACTAAAGGGTGCTTCTGTCTTTTCTAAGATAGACCTCCGATCTGGTTACTATCAAATGCTCGTGAAGGAACCAGATGTTTCAAAAACAGCCTTTCGAACCAGATATGGTCATTACGAATTCTTGGTGATGCCTTTTGGGCTCACCAATGCTCCTGCAGCCTTTATGGATCTGATGAACCGAATATTTCGACCTTATCTTGATAAATTTGTCGTTGTCTTCATAGACGACATTTTGATCTATTCGAAAGATTCTGTTACTCACGAAGAACATCTTCGGATTGTACTCCAAACCCTCCGTAAAAAACAGCTCTATGCCAAATTTAATAAATGCGAGTTTTGGCTGACCGAAGTATCTTTTCTCGGTCATGTGATATCTTCCGCGGGAATTCAAGTGGACCCAAAGAAGATTCAAGCCATTCTCGAATGGATACCCCCGAAGAACGTGGGAGAAATTCGTAGTTTCCTGGGTCTTGCAGGATACTACCGTAGGTTCGTTAAGGAGTTCTCCTTGATTGTTTCACCCCTAACGAAACTTCTCCGAAAAGACGTTCCTTTCAGGTGGACAGTGGACCAACAACGGAGTTTTGATCAACTTAAACAAGTCCTCACCCACGCTCCTGTTCTAGTGCAGCCGGAGTCAGGAAAAGATTTCACAGTATACAGCGATGCATCCCATCAAGGACTGGGCTGTGTCTTGATGCAAGAAGGTAAAGTTATAGCCTATGCCTCACGTCAACTTAAACCGCATGAGCTTAACTATCCAACTCATGACCTTGAGCTAGCTGCGGTTGTGTTTGCACTAAAGATCTGGCGACATTACCTCTATGGTGAAAAGTGTTATCTTTTTACTGACCACAAAAGCCTGAAATACCTTTTGACCCAAAAAGAATTAAACCTTCGTCAACGTCGTTGGGTGGAGCTTTTGAAAGATTATGATTTGGTAATTGATTACCATCCCGGTAAAGCAAATGTGGTGGCGGACGCTCTTAGCCGGAAGCCCACTTCTTCTCCTAGATGTTTAAACGCTCACTTTCGGCTCATGAAGCGTGGCAAGTTATTAGCCGAGCTCAGGGTACAATCGACCATTGTGTCCCTGATTAAAGCACTTCAAGAAGATGATGAGGAGTTGCAACCTATTTTAGCCCGAATCAAGGATGAACCGGACCCTGATTTTGCCATAAATTCCGAAGGCTTGTTATGCTTTCGTAATCGTATATGTGTTCCAAACAATGATGATCTTCGGAACCAGATCCTGCGTGAAGCACATGCTAGCCCTTTTTCGATTCACCCCGGAGCTGTTAAGATGTACAAGGATCTAAAAGAGATCTACTGGTGGTCCGGTATGAAAAGTAAAATCACAGATTTCGTAGCAAGGTGTTTGACTTGTCAACGGGTTAAAGCTGAACATAAAGTACCGACGGGACTCCTTCAACCCATTGAACTGCCACAGTGGAAGTGGGAACGTATCACTATGGACTTTGTAAGCGGATTACCCCCGACTCCAAAGAAAAACAACGCAATCTGGGTCATCGTAGATCGATTTACCAAGTCAGCTCACTTTCTTCCTGTAAGAATGGACTTCAGCTTATCCAAGCTAGCAGAGTTGTATATCAACGAAGTCATACGCTTGCACGGAGTTCCAACATCAATAATTTCTGATCGAGACCCACGGTTTGCATCCCGATTTTGGAGAACCTTACAGGAGGCATTGGGAACTAGAGTACATCTCAGTACTGCATTCCATCCCCAAACCGATGGCCAATCTGAAAGGGTTATTCAGGTAACCTCGTTAGTTTCTTTCTTTAAACATAAGCTAGGTATCCTATATCAATTACGATCTTCCTTGTAGATTCTGGAAGATATGCTCCGAGCCTGCATTATTGATTTTGGAAAAAATTGGGAGAAATCCCTACCCTTAGTAGAATTTTCCTACAACAATAGCTATCAGTCGTCTATTCAGATGGCTCCTTTTGAAGCATTGTATGGCAGAAAATGTAGAACTCCTCTGTGTTGGTCCGAACTCGGTGAAAACAAGGTGTTGGGACCACAATTACTCAGAGAAACAGAAGAGAAAGTTCAAATCATTCACTCTCGATTGAAACAAGCTTTTGATAGGCAGAAAGCCTACGCTGATCTGAAACGAAGAGACATTCAGCATAATGTGGGAGACAAAGTCTTTCTTAAAGTCTCTCCATGGAAGAAAGTATTTCGGTTTGGAAAGAGGGGAAAGCTCAGTCCTCGTTTCATTGGACCTTTTGAAATTACTGAAAGAATTGGCCCAGTGGCTTATCGACTTGCACTTCCTAGCGAGTTCGATAAAATCCACAATGTCTTCCACGTGTCAATGCTCAGAAAGTATAGATCCGATCCATCTCACATCTTAGAGCCGGAAGAATTAGAGCTGAATCCTGACTTGTCTTACGAAGAGGAACCAATTCAGATTCTGGATAGAGAAATAAAAAGTCTAAGAAACAAAAATGTTGCATTGGTTAAAGTCTTGTGGAGAAATCACAAGAGGGAAGAGGCAACATGGGAACCTGAGGACACGATGAAAAAGCAATATCCTCATCTGTTCGATTCAGGTAAAAATTCGAGGACGAATTTTCTTAAGGGGGGGTGAGTTGTCACATCCCAAAAAACCGGTCTAGTAGAAATTAGGTTCAAAATTTTTTTTATTCGGTTTATTATTATTTTATGGAGTAAGTAAAAATTTATTATTTTTTATGTAGTAAGTAAAAATTATTATTATTTTATGTAGTAGTTAAAATTATTATTATTTTAAGGAGTAGGTATGGAGTAGTTAAAATTATTATTATTTTATTATAAAAAAAAAAGAAAAAGAAAAGGAGTAGTTGAAGCCAAAGTATTATAAATAGGGGGAGGGAATTGTTTGAATTCACGGCAAAATTGAAGAAAGTTTAGTAGGATACAATCCAACGTTTGATTGGTAGTTCGATATTTTCGATATAGTAATATCGAATTTCTGCCGACGACGGGGTAAGCTTAAATCCCTAGTTAGTTTAAGTTTCAGTATCAAGTATGATTAATATTTTTATATATATTCGATACTGTCTTATTATTTTAATTAATTTTTATCGTAGTACACGAGGTCGATTCAGATCAACTTTCAAGCCCAATAAATAAAAATAAAGCACCGGTCTGTCAAGGTGAGTGTAGATGCATTTGTCTCGGGTGACACGGTGTCATTCCGATAATTTTTTTTATGTTCTGATATGTGGGTATAGTCGTGTCAGGGGTAGGCTCGGTGCCTTCCTATTGCATTAATTATGAATTTATTTGCATCTGGTAAGTACCCTGCATTATTTGGATATGCTCAAAAAATGATTATGATATGCTATATGTACGTGAAAATAATATGAAATGCTATCTGATATGGAGCTACGGCTCATCTTGCTATTTGATTCGATATGATCTGAAAATCATGGATTATGTGAATTTGTGTGTATTTATGGACGTTGGATACAATTGGCATGCCATAGGAATATTCGAGCTCACCATGTAAGGGAGGACTACGGTCCAGGGCTACGGCCTATATGTGGGAGATAAAAGGATGGAAGTGTAAGGGATACATGGAGCTACGGCTCAGGGCTACGGCTCATTTATGATTTATGATATGGTGTACAGGGAATCCGCGTATCCAATGGTACCAATATAATATGTGTTCGATATGTTATACCATGACATGTTTATGATAAGATATATGATTATAATATGTTATGTTAGTGATATGTATATCTGATCATGTTATGCTTATACTGATATAGAAGCATGCAAATAAGTTAGATTAAATTTATATTTAATCATGACATTCATATTATTTGTCAATTTACTATCATGACTACCTCACTAGGCTATGTAAGCCTAACATACGTGTCTCATGCATTTTCAGGACCCTGATAGATTTCCAACCTTTGATCGTGTGGTGCAGTTGCAAGTCACATCTCTACCTTATATGTATGATATCTTTCATGAACTCCTAGTAAAGTGGCATATGATCCAACTTTTGTATAAATTGTGTTTTGTAATTTAATAATGTGGTTTTATTTTAGTAATCTAGAAAAGTCCTATTAAATAAATGTTAGAACAATAATAATGATAGATACGAATAATTTTCTAATAAAAATGATTAGAAAGGACTCTAAGATTTTTGTAAGTTGTTAGGCTCATTTAAATATGTAAAGAATTTTAGTAAGATAATAAAAAGAAATAGATTTGAATATTTTACAAAATAGTCACTAAATATTGCATCGTCTAATCAGGTAGATAAATAACCTCCGATAGTAATGAGGTTTTACAGGCTAATAACTAGTTAGTTTAATTTCAGTATATTTTCACGAATTTTAGATAAAGACCTTTAATTTGTGAAAATTATAATTTAGTTTCCCTAAGTTTGAAAAAGTTTAAAATTGACCCCAATTTGAATAAGTGGTTAATAAGTTAAGTGTTAAGTCTTAAAAGAGATTAGTAAAATAATCCGAAATAATTTTTAAACTTTGGATTTATATCTCCGATCTCCGCATCGTTTTCCGGTAGCGCTCTCCGACCCGGTTCTCTACCAGGCCGGGTAGGGGGTGTTACAGAAAGGGCAACCCGTTGAGCTTACTTATAGAGGTGACCCCTTCTATTATTGCAGCACAAATCAACTGCGTATGGAATATGTTACGTCCTTCCACAATAGAGCCCAACAGTCCCATCCGTCGTAAAGAGAAGGTTTCACAATTGTATGTGAGGCAATTGTTAATGATATGTGCCCAAAATCGAGAGTCATGCTTCAGTTGTCGCCAATGTACCATTCTATTGTGGCCTTCATCAGACCATTTTGTCCTAGGGACACAAAGATTTTGTAGAATCAATGTTTCATGGTCAATGTTCTGGCCAGATAAGTAAAGTTCTCATGGTGGTCAGAAAATTGGTAGTGTTGCTTTATTGCATCTTCAGAAAGGTTCACACTTCTCCCTCGAACCATCACTTGTTTTTCTTCTACTTGCCCTACATGGGTGTACAATTCTTAAACCTATAAGACATTGACGTAGCCCGGCTATCGGATGAAAGTGTCCCACCGTTGTTTTCGAAACACATAAAACAAATGCGGATCGAATCGTTCTTTGTATTCTTCCGTGAATTCCAGCTCTTCTTCTTCCAAAACTCCTTGCTGGCAGATCAACTCATATCGGTGTTGCAGAGTTTTAGAGGAAAGGAGTGTGTTATCCTCAGATGTGGTGGGTAGAGGTTCTCGAACGGTGTCTTATGTCTCATCGAAGATAGAGTTTGAAGCGGCTAAACTGGTAGCCATGAGAAATTGTCAGCGTAGCCTTAAAGCTTTGATGCAATTAGCATGAGGTAATTGTGGGCTATTATGTAGGCGATGTGAGGACATGAGTGCAACGAATAAGCCCGTGATTAGGGTGTCGCTTGAGAAACAAGGCAAGAGTATCTTTTGTAATTTCTCAATCTGAGGCTAAGAGTTCCTTGTATCGTCGTACGAGTCACGAACGTGTTCGTATTCAAAAGGGTTTTATTCTTCTAGAAGTCAAATTGTCTTCTTTCTTTCTTCCTTGATTTCTACACACAAAAAAAAGCATAGACCTAAAATAGAAATATATTAAAAAGCGGAAAGTAAATATTGCGGGAAAGTAAAAATGCAAATATGTACATTCTAACATATATGCAAATATGATAATTTAAGCACAGGCAGTGTAACTCCCTATCTACATGCAAATATGTACATTCTAACCTATATGCAACCTAAATGAGCTTGAAAACATACAAAATACAAGGATTAAGGGCATATAAAATACAACATTTATTCACTCGTCACATTGGATTCAAAGGACAAAGATAGAGTGAGTATTTGATCGAGTCGAGTTAAAAAAATTGAATTAGTTGAGTTGATGAATCTTATTTTGTCATTCAAACTTTATTTTAAATTTTTTCGAGTCAAGTTGAGTTTAAGAAATTCGAGTCTGAGTTGTTTGAATTTCTGTTCAAATTTAATTGTGAAGTTTTATAATATTATGGTACTAATTGGTTCTAGTTAAAACGGTTTTCCATAACCATATACGATATACATATATATTTCTTTATATTTTTTCACAAGTGCGAGTAAGATTCGTAATGTTATTTAATAAATCAAATATCATTTAAAATTATATAATATATTTATAATAGGCTTAAATGCCCATTTGGCCCCTGAAGTATACACAAAATACCGAATTACCCCCTAAAGTATTTTTGGACGTTTTGCCCCTTAAACTAAAAATCGTGACATCATATGCCCCGTGAACGAAAAACCGTGACCTCATATGCCCCTTCCGTTAAAAAAAATCTCACGGACCAATCAAAACGTACCACGTGTCTTTTTATTAACAAAAAAATAACTTGACTTAAATAAAATGGGTGAATTGCACATTAGTGTGCCAAATTTTATTTTTTGTTCGTTTTAGTACCTTATTTAACTGTTAATTTTTTTTGGCGTATCTCCTGAATTGTTAGCAAAGAGGGAAGGGATTCAATGGATGAACAGCAATCCAAATGAAAAACTTTTCTACACTTCAACTTTAATCAGTTCTTTCTTATTTCCTCTCTGCTATCAATCCAGTAGCATTCAAATATAAAGAAAATATGAAGAGATGGTTAGTTCACTCCTATGGTGCCAACATTTTAAATCCCTTTATTGTACGCTCCACCGGTGTGGTCCAACTCCAATGACACAGTTCTTTTTTTTTTCTTCAACTCCTATAGTAATTAATTTATTTTCAGACAACAGAGATTATGTGTTTTAGAATCAACCGATTGTCCTCTAGATCTTCTGGAATCTGTACATCTCAATGCAACCATTTCACCTCTTCAGAAGTTTCCAACTTTGAACCTTGTGTTTTGTTACTTGTTGATTCCCTTACAAGTCACAACCCAACAACAACCGTGTTAAAACTGAATTTTCAGAGAAAAGAACAGCATCTCAGTTTAAAAAAAATACCGAGCTGATTTTTAAGGGAGTAAAATAAATAATAAATAAAATTCGGTATACTTAATATGCAATTCACCTACTTTATTTAAGTCAAGTTATTTTTTTGTTAATAAAATGACACATGGCACGTTCTGATTGGCCTGTGAGAATTTTTTTAACGAAAGGGGCATATGAGGTCAAGATTTTTAGTTCAGGGGGCATATGAGGTCACGATTTTTAGTTCAGGGAGCAAAACGTCCCAAAAAATACTTAAGGGTGCAATTCTGTATTTTGTGTATACTTCAGGGGCCAAATGAGCATTTAAGCCTTTATAATATTATTCTTTAAAAGAAGAAAGTTCGAGGAGAAAAATATTGATAGGAGTATAAAGAAGTAAAGAAATTGATGTAAAGAAATAATTTATAAAGTGTTGCAGTCAAAGACTAAATTGAATAAAATATAAAGTAGAGAGACTGAATTAAAAAAATAAATTTGTTTTTAAAAAATTAAAATGAAGTTACATAAGTATTTCAGTTATTCAAATTCCATTTTATAATTCAAATTTTATTTGAATTTTTCGAATCGAGTCGAGTTATGACAAACTCTCTACTTAATAAAATAAGCTAAAAAGTCGATAAGCTAACACCAACGGAGTTAGCCTAAGTGGTAGGCAGCTTGGTATTGCTTAAGTATGTCTCGTGTTCGAGACGTTGTGTATGTAGAATATCTCTGATGGGAGACTCACACACCAAAACTAGAGGTGCAACATGATTGATCCAAATTAGTCAAGGCAAAACTGTAACCCCCTAAACTCGGTCTAGAAAAAAAGACCGAATTTAGGAAGTTACGATTGAAAATTTTTCCCTAAAGTAATAGATTTTAAGTTTAAATAATTTATAAAACAAAATAATTATTAAATAATAATAATTACCGTAAAATACCACAATTGTTTACAAAACCTAAATGTTATAAAAATATTCTGATCATTTAATAAAATATCTAAAATAAAGCTTGTAATTACATGCTAAAACATAATCCCAAAATATAAAGTTTCACGGTCTAAATTACGTAAATGTCCAAAAACATAAATTTAAAATAATCTGGTAGTCTAAAATAGAGTTTATACTGGTGATAAATTATCCGAGTAAAATATGAGATGCTCCAATTACCGAGTCAACTAAAAGTTGGAGTATGTCTGAAGGAAAAACTAAGGGGTAAGCAAAAGAGCTTAGTGTGTCTCTAAAGTGCAAGAAAACCATAGTCGTAAAACATAGTATTATTTCTTAAAATCCTTTAAATCATAACACATAAATCGCAAGCGCAATGCAATGCAGCCAACAACGTCCGCTAAATAAAAGTAAGGTTCTCCAGAACCCCTCGCTACAACGTCACCAATCGATGTGTTGTAAAAACCATTGTTGCCTCCGTACGATTCCCAACACATGCTCATACATACATGATGATTAAAAATCAAATTTCATAAATCCAGTTCCATAAATCCGATATTCCATAAACATAATTCATAAACCAATGTCCATAAATCCATAAATCATAAATTCGTAAATTTGATGTTTCATAAATCAAATATTCCATAAGTCATAATTAAAACACGTTTTGAAAATCGTATGCACGTGATATCAACTATACAAGCTATAATACATATAAATAATCACATAAGGGGTAAAACACCAACACATAGAAAAATAATATATAATTTATTTGTAGCTCCAGAAGAAAACACACCTCGCAACAATAAAACTCTAACGGCAAACAAAAGTCGGCTGCGGCTTCAATGTAAGGTGATAGCAACGTTAATCCGAGAGGAATTCATAAAGCATGAGAACAACTATGAGCGACAACACTTTAAAACTTAAGGCTTAGGTTTATTTCTGTACGTAGTAACTATGACTATATATATATAGTTGAGCGGTGATAATCTAAACAAATTAGTTTTATAATAACAATAACAACAACAACAATAATAATAATAATAATAATAATAATAATAATAAGATAAATCGGCTAACAGAGTTCAAATTGATCTTTCTTTTAAAACAATGGGTTAATTTCATATGGGTCCTTAAACTTTTAAGAAATCTCAAATTAACTTTCAAATGTGATAAAAATTCTATTTAGTCCCTCATAAAAATTAAGATTTTAAATTAAAAATTCACAATTGTTAGGGTTTTCAATTAAGAATTTAAAATTTAAAATTTTTGAATTAAAGATTTTACGAATCTAGAATTTATAATTTGAGCGTAATTTTTATGTGTTACAAACCCTAGAAAACATATAGGAAAAAAATAATCGAAAAGCTAATGGGAAATTGAAGACTAATAAAGCCCCCCAAAAAGTGTGGGCCAAAGTGAGCCTAGGCAAGTGGCATCTTCAACCAAATTTAGTTGCCAACACAAAAAAAACAACTTGTCTTTTTTTACACTCATCTCTATCTATATACATGATTTTCATGCTTTCACAAAGCTGTTTCCATATAAGAAAAATACATGTCTACTTATTATATAGACAACTCAAATTTTAAATACATGTCTACTTATTATATAGACAACTTAAATTGAACATATAAGAAAAATAGATGATGTTATTAAAATTTAGGAGGGTTATTTAATCTGTATGACCATGAGATGAATATACACTTTGTTTAAAATTTATTACATGTATTTTAAATATATTCCATCTTAATTGGAATTAAAACTTAAATTTAGATAAGTAGACGAATTTGATTGATACAATTAGGGGTGAGTATTCATCTGAGTCGAGTAAAAAAAATAATTTAGTCAAGTTGATGATTCCCACTTCATGATTCAAACTATATTTAAGTTTTTTTCGAGTCTAGTTATTCGAGTTTCTCTTTAAATTTAACTGTAACTATTTATAATTTTATGATATGATTTGGTTCAAATTTAAACGATTTTCTCTAATCATTTGAGATATATATATATATTCATATTTTTTCTAAATAAATGTAATGCTATTTAATAAATAAAATGACTTCTAAATTTATAATATATATAATGTTATTTTTAAGGAGTTTTTGAGGACAAAATTTATGTGAGTATAAAAGAGTCAATGAATCGATGAGAAGAAAGAATTTACAAAATAAATGCAGTTGAAGGACCAAATTGAAAAAATGTAAAGTTGATGGACTAAATTAAAAAATAAATTTATTGTTAGAATTATGAATTGAATTTACATATATATTTTATAGTGGTAGTAAGACATGTGGTTTAAATTTGATTAAAATGAAATAAGGAAATCAATGATTAAATTATAAAACAATAAAATTCAGGTTTTTTCAGTTTTTTTGAGTTGACAAATTCAAACTCAATTTGAACTTAAAAATTGTCTCGTTAATTCGAATTGACTTGAATAATTCAAATAGTTGAAAATTTATAAAAAATATATTTGTTTAAGTTGGGTCGAATTTTACACACTTTTAAATTCAATAATAAATCTTTATTGATGTCTGAAATTTATGACGTTTTAAAATTTAAATAATAATATGAAGATATTTATTAATGTAATTAACATTTTTTTGTTTTCAATTTTACCCATGACTTCCCAAGATATTGATGGCCACTAATCTTTTCTTGCTCAAATTGCTCCCACTTATTTTGACCTAAAATTTCAAAAGCAGAGGTAAAAATAAATTTGACAATGTTAAGATATATATGAATTATAACTAAAATACAATAAAAATAATATAGATATTTTGAAATTATATAAATTATTATCAAATCAAAACATATGAAATACTATTATTTTAATATAATAAAAAATCTAATTATTTTATATACTAGACCTAAAAATATTTTATAAGTAGAATTATATAATTATTATGTGTCCTTCAATTATATTTTTAAAAATAAAAATAAAAAATGACACATAATTTGTTCACCATCAATATGAAAATGTGAAAAAAATATCAGCTTGGTTTCAGCCCCACACATGACACAACTCCTTATCTTATCCTTTAAAAGAAACCCTAATTCACCTCCACCTTTTCTTACCTACTTATCCCAATTAAATGGTAGATTTTCAGTGCAAAAAATGAAGACTTTACCTTTGAAAGAAAAAGAAAAACCCATCCCTTAAATCTAAAATCATTTACTTTTTCAAGAAAAACCCAAATAAAGTTTCACAA
This sequence comes from Hibiscus trionum, assembly GCA_030270665.1. Lineage (NCBI taxonomy): Eukaryota > Viridiplantae > Streptophyta > Magnoliopsida > Malvales > Malvaceae > Hibiscus > Hibiscus trionum. The sequence goes on from BSYR01000005.1 coordinate 30,837,235, forward strand.
TTTGTTTTGGCTTTGGGGACTGTAAACTAATTTACTGAAGTGTTTTTTTTAGTGATGATGGAAAATTCAAGTTTCCCAGAAAACAATACAGTCGCCGACAACGTCAGCTTAGAGAATGAAGGGGAAGCTAAGGTGAAAAATGAAGAGAGTGAAGGGAATTTTTCTTCAGGGAACCGTTGGCCGAGACAAGAGACTTTAGCTTTGTTGAAGATAAGGTCTGAAATGGACGTCGCTTTTAGAGACTCCGGTGTCAAGGCTCTTCTCTGGGAAGAAATTTCCAGGTTTGCTTTTTGTTTTTTTTTTTCTCTCGAGAAAATTAACCGGGAAATGTAGGGTTCTACACAGAAAATGTAGGAAACATTTGGGTTTTACTTATGTTGGGATATTGAGTTCCTTCTAGCTTAATTATACTGTTTTAAAAGAACTTTGAGAGCTGTAAATGCAGTAAAAAAAGTTATGGGTTAGAAAGTGTTTTTTATACTATTTTGTTTTAATTTCACTCTTAGGTTCAATAGTCTTAACTTTCTTTAGTATTTATAGTTAGTCAAATCCAGTTTATTACATTAATTTACCAAGTTAAAGTAGTAAATTCTGAGGTGTAACAATGGGATTTTTTTTATCAGGAAAATGGCTGAGCTGGGATATATCAGAAGTGCCAAGAAATGTAAAGAGAAATTTGAGAATATCTACAAATACCATAGGAGAACCAAAGAGGGTCGGTCCCGAAAATCGAATGGGAAGAATTATAGGTTTTTCGAGCAATTAGAAGCATTGGATCATCAACCTTCTTTGGTTCCACCTGCCAGTGGAAATTTCAACACCTCAGTAGAGCCTTTGAATGTTATCCATGATGCTATTCCGTTTTCGGTCCAAAACCCGGGTTTGAATTTCAATGAAACATCTACCTCTATGACTTCTTCTTCCAGTAAGGAGTCGGATGAATCGGAAGGGACTAGAAAGAAAAAGAGGAAACTGACAGACTATTTTGAGAGGTTGATGAGGGAAATGATGGAGAAGCAAGAGAATTTGCAGAAGAAGTTCATAGAGGCGATAGAGAAGTCTGAACAGGATAGGATGGCAAGAGAGGAAGCATGGAAGGTACAAGAATTGGCTCGGATTAAGAGGGAGCACGAGCTTTTGGTGCAAGAGAGATCGATTGCAGCAGCTAAAGATGCTGCCGTGCTAGCATTTCTACAAAAGTTTTCGGATCAATCGACCTCGGTGCAACTGCCTGAGACCACATTCCCTGTTGAGAAAGCCATTATTGATGGGCAAGAAAATAGCAACGGTAGTGAGAGTTATATGCACCTAAGTAGTTCTCGTTGGCCCAAAGATGAAATGGAGGCTTTGATAAGATTGAGGACTAATCTTGATGTGCAATATCAAGACAATGGATCCAAAGGCCCTCTATGGGAGGAGATATCAACAGCAATGAAAAAACTCGGCTACGATCGAAATGCTAAGAGGTGCAAAGAGAAATGGGAGAATATGAACAAGTACTTCAAAAGAGTGAAAGAAAGCAATAAGAAACGCCCCGAGGATTCGAAGACATGTCCTTACTTTAACCAACTAGATGCTCTATACAAAGAAAAAACTAAAAGGATGGTGGATGGCTTGGTTAATTCAGGTTATGAATTAAAGCCCGAGGAACTTTTGATGCACATGATGAGTGCCCAAGAAGAACGACCACATCAAGAATCAGCAACACCAGAGGATGGTGAAAGCAAGAATGCTGATCAACCTCGGGATGAAAACAGAAACACCGAAGGAGAAGGAGATGCTTATCGAATCATAGGTAATGATCCTTCTCCAATGGCAATTATCGGTTGATTGCAAGACACATAGCGAAATTTACTTTTTCGAATGCTTAATTTTGTTAAAGTGGGTCAGGGACCATAGTGTAGTGTCTGTAAAATACTTGAGTGGAGAGTCAGATTTGATCATTTGAGTTTTGAGGAGTTTCTTTTTATACAGCATGGCCATAAGTGTATATGTTCATCACCATTTGTTTTGAATAAACTATGTGAGGCAAAGTGAGAGTGGAATAAGATGTTTGTGTGTCTTTCATATAAACTCCGTTTTTTAAGCTTTTGAAATGTGAGAAAAAGTGGCAAATGGTTTGGGTTGCTTGTGATTGTAATGTGTGAATCTTCAGTAATTTATATAAAAGCTGTGTAAAGCAGCTCTTCCTATTTAAACTATAAAATCTAAATCTCTAACACTAAAATTATTAGACTTGTGTAATCCGTTTTCCTTTATATCAACATGCATTTAACTAATTTAAGTTGTACAATCTCTGCCCCCTTCTTAAAAATACATATATGTCCAGTTGTTAATTATGAAACCAAAAACTACAACTTTAGAAGAGCCAACTTGGGTGGATGAGAATTGCTTATGAAAAAGGTTACAAAAAAGGGAGAGGATTCATTATTGTTGGAGCTTAAATTTGAAGGAAAGCTGATCACCTCAGGCTAAAGCATGACATAATGATTTGTATGCAGCAACACATGTTTTAAATTTCTCTTCAGCCACTGCCTGCATAAATATGACTTTTCTTTAAATAGAATGGGAAAAGAAATCACAGAAAAGATAGATGCAGCCAGAGATCAGCATAACTAAATCAAGTGCATAAGCACTGTTCTTGAAAAAGGGTATAACTAACCTGTGAAGAACCTTGATGTTTATCAGGATGCCACTTTAAAGCTGATAAACGGAAGCTGCAACATGATTTTAATAATTTTAGAACACATGCTTTTAAAAAAAGGTGGAGAAAAGGAAAACACTCAATCGGAACGTGATTTTAATAATTTTAGAACACATGCCACTTACGCCTTTTTAACATCTTCGAGCTTTAAGCGGCCAGTTGGAGGCAGTCCAAGGATCTCTCTATCGGAACATGATCCTACTACAGCATATGCCTCGTCCTCGTCCTCCCTTTCACTAGTAGTCTCCTGCTCTTCTGTTCTTTGATTACTCCAGTCCGATTTTTCTCTCCACTCAAATCCAGATTCCGAATTTCGGAAAGTAAAATCCCCCCTAAAAGACCAAGTATACCACTTGTTCCCAAATGCAGCTTCGAATATTGTCTCGGGATTATCAAAGTCCTCCGAGAAACTCTCTCTTCTAAACCTTCCTGTGGAATGCATGTAAAAGAAACACATCTAGCTTGTTAATCACACGAGGGCAAGCAGTCCTAAAATTTTAGCTTGTTAATCTATTATTGTCTCAAACAATTGGTTGATATCTTGGTATTATACACAACATGAAGATTATATAAACAAACCAAAGCTCTGACTTTAAGTTATTGCCCTTAAATTCTTATGCACCTAATCTGATAGATATATGATCTTTGTGAATAAGAACGGAAAGTAGCAGTTTTTAATACCAAAGCCTATAAAAACAGGATTCAATGGCTTTTCTATATTATGATGACGTTGAGTCGTCGACATTCTATCAAACAAGAAAAAGTTTTTTTTTTCACTGATGGGCATGCGACTGTTAAAAAGCAGGAAAATTTATTCACATTTCACTAATGAGATTAGATACTACTTTCAAAAGACCAGCTGTAACTGCATGATGACCTACATTCAAATCCCCTTTCCGATATCGTCCTACTAAATTGTACCCAAAAGAGCTGATGGAATCAGTTGCGATCATGTCAGTAGTCTTAGACTGAGTTAATTACTCATTGTTTTGAAATAAAAGATAGATGAATAAAACATAGGATTATACCAACAAAGCCAGATACTACTGTGCACAAGGAAACTCTAAAGTTATTTTATGAAAACGTTGCAAATAATTCAGGCCAGCAAAAGATACCCGGTTCAGCTTTGAAAAAGTGCATAAAAGAGGCAATTTTTATAGTTAAAATATCATTTAAAGAGAAAAGAGGGAAGGGATTATAAAAAAAGGAAGTTGAAGCTCACGTTTACTTTTCCTGCGGTTAGATTTCCCAGCACGTCGTCCGGAAAACGTCGACCGATTCTTCTTAACGGAGCCATCTGAATTCCAGCCATCTGTCCCATCAAATTTCCATATTGGATCTTCATCCTATGTAAGCCAAAGGCATAAGTCGATAATGTAATTTCATGTACTAATGAAATGCATAAGCTCAATCTCCAGTATAATGTGATTGAGAAGCAGGATAAAGGTATTGGTGCCATACACTTGAGACCACTAGTTTATTTGGGAAATAAACAACATTTAGCCTTAACAAAGTGGGCAACCTTAAGGTAACTAAAATCATAAGCTTCTTCTATCCTCGGAGTCTATTTGGATATTTTGTGAGAAAGGGGCCATGGTGGCCGGAGATGCAATGAATAATGGTGGTTTGTGTGTGATCGGTGGTTAGTGATTTGTTGTTTGAAGAAATGAACTGGATATTTTTCAGAGAAAACAATGTGTTTTTCTCTGTATTTTCTTATTATTCTTAATATAACTAAAACTATACTTTTATCTTTAATTTAAATAATACTTGTTCTAAGACTTTTTGTAAATCTAAACTACTGATTAGCAATAAACTCTAATTACACATTAAATAAAAACTCTAACACTCCTCGTCAACTTACACTCCCCTCAAGCTCTAACACTTCTCGGATAACTTACACTCCCCTCTCAAGCTGGTGAGCAAACGTAGTATTGGATCTTGGATGTGATGCCCTACTCATATTTCTTCTGCTGAAAAAAATGCTCCCTATTCTCGGGAGTCTTTGATTTGAAGAGTGAGGACAGAACCATGATGTTCTTGCGCAACAATTGTTGATGTCATTCAACTTATGGTACGCTTGAGATGGTTGATGCATCGGTTGGACCTCTTCGCATATCTTTTAAGATGGATGACTAAGATAAAACAAAACAGATTTTTTAAGGCTAAACTATAACCTTTTCATCTATCTTTTTGATTGGCTAAGATAGAACCATAAAACAACAAAATTAAACGAGTAGAAATTTCACCAGAAATGTAACATTCTAAGGAGGGAGAAGCCAAGGAATGAGTGTGGCCTAATGACAGCAGCGGAAGAGAAAAAAGATGTACATCTAAAAAATCAGATCGTCGATTTGTTTCAAATTAGAGATGGCAGCAATGGTGACGGCATCAAGACCGTTGTTGGCTCATGATACCATGTGAGAAAAGGGCCATGGTGGTCGGAGATGCAATGAATAAAGGTGGTTTGTGTGTGATCGGTGGTTAGTGATTTGTTGTTTGAAGAAGATGAACATGATATTTTCCAGAGAGAACAATGTGTTTCTCTGTATTTTCTTATTATTCTTAATTATCAAATGTATATAGAGTAAGCCTTTAAATAGGCTGATATAGAGTTTTAATATAACTAAAACTATACTTTTATCTTTAATTTAAATAATACTTATTCCTTATTTAATTAAGACTTCTACTAAATCTAAACTACTGATTAGAAATAAACTCTAATTACACATTAAATAAAAACTCTAACACTCCTCATCAACTTACACTCCCCTCAAGCTCTAACACTTCTCGGATAACTTACATATTTTACAGAAATGTAGTACGGAAATAAGAAAATTTAAATTCTTATAATACATTTAAATTACAACAATGCAGATTGCAGATAATGAAGAAACTAAAATTAATTCCAAGGCATGCATTTATGTTAAAATACAAGCAATGTTCCAGATTGCTTTACTTATTACGACTTCTGTAATGTAAACAGTGCGCGAGGATGATGTAAGAGAACACCTTCAATAAGGTAAGGGTTCTAAATCAAACAAGAGTCCAGAAAGCTAACCTGAAATGAAATATTTGAGGCACGGCCACTAAATAAAAGGTTTCTCAAATCTCTTTTTGCTTCGGCACGCTTTTGGCGTACTGCATATCTTCCGTAACTCTGCATTCAATATTTGAAATGCCAGAGTTCTATTTTTGAAAACAACAAATAAAGTAAGAAAGTAAACTGACAGAAGAAGGCAAAATGTTCATACAAAGCTACTTAGGAAGAACGAAATTAACAAATAGCAGTATCTTAACCTATTAGCAGATATTGTCCATAACTTGATCAATATAAACATTAAAATTAATCATGGTGAATAAATTCCCGAGATGCATTAGGTTTCTATTTGCACTAAATGATTACAGCAAAGCTCCCAGTCTAAGTATAAAAAAGAATAAACCCAGAAATCCGATGTGTATAGCTCAGTTGTCAGAGTCGGACTTGCATTTAGTCTACCGAAAGTTATTGTATCCAATCTTGTTTTTCATTGTTTTATTTTGGGAAAGGGGGATTCGAACAATGCTATTAGAACACGAAGATCATGCACCAACAGACTGAGCCAAAATTCCCCGGCCTAGAATAATATCAATCTTAAGACACACTATCCCATCTGATAGGATCAAAACTCAAGACAATTAAGAGAAACATGTACAAATGAGAAGGCCCCCAAGCTGCATACCTTAGCTGGTTGTTGACTGCTTCTTTTATCCTGTAAAAACAGTGTTAATTGTCAAACTTTCTTGGAAATGTACAGATTTACCCTAATTCTTTAACACATACTGAAATCTGAAGCTCAATTCTATGCTGTTCTAAGTCCAGAGGGGGGGCAGAAGTAGAAATAATTGTTCACACAGAACGGAAGACAACTTACTTTGATCATAACTAGGAATAAACAAATTGGAATAGTAAACATATGAGTATACAATCATCTAACAGTTGATTGATTTTCTCCCTTAGCTGAACATATCAATTGATTCAGCCTTAGATAATTTGAAGTACTATTTCACTAAATATTAGAAACCAGGGAACATATGTTTTTAACGTGTCTAATTTTGATGTTAGCACAGTCATTCACACATCACTTGGTTAAAAAGATTACATTTTCATTTAAGAGAGATCCCATCAATCTTTCAAATACAAATTCATGAACTTGCTGTTCAATTGAAAATAAAAATACAAATTCAAGCTCACCCATAGCATTTAAAATATAAAATATAAATAAAAAAAACCCAAGGGGAAGAAGGGGTAGAAAGACTCACAAAATTCCATTTATTCTTCCATTTTTCACAGGTGAAAGGCGTGGAATGAAATGAACCGACATGGGTTGTAGCAGTAGGATCAGGCGTTTGTTTTGCAGGTAAGAAAGCTGGAATCAAGGAATTCTTGAGTAGAAAGATGTTTCGGCATCTGGAAATTTGCATAATCGGATAAAAACAATGCCAAACCACCGATCAAAGCTCTGGTTTTTTACCTTCTTGAGTAAAAACAACTGCTTTTAACTATTTTTCAATGACAAAAATGGAGATGTTTTTTATTGCGGTGAAGCAGAAAAAAAGGCCAAGATGGTCTCTTCCTCGTCCCCTTCTTTCCGATCATACATGATAAGATTGGTTAAATTAACAACTCAATAGTTGCCCACGTGGAAAAATAAAAGAATGATGTTCGATTAAGAAGAATATAGGTTTAAGCAGTTTTATTTTGGCAAAATGACAAAAGATGCCCCTAACGTTTGCATGTTTTGTTATCTGGTCCCCTATTCTTTTTTTTGGTCCAAAGATGCCCCCAACGTTTGCTTGTTTTGTCATTTGGCCCCCTATTCTTCTTTTTGGTCCAAATATACCCCAAACGTTTCATTCGTAGTCCAAATATGCCCCCAACGTTTCAATTTGGTCCAAATATGCCCCCGTTAGATGGAAACTGTCAGTCAACTGACGTTCAACAGCTGATGCTGACTGGACTTGCCGCGTATTAAGATCTGCTGATGCCACGTCAAAATTTTTTTATAAGCTGTTGATCGTCAGTTGATTGACAGTTTACATCCAACGGGGGCATATTTGGACTATGAATGAAACGTTGGGGGCATATTTGGACCAAAAGAAAGAATAGGGGGCCAAATGACAAAACAAGCAAACGTTGGGGGCATCTTTGGACCAAAAAAAAGAATAGGGGGCCAAATGACAAAACATGCAAACGTTGGGGGCATCTTTTATCATTTTGCCTTTTATTTTTGTAAGATATGAGTGATTTATCGAATGGTTAAAAAAATACAAATAGATAGTATTTTGTAATCATTTTAAAATGTTAAAAAATTAAACAAAATCGATTCAAATAAAAAGTTGAAACAAAATTAGTGAGTTACAAACTTACTCTTTAAACCTTGTACTTAGTGTATATTTCCTAAGGTAGACATCGAGCAATCAGAAGACTTAAATGCGTTAGTGCAATGTTGGAACTGTAAACGGTGTATATTAACATAGTTGTGTCTCTTACATTGTTTCTAGGTGGCTCCGAAGTGTAATATCGGATATGGTGTTCCTTTTTGTTGTATCGAATATCTTGTTCCTTGATTGAGTTGTCTGCCTCGAGAGCTTCTTTCTTTATTACCTGAGATCCATATACATTTCATAGTTGAAATCGAGAGCTTCTTTCTTTATTCATTCTGCATAATTATTCCTATTTTAAAACAAGATAGTGGGCTTCAAGTAATGTAAACTTAGACTCAGGAGAAACAGCTCGACATGTCGAAAAATTATTAGACACACCTGGTTTATCATGTCATTTTGGTTCTAGCTAATAAGGTCTATTTATTTCATTTTTTTCAAGACAAATCTTCACCTTATTTCTACATTCATGTCAATAAAAAGTGCGTAGTTATTTAAAAGTTAAAATGCAATGAATGAACGAAATCCATATAATATTTTTCTCCGACATGCCCCACCCGGCTCTATTACAACCCAATTCTATTCATGGCATATGGTCCCTTCTCCTTTCAAATTACAGGCATCGATGGCTGAATAAAAGTAAGGCATGCATTTATAAAGAAATGAATAACTGTAGCCAACTCATGCTCTTCAATCTCTTCCTTGGTCCACAAACAAAAACCATTAAGAAATCCTCCTCTAACTAATTATATGATTTTTCGGATGATATTTTAAGTTTTTTAAACAATATCATAAATTTAAAGTTTATTATTGTGAATATAAAAAATTAAATTAAAAAATTATCATCATAATAAATTTTTGTAATATTTGATCTGAATTATTCAACAAATAATAAAAAAAAACCACCTTTCAAAAATGAAATAATTCTTTCAATCAACGCTGCAACAACTGAGAGAGATCAAAAGCTTTACAGCTTGAGCCACCTGTTTTTCTTACGAATTTTATTGCAAATATTTTTGGAACATAGTAAAAAATGTCAATTAGTTTCCGCTGTCGGTTTATGTACAATTTTGTGTCTTTGTATTCTTCTTCACCTCAAATTGCAATTATATTTGTCGCCACGGAAGCCAACCGGGCTTATAAGCAAAACTTGCTTTCTTAGTTTCTTAATTTCCCCTGCAAATCCCCTCTTTCTTTCTTCTTCAAACTTCAAAGAGAGTTGTTTAGAATCGGCTCTCTCTGGTTTCTGAAAGCTGAGGAAATATGGGAGGCTGCGCCACCAAATTTAAGGTTTTAAAGGGTGACGACCGCAGTGTCCCTGCTGCGCCGACGAAAGAAGCCGTTGCGGCGGCTCCCGATGTCGTCACTGAAAAAGGTGAGAATGTGGAAGCTGATGTTGTTGGTGAGGCCATTGTTAATGATGACAAGGTCGATGATGAAGCAACCAAGCGACAATCTCTTAGTAACTTGTTGAACGAGGTATCACTTCCTGTCTGATTCCCTGACTATATTGTTTACGTTTTATTTTAATGCAATTCGATGGTATTAATATATTGCAGAAACCAAGGGATTAATCACTTTCATACCAACATGTTGTCTGTTTCACTAGTGAACATGACTGGTTTTGTTTTTGTACCGTTTGGTTGGTGAGAAAGTGAAACTAAAGGGAAAGAATCAAAAAGAAGAAATAGTAATTCTACATATGTTTTCCTATTGATTTTGTATTACCAATCAAGATTCGAAGCACGAGAATGACGGAGAACGGGAAAAAGAGAGAGGATATTTCTAATTCTCAATATTCATGACATATGTAAGCTGACCCCATGTCCTTTTGCTTGTCTGAAATCCTGTCGGTATCAATAATTTACTACTACTGATAATACAGTGTGGTGAAGTTTCCTATGTAAAAATATTTGCTGTTTAGGATATAATGAGAAGTATAAAGTTAATGGATTTTTAGATACTGTGAGAATCAGTACAAAATAAAGACCATAAACGAAAGCATTATTTGCAGAATCAAAAGGAGGGGGCAGCTGAGACCGAGACTGAGACCAAAACCGATGTTAACCCGCCGTCGGAGCCAACAAAGACCGAACCACTAGAGCCAGTGGAGCAAGAATCAATGGAGAAGAAGGTACCAACCGTGGAGGCAGAACCTTTGTCTGTCGAACCCGAAGCAGCGGCAGCTGCAACGGCAACGGCAACGGCGGATGTGGCTGAGACAGAAAAGAAGGGAACATCAGCAGCAGCTGAAGATGAAGTAGCAAAGTGAAGTTGCAACATTTTATGTTCAAACAACACATTTGGCTTGTTTAGAGTGTTATAGAAATCAAGTAGTACACTTGGTTCACGGCTTTTAAGAATGTTATATTTTCTTTCATTGAGTCAGTGAGTTTTTTTTTTTGGATCAAATATTGAGTCTGTGAGTTTGCTTTCTATATTTGTTCACATAGACGTGGTTTTATTACATTCAATTTTTAAGCGTGTAGCTTTGAACCTTATTTGGCACAACAGATTCGAGACAAATTCCTGGCAATCCAACTTGGGCTGCTTTTATTGGATTTTTCTTTTGGGCTTGGGAAGATAGGGTTTTCTTGTACTTCTGAATGCCATGGAGCCAACACTGGTTAATTTTAAAAAAAATGATGATGTTCGTTTTAGGGGATTTGGGTTTAATCTGCTTTGTTTATAAGGTGTGTGTGCTATCAAAGGGTTAAAAAAATGAACAGATACTACTTGATTTTGGGTTTGATTTGTTAAAATCAAGTTTAGATTACTCATATACTACTATAAGAAATCTTTATTGCCCAATAGAAAATATTATGTTTAGGTCGGAAATAACACAATCACCATTAAAGAGTTAAAGAACTTGAAAAATAAGCCATTTCTTCAAATACCTAATTCCGAGTTTGATTTGTTAAAATCAAGTTTAGATTACTCCTATAGTATAAGAAATCTTCATTGGATTATTATCCTATACACTGGCGGTGGAAACTAAAAGTTTCCACAAGCGTCTTAGTTTAGGGTTTATGGGCTTAGTTTAGGGTTTAGGGGTTTAGGTGTAGGGATTTAGAATTTAGGGATATTGATTAGAATTTAGGGTTTATGGCTAGAATTTATGGTGTAAATGTTAGGGTTTAATGTTTAGGGTAATATGGGAGGATTTAGGTTTTAATTTGTAAACCCTAAATTATAACTTTTAACTGTAAATTTCAACTATTATCCCTAAATTCAAAACTCATTTCCCTAAACCCTAAACCATACACCCTGAACCAAGTCCCTAAAACCTAAAACTAAGGCGCTTGTGGAAACTTTTAGTTTCCACCGCCAGTGTATCAAATAATTATCCATCTTCATTACCCAATAGAAAATCTTAGGTTCATATCATAATTAACAAAATCACCATTAAAGAGTTAAAGAACTTGAAACTCAGCTAACATTCTAGGTTGCAACCTAAAATGTTACCTTCAATATTAAATTTGAATCAATTTTTAAACTCGGGTAACATTTTAAATTGCAACCTAAAATGTTATTTTCAATATTAAATTCGAATCAATTTTGAAACTCGGGTAACATTTTAAATTGCAACCGAAAATGTTATCAAAATAGGTAACATTTTAGGTTAGCGTGTGTAACATTCGGTAACTGGTTAAATCAGATTTGGGTAACATTTTAAGTTGCAACTTAAAATATTAACTCGAACAACCTAAAATTCTAGTATATATTATTATAACATTTCTGATTGCAACTCCTCCGATGTTGTTAACTCCTAGAAAGTACTGATTTTTATGCATATTTTATAATGCTTTTGCTTGTATTTAAGTATAGATGTTTGCATTTAGTTGTTAAATTCATGCATTTGCATAAAGAGTTAGGGAGTTGTGTTTATGCCAGTTTGAAGGGTTGCTTTGTTGGCATTGATGCAGGCTTAGCAGAGCAGAGCAACGCAGGATACAGAAGAGAATGCCGACTAGTAGTTGGCAAAGTTGGACTAGAAATTGTCAAGCTCGGCTGGCATGGAAGTGAAGTATGATGCCCGGTCAAAGTAACCTTTGAACCCAGTACACGTCAGCCCTAGAATTCAAAATGAAGATAAGATGATAACACGATTATCTTGGTGTGTTATTCAAAATTCAAATTCCAAATCCTATCTTGGGTATCCATGCATGCCTATTTAAAGGAAGAGAGAAGATCGATCGATGAGAGCTTGAAGAAGGAGAGCACGACCTTGGTGGAAATAGGAAGGTTGTGTGGTTCGACCAACTAAGACCGAGAGCTTGGAGCCATTGAAGGGCTGCATCGACGGACCTCTTTCTTGCCCATTCTCTTAGTGTTATTTATTTTTATTTAAATGATGATGTTAAGATACGATGATATTTTATGGATGGACCCCCCAACCATGAACTAAGCTTTTACAATTGGTTGAGGGATGTTTGCGTTTAACGTTTTATTTATGTTTGGTTTTTAATAATCGAAATGCCTTGACATTGTTTTCTATCTGGCTAGCACTTCATATTTCTAAATTCTTTGCCATGCGACCACTGGCATTTTTTGCTTATTACACATTAATATCTTAACAAACTTGAGGGGTAACGATTAGTTGCTAGATGCTAAGGAGAGAAGCTTCGACAGAAGATGTTCAAGTAGTTAAGCTTACTTCGGAAGTGAATCTACCCCTTAGGAGTATAGATTGACACTTAATCAAATTAATTAATGAAGAACTTCATTATAGACATATAGGGGTTTTAACATGGTTAATTTCGGTCATTGCCATCGACATAGGCAATGCCACTCAAGAATCTGCTCAGCAATAATACCAAGGCATGACGTTATTAGCAGCTGGCATAACTAGCGTAAAAATCAAGCATCCCTTGCCAACGCTCATCACTCATTTGTTGATTTCAGTGTGCCATCAATGGTATGTGGTAAACATCAAATTGTGCCTGACGATTGAAGCCCAACAAGAAGCTTGCCTTGTTTTATTTAAAAACCGACAAGGGCAGAGAACATCGAGTGAGTCATCATCAGTACGGGATCATCTAGAGATATATCTGGGAGGAGATCTAGAACTAGAGTAGATCTAGAGGCAGAGGTAAAGGTAGAGGTAGAAGCTCAAGAAAAGAGGTTGAACCAAAACCATAATCGAAACTTGAACCTAAACCTCCATTGCAAACTAATGTGGACATAGAAGCTTTTGATGCCGACTTTTATCCACCGTCAGATGACTTCTCAAGTTGAGAGCAAGCTTTGCAAAGTACATAGAGGTCATGGCACTTGCAGATAGGGATGGCAATGGATCGGATTGTATAAAATCCAAGTCCGAATCCGTTACAATCGGACTCGGATATTTTTTTTCGGATTTGGATTTGGATTTTTTTCAAACGGATTTGGATCGGATTGTTTTTGGATTGGATTTTTTCGGATCGGATTCGGATTTATTTCAACCGCATTTAGATCAGAGTTTTTGGATTTAGATTAAATTGTCATCTCTAGTCTTGACCCAAGTTTGAGGGGTAGATTCGTGAATTTTAGCATCTTTGGGGTATATTGTGTTTTGATCCTCTAATAATTTTATTTTAGTGCAAATCAGTTATGAAACCGATATTTTAATTTTGATATAACTAAAGAACCTAAGGACTAAATTGAAAATGTCAAAACGAATTTTTAAGTCCTCAAACATCCCCAAATAATTTCAAGAATATGCCAAAGTTAAAAACCAAAGTTTTGAAATATTTTCTAAGTGTTTTAAAGCCTAGACAGTGTTTTTCAAGTCCCTGTTTCGAAACGGCCTAAGGCATTTCGAAACGTTTTCACCACTGTCGACCCATGTTCCAAAACGGGTATCGAAACGGCTTTAGAACATAAGAACCCGTATCGAAACGTTTTCAAGTGTTTCGAAACGGTTCTTCATTTTGATTTGAAAATTATGACCGTTGCAAAAGTTTTTAACTGATTTATCTGAAACCGTTAGGGTGTTTCGAAACGGGCTCAAGCTGTTTCGAAACGACCTTTGACAGTGGCAAAAGTGTTTCGAAACGAGTTCAATCCGTTTCGAAACGGGCTCTTAAATGCAACCCCAGCGGCTCTTTCTATTTTGGTCCGTTTCGAAACAGGTTCCCGCGTTCCGAAACGGGTGGTTGCAAACTGCATTTATAGAGGTGAGATAACACCCCCAACGGCTCTATTGATGAATGCAACAACCACAACGGCTAGAAATCAATGAGAAGGTATAAAAGGGACCTCTAAAAGCACCAGCAACAACTATTGATCCAAAAGCAAACATCCAAACATCAAATCCAAGCATTTGTGCTAAATTCCCAAATTGTCTAGAAACCCCAATTGTAATTTTAATTCTTATTTTTTTCAATTGGGTTAAGTGCTTGTAATTGGGCTACAATTTGTATTGAGAGATACTATCTTAGCCATCAAACTCTTTGTTTTCTTTGTGTGAGGATTGAGTTAAATTTTGGGTAGAAAATTTAACCGAAATTGTAAGGGTTGCCTCCTTAGACTAGAAAAGGGGAAAAGCAATTAGTGGAATTGTTGCAAATCCTCAGTGAAGCTAAGGTAGTGGATGTAGAGTTCATTTGGAACTTGAACCACTCTAAAATTCCTTGTCCAATTTTTATTTTGCAATTTCCACCACCTAAACCTTTAAAAATCCAATTCACCCCCTCTTGGTTCATATCGATCATTCGATCCACTCAACAATTGGTATCAGAGCCTACCTCTTTGAGGATTAACAACCACAAGAGGAGTTCCTAGGAAGAGTGTGATCATCAAATATCAAGAAATGGCTTCAACCTCCGGTTCGTGCATGTATGAGTCTCAATCCACTACAAAGCCTCCCTTCTTCAATGGTGACAACTATTCTTTTTGGAAGAATAGAATGCGTCTATTCATCAAGTCTAATGACTACTTAGTGTGGGATGTCATTGAAGATGACCCTTACATTCCATTGAAGCAAGATAGTGAAGGCAAGATGGTCTTGAAGAAAAAGGTGGAGATGAGTGAAGAAGAAAGGAAAAAGATTCAAGTAAATGACAAAGCTCTCCACATGCTCTTTTGTTCATTTGGTCCGGACATCTATTCCAAAGTGCCATCCATTGATAGTGCCAAAGAAGTGTGGGACACTCTTGAGACTACCTATGAGGGAACCAACAATGTCAAAGAAACTAAGATTGGAATTCTCAATCTTAGTTATGAGAACTTCAAGATGGAGCCCGATGAGACGGTGTCCAAGATGTTTGATCGGTTCTCCACTATATTCAATGAGCTCAAAGGTTTTGGAGAGATCATACCGGAAGACAAGCTTGTCCGGAAGCTACTCTATTCACTTCCCGAATCATGGGATGGGAAGAGAACCGCCATCATAGAAGCTAAGAATTTGAAGACTTTAAAGCTTGATGAGCTAGTGGGTTCTCTCCTTACACATGAGATTATGAAGCAAGGAAGGGAAGAAGAGAAGAGAGTAGAAAAGCTAGAGGTTGAAAAGAAGAAGAAGATGGGAATAGCTCTCAAGGATTCACTACTTGAGGAGAGCTCTTCTAGTGAGAAGGATGAGCTAGAAGAATTGGCTATAATAGCCAAACGATTCTCACGCTTTATGAGGTCAAACCGGGGAAGAAAAATTCAAAGGAAGATGGACTTCAAAGGCAAGAACAAAGAGGAAGCAAGGGATCAAATCATTTGTTTCGAGTGCAATAAACCCGGCCACATACGTTCGGAGTGCCCTCAACTCAAGAAGAAGGGCTTTGAGAAGAAGGAGAAGCTCAAAGCCAAGCTTCCTACTTGGAGTGATGAGGAGTAATCGGAGGATGACGAACAAGAAGTGGCCAACCTTTGCCTCATGGCACTTGAGGAAGATTCCTCTATGGTAACCTCTAACTCATCATCTTTTGATTTTACATATGATGAACTAAATGATGCATATGATGAGTTGCAAGAGGTCTATGATGAATTAGTTGAGAAATATAAAGAGTCGGTCATTAGGAATAAGAAAATCATTTTGGAGCTAAATAAGAAAAATGACTCACTCTCTCAAGCTAATTCAAAATTCGAGAAAAATATATTAGGATTGAAAGATGAACTTAAATTTTTTCAAGATGAAAATGTTGATCTTAATAATTTTTATCTCAATGCAATAGTGAACACCAAAAGGTGTTAGATGAGCTTAAAAAGCTCAAGGAGTCCTTTAAAAATGTTGGTAGTATGAAGCATGAAATTGGTGAATCCTCTAAAACAAACCAACTTAAGAAAAGGACTAATAACTACAAACAAGGTAGTCTTCCTAGACATAATAGGACTAAAAGAATTAGAAGTGTATGGGTTCCTAAGGAACTTGTAAAATCTAATAATATTGTTGCTATGTCATCTTGGATTCCTAAGGGAACCAAGGTTTTGGGAGCTAACACTCATGGACCCAAAATGATTTGGGTACCAAAAACAAAAGCTTAATATCTTTGTTTGTAGGGGGAGCATTGCTACAAGGCCAAAGCACAAAGTCAAAACTCATGGTACCTTGATAGTGGATGCTCAAGGCATATGACCGGAGACAAGAGTAGATTCATGGATCTAAAGCCAAAAAGTGGAGGAGTGGTGACATTTGGTGACAACTCCAAAGGCCACATTAAAGGTATTGGCTCCATAGGTAATCACTCTACTATTCTCATTGAAAATGTCTTGTATGTCGATGGTCTTAAACACAATTTATTGAGCATAAGTCAATTGTGCGATAAAGGATTTAATGTTTTATTTGATAAAAATGGATGCAAAATTGTTGACATTAAATCTAACATTATTATGCTCATAGGTCATCGCATAGGGAACATATACATGGTGCATCTAGATGACATTCATACATCTCATACATGCTTAGTAGCACAAAATGAAAATGATGCATGGTTGTGGCATAGGAAACTAGGACATGCTAGCATTAGTGTTTTAGAAAAACTAGGTTCCCTTGATCTAGTTAGAGGTTTACCCAAGATTAAATTTTCAAATGATAAAATTTGTGATGCATGCTCTAAGGGTAAACAACATAAGTCTTCCTTTAAATCCATTAATGATGTTTCTACTAGTAGATGTTTACAACTTATCCATATGGATTTATTTGGGCCAATTAGGACTATGAGCTTGGGTGGTAAGTCTTATGCATTTGTACTTGTTGATGATTTTTCTAGATTTACTTGGGTTCTATTTTTAAGTACTAAAGATGACGCTTTGGAAAAATTCATCACATTTTCAAAACTAACCCAAAATGATCTTGAACTTAGAATTTCACATATTAGAAGTGATTATGGAACCGAGTTTCAAAATTTAGGGTTTGAAGATTTTTTAAATGAAAATGGTATTAGCCACAATTTTTCGGCTCCTCGAACTCCTCAACAAAATGAGGTAGTTGAGAGGAAAAATAGAACTTTGCAAGAAATGGCTAGAACTATGCTTTGTGAAAATAATTTACCTAAATATTTTTGGGCGAAAGCCACAAACACCGCTTGCTATATTGTTAATCGAGTAATGATTAGGCCAATTTTAAAGAAAACACCTTATGAGATTTTAAAATCTAAAAAGCCTAACATTAGCTATTTTCACCCTTTTGGTTGCAAGTGCTTTGTTTTAAATAATGGAAAAGACAACTTAGGTAAATTTGATGCAAAAAGTGATGAAGCTATTTTCATAGGTTACTCTTTAACCTCTAAAGCCTATCGAGTATTTAACAAAAGAACTTTAGTAGTAGAAGAATCTATTCATGTTGTATTCGATGATAACCTCATTCCAAGGAAGGATTCTTGTGATGATGATGATGTAGGAATCATAAATGCCTTTGATGGAGGACAAACTTCAAAGGAGGATGAGATTCCAACAACAAAAGAAGAAGACACACAAGATCCACCTCTTGAAGCCTTGAAGGACTTGGCTCTTGAGGAAAAGGAAGTGAGCTACCCAAGGGAGTTCAACTATGTCAAAGATGGTGAAATCTTGGGTGATCCATCCAAGGGGGTAACCACTCGATCTTCTATTAGATTAGTGAATCATGTTGCATTTATCTCATGCATAGAGCCTAAGAATATAAAAGAAGCATTGAAAGATGACTTTTGGATTATGGCTATGCAAGAGGAGTTAAATCAATTTGAGAGAAGTAATGTTTGGACATTAGTTGATAGGCCTAGTAATCAATCTACCATAGGAACTAAATGGGTCTTTAGGAACAAGCTAGATGAGAGTGATAACATTGTGAGAAATAAAGCTAGACTTGTAGCACAAGGTTACACTCAAGAAGAGGGAATAGATTTTGATGAAACCTATGCACCCGTAGCTAGAATGGAAGCCATTAGGATGTTACTTGCATATGCATGTTATCATAATTTCAAGCTTTTTCAAATGGATGTTAAAAGCGCGTTTTTAAATGGTTTTATAAATGAAGAAGTGTATGTGAACAACCACCGGGTTTTGAAGATTCAAAATTTCCAAATCATGTTTTCAAACTCACTAAAGCTCTTTATGGTTTAAAGCAAGCTCCTAGAGCTTGGTATGAAAGACTTTCAAACTTTTTAATTGAAAAAGGTTTTGAAAAAGGTAAGGTGGACACTACACTTTTTATAAAAATGTACAAACATGACATCTTAGTAGTTCAAATTTACGTTGATGATATTATTTTTGGTTCTACTAATGAATGTCATTGTCAAGAGTTTGCTAAGTTAATGCAAGGTGAATTCGAGATGAGCATGATGGGGGAGCTCTCATTCTTTTTGGGACTCCAAATCAAGCAAAAGAAGGATGGCACCTTCATCAATCAAGCAAAGTACATAAAGGATATGCTCAAGAAGTTTGGCTTGGAGAATGCAAAGCCTCAAGCCACACCTATGAGCTCATCTACAAAGCTTGACAAAGATGAAGGAGGTAAGTGTGTTAACTCTAAGCTTTTCCGTTCTATGATTGGATCATTGCTTTACCTTACCGCAAGTAGACCAGATATCTTGTTTAGTGTTTGCTTGTGTGCTAGGTTTCAAGCTAGTCTTAGAGAGTCTCACCTTATAGCCGTTAAGAGAATCTTTAGGTACCTTAAAGATACTCCTTGTTTAGGTCTTTGGTACCCTAGAGACTCCACCTTCAACCTTCATGCTTATTCGGATGCGGATTATGGGGGTTGCAAAATCGATAGGAAAAGTACTTCGGGAACTTGTCAATTCCTAGGTAGTATGCTCATATCTTGGTTCTCTAAGAAACAAAATAGTGTAGTCTTATCTACCACTGAAGCCGAGTACATATCCTTAGGGAGTTGTTGTGCTCAAGTCCTTTGGATGAAGCAACAACTCTTAGATTATGGAATTAAAGTTGAAACCATACCCCTAAAATGTGACAACACTAGTGCTATATGTTTAACAAAAAATCTCATCCAACACTCTAGAACCAAACACATAGAAATAAGGCATCATTTCATGAGAGATCATGTCCTTAAAGAAGATGTGGTTATAGAGTATGTAGACACCTTAAATCAATTAGCGGACATATTTACAAAACCTTTAGACAAAGAGCATTTTTGGTCCCTTAGGAGAGAGTTAGGTCTAGCTAGCCTATCTTGACCTTTTAGGACCTCTTTTGTGCTTAAAATTGCTTGATCTTGTGAAATGCCATGTTTATGTGTTTTAACTCCTAATTTCATCCATGCTTATAGCTAGGGGGAGTATGTTTATGTTTGCATATGTTTTGCCTGCTCATTCATGTCATTCATGCAAGTTAGGCCTTAGAAGAACTCAATTTTCTGCACTTTTAGAGCCTCATCTGCACTTCCAGGCCCAGGTGTATCGAAACGGGTAAACCTGTTTCGATACGGATGCCTTAAAATCATGTCTGAGAGAAGGTCGTTTCGAAACGCCTCAAAAGGGTTTCGAAACGGTTTTGCTACTGCCAAGGGGTGTATCGAAACGAGTTTCGATACGAGTCAACGGGGCTTCGATACGGTCAACACCGTATCGAAACGGTCTGCTGGAATCCTTAAAACGGTCAAACTCTCTTCCTCGCGTTTCGAAACGGTCAGGACCGTTCCGAAACGGTTTCACGGACAGCTTTAAGTAGGGCTTTTAATGATAAAGGTCTCTTTTAATTAAAACTCTTTAAAACCCTAAACCGACCTTTTCCCTATAAAAACCCTCTAAACCTCATTGTTTTTCACCAAATCTTGAGGGGTTTTTCTCTAAAACACTAGTCTAAGCAAGATTCATCAACATTGTGCAAGGATTTTCCTCCATTCTTCCAAAATCCCAAACTAAGGTATTTTTCCTCTTTTTCTTTTTCCTTCAATTTCTATTCGAATCTTAGGTTAGAAAAATTTATTTTTGTATAGTTTATATGTTTTTATGCTTGGGTTTTCAATATCTTGTAAAAATTTTTCAAAATCTTAATTTTTCTGATTCGAATATAAAAATTGTCAGTCTTATTTTTTTTACTGTTTTTCTCTAATTTTTTTTGTTTTCTATTTTATTTTGAGTTGTTTACTGTTTTAAAAACTTTTTTAAACCTAAGTGGGATTTATTATTGGATTGAATTACGAAATCTATGCATACACTTAAATTTTTCGCTTGCTTGCTTATGTTTTAGGATGTCGGATAATGTTAGCAAAAAGCGTAAGTCCGTTCAATCCGGTGACTCGAGTGTGCGTCCGAACCTCGCTCAGCTCTTTCAAAAATCCCTTCGGACTCCGGAGATGCGTGCTCGTTTCAAATATGTCAAGGATTTCGAAGTTCGTCGCGAGCGCGTCATTGATCTTGAGTTTCTTAACTCCGAGCGATTCCTTTTCCGTTACCTCGAGCGTTTGAGCGAATGGAATCTTCTTCCTTTGTTGAGCATCCCGGATATTCGCTATAAACATATGGTACTCATCTTTTACTCCAATGCTCGTCTTCTTAATGATGAAACAAACACCGAGGTTGTTGGGATTGAATCCTTTATTTTGGGGAAAAAGTTTGTTGTTAATGTTGAACTCTTGGAGTCTACTTTTTCCCTTAAGGATGAGGGAATTGAGAATGAACGTCACTTTGGTACTAATACCGGTCAAGTGCTTACCTTGGATGCGCACGATCGTTTTCTTCACTTGATGGTATCATGGTTCCTTCGCCCCTCCGGAGGTAAATATTCTCATATCCGTCAAGTTGATTACTTTTGGCTTGAATGTTTCCATCGTGGTGAGCGCCCTAATGTTGCTAAGATCATTTTTGCGGAGATGGTTAATAATGTTAAGCTTATTGACACCGATGCCTTGAAGTCCTTTACTTATGGCACGATTTTGAGTCACATCTTTAGCAAGATTGGTCTCGATTGCTCCTACGACTCTCCGGAACCTCGCAAGTCCAAGATTGGTGAGTCCTCTCTTCGCAAGTCCGGTTTTCACTATGTGAATCATGTTTGGGAACGTGTTGATAGAGCCGCACCTCCTCCTCCTCCTCCCATTGAACCTCAAGCTCCAGTTGCAACCAATGATGCTCTCACGGCTTTGATTACCGAGCGGTTCAATGCCATGGACACTAACATGGCTACGTGTTTTGGTGCCATCAACACTCGCTTGCAAAATGTGGAGGATCGACTACAATCCCTTAAGGCTTCTCACTCGAACATGGACTTGTCCTTCTCTACCCTCTATGGCCAATGGACGAAGTTTCGTCGTTCTCAAGTCAAGAGCGATTATGAGACTTCGGATGATGATGATGGTGGTGACGAGGCCTAGGATATTCATATCATATCATATTATCTATGCATTTTAGGTTTAAGTTTGCATCTTTATGTTTCATTGTGTTTTATGAACTTATGCTTTTGATCTTATTTGGGATTATGTTTTGAACTTAATGTTGATTTATGTTTTGGATATTTTAATTTTATGAATTAATATTATTGTTGCTTATTACTTCATGCTTATTGGTACTAACCCTTTCTCTTCTCTATGAGCATTATTTGTTCTTTTTGATCTAACAAAAAGGGGAGAAGAAATTTAAGAGCCACAAAAATTCGTTTTAAATGTTTAAAGGTTTTTAAGTTTTAAAACTTGAATTTCAAAGCTAAAACATTTTTAAAACTTTAAAAACCTATCTTAAATTAAGGGGGAGTTAGAATATGTTCAAAATTTTCAAAACTCTTAAAAATTCTAACTTTGGTTTTGTTATATCAAAAAGGGGGAGATTGTGAAACCGATATTTTAATTTTGATATAACTAAAGAACCTAAGGACTAAATTGAAAATGTCAAAACGAATTTTTAAGTCCTCAAACATCCCCATATAATTTTAAGAATATGCCAAAGTTAAAAACCAAAGTTTTCAAATATTTTCTAAGTGTTTTAAAGCCTAAACAATGTTTTTCAAGTCCCTGTTTCGAAACGGCCTAAGGCGTTTCGAAATGTTTTCACCACTGTCGACCCATGTTCCGAAACGGGTATCGAAACGGATTTAGAACATAAGAACCCGTATCGAAACGTTTTCAAGTGTTTCGAAATGGTTCTTCATTTTGATTTGAAAATTATGACCGTTGCAAAAGTTTTTAACTAATTTATCTGAAACCGTTAGGGTGTTTCGAAACGACCCTTGACAGTGGCAAAAGTGTTTCGAAACGAGTTCAATCCGTTTTGAAACGAGCTCTTAAATGCAACCCCAACGGCTCTTTCTATTTTGGTCCGTTTCGAAACAGGTTCCCGCGTTCCGAAACGGGTGGTTGCAGACTGCATTTATGGAGGTGAGATAACACCCCTAACGGCTCTATTGATGAATGCAACAACCACAACGGCTAGAAATCAATGAGAAGGTATAAAAGGGACCTCTAAAAGCACCAGCAACAACTATTGATCCAAAAGCAAACATCCAAACATCAAATTCAAGCATTTGTGCTAAATTCCCAAATTGTCTAGAAACTCCAATTGTAATTTTAATTCTTATCTTTTTCAATTGGGTTGAGTGCTTGTAATTGGGCTACAATTTGTATTGAGAGATACTATCTTAGCCATCAAACTCTTTATTTTCTTTGTGTGAGGATTGGGTTAAATTGTAAGGGTTGCCTCCTTAGCCTAGAAAAGGGGAAGAGCAATTAGTGGAATTGTTGCAAATCCTTAGTGAAGCTAAGGTAGTGGATGTAGAGTTCATTTGGAACTTGAACCACTCTAAAATTCCTTGTCCAATTTTTAATTTGCAATTTCCACCACCTAAACCTTTAAAAATCCAATTCACCCCCTCTTGGTTCATATCGATCATTCGATCCACTCAACATCAGTCCATAATTTTGTATATTTAATTTCTTAAGCATTTAATTTATGCTATTTAATTCTACACTTGTTCATTTTTATCTCTTATTTGTTGATTACATTTAATTTTTTGTGTTTATTGTTTATGCTTTTAATTTGCATTCTATTTTAATTCATAATTTTAGCATAATATATCATAACTTTATCTATCGATTGCACATTACTTACTATTTCATTCACTAACTTTCTTAATTTTTAGTAATTCATTGATATTTACATTTATTTGTTTCTCCATTGTATTTATTTTATTGTTTGTTTATCTGTGACTTGATCTTGCATTTGTTTTTTTTCATATTTATTTATACATGCATATGGTATAAATAGATATATTACACTATATTAAGGTTAATTAATATATATAAATCATAATAAATATTATTATTATTTAACTTACATTCTTAAGACATTTATATTTTTATTATCACTTTTAATATATATATATAAAGTTAATTTTATTTTTACTATTATTCCAAATTACCTAATATATACATTTATGTTTTCGTTTAAAAAATATATGTAGTTATGTTTCTTTTAATGTATTTAGTTTAACTTTTTACTTTATTTATGTTGTCTTCTTGTTTTAATCTAAATATTATACATGATAGTTTGTTTTAAGGAGTTAAAAGTCTTAAATATTTTGATTCGGACTCGGATATGGATCGGATTCGGATCGGATCTTGGCATGATCCATATCTAACCTATTTCCTATTAGGACTCGGACATTTTACTCGGATTTAGATTCGGATTTTTTTAATCGAATATGGATCGGATAAGTTCTTTCGGATCGAATCGAATTCGGATCAAATTGCCATCCCTACTTGCAGGCACCATATGAAGCTGGCATAAAGAGAGGTGGTCCTGGTAGTTAGAGAACTCAAGAAGCTTCTGCAGCACAAAGACAAGTAATTTTGAAAATGTTAATGTGCCAGAGTTTATGATTCCACAACCTCAATTTTATGATGGCCAACATTATGATATTGGGTACATGACATTAGTAATGTCCATCTCAGATCTTTTATTCTCGGGCGGTGTTGGGGAGTTGGTCCTAGTATGTTCATTGAACCGCTTCATATGACTCCAAAGCATGATGATGACACAAACGGTGAGGATGTGAGTGGAGCAGGTGATGGTGATGAACAAACGCCACTTCAACTTCGAGATCGACATGCTCCTAGATGCTATGACTAGGCCGATTCAAGGCACCGATAAAGCCTAAGGCCCAAGAAGAAAGATAAATTTGATTTTTATCGCAAAATTTATTTAGTCGTTTTGCGTTTTAATTTTAGATATTTATTTTTTAATATGGATAAATTTATGGTTTAGTAATGATTTGAGTTGAGTTGGCAGAATTTGTTATGTTTTTTTTTTAAATTTTCCACGTCATGAACTCTAAGATAGATTTGAGAACTTATTATATATGTAGTAAATTTCATGTTTAATTTAAGATGTATTAGAACATCAAAATTAAATAAAAATACTTCTAAAATCAATCTAAAAGTATTTTTCCAATCAGTTTGGAAATTTGATTTTTTAGTAAATTTGATTTGTAGTAATGTTATTTAAAAATTAAAAATACTTCTTTTGGCCCCCTTAATATGTCCAGTATTGATTTTTCAAAAGTAAAAAAAATATGTCTAGTATTGACTTTTCAAAAGTCAAAATTTTTAAACTTTGACTATAATTATTTTAAATATTTTAATTAATTAAAATTTATAAAATATATATTTTTAAACTACTTGATTGAAGTTTTTAAAGCATTTTTTCACATTTTTAACAATAATAAATTTAAAATAATAATGAGTCAAAGTTCAAAAAAATTGACTTTTAATAAGTCAATACTGGACATATTAAAGGGGGCAAATGGAGTAACATTTTATCATAAATAATTATCATAAATTTTAATAAATATTAAAGATTTGATTTTGATTAATTCTAAATATTAGTTTG
This sequence comes from Hibiscus trionum, assembly GCA_030270665.1. Classification (NCBI taxonomy): domain Eukaryota; kingdom Viridiplantae; phylum Streptophyta; class Magnoliopsida; order Malvales; family Malvaceae; genus Hibiscus; species Hibiscus trionum. The sequence continues at coordinate 30,862,591 of BSYR01000005.1, forward strand.
ATAAAATAAATAAATAAATCAACATTTATTTAATTATTATTTTATGATATTCTTCAAGTATATACTTTTTCAATTGACTTTTTTTAATTTGAAGCTGAATACTTCTAGCATAATGTAATGTAAAATACATATGAAATTGAATACATTTAATTAATTTCTCATAGTACAAAATGTTTAAAACTAAATTTCTCATAATATAAATACATACGAAATATAATAAAAATCAATCAATTTTACATTGCTGCCTAGAATGCGGTTAGGAACAATATGAGTGCATTGTTGTCTGAGGAGAAATATGATTGCCCAGTTGTTTAATCTGTGATGAGTTGTTTCTTGCAAAAACGAGGTAAGTCAACATAGAATATGCTGCACTGACGGCTCATTCGTCACTATGGAAGCATACTGGTGCTACATGGAATAAATTTTTGAGCCTTAGAGCATGATCAGTTGCATGTGTATGAAGCTGTGTAATGCTCATCACAATAAGATGACCATGCCAAGGCTCAAATTAAAATTGGTACGTTGAGACATATTCAACTTACTTCTTATTGTAAGGAGAGCTTTGTTGGTGAAAATAATTGAAAAAAATATGACGTGGCTTTAAAAGAATTTACGATACATCAAACAATACATGAAATGACCACAATTTTTAATGTATTGTAAGATAGAGATAATATAGATTTTTTGAACTTCTATTTTACAGAATCGAAGAACATGTTGGACAACTATTTATAGTAGGAAGCTGTGCATGCAAACCGAGTTACAATTGTTATGTCATTTTCTCTGCCAAAACTTTAGATTTGTGTAGAGAAAGGTTGATTTGACAAATGTAACTCGCCGTGCATGTAAGGCGAGTTAATTCAAAACTCGTCGTGCATGGTAGGCGAGTTTTGGTGTATAGATATTATAATTTTGTCCTTAATACATAATTTTTTCAATTAAAGTCTGACTCAGTGGTCATTTTTTTAAATGTTAACTTTTAAATGAATAAGTGATTAAGATATCTTTTCATAAAATGATAGCAGACAATTTTTTTAAATACATTTATCATATTATAAATGATTCAGTTGAATTTTTTTACTAAATCCTTAGTAATATCTTATAAACTGGCCTTGCAGGTGAAAATCGAGTTTCAACTGCTAAATAAATAAATAAATTTAATACATTTGATATAGTATAAGGTTCAGTAAATAAATACGAAATGTAACACATTTTTCACAACGGTTACAAATAATTGTAATACATTTCTTATATTATAAAACAGTTACAACTAAATTTAATACATTTCTCATAATGTTAATACAAAAACAAATTATTTGTAAGATGACCATAGTCGACACCGGGCCTATAGGCAACATTTGAGTTGCATCCTAAATAATATTAGACCATGCGATTTCACGGAACAATTATGTTGTAAGAAAAATTTCGTGTATGTAATTTATGTTGCACAATTGTCTGACCGTTCATCACTTGCGAGAGTAATGTAAGTCATGGTACAATGGACGACCTCCACAGCTGTATGGGTTACACTTAAGAGCCTTAAACCATTGTCAAGGCCTTCGTTTGCTGAGTGTAAATGCTCATAAAGGTATAACTCTGCGGCGAATTTTACAGCGTAATTCATGTGGCAAGAACTTCGTAAAAGTGATGGTACAATCTATAATATTTTTGAAAAAACTCATTTTTTTTAATAAATAGTTAAATTGGGAAGAAAACCGACATAGAAAAATGTGAAATGAAGGTGCGATATAGAGGAGAACATTTAATATTTGTGAACATTTTTACATAATCAAACAATATTGTTCACTGCTATTTATAGGGAAAATATGGACTTAAACTCGCATTACATGCAGTGCGAGTTTAATCTATATTTCCCTGATTTATTAATACGGCACATAAAAAAGTTATTTTGGTAGGCTTTTTAACGTAAGATTTGGAGCAGTTTTTGAATGTACGAACGAACGGCGGACACGCCATCCTATAGATAAACACCTGTACGTAATGGTAATGAAAAAATTTGCCCAAAAACCATGCGAACAGGGCGAAAAATTTGGCTAAACACCCATATGGATCATTTTGGTAGGCTTTTCAACGCAATATTCGGAGCGAATTTCGAATGTACAAACAAATGGCGAACATTCCGTCCTATAGATAAACACTTATACATAATGGTAACAAAAAAATTTAGCCCAAAAAACATGCGAACACGGCAAAAATTTGGCTAAACACCCCCATGGAAGTCATCTTGGTAGGTTTTTCAACGCAAGATTCAGAGCGGTTTTCTATTGTAAGAACGAATGGCGGACACACCGTCCTATAGATAAACTTATGTACGTAATGGTAATGAAAAAAATTCGGCCCAAAAAACATGCGAACATGACAAAAAATTTAGCTAAACACCCCTATAAAAGTCATCTTGGTAGGCTTTTCAATGAAAGATTCGGAGTGATTTTCGAATGTAAGAACGAACGGCGGACACGTCGTCCTATAGATGAGTACTTGTACGTAATGGTAACGAAAAAAATTCGGTTCAGATGAAACTCGTCGTGCATGCACGGCGAGTTTGGATTAAGATTAAGCTAATCATATGATTAACTAAAATAGTTTGAGAACTTATTATATATGTAGTAAATTTCATGTTTAATTTAAGATGTATTAGAACATCAAAATTAAATAAAAATACTTCTAAAATCAATCTAAAAGTATTTTCACAATCAGTTTGGAAATTTGATTTTTTAGTAAATTTGATTTGTAGTAATGTTATTTAAAAATTAAAAATACTCCCTTTGGCCCTCTTAATATGTTCAGTATTGACTTTTTAAAAGTCAAATTTTTTAAATTTTGACTATAATTATTTTAAATATTTTAATTAATTAAATTTTATAATATATATTTTTAATCTACTTGGTTGAAGCTTTTTAAATATATTTTTCACATTTTTAACAATAATAAATTTGAGATAATAATAGTCAAAATTAAAAAAATAACTTTTGAAAAGTGGGATATATTGAGGGAACAAAGGGAGTAACATTTTATCATAAATAATTACCATAAATTTTAATAAATATTAAAGATTTGATTTTGATTAATTCTAAAAACTAGTTTGATAAAATAAATAAAAAATCAACATTTATTTAATTATTATTTTATGATATTCTTCAAGTATATACTTTTTCAATTGAACTACATTCTATCGTTGCCTTTTTTTTAATTTGAAGCTGAATACTTCTAGCTGAGTGGATTTCGAATGTAAGAACGAACGGCAGACACGTCGTCTTACAAATAAGTACTTGTACGTAATGATAACGAAAAAAATTCGGTCCAGTTGAAACTCGTCGTGCATGCATGACGAGTTTAGATTAAGATTAAGCTAATCATATGATTAACTTTTAAACGGAGATTTGAAAAAAAATTAAATCTCATCGTGTATGCACTGCGAGTTCACTGTAATAATACTATACGGAGAAATATAAAATTTTAGGTGCTGTTTTGAGAAATATAGGCCAAAAAGGTACTACTTTAAGGATTGTGCTTGTTAAGACAACAACAAAGAGAAATACAAAGGAATAGACAAAAATCAGACAACAAACTGACGTACCTCAGTTTCTAATTGGAATAACGATAATCTTAACCTCTATATTAAACACTGAATCATTTTGAGCAAAAGTGAATATTGAGTCGTGTTTTATCTTGGAAAGTGTGGTTCAGTTGGATAAGACCTGGAACACTAACATTGGCGTTTGCCAGAAAAACCATTTTGGTTTCTTCTAGTGATTGGTATTTCAAAAGCATTAAGGAATCTTCTGCATCACCAGGGGCGGAGCCAGAAAATTTTCTAAGGGGTGTCATTTTTTGAACGATATTTAAGAGGGTTAATTATTTATAAAGAGATGTCATTTTATTTATTAAGGGTGTCATTTTATTTATAAATGGGTGTCAATTATATATTTTTCAATTTTTTATACACAAATTATATAGAAAAATACGATTTTCAAAAAAATTTGGGGTGTCATCAGACACCCCAATTGCCTTAGTAGCTCCGCCCATGTGCATCACTACTTTAATTTCAAATCTTATTTTATCATCATTATGATTAAGATAATTTAAACTAAATACTATTATAAAGACAATTGATCTAGTGTTTGAGAGTGAATAGAATTAATGATTTTTTGTAGGAAAAATATGTGGCATTGGATATCTAAAAAGTGAGTTTCAACAACAAAAGGTTGAAATTCAAGAGGCGGACACAACATTAAACTCCGTACAAGGTTTGTGTGCTTGATGTGGTGGTAAACGATTCTCATCTTTCATCATTCCTTGCTCTTTGGTTTTCCCCCACAACACAGTGTATAGCCCCACGATCAATAAAAACCCCCCGAGCAGACTGCACAGATTTCAAAGAGATTGGATAACAAAAGTTGAGAATAGAATGAGAGGGGTTTAAACTTATAATCTGACCTTCCTGTAGTTGTAATCTGGCATAAGAGAAAGGCAGAACAGAAGATGGTGAAGATGAGATTCAAAGGTGTGGACATGGCCAAGAACACAGGCCCTTTCTCCCCAATAACCCATGTTTGTAGGTAATATGTCACCACTATCCCCTGCACACAAATCCTAATCATATACATAATTATTAATTACGCCTGCCACCATTATCTATCCCCTCCAAAATCCTACCTATGCCTCTCACCACTATCCCCTGCGTAATCCTATCAATTGTTTCATCGCATATATATATATATAGAGAGAGAGACGGAATTACATTAATCTAACTTCGTCAAAGGTAAAATTATTAAATGTAAAACACAGATATTTAAACTCAAATTTAAGAGGATAAAGTCTTCATCAAAAAAAAAAAAAAAAAGGATAAAGTCTAATTTGTCTAAAATCTATAAAGACTTCAATTATCATTATTAGACCAAAAAATTTGGGGGGCATGACTAGGGCTGAGCACGGGTCGGGTTGGGTTTTTAGTCAACCCAACCTGACTCGACCCGATATATAAAAATTAATATTAGGGACCCAATTGTAAAAAAATCAATTTCAAGGACATAATTATAAAAAAATCAATTTTAAGGATTTAATTATAAAAATTCATAAAGAGGGAGCATTATTGCAAATATTCCTGAAACTATAGGGGAAATTAAACTATGATTCTGGGTCGGGCTGGATATTTTTCTCCCTAAACATGAATCGGACCTCACCATTGATAAAACTCGATCCAACCCAAACTTAAATTTTTTTGTGCAAAAAACGTAACTCAATCCAATCGGGTCAGGTCGAAACCCATCGGACCGGGTGAAATGCCTATCCCTAAATACGAACCTCCCAACTAGGGACGATACTAAGATAAAATACAGGAGGGATCAATTGTTAATGTTCAAAACAACATGAACTCGTTAAATGGCTAATCTAAAAAAACAAATGAGACAAAGATCTAATTTAACTTAAGTTTAGGATAACATGATCTAAAATATGATTAGAGCAGAAATTGTAGGAGCGATAGAAATCCCTCTCACTCTTTATGTAATTTCGTCCCTGCTCCCATACCTTACGTCTCCAAGGAGCAGGAGTGTGTCCATTTTTAAAGTGCATTAATTTGTACTAGGATAATAAGAATAGTAGAAGTAGATGTTTACACAATAGGCTACTGCAAGTAGTCTAAGATTCCAGCCCAGCCTCCATTGCTCAGGGTCTCGTTCCACACCAATAGCAATAGCAAACGATTGAAATGTGCTTAACAGGCATTGCAGAGCTGTAAACAGAAGCTTCGAAGGGTAGCTCTTCAAAACCAGACCCTGTTCCACAAACAAATACCTTTTCCTTTATTGTCCTGGTCATACAAGTACAATTCTATACATATTGCATGCATGTATTGATTAAGGTTACCTGTAAAACCAGCCATAACCCCCAAAATGTGTTGGAAAGCAACATGAGGAGACAACCCTTTATCCATGTCTCCCCGCCGGAGGATGTCCGGCTCGGCAGCGTCCGGCCATGTCGGTCATCGAACAGGTGATGGAGGCAAAAGAGTTTGAAATGAGGACCCTTGTAAAAGGCAAGGGTCAATGCACCAGTCAAGCAAATTAGTATTCCTACAAGCTTTGCAATCCCAGCAGTTGTCTTCAGTCTCAATGCCTCCATTCTGTAATAGTACAGGTTTCCATGTTTTTAGTAAATTCAGCGCGAGTGCGACATATAGTTCAGGTTCTGTCACAACCAAATGTTTTACCTTAACAACACGGCAATGAAAAATGTGATGACGGGCAGGCAATTCGTCGTTGCAGCAGCTAGAGTTGCAGATGTATAAACCAGGGCGACGCCATTGATATCCAAGCTCAAAGTTATCCTAAAATATTAATTAAACTGAAACCCGAAACTTATGCCGGCATGTTTATATATATGTAATGAAAACTTCGAGTCGAGTGTGATTTCAAGTAGACTTACCCGATTAAAGACAGCATAAAAGTCTTGCAGAAAGTCCGACATGATAGAGGCGGCGCAGTTTTCCTTGAGTTTGGGAAGAAAATAATTACTATGTTATTTCTATTTTCAGAGAAAATTGAAGAAATTAGACAGTTTGAGAGATTTATTTTACCATTCGAAGAACAAGGCGAGAGGGACCAATAAAACGGTAGCAGCTGCCTGTCTGTAGAAAACGAAGACGAAGTTGTTCATACCGCCATCGAATGCAGCCTTGGAGACCAAGAACATGCCTGCATAAATACACTGTATCAGAATTACTGCGAGATAGGGTTTCTTTTTCTCCATTTTTTTTTAAAAAAATTCTTCTTCTTCTTGAAGAAAGTTACGGAGCTTGAAGTGCATGCAACAATGGACGGAGGGTTTATATATAAGTTGAAGACTGATATTAACATGAAATTAATATATTATTTTTATCAAATTAATTTAAGATTATTATCTTAAAATGATTTTTAAGTGATATTTATGGTCCAAACCCTCGAAAACAACCATTGCTTCTTTGTAATGAGACGTGTGTGGTGAAGCTAATATGGACTGCTTTTAGGGGCAAAGGGACCGCCAAAAGTTATTAGTCATGATTGATGCTGCAATTATATAAAGATTGGGATAATATTAGTGTTATAGGAATTCCTTTTAATTAATTGAAAACAAACTTTGCATGTTTTTGTTGTTTTTTATTGTATTCATCATAGCAATTTCAATAATTAATTAATTTGATAGACACTAATTATAATTTTAATTTGTTATATGTTTAAGACGATGATCAAATCTTCAATTATTGGTTAATAATATTTTTTTATTTTTAAATATTTTAATTTAATTACAAGATAGTATGTTAGTCCAGTTTTAAATTTGAATAAGCTCACGTACGTCTACCGACTACGCTACTTGAACCCGCATCACCTATTAAGAACAATGTGACCCATTTATCATTGAGATCACTCTATAAGTCTTGTTTAGAGTTTTAAGTTATGGTTTAGGGTTTAAGAGTTCAGTGTGTAGGATGTATAATTTAAAGTTTATGGTTTGAATTTAGGGCTTAAAGTTTAAGTTTTAGGGTGCTAAAATTTGAGATTTAAATTTTAATTTTTATACAAGGATTGTGTAAATTTCTTTTACACAACTTGTACCAAAATAAAACCCATATAATTATTGCCTTTTTAACTAGGATAAATATTCTATACACAGGCGGTGGAAACTAAAAGTTTCCACAAGCGCCTTAGTTTTAGGGTATAAAGAGTTAGTTTAGGGTATATGGTTTAGGGGTTTAGGTGTAGGGGGTTAGAATTTAGGGATAGTTGTTTCAATTTAAGGTTTATTTGTCAAATAAACTAAATAATTAAGAATAATACATTGTGGATGCACTGTTTTAAGAAAATGACAAATAAACAGATTTTAATCTAAATCTAATATTAATCGGCTCATTTGCCTAATTTAGGTTATTTGAGGTATATATTTCAGGAATACACTGCAATTATTCTTTTGGTTATACTCATTGTTCATTTTACAAGTTAAAAGCTTAAAATCCAACACTTTATATAATAAATCTTTAGTTCACAATCTTAACTTTCAACCTCAACCCATGAGAAATTACTTTTATTGTTATATACATTTAAAATAATTTCTTATTAGGTCAATACAAAATGTTTTTGCTACTTGGTACGTGGAATAAAAATCCTATATCCCTTTATGCCCCACACTAAAAATTAGGTTTAGGGTTTTAGGTTAGGGTTTATGGTTAGAGGTTTAGGAAATTTGGGGCATGGTTCATTTTTAGAATATAGAGTGTAGGGTTTAAAATTTAAAATTTAAGATTATGACTTAAAATTTAATTTTTTAATGTTTTTTAGTGTTGGACACTAAAAAGGAACAAAGTAGAACACTTAACAGTTAACACTAAAACCGCATACTATTAATCAGATATGTCTATGGTCTACCCATGATTTTGGGGTCAAAAATTGGAAATGGGACTAAAATTTTGGTCATACCAATATCAATCAGACAATTTATTTTGCAAATAATCAATTTCAACCGCACGTCCTATATCATTTACAAACCTCAATTATAAGAGAGAAAAAGTGCAATGAACCCTGGATTTTTCTTTCCACATAAAATCATATATTCATTTATTAAAACAGTTGTATATAACGATAGATTTGATTTCTAGATTTTCAATTCTATTATTTTTTTTTATCATAGTAAATTTCAGTTGAATAAATATACCGTTCATTAGACATATTCATAAGACGAGCTGAATAAACGATTCGAAAATTTCATTTTTTAAATTTAATTTATCACGAGTCAAATCAAAGAAAATGGCCTTACCTATGAATAGGTCTAACATGCACTTATGGAACGAAAGGGACGCCATGGTTAAGCTGGAATTTGGCATCATACACTTGAATGCAAGGAGAAATGGTCCTTGATGGAAAATAATAGTAATTTATGGTACGTTAGAATTTAGCAATTAGATATGGGAATATTTTGTGTAAGGGTCAAATTCGTATAAAGAACAAGATCGTGTAAAACTGATATGTCATTATGATTGTCCTAGTCACCCTTCAACCTCCATGGACCACAATTGGATCCCCTACGGTAACGAAAGTTTGACGGGTCAATTTAAATTTTTTTAAAAAATTAAAGGATTAAACAAAAAAATTCAAAAAAAATTAAGGCTTTTTCCTAATTTTATGTTGATTGTTGATGATTTTTTCTAATTTTTATTCCTAGATCTCAATAAGAATCTCTTTTGTCTTGAATTTTTTATTTTCTCACATATTGTTGTGTTTGTTTTGGTTGACATTGTGGCAAGATTTTCTTTGTCTTGTGACACGATTAATTTATTTCATTTGTGGCAGTTTTGCATTCGTTTAACTAACATCGTAGTACACGTCCCTGATCAGGATGTTAGACAAAAGAGTTAAATTCGAAATAAATGTGACGAAATTAAAAATAATTAAAGTAAAGAAATTACAGTAATTAAATAGACAGAGATAAACGAAAAATAATATTCAAAATAACCGAAAAGGGGTTGACTAAAGCTTGCACGAACACAGTTTTCTTAAGACATATTCGACCACTCCGGGGTGCTAGAGTCGTTTAATCGTCGGTCTCCCAAGATATACCAGTCGAATGGAATTCTGCAGCAGCACTACTTTGGTTGTATTTTAAAACTGAAAATGACTCATGTATTTATATGGGAAAATTAGGGCAAACATGAGAAAATATTATACCAATCATGCCCCTAATCGGATAACATGAGTGGGTTGCAAGCATTTAATTCGAATTCAAATTAATCTAAATTTATCCCTTAATTTTCAAGATAATCTGCTATCCGAAAGGAGAAAATTAATTCGAACGTGGTAAAATATCCGCAAGACCAAGCAGGGCCCGACCGGTCGTCGTGCGGGTGCGCCCCAACCCGAATGTGATTGGATTCACACCCCTTGCGCGCGAGGAAAAATTTCATCTCAAGTCAGTCAATGACTACAAGTAGGGTAAGTGTATATAAACACTTCCCAATCCATTTATCCCATCAATGTGGGATTGGGGGTTTTCATTTCCTTTTCTTGCTTTGCAACCTCCTTATTTTAACCATCAATTTCTCATTCATTACTCAACCATTTTGAGCATATGAGATACCGTTATAAAGATCTCGTGAAGTACAGTAAGTTTCCGTTGAATCTTTATTCGAATCTCCATCTTTACTTATTCAAAATATGGCTAAAAATTTCTATTTTCTCATATTTTTCCAACAGTCCCCCACATGAATGAAATTAATGCATTTATCAAAACCATTTTGACTCGATGTGGTGATAGTTTCTACGATTGATAGTTGCATAGGATAGATAGGTGTCCACCCTTGAACCTTCCCTTGTGAAAGTATATTTACTTTACTGGTTGTCCAGTAGACACGATGTCCTTGAACTGTCCCGCCGTTTGTGTAAACGATGATATAGTCCACACAATTACCTTTCTGGCACGAGTTTAGTTCTCATGGTTATGTCCATATGGCCGTAGACATTGCCTGGTTCTGCGAGAGTTTGAAAGAACTATGCCCCAATAGTCTCTTTGAAGCGGCCCCTACTTCACTCCTACATAGGTGACTTATGTTGCTCGGACTCGCCGATGCACACAATGGTCATTAAAAGCAATACTTAGACTGTTCCGTTTTTAGTCACTGTTTACATCATAGGAATGGACTTGGGAGAGTAACCCCACACAGTGACCGCATAAGGTCTATGTGATTAGGTTGTCCCTTTGAACCTAGATCTTGGGATCTCCAGTTAACTAGGTTGGGTTTTCCTTCTCATGGCGCCTTAAATTTTCATGGGCTTTAGTCCCATTCCTTTCGATGTTTTCTCAAATTGATCTCGGTTTAACCCTTTGGTTAGCGGATCCGCAACGTTATCCTTTGATTTTACAAGATCAATAGAGATAACACATTTGTAACCCCCTCGTCCCGGTCTGGCCGGATGACCGGTCCGAGTAGGCTACACGGGGAAAACCGAAGCGAAACTCGTAAAGGTTTCCCCTCGGTTAGCGACCCTAAATTTTTTTTTTCCATTTAAATTACATCATAACTAGAGGCATAATAGTTTCTTAAGTGATCTCTACAGCGGAAACAAGACTCCCGAGAAGCCCTACAACAAAACAGGGCCTAACCCAAACATTGAGACCCATTAGAGATGCCTAAAAGCCCACTTTCAGGTCTGTGTTTCGAAACAGGTGTTACCCGTTTCGAAACACGGGCTCCAGGTAAAAAGCAAAGTCACCCGTACCGAAACGCCTCCACCCCGTTTCGGAACAGGGTCACGATTTTGCCTTGACGTTTCGAAACAGGCATGGACAGTAGCAAAAATGTTCCGATACCTGTTTCGAAACAGGGGCTCACAGTAGCCAAACCGTACCGAAACGAGTTCCGATACGGGGGGCCTAGAACCACACCTGTTTCGAAACAGCTCCAACCGTTTCGAAACACTTACCTTCTGCAATTTTCTAAAATCAGACTTAGGCAACTCCAAATGATCCCAAATGCCCTCAACAACTCCAAGAAACATACTTCACAAACAATTACACTCTAGAGGCATGCTCCTATTGCAAACATTCATAATTATCACAAGACATAAGATAAGACAATCATTCCAAGGATCATTCAAGGCATACTTAATCATTAAAAAGCCCTCAAGGCTCAATTCACCACACATAGAGTTTACATGCAACATCAACACATGTACTCATCCAAAGAGTAGCATCTCAAACAAGCATTCATCAAGGCTTAACATGGTTTACAAATTCAACAAAAACATAAACACCAACAACCTCCATGAGTCATACAAAGCTCATACAAAACATATAATAGCCCCATTGCTAAACTACCACATTAGTTACTAAATCATACTTGAGCAACTATAAACTTGGAAAGTCCCCTTCGCCTTGCTCCTTCCTAACACCACGCTAATGATCTGCATTGTTAAAAATGAGAGCGTAAGCTAGAAGCTTAGTGAGGATGCTCTAAAATCAAAAACAACAACAATGCAGGGTCCAAGCATGCAAATCCCTAACATCATACACAACATACATAGGCATCAACAAGGCAACCTAGCTAGTCTTTCAAGAGTCATAAATATGGCATCTTACATCATATTAAGCTCAACGATATAAATCAATTTCCACAACATCAGAAGCATAAGAACAATTTCATTGGCCACTATTAGTTTACTCGGATGTGCGGATTTACTCTCAACAACAACATTACCTCGGTGGGATTACACTCATCACCGGATCTCGCATGGGTGGGATT